>JAQMRL010000026.1:2696384-3361384 GCA_035578175.1 Catonia carolina
TTTAATTATTATTATTATTATTATTTAAACCAGGAACCTTCGTCTCCGAAAATCAGCTGATAAACAGCTGATTTTGGCGACGCCTTTACCTCTAGACCAACCCTGTGGGTCTTGTGTTATTTAAAACAGAAAAGTTAGATGTGTTATTAAGAGCGCGTTTTTTTGTTACCTGTTTCGACACTCGCAGAAAAAAATTATTGTAAAAATTTACTTAAATTTTAATTTATTTTTAAATTTTATTTTATATTTTATTTTTTATGCAGTATTTTGTAAAACCTCCCTACAAAATTAATCATAGACCAAGGAATTCTGTATATTTGAAAAAAAAGATCATGAAGATATCTGTTATGGAACTCAAGTTATGGCGGTTTTTAATATTTAGTAAACATGAAAACATGGTTTTTCTGGAAAACGTGAAAAATATATTCACTTACCAGCTGATGCCATCTTAGAATCTGACAACTCCATATGTTTCCCCTTCTTCTTGTTTTTCACTTTATTCTTATTTACTATTCTCTAAACCTAAGTTCTTCCTCCTACTTTGAACATTTTCAGACTCCCTTTTTAATTCTATACTTCTTCTTAGATCCCTTACGCTTCCTGTCTTATAACTTCTGTGACCAGATGATACTTTGCTCTTGATCATGGACGAGAAATGGTATGTATTACCAAAATTAAATTCCGTAACAGCTTTAGCTACAACATGATGTTTTTTGTTTAACGTCCGACTGTTCTGCAATTACTGCTAATGCAGACGGTGAAGGATGAAATGATTTTTTATAACGTATGAAAATGTGCCGTGCCTGAATGGGATTCAAACCTAAGACCGCATGATGAGAAGCGAGGACGTTACCAACTACGCCAATGCGGCCGGCAACAACAACAGATTAGCTACAACAGCTTCTCTTAGTTTGCTCCTAATGTAAACAAATAATGACGTCACTGAGCATACTCAGTGCGTCACTGATAATGCGTCACTGAAATACTTTTGAAAGTATTTTTATAAATGAATTTGTTAGACCTACATCATATCATGACTGCTGTTTTTAGTACTTTAGGTACTTATAATTTAAAAAATAGTTAATAGTTAATAAAATAGTTAGCTTAATAGGAATACGACATCCGTAAAGTCGCAGACTCTAGCGTGCACCCTGTAGTAGGTGGCTTTTGTTTGTTGACAGTAGGAGCAAACTAAGAACGGCTCAACTGTACCAATCTATTAGATGCACTTCTTGATTTTACAAGATACCTCCAGGTGCAACTTCTAAGGCTTTCATTCTGATTTTGTGTTAATCCTCTACTATTAACTCTGGATCACAAAGTCTTTTATATACAGTTTCTATATTTTTCAGTACTTCAAGATTAATGCAGGTGTTTATGCTATTTATGTGTTTTTCTGGAACCTGACTTTTTTGAAGAAACATCAGCTGTCTACACCGTTGAGCAGTTAGCATGCTTAGTAACCATACCGCATTGTTATGACTTCTGCTTAAAAATTTTTTTTTTAAGCTTTTGTTTGTTATAGGGAACTTTACATTGTTGACAACTACCCAATTTGATCGCTGCTTTTTGCTGTATTTTTTTTAAGTAGATTAGATATGAGTTTGAACAGGGACCGCCAGTAGAGTTTGTTCATGGATGGCTGACAGCTGGTCACCATACAAAGTCGCTTGCCCAACCGGTGTTACTAAACAAATAACAGCGACTTTCTACCAGCTGACTGACTGGGCTGGCCCAAAAGCCTTAAAATATTTAAATAAATATTACATACTAGCATGCCCCGTCACGGCTTTGCACGCGAAAAATGGTGTAATCACCTTTTTTTTTTAAATATGTAGCAGAAATTCTGTAGCTGCTAGATCGACTGTATACTTCAATGTACACACACGACGATTTTATAATTTCCCCCGGGTACGTCTCTCAACATATTCAAACCCCTCCAACTACTTCAACACCAAAATGTACTCACATGTAATCAAAGAAATTGATCACTCACCAATTAAAAGAAAATTAAAACAAATTAAAGAAACACGGAACTTTACTTTTATAAAATACTCAACAATACAAAATCGTATCTACATAATAATAATAGAATAAAGTTATCATAAGATATTGTCACCAGCTGATCCTTAGCACCACGTCGCTATTTGCTAAATCATATCACTTTATTTATGACAAATCTTTATTTGAATCACATCAGCTGGTTTAAAAGTAGCGGATTATCTAACCTCATAAAAGCCTTAATGTAGAACATAAACATTATTTTCAACCCTTTCAGGCTAACTTTTTAAGAGTTTCAATAGCCTAAAACCTGAACTGGCATCATAGTTACAACATAAAAAAACTGCATGAAAATTGGTTCAGTAAATTAGGAGATAAAGGGGAACATACGTACACACATACATCGAATTTTATATAGACTGATTCAAAACTATACGGCAATCTCTTGGGATCTCATTCTATAGCTAAAAATAAGAAAAAAATTTCATATCAGCATTTGCCTGAAAACGCTTAGTTAGTGAGTTACGGCTAGCGAAAAATTTCACCTACAACTCTGACCCTCGGTGAAGTAAGGCCGTATAAAAATGTTAAAGCTAGTTACAAAGATACAAATACGATTGTTTCTTGTGTTTTCTAGTCTGAAAAATTGAATAAAATTGGTTCCAGAGCTGTAAATGCAATACTTTCAGAGATATCTTACATAAAACACAAGAATCGGTGCAAAGAAATAACACATTTTTGTGTTTAACGTAAGATTACTTCCATAAATGGTAAATAAAGGTGTATTTCTTCTTAAATAAATTTGTAGAAAATTTAATTCTGAAAAGATTCATGTGAATTACTCAGGGAAGAAAATGAATAATAGATATTGAAATTTCGCTTTATTTAAAATCAAAACAGACGCACATAAAACGCACATTTTTAACTGCATAAAAATATATTAACTAATGTGAAGGTTGGGAGTAACAGCTGATAATGATCAGCTGTTACTCCCAACCTAATATTTTAATTCAGGTTGGCCTTCGGGCCAGCCCAGTCAGTCAGCTGGTAGTAAGTCGCTATTATTTGTTAAGTAACACCGGTTGGGCAAGCGACTTTGTATGGTGACCAGCTGACAGCCATCCATGAACAAACTCTACTGGGGGTCCCTGTTCAAACTCATGCCAAATTAACGTCAAATAATACAGTAAAAGCAGCGATCAAATTGGGTAGTTGTCAATAATGTACAGTTCCCGATAACAAATAAAAGCTAAAAAAAAAAAATTTCAGGTCTTCGACCATTCACACGATATTTTTAAACTTCAAAAACAACAAAACAAAATCGGACACCGGACGTAAGCCTAAGAATTAAAAGCGTAAATTAAAATACGGAATAAAATCTCGTGAAATAAAACAGACTGGAAATAAAATAATTAGATTCAAAGAAGAAAAGAAAATGTAACCCTTAAAAAAATATAAATCTGGAACAAAAATCTTAAAACGGAATTTTAAAAATCAATTCAGAAGATTTTGGAGACAAAATCATAGAAATTTATTACAAATAGGAGTAAGTTCTTTCACCGACCAGCCCCTTATAATATTTTTTTCAGCTTTGCAGACAAGATTTATTTTAAAAACTCTTAAATACTTATTAAATAAAAAAATACATGTTGAGAGATAGAAATAAAAGTAAAGTTTCAAATATAGATACTGTATTCATGGGTTTATGTGAAATAGGTTCAACGATATTTGTCCTAAATTAATAGCAGAAGAGAAGGCAACATCAGTAGCTACCCCTGAAAGAAAATATGTAAAAATATTTAGTTGCCCAGCATACAATAAAGAAAAGACCAAAACAAAAAAAAATCTGGTGTGAAACACTCAAACAACTTTCTCTTGCCAATGCAAATAATTAACAATAAACCTAAAATTAGTAATAAAACATTATAAATAAACAAAAAACTAACCTCAATAAACATAACCTAATTTTAATTATGAGTGAACGACGCAAAATTAAAATCAACGTCAGTTTGGCTTAAAAATATGGAAAATCACTCTTACACGCTAAACTAGACTCTGTAGAGAAAAATGATTAATATAAAAGTTGTAGATATTTTAATTTCCTATAAATTTTATTATATATATTTCTGTCGTAAAATGCATACTAAAACCGAAATCTTAAAAAACCGATTTTTCACACGTTTTCGTGAGAAAAAACAGACAATCGCTAATTACAGCTAAACTATACGTTATACAAAAAAAAATGTTTAAAATAAAAGTTGTAGGATTTTAAATTCTCTGACTTTTATGTGTTCTCTATGACTTTTTTGGCACTGGTTTACCAGTGCCTTTTTTATAAGTACGCTTATGCATTTTTTCTCTTAAATTTATATTAAAGTCGTAATCTTAAAAAAAAAAATTTTTACGTGAAAACAGCCTCACCAAGAATTTCAGCAAACATGGCGTCTACCCTATCGTGTAGAGCATAAAACAATTAGTAAACTCGGCAATTTTTAAAAAAATCGTAGGACCAGTTTGTGAGAAAATCGCAAAAAAGTGAAAAATTATACGAATAAAATACTACTTTCGGTTGACCGATTTTGATGAAAATGTTCGTGTCGGGTCCGGTAGTGGTATGTAACTTAAGTTTCAAGTTTCAAGTCCGTACGATGTTCCGTTCTTGAGATATTCTGTTCACACACACACACACACAGACCAATCGCTAAAAAACATGTTTTTTGGGTTCAGGGGGTCTGAAAACGTGTAGATCAGGTGAAAACTCGATTTCGAAAAATCGATATGAAAACAATATTTTCCTTCCTATATATATTCATATAGGCAAGAGAAAGTAAAAATACATGTTGAAAGATAGAAAGAAAAGTAAAGTTTTAGTTATAGATACTGTATTCATGGACTTATGTGAAATAGGTTCAACGATATTTGTCCTTAATTTATAGTAGAAGAGAGGGTGCATCGGTAGCTACCCCTGAAAGAAAATATATAAAAATATTTAGTTGTCTAGCATGTTGTTGTTTAGGTCATCAGCCAAAAAGCTGGTTTGAACGTGTAGAGGTTTTACTAAGTAAATCGAGGAGTGAGGTGGTTTACCATTGCCTTCCTCACTGAGTGGAAAAGTACACTTATCAGCATGCCGGACCCTCTGAAAAGCATATATTTTCCACTCTGCAAATGACACTTTCACTTCATTCACCACAGGGTCTGGCTGTATAATGAAATCCATTATTTTCAGACGAGATAACTGTGATTAGTGTCACAATACACCTCTACCTCTTCTGTTCTTAAATGATTCAGTCATTTAATTGGCTGTCCATGTGATAAGAAACAGAACTATTTATTTTAGCATATTTTTGTCCAGCATACAACAAAGAAAAGACCAAAACAAAAAACAAATGATCTCATTTTTAGCCACGTTAAGAAAATTTACATTACGGAAGAAAAACTTCCTAGATTGAGAATCACGTTTCATTTTGGAGTGGTTGCCGTTGTCGTTTCACTAGTCGTTGTTTAGTACGTATTTTTGATGGTCGGAAAGGGTTGAAAAAAACCTACCCTTAACTATAACAGTTCCCTATAAGAATATTTTATGTAAGACGAGAGCAATTTACCACACCCTCTAAAACTGCACTGACTCACTCTTCCCAACCCTGACAGGTGTTTTACATTTTGAGTGGTTTCTTCCAAGCACACACACACACACACACACACACATACACCTATACAAACAAATAATAAACTTCATTCTGTGTGTACCACCAACACGAAGAAATAATAAGAACAACAAAACCATTGAAGCCAAACCAAACCGTGGCTCCAACTTATCACTCTAAGACCAGAGGAACAACCGAGAGAAAACAACTTCTTTATATAAATGGCTTAAACAAAAATATACACACAAAGTAATATTTGTCATTTTTCAAATCTATATACTACATAATAAAATCTGGTGTGAAACACTCACACAACTTTCTCTTGCCAATGCAAATAATTAACAATAAACCTAACATTAGTAATAAAACATTAGAAATAAACAAAAAACTAACCTCAATATACATAACCTTATTTTAATCATGAGTGGAAGACGCAAATGAAAATCAACCTCAGTTTGGCTTGAAAATACGGAAAATCACTCTTTCACGCTAAACTAGGCTCTGTAGAGAAAAATATTTTTTATAAAAGTTGTAGATCTTTTAATTTCCTTTAAATTTGATTCCATACACTTTTGTCGTAAAATGCGTACTAAGGCCGAAATCTTAAAAAAATCGATTTTTCACACGTTTTCGTGAGAAAAAGCAGAAAATTGCTAATTACCGCTAAACTAAGCGTTATAAAAAGAAAGTTTGAAGAAAAAGTTGTAGAATTTTAAATTTTCTACAACATTAATTATATACATTTTCGCGGTAAAGTGCATATTAAAGCCGCAATCTTAAAAAACCAATTTTTTACGTGAAAACAGCTTGATCAAGAATTTCAGCAAACATGGCGCCTACCCTATCTTGTAGAGCATAAAAAATTAAGTAAATAAGGTAATGTTTTAAAAAATCGTAGAACCAGTTTTTAAGAAAATCACAAAAAAGTGAAAAATTATACGAATAAACTACGAGTACTATTTTCGGTTGACCGATTTTGATGAAAATGTTTGTGTTGGGTCCGGTAGTGGTATGTAACTTAAGTTCCAAGTTTCAAATTTGTACGATGTTCCGTTCTTGAGATATTCTGTTCACACACACAGACCAATCGCTAAAAACAACTTTTTTGGGTTCAGGGGGTCTGAAAACGTGTAGATCCGGTGAAAACTCGATTTCTAAAAATCGACATGAAAACAATACTTTCCTTCCTATATATTCATATAGGCAAGGGAAAGTAAAAATTGACCGTTTTATTCGCTCGGTTGGTAAAACACTCGAATACAAAATTCAAGGTACAGGATTTATTTCCTAGCTAGGTTCTATGGTATAAATGCCAGATTATTGCGGAAGAAAAATAGGACACCACCTAGGGCTTACTCTCTATCTGTAACTTGATGGCATCCGACAGAGAGGACCAATATACAGATTGTAAAACCATTGCAGAAAACGCATCTATTTCTATTTTTACTTTCTCTTGCTTATATGAATATATAGGAAGGAAAGTACTGATTTCATGTCGATTTTTAGAAATCCAGTTTTCACCGGATCTACACGTTTTCAGACCCCCTGAACCCAAAAAACATGTTTTTAGCGATTGGTCTGTGTGTGTGAGTGTGTGTGTGTGTGTATGCGCGTGTACGTATGCGCGCGCGTGTGTGTGAGTGAGTGTGTGTGTGTGTGTGTGTGAACACATATATCTCAAGAACGGAACATTGTACTAACTTGAAACTAGAAACTTAAGTTATATACCGCTACCGGACCCGACGCGAACATTTTCATCAAAATCGGTCAACCGAAAGTAGTAGTTTATTCGTGTAATTTTTCACTTTTTTGCAATTTTCTCAATAACTGGTCCAACGATTTTTTTTTTTTAATCGACACGTTTACTAAGTTTTTGATGTTCTACAAGATAGGGTAGGCGCCATGTTTGCTGAAATTCTTGGTGAGGCTGTTTTCACGTAAAAAAATTGTTTTTTTAAGATTGTGGCTTTAATACGCATTTTACCGCAGAAATGTATAAAATAAAAGTTGTAGAAAATTTAAAATTCTACAACTTTTTCTTCAAACTTATTTTGTATAACGCTTAGTTTAGCCGGTAATTAGCGATTTTCTGTTTTTTTTCTCTCGAAAACGTGTGAAAAATCGGGTTTTTTAAGATTTCGGCCTTAGTATGCATTTTACAACAAAAGCGTAGTATATAATAAAATTCATAAGAAATTAAAAGATCTACAACGTTTGTTTAAAGCATTTTTCTCTACAGAGCCTAGCTTAGCGTGAAAGAGTGATTTTCCGTATTTTTAAGTCAAACTGAGGCCGATTTTAATTTTACGTCTTTCACTGATGTTTTTTGAGGTTAGTGTTTTGTTTGTTTGTAATGTTTTATTACTAATTATAGGTTTATTGTTAGTTATTTGCATTGGAAAGAGAAAGTTGTGTGAGTGTTTCACACCAAATTTTTTTAATAGGTAACTAAAACTCGTCAGAAATTACCTATTTTTATAAAACAAAGCATTTCCCATGATTTTTGTTTTATGAAATTATTTCGAAGGTTTAATGAGATAATTAGTATACTATAATTATTAGTATATTTTAATTAGTATATACGTATTAGTATACTATAATTTAGTAAAAATCTTTTTTTTTTGAAGAAAAAAACCGTATTTTTTTCAAATACATCGTTATTGTTCAACAACTATTTCACGGATTAACATAATAAGTGGCAGGTTTGTTCTGTAATAATTATGGAAAACGATATGGAGTAAAATTTTACAAAAAATCATTACTTTTTAATTTCGAGGACAGTTCTTTCTTGAAAAACAAAACTTTTACTACGAGTAGGCCTACATTATACATTATCTCTTTAAATTGTTAAATTTCTATTGGTAAACTCCCTACTAAATAATTCTTCTAATTAACTTATAGTTATTCGAATTAATGTTGTGTTATGACATTTTTTAATATATTTCACTTAAAATAATATTTAGTTTTGTTATTTCAAAAATCAGTTGTGTAATTATATGTTGTTTTTTCGTTTGCAGAATGAGAAGAATCAAATTATGAAATCGAATGTATGGTTAAGACTGGTAAGTAATTACAACAGTTCATTAACAATCTCTTAATTTATCTAATTTAAAAATAAATTAGTAACTTAGTCTATTATATTTTTATGAAATCGATTTCACAATTTAATAATAGCAAAACACGTTTCGCTGAACTATCCTAGAGACTACTAAAAAAAGTCTCTGATTTTGTATAGTGTCCTTTAAACACGTGAAAACTTTCTTTGTGCTTTTCCATTATTTGTTTTTTTATTGAGTGATGATGCCTACATAAGCCTTGGGCTTGTGCGTAGGTAATGATATGTGGTGATTTACAAATGAAAAAATGCCAGACCTGACCGGGAATCGAACCCGGGACCCCGCCATAGTAGCCAGTTGCGCTGACCATTACACCACAGCCCGGCCAATTTAAGCTGTAGATATTGTTTAGGTCATCAGTCGAAAAGGCTGGTTTCAACCTGTAGTCGAGCCTGAGGTTTTACTAAGTAAACCGAGATGTGAGGTGATTTACCAATAGGCCTACTGAGTTGAAAAGTATACTTATCAGCATGCCGGGCCCTCTGAAAAGCATCTAATTTCCACCTTAGAAATGACACTTTCATTTCATTCGCCAAATGGTCTGGCTGTATAATGAAATTCATTACTTTCAGAGAAAATAACTCTGATTAGTGTCTTTTGCACCTTTACCTCTTCTGTAGTTAAATGATTCAGTCATTTAATTGGGTGACCATGTGATAAGAAACAGAACTATTATTTTTAGCCCTGGAACTAACAGATTGAGTGCCAATAATTTATCACTCTTTTATAACTGTTTGTTACGGGCAAATATCTTAATTTATCTAGTATGAAAATAATTGAGTAACATAGTCCACATTTTCGTGTAATAAATTTTACAATTATTTGGTTTTTTTGGCGCAAAACATGTTTCGCTGATCTGTATATTTTAGAGGCAAATAAACATTATTAATCCAAAGACGTGAAATTCGAAAGAATAATCAAGAATGAATGGAAAGTTTCATCTGTTGTAGAATAATGAAATATACGAATAGGATATAATATTTTAATGATAAATAATAATAACAAAAAAATAATAAATGGGAAAATATAAAATGTAGATGTAAAATACATTAATGATTTTAAATTTAAATAAAAACCTGATAAAATGTATAATATATTTATTCGTGCTAAAAAATACACAATGTTAAAATATACTGGGTCATCGAGAAAGGTTACATCCTTGTTAAAAAAATTGCAAACTACTAGAGATAAAGACAAATTCTTTTGTGTTGTAAACAGAAAATTTTTTTCTCTTTAATTCTTTATTTACAACTGTAAAATTTTACAAGCAAATGTGATGATTATGATAATAATGCAAATGAGATAATAGGCATGAGAGGGATAGGGCCCCCATTGGTGCCTCCCCAAGAATGAAATTTGTTTATCTATTTGTGTTTGTATTTGTGAAAGAATTAAGACTTTAGTAGTTTTTAAACTGTAAGTTTTTTAAATGCGTACAAAATTTCTCGATATTGTTATTTTTGTTAATTTTTGGCAACTTTTTACCTTTAATTTGGTTTGTATAAAAAGCCTGTACGGTAATTAGAACGGAAGATATAATCAAATAAACGAATTAATACAGGAACGCTTGGCGGCCATCTTAAATCGCCATTTTGGTCGATTTCGCCGGAGTTCTTTTTTAGGAACATTGGATATTCTTGATCAGGATGTTGAAACGAACATGTCTATGTATGACAAGTTGGGTTGCGGGGGGGATGCACGGTAACCCTATCTGGCCCACGGACTATGTCATGATTTCCAACTTGATCTAAATTCTCAAAAAAAAACTGCCAACGACTCTACAGTCCAACTGTCTGGAATTTAAAAGAATAGTTTGTTGGGTTCTAAAGCTTTTTAAATCGGTAGAGCATATATTTATATTAACTAGCATTATAAATTACTTACTTATCACAGTATTCAGTAAAACTTATTCAGTATTTAGTAAAGAGGTTTTTAGTAAAGTATTTAGTAAAGTTTTTATGTGTTTGATAAGCATTTCAAGGACAGAAAATTATCAACTGTTGCGTGTAATAAAGTCTCCAAAGAATTACAAACCAATGGCTGCCAGTATAAAAATCTAACTGAAATAACTAAAAAATAACTCAATAACTTTTAGTACGCATTTAAAAATTGTTAAGTCAGTCAAAATTCTTCTTTCTTTTTCTATCTCTAATATGTGTACGTTGCAATCTGTTCAATTCAGAACAATAAGCAACCCCATGACCCAATGAGATGAAAATGATGTGTATGACGTGTAAATGAGGTGTAGTCTTGTACTGACCCAGGCCGACCATTCCTGAGAGAGTATGGTTAATTGAACCCCAACCATCAAAGTACACCGGTAACCACTGTCTAGTATTCAAATCCGTATAAAAGTAACTACCTTTACTAGGATTTGAACCAGGAACCTTCGTCTCTGAAAATCAGCTGTTAAACAGCTGACTCACGGCGACGACTTTACCTCTAGACCAACCCGGTGGGTCAGCCAGTCAAGATAAATTTTAAAAAATTCATTAATATAAGGAAATTTTCACTTAAGGCGAGACTGTATGATGGTTTTAACTGAAAATTTCAAATTTCGGTTCTTAATATTTTTCAATAGGGCAGACCGAGATCAACCACAAAAACCTTAAATTACCTGAAAAAAATTATTTTAATGAAAAAATTAAGTTGTTAGGAGGTTTACCAAGAAATAATTTTATATTATACCTAATAATAACATACCTAAAATATACCTAATAATTTTTTCATAATTTTTTTTTTCAATTTATTTCTTTAACGTCGTCGCATCAACTACTGAGGTCATTAGCTACGACGTTGGGGTGTAACTATTGTTCAATGGAGGATGAAATTATTTTTTGTAACGTATGAAAATATGCCGTGCTTGAGTGGGATTTGAACCCAGGACCGCATGATGAGAGGCGAGCACGTTACCAACTGCACCAATGCGGCCGGCCTTGAAAACATTATGAACATTTTTCATAATTTTATACCGATCGTTTTAGAGCAAAGTGAATTTTAGTATTTTTTAAAATATCTGCATTACTGTTTTTAATACTCTCGGCTGTTGTTCCAGCTTTCTAACCAAATGTTGATAGGAAATTTACTTGTTTGTATACATTTTGTTTTTGATTTGTGCCTTTTTGTGTTTTTGCCCGTTCCCGTAAATTTAAATTTTTAACATTTAGGTACATTTTTCTCGAAAACCCTTAAACATACCAGGGTGAAATGTTTACCAGTTATTTGTCTAGTACATTCACATATTCCGGCACTTTTATGACTTCCTTAAAAGCAACAAAAATTATTAACATGTAAAATACCGTAAAGAAATTTGCAAAAGTGTTATGTTATTCCTTATTCTGTTTTTAACTTTATTGTTTAACGGATTAAGTTACAAAAATGTCAGTAGCTTGAGCAATCCGACAACTACAAGTAAGTAAAGTTTAATTTCCCTATTGTTTACCAATCTTGTGAAAAATGTACCTTAAAATAGCAAATTTAACATTGGCGGGATACAAAGTACAGTCTTCCCTTAAAAGTAGTAACTTGACAAACCGATGCCGGCCGCATTGGCGAAGTTGGTAACGTGCTCGCCTCTCATCATGCGGTCCTGGGTTCAAATCCCACTCAGGCACGGCATTTTTTCATACGTTACAAAAAATAATTTCATCATTCACCGTCTGCATTAGCAGTAATTGCAGAACAGTCGGACGTTAAACAAAAAAAAAATTGACAAACCGAGACAAAACAGGAGGCATAAATAAACCAAGTGATCCGCAGATGAAAAGTGTGTTACTGGGTGACTGTGCTTTCTTTATGGCCACCATACCAGCTCAGCTCAATGTTGCGCCACTGCTTCAACTGCTAGCCTGCTCTAACCTGCTTGCTGTCTGGCCACGGCCAAATTTAAACAAATAATATAAACAAATTAAAATTAATAATTAATAGTAAATTTAAACAAATTTAAGCAAAATTAAATAAACAACGGCTTCCAGCCTTTTTTAAATTGCTTATTTAAAAAAGTCAAAAATTAAATTATTATTGTTACAAAACTTTCGTTATATTTATTTTACTTTCGTTTTTTATTACATACAATTTATTAATTTTAAATAATTATATTTTTCATTAAATGTACTATATAAAAGAAAATAGGCTACTTAACTTTGGTTTATTACAATAGTCTAAGAAAATATAATGTGACTCTTATCGCTAAGGTCCGTTTCGGGATCTCGGTTATTAAATATGTAATAGGCTACACTAGAGTTTACAATTACAAATATTTATTACAACTTGGTTACTAAAAGCGTTACAAAATGAATAAACTAATTATTGTGTTACTTCTTTATAATTAGTTTGTTAAAATAAATAACAAACTAATTATAAAGAAGTAATACAATAAATAACTTAATAATTCACTTAATGCTACTTACAACAATTAAATTACACAATGGAACTGAATACACACTGCACATATACAACAAGACTGAATTTAATGCACATATACAATAACTTTACACAATGCACACACACACACAAAGACATTATAACAATAGTTGACCAACACAATACTCGTATACGTAACCTGTACTACGCACCGTTAGCCATTCTATAAACACTCGTCGTCAAAGTGCAAACGGATACTAACTCCCTGTCTGCACCCGGGGCTCCCTTTATAAAGGTTAGATGAAAGAGATTTCTCGAAAGACACAGAAATTCGATCAAAAAGATAATTCCAGAGTGGCAGAGAAATTCCATGAAAATAATAAATACAAATACCCTTTTTACTGGAAAAGTCTTAACTATTGTAAACAAGTAAATAGATCTTTTGTAAATAGAATAAAAGTTGTTACAGGTAATCAGCCGACCTTTTCATAAATAGTTGTACAACAAAGACCTTTTATAAATAGGTATACTTTTATTGTTACTATTGCCCTATTATCCCATTCAGGCATGGCATTTTTTCATACGTTACAAAATATCATTTCACCCTTCACCGTCTGCATTAGCAGTAATTGCAGAACAGTCGGACGTTAAACCAAAAAAAAAAAAAAAAAAAAAAAAAAAAAAAAAAAAAAAAAATATTGCCCTATTGTTACATTTTCACTCTATTATCTACTCTTTACCATTTTATGAATGAGGGTACTAGAAATTTCTTGAAACATATTTCGTCTTCGATATTGTCACAATAATTTTATTCGAATAATTTTAATTAAGGGGAGTGTGTGTCGTTCCCTATCCTAACCAATGTTAATGTTTGTACCTCTTTCTCACCAACCACTACAGCTATAGTCCAGCCTCTCTTAGTTTACTCCTAATGTAAACAAATAATGACGTCACTGAGCATGCGCATTGTATCAAAATGTGTACACGCTGATTAAAAAGTAACAGCAAAATACTTTCAAAAGTATTCAAATACAAAATACTTTTAAAAGTATTTTTTAAATGAAATTGTTAGGCCTACATCATATCATGACTGATGTTTTTAGTAGGCCTACTTTAATTAATTACAATTTAAAAAATAGTTAACTTAATAGGAATACGACATCCGTAAAGTCGCAGACTCTAGCGTGCACCCTGTAGTAGCTGGCTTTGGTTTGTTTACAGTAGGAGCAAACTTAGGACGGCTGAACTGTAGAGCTACAACTTTTTTTGTATGAAAGACCACTCTTTGTTACATAATTAGAAAGTGTAGCATTTCATTCTGGTAAGAATATTGATTTTTACCAATTTTTCATCGAAAAATCACCGAAAAAAATGTTTTCTCTCACAATTTTCAATATTTTTAAAAACGGTACATTCAATCGATAGAACTGGACGATTAACATACTCCATAAAAATTTCATTGTACCTTTTGTGGAAGCAGAGAAAAAGGTACGTAAAGTTCTAAAAATGACGTTTTAAAATATTCTAGAGGTAAAGTCGTCGCCAAAATCAGCTGTTTAACAGCTGATTTTCGGTGACGAAGGTTCCTGGTTCAAATCTTAGTAGAGGTAGTTACTTTTATATGGATTTGAATGCTAGACAGTGGTTACCGGTGTACAATCTGTCAATGTTTTGTAAGCGTAGTTTGCGTAGAAATGAGAAGTGAGTGGGGAGAATACTGCCGGCCGTAAAAGGGATGACATACGTTCGATGCATGCGTATATGCGTGCGTGAATTGTCTCATTCTACTGAAGCGATCGCAGAGACCAGATCGTAGCTCAAACGGTTGACTATTTTATCTTATTGTCTGTGGTCGGTGGAAATATGTGAAAAGCCCCCAAGGAAACGTCAATTCTTCCACCATGTTGGAGGTCGCTCTTTTAGGAAAAAGAGGCTCCCGTAGGCCTAGACCATATAAACCTACGGCACGTTATGCATTCCAGCGAGTCGGCTGTAAATTACCCCCTCAACTTCCGTACTACTCACACCATTATTTCTCCCTTCATCGTACCTCAACCAAATCCGTATACTGCTCATACTCTTACATAACTTTGTAGGCCTGTACTTTGATGGTTGGGGTTCAATTAACCATACGACTCAGGAATGGTCGACCTGAGTCTGAACAAGACTACACCTCATTTACACATCATACATATCATCCTCATCTCATTGGGTCATGGGGTTGCTAATTGTTCTGAATTGAACAGATTGCAACGTACACACATTAAGAATTACAAAAAAAAGATATTCCCGTTTAAAGTTTGAGAAACAAAAACACGAATGTAAACAAAGACAGACCACAACAAAAATAGTGCAGGTTATAAAATTTCAGGTTATACTGCCAACTTATGAATAAATAAAAGAGAGACGGCAATGTGAAAAAATAGTTTAATAAATCACAGTAAAATATTAATCGAAAGGGAAAATTATTTTGTAAAATTTCGTGAAAGATGGCAAAATCAGCTTAAACATACAACAATCACAAAAAAAATTAATAAAATATTTTTTAGTTGGCATAGCAACATGATTCTAAAGCCAATTTAAAGCGAACATTTCAAAATATATTTTTGACGGAAAATTGAAAAACAATTTTATTTTTTCATTCCACACTCCCCTTAAGTATTTATGGGTTCAATTATAAATCCTAAAAAAAATTTATACTTATAAATTTATATTTATTTATAACGTAATTAACTATTTTAAACCTTAATATCAGTATAATATTTTTTACTACTGCGACAATAAAATGAACAAAATATATAATATTAATAAATTAAAAACCAACATAACAGAAAATTGTGTAGTATATATTTTTTTAAGTTTACCAGTGTATATAGAGAGATATTAGATTCACAAAGGGGTTTTTTGGGCACCGGTAACATATTCTATCATTATAATACACATCGAGTTTGATAAAGGGAGCAAGGGGGATAGTGATAGAGGGATATGTGTGTGTGTGTGTGTGTGTGTTTATGTGGTTTAAAAAATGTAGAAGGGAAAAGACCTTTGATTTTTCAACTGGCAATTTCTCTTCCACAGTAAAAAAATACGTCTTTCATCCATCCTCCCAGTGAAAAACAAGTATTCAGTCACCTCTCAAAAAGTGTGTGTGTGTGTGTGTGTGTGTGTATGTAGGAAAAGATAGAAACTGTCATATGTAACCAAGTATGTCTGTATATGTGTGTGTGTGTGTGTGTGTGTGTGTGTGTGTGTGTGTGTGTGAGTGTGAGTGTGTGTGTGTGTGTGTGTGTGTGCGCGCGTACGTGTGTGTGTGTAGAGTATATATATATATATAGACAGAATGAGTTGATAGTGACCAAAGTGAAGATTGTAAAAAGCCAAGCAGGCCCTATTCTGCATATAAATGAACAACCTGGCCGAGGGTATTATAACCCCGGCCCCCGGCCCCCGACCCCTGAGGCCACTGAAGCTGGTGTAGTATAAATTACATTTACTTTAGCTCGGTTGTAAGAGTTATTCGCTGGCCTGTATACATAATATTAATTCCCTATTAACAAGGTGATGTATTTATAACCTTCCTATCCTACCAAGGCCAATATTTATCATCACATTTTTTAACATGTTTTATACTTCCATACACTTCCACCCCCTATAAAATATCACCCCTATATTGTCAACATACGTGTTGTTGTGTAGGTCATCAGGTGAAAGGCTGGTTTAAACCTCTAGAGGCTTTACTAAGAAAAACGAGAAGTTAAGTGGTTTACAAAATTGCCTTCCTCACTGAGTGGAAAAGTATGCTTATCAGCATGCCAGGCTCTCTAAAAAGCATCTACTTTCCACCCTTTAACCCTTACAGTGCCATTACAGTCCTATTATTACGCCGTCACCAATTTTACCGAAAAATTCCAGCGTCGTCCTTTTAATAGTACGTACACTTATTAAAAGTTCATAGAATTTTATATTTTTCACTCAATTTTTAAAAACATCTTATGAAAATAATCGGTAAAAAATTTAGATTGAAAAAATACGTATATATAGAGATTTTTCATGAATTTAATTGATTATGGTTAATATTGATTAAAAAAACTGAAAATTGGATTTTAAAAACTTTAATCGGATTATTTTTATTTTTTTACAATACATAAATGATTTTCTGTAATTTTTGTATAATTAAATTGTCTTTAAAGTGATGTAAGCAAAATTGAGTAAAATAATTTTTAGGGCGATTTTTTAAATTAAAAAGAAAATTTCCACTAAAACATGACAACGTACATTTTATTTTTAAATTGTAAGAAATGTGTTCCAAGTTGAATGTCATACAAGATCAATTCATTATGAACAAAACAAAAAAGTCATTAAGATACCTTGAAAAATAGCCATTTTATGGATAGATATTTATATAAAATTCTACAAGTTGGGCACCTCTTGGTACAAAGAAACTATGGAAAACCTGGAAGAATTCTGCATCACAATGGAGGACATTCACGACCGAAAAATTTGTGGAGAAAAAATCAGAAACCAGGAAATTCAGTTCAAATCACAAGCCAAAAGAAATGGACGAAAATGGACAGACGAAGAGAAAAAGGCGCAAAGTGAGAGGATGAAAGGTTTTTGGGAAGCTAAAAGGAGGAACAGAGACACCACCAAGAGCTAGATTTTTGTGTTTTTAGCGCTCTCCTTAAGGGGACTATACACAAATATTAATAATAATAATAAAATGCTACAAATCGCACAAAAGTAGGCTGGCATTTTCGCTACGAACTTACAATAATCTCCTGACACTGTAAGGGTTGAATGACACCTTCACCTTCATCAATCACCAACACAGGGTGGGTCCAACTGTATTATTTAATTCATTACTTTCAGAGGAAATAACTCTGATTACTGTCTTTTAAACGTTTACCTCTTCTGTTCTTAAACTCTTCGGTCATATGATTGGGTGACCATGTGATTACAGAGAGAATTGTTTTTTGTAGCCCTGAAACTAGCAAATCGAGTAAAAACAATTTTTTTTTTTTTAGCTTTTATTTGTTATCGGGAACTGTACATTTTTGACAACTACCCAATTTGATCGCTGCTTTTGTTGTATTAATTGACGCGAATAAGGCAGAAGTTTGAACTGGGACCCCCAGTAGAGTTTGCTCATAGATGGCTGTCAGCTGGTCACCATACAAAGTCGCTTGCCCAACCGATGTTACTTAACAAATACTAGCGACTTTCTACCAGCTGACTGACTGGGCTGGCCCACTCCACCTCCCAGTTATGGACATTAATTTACGTTATACAATTTAAATAATTTTGTTTTATACTGTGACATTTATCTTTAAGGTCCGTTTCGGGATCTAGGTAAATTAAATAGTTAACAAAGTATCGTCCCTTTATAGGTCTGTGGTAGGTATACTAACCAACGGCAATAAAGTCGATTTTTTAAGAATAAGCTATACAGTTGAACCCTATTGGCATTTTATGATTTTATAGATGTTCTTTGGTAAGTAGGCTATCCACGTATTGAAATTAGTGCACAGCGACCATTTGCTTTGTGAGTTACACGAATGTGGTAAGGATTCATACCAGCGTACGCTACCATGTTTTTTTGTTGTTACTTTTGTACAGTGATTAGAAAATTCCAGGTTTTTACGGGAAAGCAAGCATTCATGCTAATGTAAAGTTAAGATAAGTAATCCGACACATTTTGCTGTTATATAGGGCTACAAGTTGATTTAATAACCATTCTTACCACTAAATATTATGTGATTCCCATTTTAATAAACATTCCTTGGTAAGTATACTTACCAGGGCTTGACATAAAAAAAAGAAATATCTTATTGTTCTGGCAATAGAAGGATATTATTCAAGTCCCTATAAAACAAAATTTAACATTTTATAACATGTATATTTCTCCCCTATAAAGTAGTACTGCCCTATAAAGGGTTAAAACCACAAACAAATATTTATTGAGCACTATAAATTATAAATACTATAGTTAAATTACTTATAATAAATAGTCAATTAATTACAATCAATAACGTAAACTTAAGCAATTACAAGATTATTTTTCACTTCTTGTTGTTTAGGTGATCAGCATGTAGGCTGGTTTAAACCTGTAGAGGCTTTACTAGGTAAATCGAGGAGTGAGGTGGTTTACCATTGCCTTCCTCACTGAGCGGAAAAGTACGCTTATCAGCATGCCGGGCCCTCTGAAAAGCACATATTTTCCACTCTGCAAATGATACCTTCACTTCATTCACCACAGGGTCTGGCTGTATAATGAAATCCATTACTTTCAGAGAAGATAACTCTGATTAGTGTCACAGTACACCTCTACCTCTTCTGTTCTTAACTGATTCAGTCATTTAATTGGCTGACCATGTTATAAGAAACAGAACTATTTATTTTAGCCCTGCAATCAACAGATTGAGTGACAATAATTTGACACTCCACCTGTCTGTAATGGGCAGATTTTTCACTTACTTAAACTAAATCCTACTAACGAAGTTAAGAATAATTATAAGTGTCTACAATATACGGTGTATCTCTTGGCAGACGTACTCGTTCACTGTTTAACTCACTTATTAACTGACAGATCATAACTGGTCGATGGCAGATCAAAGACTGACTCTAAAACGGCGCCCTCCCTTATATAGATGAAGCTATGGAAGTCACGAGAAGGACAGAGGTTTCCGATATGCAGAAATAGTAAAAATAATTTTTTCTACAAAACGTAAAGAACTCATTATAACTGAATATAATGGTTGCAAAAAAGAGCCAATTATCTGAATAGGTACCCGACTCCTTTAGGTAGCCGTTCAACATTAGGCTGACTTACGCCAACTATTTATTTATTATCTATTTATTTATTTATTATTTAGGTACATTAAACCCGTTTAAATCTCGGTCCTTCTCGAAAATTCTCGAATACACTTTTCTTTTAGATACTGTCACAATAAATTTCTTTAAACTTTCTCAGAAAGATTGCTACAAAAATTGCCAAATGTGAAGGTTATATTTACCCGGGTTGAAATAATTTTATTGTTAAATGACATTGTAACAAATATTGCAAAACTTAAGGGGATAGTCAACCCAGAAAATGAAAATGAAAACTGCAGGCTATATTGTATAATTATATATTTTAAATGAAAGAGTAAATTACTAGTAATAATCTACCACTTGAACCACGCCAAAAAAAAAAAAATTACAGCCCCTTATATAACGGTCGGGGTGGAAAAGTGGGCTTTTACGGGGAATCAAATATCTCAGGAACCAAGAAAGATATCAACATGATTCTTGTGCTAAAAAATGCAGAAAATTACTGTCTACTATTTGTTGTATGCTATTGTATGTATTTTTCTTACATAAAATTAATTTAAGAGAAACCATATTTTCAGAAACATTTATTTTTTTCTGTGTTCACAAATTATTTTTTAACTAAATCCCTACTAAGTTTTTTATAATAATCATTCGATAGACAATAGAGCAAGAAATTAGAAACATTTGAAAAGAAATCATCCAAATACCTTCAATACAAACCAAAATATTTAATTCCCAAGAATTTACAATCATGCAAAAATTACATTTCCGGAAAAGTTAAAGTTGAAGGAATTATATCACTCGCTTTGCTAGTGAGTTTTATTTTAAACAGATTTTTTATAATATTTTGTCAACGTACAAACAAAGTAAACAAATGTTGTGATTCAGAAAATATTAAACTTCAAATTAATGCAAAACACAATCGAATTTTTAAAAAATCATCTTCTTGAGTTGACTACCCCCTTAAGTGGTTGCAGTCTGTTGAAATATCCGAGCAAAGAAAATGAGTTGGTAGTTGAAAGAAGGACGGAGCAACACATTTCCTTAAAATGAAACCCGGGAAATAGGAATACAGAAAATATTCCTCGGCTATAAATCAGAAAATAAAAGGGATACGAGTTATGCCTATAATATATACGAACACTAGGGAAGACAAAACGGGATAGTATTTCAACGAGACAGCAAGAAGGAAAAGAAGTCAAGGATAGAAAGGAAAAGATTGGTGAAGGTGGAGGGAGAGGTAAAGGGTCCTGTCCCAGTATCCCGACTATATTGAAAACAAGACGGGTCATGTGTTTAGCTCGGTGTGATGGTAGAAGACATGCCAGTATGGCGCGAAACATCCACGTATATAGGGTGAGTCAAAACTATACTGCTATATCTTGGGATCTCATTCTAAATCTAAAAATAGGAAAAGAAGTTCATATAAACATATGCCTGAAAACGCTTAGTTAGCGAGTTACAGCTAGTGAAAAATTTCACCTAGAACTCCGTACCCTCGGTGAAGTAAGGCCTTATAAAAATGTTAAAGGTAGTTACAAAAATACAAATACGATTGTTTCTTATGTTTTTTAATCTGAAATATTGAATAAAATTGGTTTCAGAGCTGTAATTACAATACTTTCAGAGATATCTGACATAAAACACAAGAATTGGTGCAAAGAAATAACACATTATTGTGTTTCAAGTAAGATTACTTCCATAAATGGTAAATAAAGATGTATTTTTTCTTAAATAAATTTGTAGAAAATTTAATTCTGAAAAGATTCATGAGAATTACTTAGGAAAAAATGAATAAGATATTGAAATTTTGCTTTATTTAAAAGCAAAACTGACACACATTCTTAACTGCATAAAATATTAACTAGGCTAATATTTAGGTTGGGAGTAACAGCTGATCATTTATCAGCTACCAACTTTTAAATAAAACGAAATTTCAATATCTTATTCATTTTTTCCTGAGTAATTCACATGAATCTTTTCAAAATTAAATTTTCTACAAATTTATTTAAGAAAAAATACACCTTTATTTACCATTTACGGAAGTAATCTTACGTTATTACAAAAATGTGTTATTTCTTTGCACCAATTCTTGTGTTTTATGTAAGATATCTCTGAAAGTATTGCATTTACAGCTCTGGAAGCAATTTTATTCAATTTTTCAGATTAAAAAACATAAGAAACAATCGTATTTGTATCTTTGTAACTAGATTTAACATTTTTATACGGTCTTACTTCGCCGAGGGTACAGAGTTCTAGGTGAAATTTTTCGCTAGCCGTAACTCGCTAACTAAGCGTTTTCAGACATATGTTAATATGAACTTTTTTTTCTTATTTTTAGCTATAGAATGAGATCCCAAGAGATTGCCGTTAGTTTTGAATCACCCTATATGTATATGTATGTGTATATACACACAAGACTAACACGGTCCAAGTTGGTCGCTTTAAATATTACAAACGCCGATTGAATTTTGATAAGCAGAGAAATTGCTCAGGGGTCCCCCTAGTTTCCAACTTACCCGCTTATGTTATACTCGTATGTAGGGCTTGCTTGTTCTATGAACAAAGATTCACAATTGAAAGTTCAACTAACAACGCGCACAACCGACCCTTCATCCCCTTACTTCAAACCTTCCCTTAAACCGTGTCATTCTCTCTACTCTCTCAACCCCCCTACACAATCTGGTTTAATGTATGATACAACACTATACATTATACATCAACAAACATCACATCACGTTACCAAACTCAATGAGTGTTACGTGAACAACACAACCCTCTATTCTATTAAGTTCACTTTAATCAACCTTCTTTCTACCCCTAAATACATTCCTGCTCACTGAAAACCAACCTACATCTAATACACTAAATGGACCCGATTATTTGAATACCTATAAAATATATTCATCTGTTCAAAGGCCTTCCTTGGTCTCTTCAAAGAGGCCAAGGAAATTTATACCACCAAATTTATATAATAATAAAAGATATACAAGGTTAATGGCAGCCCCAGTCCTTCTTTATGGAAGTGAGTCCATCCAGGTTACCACAAAACGCCAAGAAAGTAGGATCCAAGCAGCTGAAACAGCTGAAGCAGCTGAGGTTTTTAAGAAGGGTGAAGGGCTGCTCGAGGCTACATCTAATACATAACGAAGAAATTAGATCCAAGTTGGGTGTATTTAGCTTGAAGGAAAAAGTGGAGGAGTACCGGAATCAATGGAGGCAACATTTGGAACGGATGCCAGAGAAGAGAATACCTCTAAAAGTGACGGAATATGTTCCAGTTGGAAGAAGGGAGGTGGGAAGACCTCGAACACGATGGCAGTAGTCGAGATGTAAGAGTTGGCATGTTTTGTGTTTCTGTAGACGTGCAGGATGGTTTGTGAGTTCGGAACAGGCTTATGCCTAATCCTTGATAGTAAGAAGAAGAAGAAGAGACAACGTTAATTAGAGCATTTTTCTCTACAGAGCCTAGTTTAGCTTGAAAGAGTGATTTTCCGTATTTTTAAGCTAAACTCAGGTTGATTTTTACTTTACGTCTTTTACTCATGATTAATATAAGATTATGTTTTTTGGATTTAGTTTTTTTTATTTCTAATGTTTTATTAGTAATGTTAGATTATATTGTTAATTATTTACATTGGCAAGAGAAAGTTGTGTGAGTGTTTCATACCAATTTTTTAAATAAGCTATATTTTAAAAAAAATCAAAATTATTTAAATAAATGTATTTAATAATATTGCTTCAATAATGAGATAATAAAATTTAAGTAATTAGTTAATCAGTGTTGGTAGGAATATTTTCAAAATTATAAGATTGTGCGAAAATGCAACGGCGCCAGTCCTCGTGTTATTTTTTTTAGTACCAGTCCCCGAAAGTTATTAGAAAGGAAAACAAGATCTGAAAATATGAAAAGATACTGGGCAAAGAGGAAAACAGCTCAGAAAAATAACTCCATAGATTGATTCAAGGGGAGTTCATAACGAAAATTCGATTCCATAATCAATTTTTTGAATTTTATTATTTGTAATTTTAATTTTATTATATATATATATATATATATATATATATATATATATGATAATGAACAGCCAAAACAAAACAAATTAAATATAAAACTCACCTCAGACTATTATATTCATTCAAGATCTTTCGTCTCCCTCGGAGACATCATCAAGAATTTAAAAACACACTAATCACACAAAACATAAAACATTAAAACAATTAGTGACGTGGTCTGCGACCATAATTGTTTTAATGGTTTATGTTTTGTGTGATTAGTGTGTTTTTTGAATTCCTGATGATGTCTCCGAGGGAGACGAAAGATCTTCAATGAATATAATACTCTGAGGTGAGTTTTATATTTAATTTGTTTTGTTTTGGCTGTTCATTATCATATTTATGTAGTGGTGCAAACAAAGGAAAATAATGTTTAATAAAATAATAATATAATGTTATATAAATAATAATAATATATAAATAATAAATAATAATATAATATATATATATATATATATATTGAATTTTCTGTTTAATTTGGTATAATGATGTATATGAATATTGATCTCTAGAAATATTTCAAATATTTTTTTTATCATAGGTCTGTAGGTTCGGAATTTTGGAAAGTGAAATTTTCGGACAGTTATTTATTTATTACTCTGAAACTACACGATCTAAAAAGCTGTGGAAGATGTCACTTCTTTACTTTCTCTTGCCTATATGAATATATAGGAAGGAAAGTATTGTTTTCATGTCGATTTTTCGAAATCGAGTTTTCACCGGATCTATACGTTATCAGACCCCCTGAACCCAAAAAACATGTTTTTAGCGATTGGTCTGTGTGTGTGTCTGTGTGTGTGTCTGTGTGTGCGTGTGTGTGTGTGTGTGTCTGTGTGTGAACAGAATATCTCAAGAACGGAACATTGTACGAACTTGAAACTTGAAACTTAAGTTACATACCACTACCAGACGCGACACGAACATTTTCATCAAAATCGGTCAACCGGAAGTAGTAGTTTATTCGTATAATATTTCAGTTTTTTGCGATTTTCTCAAAAATTGGTCCTACGATTTTTTTTAAAATCGCCTATTTTACTCAATTTTTTATTCTCTACAAGATAGGGTAGGCGCCATGTTTGCTGAAATTCTCGGTGAGGCTGTTTTCACGTAAAAACGTTGTTTTTTTAAGATTACGGCTTTAGTATAAATTTTAGCGCAAAAACTTATATAATAAAAGTTGTAGAGAATTTAAAAACCTACAACTTCTGTTTCAAATATTTTTTTGTATGACGCTTAGTTTAGCAGTAATTAGCGATTTTCTGATTTTTTCTCACGAAAACGTGTGAAAAATCGATTTTTTTAAGATTTTGGCCTTAGTATGCATTTTACGACAAATGTGTATATAACCAAATTTATAGGAAATTTAAAGATCTACAACTTTTATTAACGTATTTTTCTCTACAGAGCCTAGTTTAGCGTGAAATAGTGATTTTCCGTATTTTTAAGCCAGACTGAGGTTGATTTTCATTTTGAGTGTTTCACTCATGATTAAAATAAGGTTATGTTTATTGAGGTTAGTTTTTTGTTTATTTCTAATATTTTATTACTACTGTTAAATTATATTGTAAATTATTTGCATTGGCAAGAGAAAGTTGTGTGAGTGTTTCACACCAGATTTTTTATTGTTAGAAAACAATTTTCTATTGGATTTGTAGGTTATGTTTTTACATAGGTTGTATGTTATAATTGACTTTGTATAGTGGTTGGTTGAAAAGAGAAGGTCAGTTTTTTCTGGTGTTATATCTCTGTTTATTATATCTGAATATTTATTATTTTAATTTGTAAACATGTTTTCTTACAAAAGACCAATTTTCTCAAAAACCATTAAACATAAAGTAATGAATTTGTTACTGAGTTTTTAGTAGGTTATAGTGGTACTGTGGATCCTCTTTCAGCATTGTACATGTGAAATTTTACGAAAAAATATTTTAAAAAAATTTGCCCCGTCAAAAAAATCATAACTTCTGTAAAAGTTGTTATATTTAAATGTCTTGGGATCAGTAGCCTCTTTTTGTATCCATCCCTCAAAGTTACAGCTTTCAAACATTAATAGTTACTGAGACAACGGGTTTCAAATTTTGATAATTTAACATTAGAGGGTTACGCGGTATGAACTCCCCTTGAAATGGTTCCATGTGGCCGTTAAAGTAAACAAAAATTGTTACATTGGTATTATAAAATGGATTTTAGTTGGGTGAATGAGGAACAAGGTGATGTAATTATTTTATTTAAAAAAAAAATTGTAATTATTTTTAAAACGTTGCACTCCTTGTTAGAGAGTAGACGTGGCATGCTGATGAGTGAATGACGCAAAATGAAAATCAATATCTTCTTGACTTAAAAATATGACAAAAAAAATAATCACTTTTGACGCTAAAGTAGACTCAATAGAAGAAAATGGTTGAAATAAAAGTATAGATTTTACTTTCTCTTGCCTATATGAATATATACAAAGGAAAGTATTGTTTTCATGTCGATTTTTCAAAATCGAGTTTTCACCGGATCTATACGTTTTCAGACCCCCTGAACCCAAAAAACATGTTTTTAGCGATTGGTCTGTGTGTGTGTGTCTGTGTGTGTGTGTGTGTTGTGTGTCTGTGTGTGTGTGTATACAAAATATCTCAAGAACGGAACATCGTACGAACTTGAAACTTGAAACTTAAGTTACATACCACTACCGGAGCCGACACGAACATTTTCATTAAAATCGGTCAACCGGAAGTTGTAGTTTATTCGTATAATTTTTCACTTTTTTGCGATTTTCTCAAAAACTGGTCCTACGATTTTCTTTAAAATCGCCTCATTTACTCAATTTTTTATTCTCTTTAAGATAGAATAGGCGTCATGTTCGCTGAAATTCTTGGTAAGGCTGTTTTCACGTAAAAACGTTGTTTTTTTAATATTACGGCTTTTATATGCATTTTAGCGCAAAAATATATATAACAAAAGTAGTAGAGAATTAAAAATCCTACAACTTTTATTTCTAACATTTTTATGTATAACGCTTAGTTTAGCAGTAATTAGCAATTTTCTGTTTTTTTCTCACGAAAACGTGTGAAAAATTGATTTTTTTAAGATTTCGGCCTTAGTATGCATTTTACTACAAAAGTGTATAATTATAGTTAAATTTATAAAAAATTAAAAGATCTACAACTTTTATTTAACGCATTTTTCTCTACAGAGCCTAGTTTAGCGTGAAATAGTGATTTTCCGTATTTTTAAGCCAAACTGAGGTTGATTTTCATTTTGAGTGTTTCACTCATGATTAAAATAAAGATATGTTTATTGATGTTAGTTTTATTGTTTATTTCTAATGTTTTGTTACTAATGTTAGGTTTATTGTTAATTATTTGCATTGGCAAGAGAAAGTTGTGTGAGTGTTTTACACCAGATTTTTTTATCTTCTATAACTTAATTACACATCTTTGTCGTAAAATGGGTACGTTTGTTATTAATAATGCATACATAAAATTTATTCTGTTCAGTTATATCTTTACGCAAAATTTATAGGTTAAAAATTTTTTTTTTTTTTATTAATTTTTTTTATAATTTTTTTTTTATCCTAATTTGGGTACGTTACAATCTGTTCAATTGAGAACAATAAGTAACCCCATGACCCAATCAGATGAGGATGATATGTATGATGTGTAAATGAGGTGTAGTCTTGTACAGACCCAGGTCGACCATTCCTAAGAGGGTATGGTTAATTGAACCCCAACCATCAAAGTACACCGGCAACCACTGTCTAGTATTCAAATCCGTATAAAAGTAACTTACTTTACTAGAATTTGGACCAAGAACCTTCGTCTCCGAAAATCAGCTGTTAAACAGCTGATTTTGGCGACGGCTTTATTTCTAGACCAACCCGGTGGGTTAAAAAATTTGGGGGCCAAATAAGAGAAGTGTCGCGAGAAAATGTACTTAAGTGTTAAAAATCTAAAATTACGGGGAAAAGCAAAAAAAAAGGTACAAATCAAGACAAAAGGTAAACAAACAAGTAAATTTCCCATTACAGTTGGTTAGAAAGCTGAACCAAAAGCTGATAATATTAAAAACAGTGATGCAGATATTTTAAAAAACTAAAATTCTCTTTTGTTATAAAACGAGCAGTATAAAATTATGAAAAATATTCGTTCTTGGTGACATGATAATTTTTCCGGGCGAACGTGATAAACATTTATGGGTTTTTAATTAAAATATTTTTTGACGTAATTTAATGTTTTTACTGGTAGATCTAGGTCTAAAATATTGAAAAACATAAAAACGTGAAAATCAAAATTTTCAGTCAAAACCAACATACAGTCTCTCCTTATATTAAGTATTTTTTTTTATTTATTTTTTTTTTATTGAGTGATGATGCCTACATAAGCCTTGGGCTTGTACGTAGGTAATGATATGTGGTAATTTACAGATGAAAAAAATGCCAGACCTGACCGGGGATTAGACTAATATTCGTTATTCCGGTAATTGGCTGGGCACGTAAGATAATAAAATACTAACGGGTGTTTCAAAAAGAACGCACTTCGAAGTTTAAGGGTTAATATTTTCTGCATAGGGAATATTTTTTCCCCCAAATAACAGTTGGCACCACCGTACTCATTGTTGACCCATTGTGTATTACTGACATGTACTAGTGCTATCCCAGTATTCTTTTGTGTCTGTATAAGTTCAAACATGGTTTTTCAAGGATGAACGTGTTTTTATTATTGAAAGTTATTGCGCATATAAATCTTACGAACGAATGAAAGACGAGTTCCAGTTAAAATTTCCCGATTCTGAAGTACCTAATAACACCACAATATTGCGTCTGATCAATAAATTTCGTGAGACTGGCAGTGTACAGGATCGGAAAAGCACAGGTCGACCATCAGTGTTAACAGAACAAGTTTTGGACGATGTGAAACAACGTTTGACTACCTCACCCGGCAAATCACTTAGAAAGTTATCTTCACAGGCTGGATTATCACTATCTTCCGCTTTAAGGGCTACAAAAAATTAAATCTGCATCCTAACCGCATCGGTGTCGTTCATGAACTGAAAGAAGTTGACCATGGGAAACGTATACAGTATTGTCGTTGGATACGTTCTCTTGTTAATGACAACGGTGTTGAAATATTGGATCGTGTTTATTTCAGTGACGAAGCATGGTTCCACTTGGATGGTTACATCAACAGCCAAAACTGCCGAATATGGAGCGCTCATAATCCTCCCACATTTCATGAACGTCCACTACACGCACGTAAAATTAGTGTTTGGTGTGCGATCTCCCGGCGTCGTATTGTTGGGCCTTTATTTTTTGACATATCTGTAGATGGTGTGGTGTACCGCAACTTAATTGAACAATTTATAGCGTTGTTAGAATTACATGATCGAAATTGTTGGTTTCAGCAGGATAACGCAACGTGCCATACTTCTACTGAAACGCTGAATATGTTACGAAAATTTTTCGGCCATCGTGTGATATCAAAAGGATTGTGGCCGCCAAGATCCCCAGATCTTACTCCTGCGGATTTTTTTTCTTTGAGGGAATTTAAAGAGTAAGGTTTTTAAAAACAATCCTCATACAATTGAAGAATTGAAGGCTAATATTGAAAATGAGATTACAAACATTTATGAGCAAACACTACGAAAAGTGGCTGCAAATGTTATGAAACGTGTCCGAACTTGCATTACAAGCGGAGGAAGTCATTTTGAACATTTATTGTGAAGTTTTAAAGGTAATCTGAATGTTATAAAGGTAATAATTTCATACCGTATAATTTGTATAATTTGTAATTACTTAATGTAATAAATTAGCGTTCTCAAACTTCGAAGTGCGTCCTTTTTGAAACACCCGTTACTTAGATATTTCGGCTCAATCAGCTATAACGAACAAAATGTTGGTCCCTTAAATTTCTTTGTAACCGAATTTTATCATAAAAATATTGTGGATAAACCACAAAAATCGCTTTTGAAATAAGTAAAATAAGTTTTGCTTGAAGGTCAATTTGAAAATTAGATTGGTTTTCCCACCAAATATTTATTGAAATTTCATAGGTTATTTGCTGACCATGATGAACTGTTAGATATTTATGTGTGGTGAAACTGCAGCCCATATTTCACTGAGTGGCGTCTAATGAAAAATTTCTCTGATTAACCTCCTCCCTTCCTCTCTGCCACCCATCCTTCAACCGAAAGCTCATCCATCCATCCGCTATGCCACTGGCTGAAAATACCTGAAATAAACAAAACCTTAACACAGAATGTAGGCGTTCAACACAAACCTCATTTGAATTTTCCAAATAGTATCACTTCAAAATCCGACCGCTTTTCGATTTAACAAAACTTGTTAATGCATATTTTGTCTGTTGACAATATCACTAAATATTTACCAATGGTTTTATAGCAATACAATTGAATCGGTGAGTGGAAATAGGGTAGGTAATATTCTAAAATCCTTATTTTGGAGAAATTAAAAAAAACTGTTTTGTGACTTTGTTTTTGGTTAAATGGTAAAATGTTCAATTGGTCATTTGTAGTACTATATTAAAGCTTTTTAATGGTGACTTTAGAATTTGTTTTGATGGGATTGATTTTTGATTATTAATACGTTGACTATTCACCTTTTTCTAGATTTGGTACAAGTGAATGGGAAAATTTAAGTTGAAAAAACAATATAATATGCCAATATGCTTCAAAACTTTATTTAATTTCCAAATAATTTACAGTTACATTTTGATAATAATAAGACAGAAACTAGTGGTCCAACTGCTGTTCGCTATTGAATGGAAGAAGGGTAATATTCCTGGAATATTATCCTTTTTCCACTCTACTAAATTTTTAATGTAGCTTAGCTGCTTTTAGATACAAGGAATATTTCCCTTTTATCAACCAATAAATGCGCTGAAGTAAACTTAACAAAACTGCTATCTTCGTTCAATTTCGCATTTTTTGGAATATTTCCCTTTTTTCACTCACCGATTCAATTATTACTGTTATTTAAATTTTATTGAAGTATACAGGGGAAGAAATTGATACGTTATATTTTAATTTTTTTCAGAAAACCGTTTGTAAACTTTAAAAGTTTGTAAGTCCTTAAAAATAACTTAGTTTTAAGGGGAAATTGCACGATAGTTTTAAAACAAAATTTCGATTTTTGATTTTTTATGTTTTTAATAGTTTACGCCTAGATCTACTAGAAAAAACATTAAATAACGTCAAAAAAATAATTATTTTTTGGAAAAATTAAGTTTTTATAAAGTTTACACAGAAAAATTATCCCAAGAACGAGTTTTCACAATTTTATACTGCTCGTTTTAGGGTAAAGATAATTTTAGTTTTTAAAATATCTGCATCACTATTTTTTGTATTCTCAGCTGTTGGTTCAGCTTTCTAAATAACTGTTGATGCGAAATTTACTTGTTTCTTTTACATTTTGTTTTTGATTTGTGCCTTCTTGTTTGTTGCGTTTTCCCGTAAATGTAAATTTTTAACAGTAGGTACACTTTTCTCAGAAACCAATAAACCTACCAGGCTGAAATTTTTACCAATTAATTATCGTGTATATCCACATATAACGACATTTTTATGACTTCCACTGGTGCTCAAAATATGAGTAATACGCAAAAAACGTAGAAAACAATTTGTAAAAATTTTATACTGTAATATTTTTAAAAAAAATGGTATGGTCCGAAGATTAAATTGAAAAATGTCAGTAGCTCGAGAAGAAACCCGACACCTATGGCGTGTAAAGTTTAATTTTCCTACCTTTTACCAATCCTATGAAAAATGGGCCTAAACATAGCAAATTTAACATTGGAGGGATACAACTGCCTACATTCTCCCCTTAAATTGTACAAATTATGTATTATTTTACATATACGCTTTATACAGCCGACCTTCCAGAACATGAATCTGTAATGACAGCAACGTTCGCAGATGACACAGCGATTTTAGCGGCGGACGCTTCTCCGACATGTGCCTCGGAGAAGTTACAAACCCATCTTGACAACATTCACGAATGGTGTAAGAAATTGAGAATGAAGATTAATGAGGATAAGTCAACGTACGTAACAATTACATTAAAGAAACCAACATGACCCAGTGGTCAGCTTGAACGGTACAGTAATCCCACAGAAGGATGAAGTTACGTAAATATCTGGGTTTACATCTAGATCGAAGACTCACGTGGAGAAGTCATATGGGCGAAACGAAAACAACTTGGGCTGAAGTTACGTCAATTATTCTGGCTCTTAGGCAGTAGGTCTCAACTCTCCCTTGAAAATAAAGTACTCGTATACAAAGTAATACTCAAACCAATTTGGACGTATGGGTTAGAGCTATGGGGTACAGCTAGTTCATCAAATATAGAAATTCTGCAGCGCTTTCAATCAAAATGCCTGAGACTGATCACTGCAGCCCCATGGTACGTAACAAATGAAATACTAAACAATGACTTAAACCTGCCCTTCATAAAAGAAGAAATTAAAAAACATAGCGAAAAACATTTACAAAAACTAGAAGACCATCAGAACCCATTAGCGATTAGCCTCCTTGACAACAGCGAAGATACTCACAGACTGAAACGCTTTAAACCATTGGACTTACCTCTACGATTTTGTTAGTCATTTACATTTTTTTTTATCTTTTCTACTTAAACTCCTAATCATCGACATCTCATAATTGGCGTCGTTTTCATCTCTACCATCGCCATTGTCATCTCCAACTTCAACACTTTGTGTTTCGGGATGTTGATTCACGGTTCATCAAGTTTGATTTTGTATAGATATATTTTTTGTTTCTTCACAGTTTGGTCTTTTTCAAACACACTACTGAGTATCATTTGTGTTTTAATTCTAAGGACATTACTCAGATTTTCTCATATTTGCTTAAAGTTATTGTATTTATTAACTGATTGCAAAAAAAATACTATACTGTTAAAAAAAATGTATTATTTTTTTAACCACATCGGACTACAAAGTTCATTAAAGAAGAAACATATTATTTCAATTATTGTTGTGCTGGAGTACTTTTCTTTATGTTTCTTTCCTTGATTCTTCTTCAGTATTTCTTCAATTTTTCTGATCTCATCTGGCGTTATTTGTCGTAATATACAATTTTTCTGCCATTAGGCACATTAAGTTAGGCACCACTACCGAACCCGACACGAACATTTTCATCAAAATCAGTCAACCGGCAGTAGTAGTTTATTCGTGCCATTTTTCACTTTTTCCGATTTTCTCAAAAACTGGTCTTACGTTTTTTTAAAAATCGGCTTGTTTACTAAATTTTTTATGCTCTACAAGATAGGGTAGGCGCCTTGTTTGCTGAAATTCTTGGTGAACTTGTTTTAACGTAAAAAAATAGTTTCTTTTAAGATTGCAGCTTTAATATGCATTTAAGCGCAAAAATATAGTCTATAAAATAAATAAAAGTTTTAGAGAATTAAAAATCCTACAACTTTTATTTCAAACATTCTTTTATAACGCTTAGTTTAGCGGTAATTAGCGATTTTCTGTTTTTTCTCAGGAAAACGTGTGAAAAATCGATTTTTTTTAAGATTTCGGCCTTAGTAGTCTATGCATTTAACGACAAAAGTGTATAATCAAATTTATAGGAAATTAAAATAACTAAAACTTTTATTGAAAGCATTTTTCTTTACAGAGCCTAGTTTAGCGTAAAAGAGTGATTTTCCGTATGTTTAAGCCAAACTGAGGTTGATTTTCATTTTGCGTCTTTCACTCATGATTAAATTTAGGTTATGTTTATTGAGGTTAGTTTTTTGTTTATTTCTAATGTTTTATTACTAATGTTTGGTTTTATTTTTCATTATTTACATTGGCAAGAGAAAGTCATGTAAAGGATTCACCTTATATTTCGTTAAATTTAGTTTTACGTTTAATAATAATTATAAGACGTGTATGTTAAGAGTTATCAATTCGCGATCGTTAAATTATAGCGATTGAAGAACTGGTTTACCGCAGAAAGAAAGACGTATTAAGTTAATAGATCGGAAAAATGAAGCGAAGAAAAAGGAAATTTCATCGTGGGGTAATTACTGAATGTATAATAGCCCCACGCTAAAGAACAACTTTATAATTCCTCATTTTTATCTCTTGCAGTCTAATGGTCTAATGGTCTAATGGATTCTGCTTACGTCATGGAATATGTTAAACTTTACAACAAGTCTACTAAATTAATTTTTTAAATTCAAGATCTCGTTTAATAAAGTTAATAAAAAATAAGGAGAAATACGTTTTTAGTTTCTGAGAAACTGAGTTTATTTACCTAATTTTGCTAATACTTCCTTATAACCGAATTTTACTGTATATTAAATGATTTAGAGTCATGCACTTCATCAAAAAAAACTTAAACTTTCCTCTTTATGACTGTCACCAGATGGCGACATTAAGTGGCAAACCTTATTTTGTTTGGTGGCTCTTAAAAGGGCTGTTTAAGCGGTAATCGTCTTGATGGGAAGCGTTGGTCGTAGTCGTCGTGGCGGTCGAGGAGCTGGGCGACATGGCGTGTCGTCGTCCAGCGGAGACATCATCTTCTTCCCTCGCAGTAGTGCGTCGATGGCTGCTTCGTCAAGTCCGGTGGGCGTAAGGCTCGGTCGAGGGACCACTGTGGCCATCGCTCGCGTCAGCGGGCAATGACGATCCGGTCGACGGCTTACGGTGACGGGTCGGTGAGCGGAAGCATCATCTTCTCTCTTGCGGGGTCGTCGATTAGTCCTCGTTGGAGTCCGGCAGCCGTGTGCCGTGGCGGACGTCTTGTCATTGTCTGGATCGGAAGCGGCGAGCGTGCGTGGTGAAAGGGGAGCCCGAAGAGTGACGGCTCGGCTACCGGGTTCAGGCCTAGCCTTCCCTCAGCGGCAGTTGGGTCCCCAATGTAGCGTGACAGTGGTGGCCCCCAGAGCCCCCAGTGTCCGGGTGGCGTAGGCCGTCTGCCGATAGCGCGGCCGAGGCGGCTCTCTCCGGGCCGGCGAAGGCTGATCGAGCAAGATGAGTTCTGAATTTAAATTATTTTAAACCGTAGTCTTAGTTTGTGAATTATCATCGAATTTCCCGGTTGTTTATTTCAAAAAAAATTATCACATTGTAAAATCGATATTATGAATTTATTCGTATCTAATCGCATTTTGTACTTCCTTACAAAAATCTCTTAATTTGATTTTTAAAGAAAAAAAAATCAAATCCTAGTAAAGATGTAGAGGTCGGACCAAAGATTAATGTGCTGGCTTTTGCAGATGATGTGACAATTGTTGCAGAAAACTTGGAGGACATGAAAACCCTTACCAAACTGTTAATGGAAGAAACAGAGAAAATTGGTTTAGTTACAAATGATTCCAAAACCAAATTTATACACTTTACAAGGAACCAAGGGGGCAGGCTGGGCAGTCTAAAAATAAATGAGCATGAATTTGAACAAGTCCATGAATTCAAATACCTTGGAGTAACCATCTCAAATAAAAATTCTGATATTGTGGAGATACAAAACAGGGTAAACTCAGCAAACAAATGTATGTATGCCTGCAACAAATTACTATCTTCAAAGTCCCTGTCCCACAAAACAAAGATTAGACTATATAAAACAATCATATGTCCAGTTCTATTATATGGCTCTGAAACGTGGAGAATGACCAAGAAGGAAGAACAAAAGCTGTAGTGTTTGAAAATAAAGTCCTGCGCAAGGTATATGGGCCCACATATGAACAAGGAGAATGGAGAAGAAAACACAACAAGGAAATTAGGGACCTCTACAGTAACCCAGACATTGTAAGCGAAATAAAATGTAGGAGAATGCGATGGGCTGGGCACGTGCTAAGAAGAGGAGAAGAGTCCAACCTGAAGAAAATATTAGACCCCAACCCCACAGGAAGGCGCCCCCGGGGAAGACCTAGACAAAGATGGTGGAAGCAGGTTAAGACCGACATGGAGAGACTTGGAGCTACAGAAAGAGATGCTGAAGATCAAGCGACATGGAGGCTTTTTGTTGGTGCGGCTAAATATCAACTCCGATATAGATGGCCATGGGAGAGAGAGAGAGAGTGAGGGAGTAAAGGTAGTTACTTTTATACGGATATGAATACTAGACAGTGGTTACCGGTGTACTTTGATGGTTGGGGTTTAATTAACCATACTCTCTCAGGAATGGTCGGCCTGGGTCTGTACAAGACTAAACAGTCTCATTTACACGTCATACACATCATCCTCATCTCATTGGGTCATGGGGTTGCTTATTGTTCTAAATTGAACAGATTGCAACGTACACAAATTAGGATTAAAAAAAAAATTGATTTTCCACAATTTAATTTTCATCTTTATATATCCTTGTTGCCTATAACAGCCACGTGGAATGTTAAATTATTTTCACTCAATCTGCTAGTTCCAGGGCTACTTAAAATAGTTCTGTTTCTTATCGCATGGTAACCCAATATGTGACTGAAACATACTGTAACATTATGTGACTGTAACAACAAAATACTTTCAAAAGTATTTAAATACAAAATACTTTTAAAAGTATTTTTATAAGTAAAATTGTTAGGCCTACTTCATATCATGACTGATACTTCAAAAACTTGTTGTCGTTTAGGTCATCAGCCGAAAAGCTGGTTTGAACCTGTAGAGGTTTTACTAAGTAAAACGAGGAGTGAGGTGGTTTACCATACCTTCCTCACTGAGTGGAAAGTACTCTTATCAGTATGCCGGGCCCTCTAAAAAGCACATATTTTCTACTCTGCAAATGACACCTTCACTTCATTCACCACAGGGTCTGACTGTACAATGAAATTCATTACTTTCAGAGGAGATAACTCTGATTAGTGTCACAGTACACCTCTACCTCTTCTGTTCTTAAATGATTCAGTCATTTAAAATTGGCTGACCATGTGATAAGAAACAGAACTATTTATTTTAGCCCTGCAACGAACAGATTGGGTGTAAATAATTGACACTTCTTCTATCTGTTATGGGCAATTTAAGTACTTATAATTTAAAATATAGTTAACTTACTAGGAATACAACATCCATAAAGTCGTGGACCCTAGTGTGCACTCTGTAGTAGCTGGCTTTGGTTTGTTTACAGTAGGAGCAAATTCAGGACGGCTGAACTGTGCTAGGGTTTTTTTTTTAATTTGTGCACGTTGCAATCTATTCAATTCAGAACAATAAGCAACCCCATGACCCAATGAGATGAGGATGATGTGTATGACGTGTAAATGAGACTGTGTAGTCTTGTACAGACCCAGGCCAACCACTCCTGAGAGAGTATGGTTAATTGAACCCCAACCATCAAAGTACACCGGTAACCACTATCTAGTATACAAATCCGTATAAAAGTAACTACCTTTACTAGGATTTAAACCAGGAATCTTTGTCTCCGAAAATCAGCTGTTAAACAGCTGATTTTTGGCGACAACTTTACCTCTAGACCAACCCGGTGGGGTGTACTAGGGTTTAAACAACGAAACTTTATCTCCAAAAATCACCTGTTAAACTGTTAAACGAGTAAAATCACCTGTTAAACGAGTCAGCTGTTTAGCTGACTCGTGGCGATGACTTTACCGAACCGGTTGGTTTTATTTGTTAGTAACGATTGTATTACACGGTTGTTTACTTTAAAAAATCACTTTGTCAGTCAGTGTAACTTCTTGAAGTAACGTTCCTCTAGAAGACTGACCGGATTGGCACGAAGGCCTTAAAAAAGTGAAGAAGAATAATTTGTGGAGGAGGATGAAGGGGAGGGGTCAGAGGAGGAGCAGTGAATGTAAGTGGTGCTTTCTTTTACTTTTAAGGAAAGTGATACTGAGCGTCATTAAATTTTATTATTCGTGTAGAAAAATTCCATTATCCCTCCTCGCGGCTCCCCCCCCCACCACTTCTCGACTCTTTCTTCACTAAAAGTAAAATGAAAAAATAAAAGTATTCTTTATAATGGAAAATAGTTTTCTTATTACTATTACCTTTTAAAAATTTTGCAGTTTCAACTTATTATTTTCACAACAAAAATTGTCTGAAATAGTTGAGTGTTGAAATTTAAAAAAATTAAAAGTAGATTTTTCCAATAAATTTATTATGTGAATGCATTTATTTATTTTAAGAAAAGCCAATTTTAATTTTCCCGCGCTCATTCTACAGTAAATGAAAAGGAAATATGATGGTAAAAAATTTTCTGTGCCCGAATTTCATCTCCCATTAGCCTACCCCTTGAAGCCAAAAAGTTAATTTTCAAATGATATCCGTATATATGTATATTCTGAAGTCAAAACGTTTGAATTGATACGGTTGAAATCTTAAAATTAAGATTTCTTTAACAAATTTCAGAGAGATTTTTTCTGACTCTTGCTTTGCAAATAAAATATAGGAAACAATTTTGTGTATATTTTTCCTGATCAATTTTGTACCAAAAATACACGGTTTTAGACAATCTTAACCCAAAAAAACATATTTTTAGCTTTTGGTCTCTGTGTGTATGTAAGTTTAAGTGGTGTGTGTTTACGTGCGCACTTTTGTGTGACGAAATATCTCAAAAATGAAATATAAGATGTTTAAACTTGGAACTTAAGTTATGTACCATTTGGGTACTCGACAGGGACATTTCCATTGAAATCGGTCAACCGGAAATAGTAGTTTGTGCAATTTTTCACTTTTAGAATTTTTTTTAAAAATGGGTTTTACATTTATTTCTTAAAAATGCCTCATTTACTACATTTTTTGTGCTCTACAAGATAGGGTAAGCGCCGTGTCTGGTAAAATTTGTAAGGGGGACATACCCTCGTAGTAAAGCATCTTTTTTCAAGATCTGATCTCAATATGGATTTTACAGTTAAATATTGTGACACTTATCGCTAAGGTCCGTTTCGGGATCTAGGTAATTAAATAATTAATACACTAAAGTTTACAATTACAAATATTTATTACACTAAAGATTTACAGAATAAAATAATAATAAACTAATTATAATAAAGTTGTACAAGAAGAATATTCTAATGAAGAATATTCTAATGTAGAGACTGACATGAATAAAAGACGCCTTAAATTCTATGGCCATATAATGAGGCTTCCCGATCACAGACTAACAAAAAAAATAGTAAAATACGTAGCATCGTTGATGGAGGAGAATGGATCCGAAATGTTAAAAAAGACTTCGAGATGGCTAAGATTGTGAAAGAAGACTTGGACACAAGAAACAATTTTAGGAGGAAGGTTGAGAAATGGGAAGTTAAACCAGAGACAAAAGCTCCGAGAACTGGAGTAAAATGGAGTGACGAAAGAAAGGCTAAATTCTCACAGGGAATGAAAAACTGGTGGGCAAATAAAAAGAACAACAAGAAACCCCGAAACTGAATCATCTTTACTTAGCGTCTTACACTTTGGGAGTTTTACGACTAATAATAATAATAATAAAGTTATACAATAAATAACTCAATAATTTACTTAATACTACTTACAAATAATTATAAAGAACGCACGTTCACAATGAAACTGAATACACAATGCAAAAATACAATAAGACTGAATAACAATGCCTGCGAAACCCGTTGACCTGTTCTAACGGAGTTACGTTCACACTTAGTAAACATTTGTCAAAAATCAAACGAATACTTACTCACTGACCGCACTCGAGGCTCTATTTATATGGGCGAATCAAAGAATCCTCTCGAAAGACACCGAAATTCGATACAAAAGTCCTTTCTGGAGAAATCTTATTTAATGTAAAAAGGTTATAATTGAATAAAAAGGTGTTACAGGTAGTCGAACGACTCTTTCATAAATAGTTGTACAACAAAAGACCCTACCTTATCATACACAATAGCGCAGTCCTTTTAAATAACCTTTATAAATAGGTATCCTTTTATAGCTAACCCTATTGTTACTTTTTCACTCTATTATCTACTCTTTACCATTTTATGAACGAAGTACTAGAAATTTCGCGAACCATGCCCTTTTTCGATGTTGTTGTTTAGGTCAACAGACGAAAGGCTGGTTTGAACCTGTAGAGGTTTTACTAAGTAAAACGAGGAGTGAGGTGGTTTACCTACGCCTTCCTCACTGAGTGGAAAAGTACGCTTATCAGCATGCCGGGCCCTCTGAAAAGCACATATTTTCCACTCTGCAAATGACACCTTCACTTCATTCACCACAGGGTCTGGCTGTATAATGAAATTCATTACTTTCAGAGGAGATAACTCTGATTAGTGTCACAGTACACCTCTACCTCTTCTGTCCTTAAATGATTCAGTCATTTAATTGGCTAACCATGCGATAAGAAACAGAACTATTTATTTTAGCCCTGCAACGAACAGATTGGGTGTAAATAATTTGACACTCCACCTGTCTGCTCTGGACAGACTTTTTCGATATTGTCATAATATTATTGTAAAACGCTTTAGGGTAAAATTTTACTATTAAATGGTTTACTTCTTAAGGGAAGACTGCACTTTGTATCCCGCAAATGTTAAATTTGATGTTTTTTTGGTACATTTTTCAAAGGATTCATAAAAGAAAGGGGAATAAAACTTTACACACGTATATATTTTGTCGGGTGTCTTTAGCTACCAACATTTTTTTTCAATTTAATCTGTCGGACCATAAAATTAAAAACAAAATAACGAATCACATAGATTTTTACAAATTTATTTTCTACGTTTTTTTGCGTATTACTAAATTGATAGAGCATTTAAGGAAGTTATAAAACTGCCGGTATATGTCCGTGTACGAGATGAATAACTGGTCAAAATTTCGGCCCGAGGTTTGATGTTTTCCGAGAAAAATGTACCTAAAATTTTAAAAATCTAAATTTACAAGAACAGGCAAAAAACAAAAAACCCAAAAACAAAACTTACACACATAAGTAAATTTCCCATCAACAGTTGCGTAGAAAGATGAACCAACAGCTGAAAAAAAATTAAAAATAGTGATGCAGATATTTTTAAAAACTAAAATTCCCTTTGTTTTAAAACGATCAGTATAAAATTATGAAAAATAATCGTTTTTGGTTATATGATAATTTTTTTGGGCAGACATGGTAAAAATTTAATTTGTTCATTAGAATAATGTTTTTGACGTAATTTAATGATTTTTCTTGTAGATCTAGGGCTGACTATTGGAAAACATAAAAAATCTGGTGTAAAACACTCACACAACTTTCTCTTGCCAATGCAAATAAGTAACAATAAACCTAACATTAGAAATAAAACATTAGAAACAAACAAAAACTAAACTTAAAAAACATGAGTGAAAGACGCAAAATTAAAATCGGCCTCAGTTTGGCTTAAAAATACGGAAAAATCACTCTTTCACGCTAAACTAGGCTCTGTAGAGAAAAATAGTCGAAATAAAAGTTGTAGATCTTTTAATTTCCTATAAATTTTAATATTCACTTTTGTCGTAAAGTGCATACTAAGGCCGAAATCTTTATAAAATTAATTTTTAAAATGTTTTCGTGAGAAAAAAAACAGAAAATCGCTAATTACCGCTAAACTAAGCGTTATAAAATGTTTGAAATAAAAGTTGTAGGACTTAAAATTCTCTACATTTTTCATTTTATAAATTTTTGCGCTAAAATGCATATTAAAGCCGTAATTTTAAAAACACAATTTTTAAACATGAAAATAGCTTTACCAAGAATTTCAGCAAATATAGCGCCTACCCTATCTTGTAGAGCACAAAAAACTTAGTAAGCGTGTCGATTTTTAAAAAATCGTAGGACCAGTTTTTGAGAAAATTGCAAAAAAGTGAAAAATTACACGAATAAACTACTACTTCCGGTAGACCGATTTTGATGAAAATGTTCGTATCGGGTCCAGTAGCGGTATGTAACTTAAGTTTCAAGTTCCAAGTTCGTACAATAATCCGTTCTTGAGATATTCTGTTCACACACACACACAAACACACACACACACACACACACACACACACACACACACACACAGACCAATCGCTAAAACATGTTTTTTGGGTTCAGGGGGTCTAAAAATGTGTAGATCCGGTGAAGAGTGGATTTCTAAAAATTGACATGAAAACAATACTTTCCTTCCTATATCTGTAGTGATAGGTATAAAGGTCTTAACTTGAAAATAGTCATTTTTCAGGAAAAGCAAATGAAAATTTAAGACAGTATAATTTATACATTTTTTTATTATTTAAGGAGAGTTTTTCCAAATTGTCTCTTCCAAAATTTTTTTTATAATTTGTTATATATTTCTTTTGTTTTCTACTTGTTGTTGTTGTTTAGGTCAACAGCCAAAAGGCTGGTTTGAACCTCTAGAGGTTTTACTAAGTAAAACGAGGAGTGAGGTGGTTTACCATTGCCTTTTTTACTGAGTGGAAAAATACGCTTATCAGCATGCCGGGCCCTCTGAAAAGCACATATTTTCCACTCTGTAAATGACACCTTCACTTCATTCACCACAGGGTCTGGCTGTACAATGAAATTCATTACTTTCAGAGAAGATAACTCTGATTAGTGTCTTTTACACCTCTACCTCTTCTGTTCTTAAATGATCCAGTCATTTAATTGACTGACCATGTGATAAGAAACAGAACTATTTATTTTAGCCCTGCAACAAACAGATTGAGTGTAAATAATTTGACACTCCACCTGTCTGTTATGGGCAGATTTCTACTTAACGAAAATAAAAATTCCGTTTACTTCTACGCTGTGGCTCTTGCTCGGTTGGCAATTCACGACTTAAGACCTTTACCGTTTACAGTGTAACGTAATAGGCTACCTTTTGACCTGGTAAATTCTTACTACAGTTACTTAAGTCACGAGTTGGCCTTTGGTTTCTTGTCATTTCGACCATTTCAATTTGATTTTTTTTTTCCAGTTGATCTCAGTAATTGATATTGGTGAAATAAAAAACAACTATTGATATAAAGGTTAACTCAACTTAAGACCTTTTGTTCAACTAAAAAAGACTGAGAAATTAAATCTAAAGGTATTATTTACATTTAAGACTTTTATACCGTTACGCGAAGAGAAAATTTTTATAAAGTCAGTCAACCTAATTCACTTCAGGAGTTAGCTACACTTAAGCCCTTTGCACCAATTGAAAGAGAAAATTTTTCTAAACTGAATAGTACACTTAACTCAAAATCGACAATTTTTGACTTAAGACCTTTATACCTATCACTATACAGATAAATATTCATATAGGAAAGAGAAAGTAAAAACCGAAAATCGAAATTTTCATTCACAACCATCACACAGTCTTACCTTAAATGAATTAAAGTATTGAAGAAAACGAAGCGAAGCGAGTGAAGTGTTTTATTACATATTATAGTATGTATACTAGAACATACGACCTTTTAAATCGATTGACTATCCGTCACTTTGTTTCTACTATGATATGGGGTACATCATATTTCAATTAGTTCAACTGTGTTCCCTCCCTCAACACAATACACAACACACAACTACCGACATCATCACTATGGAACAGTTCACTATTTTCTAACAAAATCCACCAAGAAACACTTTTGCAATCATTATTTCATATCAACCCACCGGGTTGGTCTAGAGATAAAAAGTCGTCACCAAAGTCAGCTGTTTAACAGCTGATTTTCGAAGACGAAGGTATGTGGTTCAAATCCTAGTAAAGGTAGTTACCCCTTTACCCTTTACCATTTACAACCAGGGCGTTCAGGCTTCTGCAGCCCCTCCTCACCGCGACCTAAAAGATCTTTTGTGATTGCCCCTATTCCTTATTTATGCAAGACCCACACTTTCAATAAAGCGCAGGATCTGCCTAGGATCTAGTGCACTTACCTGAGAAGGTGTTAACACGTCCTTACCCATCAGCGCTCTTCTTTTGCAGCCAACCACTTTGCAACTGCATAAAATATGCTCAGCCTTCTCTTCTGCCTCATGACAGAATCTACACAGGCTCTCTTCAGCAACTCCTATCTTGGATAAATGATACCCAAGATTACAATGACCAGTCATCAGGCCCACTACCCTCCTCAAGTCCTGTCTTCCTAGTCTATTATATATCCCAGCCTTTCTGCTGGAATAGGCAATGAATTTCTTTGCCTGTTCACAGCCTGGCACCTTCTCCCAATAGGAGGTTTTAGCCTCCTCTTCCCAAGCCCTAACTATACCTCTATAATAGCCTTCACCAATTCCACAGAATGGCTCTGGGCCATAGTAAAGGTAGTTACTTTTATACGGATTTGAATACTAGACAGTGGTTACCGGTGTCCTTTGATGGTTGGAATTTAATTAACCATACTCTCTCAGGAATGGTCGGCCTCAGTCTGTACAAGACTACATCTCATTTACACGTCATACACATCATCCTCATCTCATTGGGTCATGGGGTTGCTTATTGTTCTAAATTGAACAGATTGTAACGTACACAAATAAGGAATAAAAAAAATAAAAAAATTCTTTCATATCCATTCTGTGAAAAATATTAATGTTCAGATATGAAGGGCTAATACGATACGTACATAAGGTAGAAAGGTAGTGGTCCAATTGAAGACTTACTTTCTCTTGCCTATATGAATATATAGGAAGGAAAGTATTGTTTTCATGTCGATTTTTCGAAATCGAGTTTTCACCGGATCTATACGTTTTCAGACCCCCTGAATCCAAAAAACATGTTTTTAGCGATTGGTCTGTGTGTGTGTCTGTGTGTCTGTGTGTCTGTGTGTGTGTCTGTGTGTGTGTCTGTGTGTGTGTCTGTGTGTGTGTGTGTGAACAGAATATCTCAAGAACGGAACATCGTACGAACTTGAAACTTGAAACTTAAGTTACATACCACTACCGGACGCGACACGAACATTTTCATCAAAATCGGTCAACCGGAAGTAGTAGTTTATTCGTATAATTTTTCAGTTTTTTGCGATTTTCTCAAAAACTGGTCCTACGATTTTTTTTAAAATCGCCTATTTTACTCAATTTTTTATTCTCTACAAGATAGGGTAGGCGCCATGTCTGCTGAAATTCTCGGTGAGGCTCTTTTCACGTAAAAACGTTGTTTTTTTAAGATTACGGCTTTAATATAAATTTTAGCGCAAAAAGTTATATAATAAAAGTTGTAGAGAATTTAAAAACCTACAACTTCTGTTTCAAACATTTTTTTGTATGACGCTTAGTTTAGCGGTAATTTGCGATTTTCTGTTTTTTTCTCACGAAAACGTGAGAAAAATCGATTTTTTTAACATTTCGGTCTTAGTATGCATTTTACGACAAAAGTGTATATAATAAAAGTTATAGAAAATTAAAAGATCTACAACTTTTGTTTAGAAAATATTTCTCTACAGAGCCTAGTTTAGCGTGAAAGTGTGATTTTCCGTTTTTTTTAAGCCAAATTGAGTTCGATTTTCATTTTGCGTCTTCCACTCATGATTAAAATAAGGTTATGTTTTTGAGGTTAGTTTTTGTTCATTTCTAATGTTTTAATACTAATGTTAGGTTTATTGTTAATTATTTGCATTGGCAAGAGAAAGTTGTGTGAGTGTTTCACACCAGATTTTTAGCTCAAAGTAACGACTTACCTGAATGCTGTCGGTAAAGTAGGACTACAGTGATTGCGGATTCCATTTGTGGCTGTACATTAACCCTTTCAACCCCAATTTTTTTAACTATACACAAACAGATATGTGTAGCTACATTGTTTCATACATTTTACTGACATTTTAGTGTAATAAAATCACTTTTAGACCGTCAGCCTTTTTGATGGCCTGGCAAAAGTGTGTGACACATAGGCCTACGTCATATTGGGACTTGATGGTATCAAAGGTCCCAACAATATGAAGAACTAAAATCATGTTCAGGCTTCCTAAACAATATTCTCTTAACTTAGATTTGTAGCAAAAAAACTAAATATGATTTTAATATCAAAGCAATATTTAAGACTTAAAAATGTTACAGTTCAAAAATATACTGATAAAATGGATGAAATCACTATTTTCAGTCTAAAAAATATACTTGTATGTACATTCAACATACTCAAAGAAATGCTACTTTATTTTAGTAAATAAACACGAATATTTAAAACTAAAATTAACTTTAATAAGAAACTAATGGTCGCCTGCGTGGCGTAGTGGTCAGCATCTTACACTGCAAAGCGGAGGTCTCAGGTTCGATTTCTGGCTAGGGTACAGAAAATTATTACATTTCACATCCAGCGCTCTTAAATCCAAAGTAGTCGCTAACAATTAAAATTTTTATGTGTTATTTCACTCCAATGTGACTTTTATGCCACACTGGGTTTGAAAGGATTAATATGTACTGTATCGCACATAATTAGCCATTAATTATGTTGCTAATAAATTAATGTATTTAATAAAAGCAAAGAAAATAATTTATTTTAAATATCCGTTAAAAATAATCGTTGTAAAAAGTATAAGAAAACAATCAATTAAATGTAACCGTTAGCTCATAAATACATAAGTTATATAGCTATAGTCTACTATGTAGTATATACATAAATGTATGCCCAAAACGGGCAGGTGGAGTGTTATTTTAATTGCACTCTATCTGTTTGGTCCAGGGCTAAAAAAAATAGTTCTGTTTCTTATCACATAGTCAGCCACTTATATGACTGAACTATTTAAGAACAGAAGAGGTAGAGGTGTAAAAGACACTAGTCAGAGTTATCTCCTCTGAAAGTAATGAATTTCACTATGCAGCCAGACCCTGTGGTGAATGAAGTGAAGGTGTCATTTGCAGGGTGGAAAGTGAGTGCTTTTCGGAGGGCCTGGCATGCTGATAAGCATACTCTTTCAACTCAGTGAGGAAGGCAATGGTAAACCACCTTACTCCTCGTTTTTACTTAGTAAAACCTCTAGAGGTTCAAACCAGCCTTTTGGCTGTTGACCTAAACAACAACAACACATAAATATATTAATGGTACCGACATAATAGTGATACATTTTTATGTATGTTTATGTCGGCAAAATTTAGTGAATGTTTTAGTGGGTAAAAGTTCGTTAATTGTCTCGATAACCCATTAAATGTAAAATATTAATGTGTCGGTATTTTGGTAACCAATCACTACACCATAATACGTATTAACTTGTATTGTGTGTAATAATTGCTTACACGTGTCTTAACGGAAAATGAGACCTTCAAAAGTTAAAAGAACGGTTCTCATTGGCCCGACGTCATACATAAAGGGGGGGGGGGGTGTACCGAGTTTTTTTATAAAGGGCAATTTTAATTTTTCAGGGAGTTCGTCGTTAATTTTAATAGATTATAGTTTGATTTTGATACAGTTTGGCGTGATTTAAAGAGAGTTAAGTGTAATTAATAGAATACAGCAGTAATTTAAATTATTATTTTAGTTATTTTTTTTTTATTTATTTATTTAACGTCGCATCAACTGCTGTGGTCATTAGCGACGACGTTGGGGTGTAACTGTGTGTGATGAGGATGAAATGATTTTTTGTAACGTATGAAAGTATGCCGTGCCTGAGTGGAATTCGAACCCAGGACCGCATGATGAGAGGCGAGCACGTTACCAACTGCGCCAATGCGGCCGGCTATTTTAATTATTACTTTATATATTCTGCCCATAACGGACAGGTGGAGTGTCAAATTATTTACACTCACTCTGTTCGTTGCAGGGCTAAAATAAAAAGTTCTGTTTCTTATCACATGGTCAGCCAATTAAATGACTGAATCATTTAAGAACAGAAGAGGTAGAGGTGTACTGTGACACTAATCAGAGTTATCTCCTCTGAAAGTAATGAATTTCATTATACAGTTGGACCCTGTGATGAATGAAGTGAAGGTGTCATTTGCAGAGTGGAAAATATGTGCTTTTCAGAGGGCCCGGCACGCTGATAAGCGTACTTTTCCACTCAGTGAGAAAGGCAATGGTAAACCACCTCACTCCTCGTTTTACTTAGTAAAACCTCTACAGGTTCAAACCAGCCTACAGGCTGATGACCTAAACAACAACAACTTTATATATATTTTAGTTATTACAAATTTTTTAAAAAAACCAATATTTTTAGAATATTAACATACAAAATACACACAACAATAAATACTGGCCTACGCGCCGGTGAAACCAGTATTCATTGAGTCAGTTACCTACCTACCCATTCCACTCGTACCCTACAAACCTTTTCTTGGTCACATTGTCAAAAATTAATCAGTCCTCTTAATAGTGGTCACCATCGTGGTGTTCTTATTGTGATTTACCGTTTATTTATTATGAAAATAATAAGCGCTGCATATCTCAATTTAAAAACACCAAGATCTCGTTTTTATTTTACGTTCAACTATTTTTTTTTCATAAATAACAATGCTGACGTTGGGAGGAGATAAATAACAATGAATATTTAAAGGATATCAGACCTAACAGGGATCGAACTCGGTACCCCAACCGACCATCCACGGTACCAAGGAAACCGTTCGAAGAACGGGCACTTCAGCTAGTAGATATACAGGGTGTCTCACGAGTAACCCGCAAACTTCTAAGGTCGTTTCCTCTCATCAAAATAATGAAAAAAGTTTATATAAATATGGGTCCGGAAACGCTTCGTTTGCGAGTTACGGCTAGCGAAAGATTTCGCCCGAGGTTCAGAACATACGCCTAAATAAAGTCATCCTAGAGGTCTAGGACCCCAATTTTATGAGTAGATTTGATGGTTTCTTATGTATTTTGACCCGAAAAATTGAATAAAATAAGTTCCAGAACCATATCTTTAGTAGTTTTTTGTAATATCCAATGAAAAACGGACAAATCTGTGCATAAAAATACATTTTTTTAGGTTTGAAGAACAATAACTGTGTAAATGGCTAATAAATGTGTAAATTTATTTAGGAAAACTTGTAGAGATTTTAATTCTGACGAGAATGATGTAAAATAGGCCAATAATAAACAAACACAAAGTTTAAAAAATTTATGTTTAATTAAATCAACACATACGAAATATAAGACAGAAAATGGAATATCTTTTTAATTAACGTTCTTCAGAATTTACATCATTCTCTTCAGAATTAAAATTTCTACAAGTTTTGCTAATTAAATTTACACATTTATTAGCCACTTAACACAGTTATTGTTCTTCAAACCTAAAAAACGTATTTTTATGCACAGATTTGTCTATTTTCCATTGGATATTACAAAAACTACTGGAGATATGGTTCTGGAACTTATTTTATTCAATTTTTCGGGTCAAAATAAATAAGAAACCATCAAATCTACTCATAAAATTGGGTTCCTAGACCTCTAGGATGACTTTATTTAGGAGTATGTTCTGAACCCTATAGCGTGACATTTTGTGGTCTGATTCTAGAGTATTTATTTCTCTAAGATTAATTATTTTATAGCAGATAATTTATTTCAAGCATCTTAATATATTAATATGTTACTATTTGTGTAAATTTTAAAGATACATTTTTGTTTAAACAAAATGGGACTGATGCGTAAGAAAGCGGGGAGTTGAATATCATAACGTATATAGATTATAGAATTATATAGAAAATAGAGCGTTGAAATATAACTGTATGATTGGCGGATTAATCCGGGCAAGAAATGCTGACGCGGTCTTGCAGAGTGGAGTGTCCAGCGGCAGTTGTTCATAGGCAGTGGTAGCCTACATGAGAGTGTTAGAGGAACAGTTGTGTGTGAGTTTGGATTCGAACTCTCGCACGTAAACAATCAACACGGCCGCTCATTTAAACATTTTGGGTTATGGACATTAAATAGTTACGGTGTGCTGAGAATGAATTATTTACCTAAATAAATGGACGTGAAGACTAAACACTAAATGGTGAATTTCAAAGAACATCTAGAAGCAGTTACAGACTGAATATCCGCCTTTTCTCCGATTACCAGTAAGATCAATCCATAAAACCGTATATAAATTTACATTAGAATAACATCAGTCCCAAGAACTTTTATAAATTTAATAATTAATAATTGCATGCTGTTTAATTTAAATAAATATTTGTTAATAATATATTTTGTGTTAAAAGATCCTTTTATCCACAGACACAGGTTTTCGTTGGACACACGTACCACCTTTGGTAACTAAGTAACAGCATAGGCCTACTGGGTATTAAAAATTCACCATTTAAAATTATTTGATTAAAAAATTAATAATAACATAAAATATTTTACTTAATTGAGAAAACTTACAACCCAGAGCGAAATCTTTCGCTAGCCGTAACTCGCTAACGAAGCGTTTCCAGACCCATGTTTATATAGTAAACTTTTTTCATTATTTTGATGAGAGGAAACCACCTTAGAAGATTGCCGGGTTACTCGTGAGACACCCTGTTGAAATTACTCGTACCATCTGCTGTACTATTTAAGTAAAGGCGCATTTACACGTACAATGATTTGCTGGCGCCAGTATTGATGCAAGTTTAATTTTCATGCCAGTTGAGGTTTACACATTAAACGCTTTTTGTCGCGCCAGTTCCATTTTATTTTGCTGTTGTGTAGTATCAAGTTCGTGAAAACTTCCAAAACAGTGATTTGTTACATTGGTATTGATAGTTTGGAGGTATTTTTTTATAAGACGAACAATGTACGTTCCACAAATAAGGAAGTTGTTCATATTTTCCCAAAAATTTATTGTTTTCATCACTACTTCACTTCTTATTTTAAAAAATTTAGCTCATTTTAGTTACCGTTAAAAGATACATCAAAATAAAAAGCTATCTATATGAAAATATATTATAATAACAGATAATGGATGATAGTAAAAAATCAATTCGCAATTGAACCACCTTCTGTATACCAATAGCTTACTGGCCAGGTGAAGGTTTATACATGTAAATGTTTATTTAGTGGTGCGCCAGTCACTTACTGGCGAACAAAATTTCAGAAGGCTGCAGAAAATTCCATGAAAGTTTCTTTCTGTGCATGCATGTTGAAACTTGCGCGTCAATAATGGTTTACACAAGCATACATCGTTTTACTGGCGCGCCAGTTCTCACTGGCACCAGCAAATCATTGCACGTGTAAATGCGCCTTAAATTATGTAAATATTCGCTAGCAAGTTAGTTGAGTTTGTCGTACTACGTAGATTTAATTAGACAGCTATGAACAGCACCGTACCTTACTGACTCTACCAATGTACTGCGAATACATAACACACATACATAAACAGAAATAGGTTATGTCCATTGTTTAACCATGATGGGCGATTCCTGTACTATTCTAACCTAACTTATTTTACAATACTATCCAGTTGATATGGATGTATGCTATAGGCGGTTGTTACAGACTATAGAGACAGCCGCATGTTAGAGCTAATCCGACTATTGATTTCTCTAAATTGATGACACTCTCTTCTCTGATGACAACAGAGAAAGAGAAATCCGTTGCTGATGATATAAACAGAACCACACAGTCATTATCGTCATCATTTTCATCAGTACTACATTAATCACGAGTAAAAATATTAACAAAAAATATAATCACAAAAATATAAACCTAAACTAAAAATCTGGTGTGAAACACTCACACAACTTTCTTTTGCTAATGCAAATAATGAACAATATAAACTAACATTAGTAATAAAACATTAGAATTAATAAACAAAAAAATCTGGTGTGAAACACTCACACAACTTTCTCATGCCAATGCAAATAATTAACAATATAACCTAACATTGGTAATAAAACATTTAGAATTAATAAACAAAAAATCTGGTGTGAAACACTCACACAACTTTCTTTTGCTAATGCAAATAATGAACAATATAACCTAACATTAGTAATAAAACATTAGAATTAATAAACAAAAAAATTTGGTGTGAAACACTCACACAACTTTCTCATGCCAATGCAAATAATTAACAATATAACCTAACATTGGTAATAAAACATTTAGAATTAATAAACAAAAAATCTGGTGTGAAACACTCACACAACTTTCTTTTGCTAATGCAAATAATGAACAATATAACCTAACATTAGTAATAAAACATTAGAAAAAAATTAAAAACTAACCTCAATAAAAATAACATAATTTTAATCATATATGAAAGATGCAAAATGAAAATTAACCTCAGTTTGGCTTAAAAATACGGAAAATCGCTCTTTCGCGCTGGACTAGGCACTCTACAAAAAATCGCTTTAAATAAAAGTGTACATCTTTTAATTTCCTTCAATTTTTATTATATACACTTTTGTCGTAAAAATGCATACTAAGGCCGAAATCTAAAACAAATCGATTTTCACACGTTTTCGTGAGAAAAAAAGAAAATCGCTGATTACCGCTAAACTAAGCGTTATACAAAACAAATATTGGAAATAAAAGTTGTAGAATTTTAAATTCTCTATAACTTTTGTTATACATTTTTGCGGTAAAATGCATAATAAAGCCGCTATCTTAAAAAAACAACTTTTTTACGTGAAAACAGCATCACCACGAATTGCAGCAAGCATGGCGCCTACCCTATCTTATAGAGCATAAAACATTTAGTAAATGAACTTTTTAAAAAATTTAAAAAAAACGTAGAACTAGTTTTTGAGAAAATTGCAAAAAGTGAAAAATTACACGAATAAACTACTACTTCCGGTTGACCGATTTTAATGAAAATGTTCGTGTTGGGTCCGGTAGTGGTGTGTAACTTAAGTTTCTAGTTTCAAGTTCGTACAATGTTCCGTTCTTGAGATATTCTGTTCACTCACACACACAGACCAATCGCTAAAAACATGTTTGTGTGGGTTCAGGGGATCTGAAGACGTGTAGATCCGGTGAAGAGTGGATTTGTTAAAATCGACATGAAAACAATACTTTCCTTCCTATATATTCATATAGGCAAGAGAAAGTCAAAAGCAAAGGAACCATAAACAGGTATGGGTTTATTAAGAAAAATTACAAAATTTTGCCGGCCGGCCGCATTGGCGCAGTTGGTAACGTGCTCGCCTCTCATCATGCGGTCCTGGGTTCGAATCCCACTCAGGCACGGCATATTTTCATACGTTACAAAAAAATCATTTCGTTCTCATTACACAGTTATACCCCAACGTCGTCGCTAATGACCTTGATGTTGATGTGATGTTAAATAAATTAAAAAAAAAAAATTGCAAAAATTATCTTGGGAGTCAACCTGTTAAATTAACGAGAAATTTGATACGGTTTGCCTTGACAATGACTGAAATTATTTTCGAGCAATGTAGGCTACACGTTTTATTCTAGGTCAAACAGGACAGAATATGTACACGAGGATGACAAGGGACGCACTTGCAGTCCCTTGTCAGGTACTACCTTAGCTCCTCAGAAAACATTTAATATTTATGCAGTAAAAACAACAATCTTGTTTGTTTTTGCAAATAAAAATGAAATGCAATCGTAACTAAAGTACTAGATCTGAGTTAAAAAAAAACACCACACAGACGCGCGCATGCTCACACGCACACACATACACGTTTTTTACTTTCTCTTGCCTATATGAATATATAGGAAGGAAAGTATTGTTTTTATGTCGATTTTAACAAATCCACTCTTCACCGGATCTAAACGTTTTCAGACCCCCTGAACCTAAGAAACATGGTTTTAGCGATTGGTCTGTGTGTGTGTGTGTGAACAGAATATCTCAACAACGGAACATCGTACAAACTTGAAACTTGAAACTTAAGTTACATACCACTACCGGACACGACACAAACATTTTCATCAAAATCGGTCAACCGGAAGTAGTAGTTTGATCAGCATAACATACTATGTTAGGAGTGGTACAACCATTGCTCTATAAAATTTCATTGTGTATCCTGTCTCGTTTTCTTTCCTATATTCCTGCAAATATAGGGTGTTTTTTTTAGAGGTATAGAATTTTAAAATGAAATAAAACACAGAATAATTGAACAATTGACGTGGAATTGGTTTTATTTTAAAGATAATTGTTTGCTATTTTTATTTTTAAATAATTTCAGGCATTTGGCCGCCGCGGCTGGCTCGGGCGTGGTCCAATCGAGACGTCCAATTTGTAACCACTCTTTGCAGCATTTGGGGCCGTATATTGGTAATAACGCGGGGAATGTTGCCTTCCAAGTCGTCAATTGTCTGTGGCTTATTGGCATAGACTAGTGACTTCACATACCCCCACAGAAAATAGTCCAGCGATGATAGATCGCAAGACCTTGGAGGCCAATTTACAGGTCCAGAACGTGAAATTATGCGATCACCTTTCCTTCGATCGTTCCTTCAGTAAATCGATTGTGGCACGCGCTGTGTGACATGTTGCACCCCATCTTCTTGAAACCACAGCTCTCCAACATTAAGGCGATTCAATTCAGGAACAAAAAAGTCATTGATCATGGCTCTGTAGCGGTCACCATTGACTGTAACATTCTGCCCGGCATCATTTTTAAAGAAGTAAGGACCAATGACTCCACCAGCCCATAAAGCACACCAAACAATCACTTTTTTCAATATAAAGGCTTCTCAGCAATATATCGAGGATTACCTTCACTCTAAATGCGGCAGTTTTGTTTATTCACGTAGCCATTATTCACGTAGTGTGCAATAAGTTTCACGAACCGAACCATGATTTTCAAAATAAATCTGCACAATTTGCAAGCGTTGTTCAGGAGTCAGTCTATTCATTATAAAATGGCAAACCAAACTGAACATAAATTACAAAACAGTTTTCAAAATGGCCGCCATGGAAATCAGTACTGCCAACTTAAAGTTCTATACCTTTAAAAAAAACACCCTTTAGAACCGCAAACAGCGCTGAATTTTGCCAATTTTTCACTCACGTCATCACCTTTATCATAGGAAATCCTCCATCCTAAATACCGTATTTGTTCCTATAGAAAAAATTCGAGGTTTTAAATATTTAAAATATTTAGGATGTTGCAATATATATATAAGCATGTTGTTGTTTTGGTCATCACCCAAAAAGCTGGTTTGAAGAAGCTGGCTCGTTTTTCTAAGTAAAACAAGGAGTGAGGTGGTTTACCATTGCCCCTTACTCACTGAGTGGAAAAGTATGCTTATCAGCATACCGGGCCCTCTGAAAAGGACATATTTTTCACTCTGTAAATGTCACCTTCACTTCATTCACCACAGGGTCTGGCTGTATATGTATGTAAAGATAACTCTGATTAGTGTCATTTACACCTCTATCTCATCTGTTCTTAAATGATTCAGTCATTTAATTTGCTGACCATGTGATAAGAAACAGAACTATTTATTTTAGCCCTGCAACGAACAGATTGAGTGTAAATAATTTGACATTCCACCTGTCTGTTATGCGCAGATTTAAACATAAAAGTAAAATATGACATCACATATTTATATAAAGAAATTGTGAGGAAAAACAAACACACAAAAAATCATACTAGGGGAAAATAATGTGACAACATCGAAGAAAGGTGTGGTTCTCGAAATTTCTAGTAAGTTTCATTCATAAAATGGTAAAGAGTAGATAATAGAGTGAAAAAGTAACAACAGGGCAATAGTAACAATAAAAGTGTGCCCATTTATAAAAGGTTATTATTGTACAACTATTAAAAAAAATCTGGTGTGAAACACTCACACAACTTTCTCTTGCCTATGCAAATAATTAACAATAATCCTAACATTAGTAATAAAACATTAGAAATAAACAAAAAACTAACGTCAATAAACATAATCTAATTTTAATCATGAGGGAAAGACCCAAAATGAAAATCGACCTCAGTTTGACTTAAAAATACGGAAAATCACTCTTTCTCACTAAACTAGGCTCCGTGGAGAAAAATTCTCTCAATAAAAGGTGTAGATCTTTTAATTTTCTATAAATTTGATTATACAATTTTGTCGTAAAATGCATACTAAGGCCGAAATCTTAAAAGAATCAATTTTTCACACATTTTCGTGAGAAAAAAACAAAAAATCGCAAATTACCGCTAAACTAAGCGTTATACAAAAAAATTGTTTGAAATAAAAGTTGTAGGATTTTAAATTCTCTACAATTTTTATTATTTAAATTGTTGCGCTAAAATGCATATTAGAGCCGTAATCTTAAAAAAACAACGTTTTTACGAGAAAACACCCTCACTAAGAATTTCAGCAAACATGACGCCTACCCTATCTTGTAGAGAATAAAAAATTGAGTAAACCAGGCAATATTTAAAAAAATCGTAGGACCAGTTTTTGAGAAAATCGCAAAAAAGTGAAAAATGACACGAATAAACAACTACTTCCGGTTGACCGATTTTGATGAAAATGTTCGTGTCGGGTCCATTAGTGGTATGTAACTTAGGTTTCAAGTTTCATGTTCGTACGATGTTCCGTTCTTGAGATATTCTGTTCACACACACACACACACACACACACACACACACACACACACACACACACACACACACACAGACCAATCGCTAAAAACATGTTTTTTGTGTTCAGGGGGTCTGAAAACGTATAGATCCGGTGAAAACTCGATTTCTTAAAATCGACATGAAAATAATACTTTCCTTTCTACGTATATATTCATATAGGCAAGAGAAAGTAAAAAAGGTTCGACCTGTAACACTTCTCATTTACAATAGATCTATTGTTGACTTGTTTACAATAGATTTTTCTAGCACTCATTTATAAAGGGTTATTTTTTGTACTATATTATTTGTATCGAAGTTCGATGTTTTATCGGGAAGATTTTTTTTGATTCATTATAGAAAGAGACCTCCGAGTGAGGTCAGTGAGTTAGTATTCGTTTGATCTTTGACGAGTGGCTATCGGACGTAGTGCAGGCGCGTTCCGAGCATTGTGTTGGTCAACGATTGTTATACTGTCTTTGTTTGTGTGTGTATTGTGAAAAGTTATTGTGTATCTGTATTAAATTGAGTTTTTGTGTATTCAGTTCCATTGTGTATGTGTATTCTATAAAATTGATTGTAAGTAGTGCTAAGTAAATTATTAAGTTATTTATTGTTTATTATTATTATTACTAGTCGTAAAACTCCCAAAGTGGAAGACGCTAAGTAAAGATGGTTCAGTTTTGGGGTTTCTTGTTGTTCTTTTTATTTGCCCACCAGTTTTTCATTTCTTGCGAGAATTTAGCTTTTCTTTCTTCACTCCATTTTACTCCAGTTCTCGGAGCTTTTGTCTCTGGTTTAACTTCCCATTTCTCAACCTTCCTCCTAAAATTGTTTTTTGTGTCCAAGTCTTCTTTCACAATATTACCCATTTTCAAGTCTTTTTTAACATTTCGGATCCATTCTCCTCCATTAACGCGGAATGCTACGTATTTTGCTATTTTTTTTTTTGTTAGTCTGTGATCGGGAAGCCTTATTATATGGCCATAGAATTTAAGGCGTCTTTTCCTCATGTCTGTCTCTACATTAGAATATTCTTCAACTTTAGACGTTTTCTGTAATCTATATCCATTTTTGGTCCATCTCGGTCCCAGAATCTTCCTGATTATCCTTCTTTCTTCTTTCTTTAGATTTTCCATATCTGTTTTCCTGTTTAGTGATAAAGTTTCGCTGGCATATAGCATTCCTGGTTTAATTACTGCATTGTAGTGTCTAATTTTTGTGTTTAGCGATAAACATTTTTTATTATAAAGGTTCTGCACCAATCCCAGGCCTCTACGAGCTTTTTGTATTCTTTCTTGTTGCGAATATTTTTCAGAGATAGTTTCTCCTAGATATTTAAAATAAGCTACTCTTTTAATTTCTCCATATTTGGTTTGCAAATTGGCGATTTCTAGATTCGTTGTCGTAAATACGGTCTTTTCAAAGAATATTTGCAAGCCCACTTTTTCAGCACATTCTTTTAAAGTTTCTATTTGTTTTACCGCCATTTCACTAGAATCTGTTATTATTGCGAGATCGTCTGCAAAGGCTAAGTAGGGGATTCGGAGGTTATCTTTCTTGGTTCCCAGTGAGATTAGTTTCCAGCAGTTTTCCTCTTCAAGTTTCTTCTCCCATTCTTCCATGACTCTATCCAGAACTATGTTAAATAACAAAGGAGATAAGCCATCACCTTGTCTAACCCCGGTTCTTAAGTTAAGTTCTTAAGTTATTTATTGTTTATTATTTATTTTGTAAATCTTTTAGTGTAATAAATATTTATTATTGTAAACGTTAGTGTATTAATTATTTAATTACCTAGATCCCGAAACGGACCTTAGCGATAAGTGTCACAATAATATTATTATTTTAATAATAATAACTTAATTAAAAATTGATTTATAATAATTTCGGAATACGGATTTTGAGAAGCTGCACAAAGTTTTGGTTGATCGTCGTTGTACTCTATATCACAGGAATAGGTAGTGTAACGATGATAGGCAGTTTGGTTGCTATGGAAACGAGTAGCTGTGAATGTAGGGTTTGATGACGTTTGTCGATCTGTTGTTAGGCTTTGTTTTCTCCGCAGTTACCACCATATATTGCCTCGCATATTAATTAGCAAATTAAATCAAAATATTTTTGATATTTCTTTTTTTAATATTTTGTCGATTTTATACAAATATGATAATAATCTAGATTGATTATGTATATTTGGTGCATTCTTAATGAACTGTGTTTTTACGTTAAGTGAAATATTTAAATTTATTTCATCAAATAATTTCGTAATTAGAGCAATAACAAACGCACCTTTTTTACTTTATCTTCCCTATATGAATATATAGGAAGGAAAGTATTGTTTTCATGTCGATTTTAAAAAATAGTTTTAAAATAGAAATAGTTTTCACCGGATCTACACGTTTTCAGACCCCCTGAACCCAAAATCATGTTTTTAGCGATTGGTAAAATCAAAACAGACGCACATAAAACGCACATTCTTAACTGCATAAAATAATAACTAATATGTAGGTTGGGAGTAACAGCTGATAATGATCAGCTGTTACATATTTATGTACATATTTATGCAGTTAAGAATGTGCGTTTTATGTGCGTCTGTTTTGATTTTAAATAAAGCGAAATTTCAATATCTATTATTCATTTTTTTCTGAGTAATTCACAAAAATCTTTTCAGAATTAAATTTTCTACAAATTTATTTAAGAAAAAATACAACTTTATTTACCATTTATGGAAGTAATCTTACGTTAAACACAAAAATGTGTTATTTCTTTGCACCAATTCTTGTGTTTTATGTAAGATATCTCTGAAAGTATTGCATTTACAGCTCTGGAACCAATTTTATTCAATTTTTCAGATTAAAAAACATAAGAAACAATCGTATTTGTTTTTTTGTAACTACCTTTAACATTTTTATACGGCCTTACTTTACCGAGGGTATAGAGTTATAGGTGAAAATTTTTGCTAGCCGTAACTCGCTAACTAAGTGTTTTCAGGCATATGTTTACATGAACTTTTTTTCTTATTTTTAGCTATAGAATGAGATTCCAAGAGAATGTTGTATAGTTTTGAATCACCCTGTATAACAAATACTGCTACAGTTAAATTACGTACAATATAGCAACTCAAACTTACAATATAATAAAAAATACTTTTTTATTTATTTATTTTATTTGTAATGTTAGGTTACATTGGTAATTATTTGCATCGGTAAGAGAAAGTCGTGTAAGTGTTTCTCACCAGGTTTATTTACGAAGGTATTCTACCTTCGAAAAAGTTTCAGTAGGTATAGAAAATTAAAGAAAAATATTTTGTTTGCCTGAAGTACAGCTATTGTTCTTTATAAAATTTGAAATAAAAATTATTTAAGCATTTTATTTGAATCTCCTAAAATCAAGGCGAGCGTTGAAAATCAGTTTAATTCAAGCATTAAAGGAGGAGTCTACTCAGTTTTATCACTAAAAATAACAAATAATCAAAAAATTTTTTTTGTTGATTATAAAACTTGAGAATTTTTTTAATCCAGCTATATATTTTGTTTTTATGTACGATAATTAGAAATTTGTTAAACATTATTTTACATAATCGGTGTAAGAGTAAGTGTAATTGTAAGTGAAACTTTACGTTCAATTTTCTCGGCATTTAGTATTCAGGTTTTCTTCATGATAAAATCCTTATAACTTTCTTTATATAAATGCTATCTTGATGATTTTTTTCACTGTACTCAGAATTTATTGCCTTTTTATTTGTAGGTTGACCGTGTTGAAACTTATTATAGGATTTTTTTAAAAATTAAAAAACAATGACCTTATCTGTATTTTTGGGGGAAAATATTTAAAAATCAATTTTCTCTCCATTGTACAGTTAAATTTATAAATGAAACCTTCACAAAAAAGAGCATAATGTTTTGATTATTTTGACATAAAAACCGGGTTTGTACCTCTAAAATTAACTGAGTTATAATAAAATAACAAAGATATGATTTTCCCCCTTCCACCCCTTATATTTTGGTTGTAGTGAACAAAATTAACATTTTTTTTATATGAAAAAATTAAAAATTTAATGTTTATTCACTTGCAAATCAAACGGATTACTTATCTAAAGATAATAAAAAAACCTTTTTTTGAGTAGACTCCTCCCTTAATGTGTTGTAGCATGGTGAATTGTGTACACAGATACAATAATATGAAGTAATTGTAAACAATTTGTTTGATTTTGAGCTGATGAGAAGTGTAGGCCTACCTCTGTGGAAATCCGTTATCGAATTTGTTTTTTTACTGTCACGTATTTTCTAACTGTAACGAAAATTGAAAGAATAAAAATAGGAAAAAGAATTAAATATTTTTAATACGTGGTCGTGTTTAAATTTAATCTTAAGTAATACCTTCGTCGATGAGCCGACATTTATTTTTTTATTTTTTTCATTTCAGTAACGAGTGAAAATACTCATTCAGAGAAACCTAATCCTTGTCGCCTAGCTGTCAACGTTTTCAACCCTTCATAAAATAACACACGTGATCGAAAAATATATTTTTCTCACCCCCGTTTCGTTGGTTGTATCATAAGTATAACAACCATCGTTCGTTGTGCCTGCTTACTCCTGTCTTTAGACCACACAGGGCTACATCAATGAATGACGTTTGGATTTATAAAAATCTGGTGTGAAACACTCACACAACGTTTTTATGCCAATGCAAATAATTAACAATATAACCTAACATTAGTAATAAAACATTAGAAATAAACAAAAAAACTAACATCAATAAACATAACCTTATTTTAATCATGAGTGAAAGACGCAAAATGAAAATCGACCTCAGTTTGGCTGAAAAATACGGAAAATCACTCTTTCTCGCTTAACTAGGCTCTGTAGAGAAAAATATTACTTAAAAAAGTTGTAGATCTTTTAATTTCGATTCCATACACTTTTGTGGTAAAATGCGTACTAAGGCCGAAATCTTAAAAAAATCGATTTTTCACACGTTTTCGTGAGACAAAAAAAGAAAATTGCTAATTACCGCTAAACTAAGCGTTATAAAAAAAAGTTTAAAATAAAAGTTGTAGAATTTTAAATTTTCTACAACTTTAATTATATACATTTTTGCGGTAAAATGCATATTAAAGCCGCAATCTTAAAAAAACAAATTTTTTACGTGCAAACAGCCTCACCAAGAATTTCAGCAAACGTGGCGCCCACCCTATCTTGTAGAGCATAAAAAATTTAGTAAACCAGGCGATTTTAAAAAAATCGTAGGACCCGTTTTGAAAAATCGCAGAGAATTTAAAGTCTTACAACTTTTATTTCAAACATTTTTTTGTATAATGCTTAGTTTAGCGGTAATTAGCGATGTTTTGTTTTTTCTCACGAAAACGTGTGAAAAATCGATTATTTTAAGATTCCGACCTTAGTATGCATTTAACGACAAAAGTGTATATAATCAAATTTATAGGAAATTGAAAGATCTACAACTTTTATTTAAATTATTTTTCTCTACAGAGCCTAATTTAGTGTGAAAGAGTGATTTTCTTTATTTTTAAGCCAAACTGAGGTTGATTTTCCTTTTGTGTCTTTCACTCATGATTAAAATAAGATTATGTTTATTGAGGTTAGTTTTTTGTTTATTTCAAATGTTTTATTACTAATGTTAGGTTATATTGGTCATTATTTGCATTGGCAAGAGAAAGTTGTGTGAGTGTTTCACACCAGATTTTTAATTTATGTATAATTCATAATGAATTTTTTACTTTCTCTTGCCTATATGAATAGGCCTATACCTAAAGGAAGGAAGGTATTGTTTTCATGTCGATTTTTCGAAATCGAGTTTTCACCGGATCTACACGTTTTCAGACCCCCTGAACCAAAAAAAAATGTGTTATTAATTCTTGTGTTAATTCTGTGCCGGTCTAGAAAACTTTTATTGCCGGCTGTAGGGTTAACTAAATAATTAACAGTGTTGTATCAGTGTGTTGAAACAAAGTTAATTGTTTAGTTAATTTAATTGTAATACCAAAAAAGTCAGGAGCGGAGAAGTGTGAACATTACAGAACCATCAGCCTAACATGCCATGCATCTAAGATACTGACAAGAATTATATACAGGAGAATAGAACACCGAGTAGAAGAAGTATTGGACGATGACCAATTTGGATTTAGAAGGAGAATGGGAACTCGAGATGCAATATTGGCTGTGAGACTGATTATTGAGAAAAGGATACAGAAAAATAAAACTACTTTTATGGCATTTGTAGATTTAGAGAAAGCATTTGACAATCTGGACTGGAGTAAAATGTTTAAAACTTTGAAAAGGCTAGGAATTAAATACAAAGAAAGGAAAGTTATCTACAGTCTGTATAAGAATCAAACGGCTGTTTTGAGAATCGAGGGGTACGAAAAAGAGGCTGCTGTAAGAAAAGGTGTACGACAAGGTTGTTCTTTGTCACCACTACTTTTTAACTTGTATATAGAAGAGGCTATGAATGAAGTGAAGGAGAAATTTGACGTAGGAATAAAAATTCAAGGAGAAACAATACAAATGTTGAGATTCGCCGATGATATAGTAGTATTAGCCGAGGCAAAGAATGAACTAGAGGATGCCTTAAATGGAATGGATGAGATCTTGAGGAAGGATTACTTCATGAAAATTAATAAGAACAAAACGAAAGTGTTGTGCAGCAGCAAGAGTGGTTTAGAAGAGATGGGAAATTTAAAAGTAGGCAACGAAAACATACAGGAAGTTGGGGAATTCTGCTATCTAGGAAGTAAAATAACAAAGGATGGTAGAAGCACGAGTGATATCAAGAGTAGAATTGCTCAAGCTAAAAAAGCCTTTGAAATGAAAAACAGCTTACTGACTACAAACATTGATTTACAGATTAGGAAAAATTTCTTAAAACATTATGTTTGGAGTGTAGCATTATACGGAAGTGAAACGTGGGTGATAGGGGCTGTGGAACGGAAGAGGATAGAAGCTTTTGAAATGTGGTGTTATAGGAAAATGTTTAAGATTAGGTGGGTGGACAAAATAAGTAATTTAGAGGTTCTTAGGCGAGTGGATGAAAAAAGAAGTATATGGAAGCATCTTACCAAAAGAAGGGATAGGCTAGTGGGACATATCCTAAGACATCCAGGTATTGGGTCATCAATAATGGAGGGTAACATTGAGGGAGTAAATTGTAGAGGGAGGCAAAGATTAGAATATATAAAGCAAATTACAAAAGATGTAGGGTGTTACAGGTATGTAGATATGAAACGACTTGCGCAAGATAGAACAGGTTGGAGAACTGCATCAAACCAGTCGAGAGACTGATGACAAAAAAAAAAAAAATTTAATTGTGACGTAATGGATATTAAGTGTTGTTATCGTCAGTGTTGTATTACAGACTATACATTAACCCATTCATTCACCTTGGCCATATACATGTACATGTACATAAAATAGTACCTATTCTTAGCACTAAACTGCGCACATATCGCTTTGCGTAAAATTGGCCACATACATGAACAAATTTTTTAAGAGTCCAGCAAGTGCTGCAATTTATTCGGACTTTTGAAAAGTTTTAATAATAAAAAAAATAGTACTTTAAGAATACATACTCTCTTTTTACCATACTCTCTCAGGAGTGGTCTACCTGGATCTGTACAAGACTACACCTCATTTACACGTCATACACATCATTGTCATTTCATTGGGCGTTGCAATCTGTTCAATTGAGAACAATAAGCAACCCCATAACCCAATGAGATGAAAATGATATGTATGACGTGTAAATGAGGTTTAGTCTTGTACAGACTCAAGCCGATAATTCCTGAGAGAGTATGGTTAATTGAACCCCTACCACCAAAGTACACCGGCAACCACTGTCTAACATTCAAATCCGTATAAAAGCCTTTACTAGGATTTCAACCAGGAATTTTGTCGCCGAAAATCAGCTGTTAAACAGCTGATTTTGGCGACGACTTTACCTCTAGACCAACCCGGTGGGTTCATCTATAACAAATCTATAGCAAGGTGGGTTATGATTTATAGCAAACTGTTAATGATTTTTTTACGGTTCGGCGACTAGAAACTCTATGCTGGTCTAGAAAAATGTTATTGCCGGCTGTAGGGTTAACTAAACAATTAGCAGTGTTGTATCACTGTGTTGAAACACAGTTAATTGTTTAGTTAATTTAATTGTGACGTAATGGAGTTGTTTTCGTCAGTGTTGTATTAGAGACAGACTGTACATTAATATTATTGGTGGAGAATTTAATAGTGAAGGGAACTGCATTCCAAAACGGCAGACTATAATTAAATTAATTACATGATTGTAGTACCTACCTGTGTTACAAACCAGCCTGTTTGGGTTGATGACCGACTCAATTCATCTCAGCACAATATCTTAGTATTGGGTAATTCTACAGAGTGATTTTTTAGTCCTGTTACCCAATTGTTAATGTCTGGTAATATTTTTCTAAAAAAAATAAATTTTGTTTTGTGACACTAAGTTGGTAGCCCAACTCAACCAGTATGGATATGGCAGTGTGAGTTGATTCTCCTTGAGCTGTGTAAAATTTTGTGCCATTTCCGGTCGTGCTACGAACAGAATGTCTTTTATCCTAAAACAATCTCTTGTTTAAATCTGGAGGCTGAAGCTCTAGAACTAATCGTATGTGATACGGATACAATTTCAATTTTTTAGCAGCTTTCTGAGCACTCGAACATGACAAATCGACATGCGAGGAAAGTTTTTGTAAACTTTTCCATGGAGAATTGAGCAATCTTGTTTTCACATTCTCTTAACGTCATCTGTCAAGAGAGTTGGTCGACCACTAAGTTTTCTGCTGCAAACAATACCTGCCTCTAAAAATCAGTTAGCTAGCCTAGAAATTGACTAGAATAGAGTAGAGGAACACCAAAAAATTTAATTTGAAATGATTCTTTTACACTCACATACGATTTTCTAGCAAAATATTGTTCAAGAATGAAAACCCGTTGTTCTAGGGTAAAAGACATTCTGTTCGTAACACAACTGGAAACAGCACAAAATTTTACGCTATTCAAGGAGAATCAACACAAACTGTCGTATCTATACCGGTTGAGTAGGGCTACCAACTTTGTGTCACAAAACAAAATATCCCTTTCTTACAAAAAAATTACCAGACATTAACAATTGGGTAACAGGACTAAAAAATCATTAAATCTTGGGTAATAATATGATGAATAGGATTTTTTTAATTCAAAAGAAAGCTATTAGGTGTATGGTGGGAGCTAACCAGCTAACCTCATCCACACCACTATTTAAACAGCTTAAATTGCTTACAGTTCTCTCTCTCTACATTTTTAAGGTGATTATGTATGTTAGGCAAAATAATTTTATGCAAAATTTCAATGTTCACAATCATAACACGAGAAACAGAAATGATTATTATGTGGCTAATCACTCCAAAAAATTCTTTAAACAAAAACCTACTTATGCAGAGAGAAAATTCATGAGTAAATTACCCCAATTTTTTAAATTTTGTGAGGATTTGAATTCCTTTAAAAAGAATCTGAAAAATTACTTGATGGGTGAAACTTTTTATAGCGTACAAGAATTTCTTCGTTGATAGTAGTGATACATTGTGTGATTCGTATATGTATTTCAGGTGTTATATCTGACGACATGTCCTATACTCCACCTGGAGTCTCCAGGGCGCAAAAAAAAAACAATACCAGATGTGATCAAAAAGTAAGGTGACTTTTCATTTTTATAAAAAAATATTCATTTATTCATCCAAAATTATGTTATCCCCTTCAAAATAATCCCCCTCTGATATAATCCACTTGTGCCAGAGCTTTTTCCAGTCGTCAAAACATTTCTGAAATGCAATTTTGGGTATTGCCTTGAGCTCCTCCAACGATGCAGCCTTCATCTCCAAAGAAGAGCCTGGGCTCTTCCACTGGAATGATTGGGCTTTGGTTTTGACGTCCTAACCATAGACCCATGTTTCGTCACCAGTTATAACCCTTTTGAGCAGATCAGGATCATCATTGACGTCGTTCAACATGTCTTGAGGGATGTTCATGTGACGCTGCTTCTGATCAAAATTAAGCAGTTTTGGAACGAGTTTTGCCGGCACACGTGTCATACCCAAAACATCCGTTAAAATTTATTGGCATGAGCCAAACGATATGTTAAGATCATCAGCTATTTCTCTAATCGTGATTCGACGATTTTTCAACACAATATCTTTCACTTCCTGAACATTTTCGTCGGTTTTTGACGTGCTGGGGCGTCCAAAGCGAGGTTCATCGTTAACATTTTCTCGGCCCTCTTGGAATAACTTATACCATTTATAAACTTTTTTTTGCTCAAAGTTGACTCACCGTACGCCACTACGCAACAACATTTCAAGAGTTTTGAATACCTAATACACTTTTTAATACATTTTTTACACTCTGCTCCATTATTTTCAATAGCAAAAAATCGCCGAGCACGCAAACACGAGTCTAACCTTTATGCCTCTCACATAAAAAAACCACATGCTATATAGTCAAATACCACCGGGTTGGTCTAGAGGAAAAGTCGTCGCCAAAATCAGCTGTTTAACAGCTGATTTTCGGAGACGAATGTTCCTGGTTCAAATCCTAGTAAAGGTAGTTACTTTTATACGGATTTGAATACTAGACAGTGGTTACCGGTGTACTTTGATGGTTGGGGTTCAATTAACCATACTCTCTCAGGAATGGTCGGCCTGGGTCTGTACAAGACTACACCTCATTTACACGTCATACACATCATCCTCATCTCATTGGGTCATGGGGTTGCTTATTGTTCTAAATTGAACAGATTGCAACGTACACAAATTAGGAAAAGAATATAGTCAAAACTTTGAACATATGATCGTAACGAGTGTACCAACACAACAAAAAGTTTTTTGAAATTAGAGTGTACAGAGCGCGCGAAATTCAAAAAGTCACCTTACTTTTTGATCACATCTCTCATATACTGTACGTTATGACAAAGATCTTTAACATATTCACGACAAAAAATGTATTCTACTCAACATTATACAGGGCGGTTATAAATGAAATAGGCACTTTCGACAGCTTCTCAAACATTAAACTGGTGTATTTGAATATAGTAAATGATATAGGTTTGTAGGGAATTTTTTAAAGTTTATGTTGGTACAGCTGTTGCTAGCATTTTGTTGTTGGCTGCTGTTACAATGACCAGTCTAGCAAAATGGCCGCTACTCATGTGGAGAAAGCTTATTGTGTTCTTGAATTAGCCAAAACAAACTCGGTTACGGTTGTGCAACGTCATTTCAGAACAAGATACGGTAAACCACCACAAACAAGGCAATCAATCTATGACTGGTATAAACATTTTGAAAACAGTGGATGTCTGTGTAAAAGGAGGACCTTCTGATACAGAAGAAAAAATTGATAGTGTTCGTGATGTTTATGTACCAAGTCCAGAAAAATCAACTAGATCAGCAAGTGTAGAATTGCAAATTCCTCAACCGACTGTGTGGAAAATTCTGCGGAAACGTTTGAAAATTACACCTTATAAATTGCAGTTAGTACAAAGTTTAAATACCAGTGATGAAGTTGTACGTAAAAAATTTTGTCTGGAGATGCAACATTGTGTTGAAAATGACGACGCATTCTTAATCGCCTAATTTTCAGTGATGAATGTAATTTTCACATTAGTGGAAAAGTTAATAGACATAATGTTAGAATATGGTGCACAGAAAACCCAAAAATAACTTTACAGCATACACGCGTTCCCCTAAAGTAATCGTCTTTTGGGTATTATCTCGTGAAACGGTTTACGGGCCGTTCTTCTTTCACGAAGTGTCAGTAACCGGAGTAATTTATCTGGACATGTTAAACGAATGGTTAATGCCTCAACTCCAGGAAGATAGTGATAACTTCATTTTTGTAAAAGATGGAGCTCCACCTCACTGGCACTTACAGGTCAGAAATTATCTTGATGAACGTCTTCCAGACGATGCAAGTGAGGAAAACATTGTGTTAATGCCGTGGCCACCTTGTAGTCCAGACTTAACGCCCTGCGACTTTTTCTTATGGGGTTATGTAAGAGACAGTTTTTGTACCACCGCTTCCTGTAGATATCGATGATCTAAAAGAAGTTATCACAAATGCTCTTGCCACAGTTGACCGTCGTATGCTTAATCGTGTGTGGGAAGAATTCGACTACCGTGCTGATATCTGTCGTGTTACAAATGTTGCACACATTAAACATCTGTAAATATTTTCAATAAAAACTTAATGAATTCTTCTATATAATTATGTAAGTAATTACCTTAACTTTTCAAAAATAATTTTTTTATAAGCTATCGAAACTGTATATTTCATTTATAATCACCCTGTATTTACTTATTCTTGGCCTATATGATTACATGGAGAAAGAAAGTACCCATTGTTTTCATGTTTATTTTTAAAATCGAGTTTTCACCGGTTGTAAATACACGTTTTCAGCTTCCCTGAACAATAAAAAAATGTTTTTACCAATTGGTCTTTGCTTGAACAAATTATCTGAAGAACTGAATATCGTACGTCGATGAAACTTACAAACTAAAGTTAGGTGCCATCAGAAAACCTGACAAGAATATTTTAATCAAAATCAGTCGAGCAGAAGTAATACTGTAGTTTATTTGTGCAATTTTTCACTTTTTTCACTTTTTAAACTAATTCCTCAAAAATGACTTCTACGATACGTAAGGCTTGATTCTTACATTCAAAAATTTTAATAACGGTGGCGCTATTATTACTTTCTTTTGCCTATATGAATATAATATGGTAAGGAAACTATTGTTTTCATGTCGACTTTTCGAAATCGAGTTTTCACCGCATCTACACTTTTTCAGACCCCCTGAACCCGAAAAACAAGTTTTTAGCGATTGATATGTGTGTGTGTGTGTGTGTGTGTGTGTGTGTGTGTGTGTGTGTGTGTGTGTGTGTGTGTGTGTGTGTGTGTGTGTGTGTGTGTGCGCGCGCGCGTGAGTGTGTGTGTGTGCGCGCGCGCGCGTGTGTGTGTGTATGTGTGTGTGTGTGTGTGTGTGTGTGTGTGTGTGTGTGTGTGTGTGTGTGTGTGTGTGTGTGTGTGTGTGTGTGTGTGTGTGTATGTGTATGTGTGTGTATGTATGTGTGAATTTTCCATCGTTGGTAACAGTGCTGGAAGTCATTTTCTGTCAGCTTCTTCAGGACACGTGCCGCTTTCTATTTTACAGCTTCCACAGACTCAAATCTTGTCTCTTTTAATGCAGAATTCACCTTAGGGAATAGGTGAAAGTCACATGGTGCAAGATCTGGTGAATAAGGTGGATGTTCTAACACTGAGATGCTGTACTTGGCAGCATGCAGCTTACAGATTCGATAAAAAAACAAATTTATAACTACTAATAGGTTGTCACTGGATGGCGACATTAAGTGGCAAACCTTATTTGTTTGGTGGCCCTGAAAAGGGCCATTTAAGCGGTGGTCGTCTTGGAGAAGCGTGGGTTTTAGTCGTCGTGGCGGTCGAGGAGCTGGGCGACAGGGCGTGTCGTCCAGCGGAGACATTATCTTTTTCCCTCGCAGTAGTGCGTCGATGGCTACTTCGTCGGGTCCTGTGGGCGTAAGGCTTAATCGAGGGACGTGTGGGCATCGCTCGCGTCAGCGAGCGATGAGGGTCTGGTCACCGGCTTACGGTGACGGGTCGGCGAGCGGAAGCATCATCTTCTCTCTTGCGGGGTCGTCGATTAGTCCTCGCTGGAGTCCGGCAGCCGTGTGCCATGGTGGACGTCTTGTCGTTGTCTGGATCGGAAGCGGCGAGCCGGCGTGGTGGAAGCGGAGCCCAAAGAGTGACGGCTCGGCTACCGGGTTCATGTCTAGCCTTCCCTCAGCGGCAGTTGGGTCCCCACTACAGCGTGACAGTGGTGGCCCCCAGAGCCCCGCAGTGTCCGGTTGGCGTAGGCCGTCTGCCGATAGCGCGGCCGAGGTGGCTCTCTCCGGGCCGTCGAAGGCTGACCGGTGCGGGAATGTAGCGTCCGCCACCGGTAGCGTAAACCAGGGATGGTGCGTCCGGTCTTGGCTGGGCTCATCTTCTTCTGTCTGGATCGGAAGTGAATCTCTTTGTGTCTGGATCGAAATTGAGTCTCTGCTCAATGCAGCGCTCTTTATATAGTTGCCGAGAGCGCTGTGGAAGAGAGCGGCTACTGGCTCGGCCTTGATGATTTGTCGGTGCGCCGCTAAAGGGCCTACCGCGCCGACAAAGGCCAGAAGAAGTATTGAAGGCCGGCAACACAGTAAATGATTAATTAGAAGGGGTGGCGGTGACAAGGTAATATATAAAATATTTTATTAATGTGCATGTTTTGTTTATGTTGTCAGGTATGGAATGACTATCAATTACAATGGGACGAGGCGGACTACGGAGGGATAGGAGTATTAAGGTTACCGCCAGATAAAGTTTGGAAACCCGACATTGTTCTTTTTAACAAGTAAGTCTTAAACTCTTATCACAACTTATCAATGTTCATTTCACAATCTCAGCCTTATAAATAATCAGAGGATATAGTGAAAATATTCTGTAAAGGGAAAAAGTGACGTCACAGTGTCTTGGGTCAGTGTAAGCTGGTGGGAGTACTCTGTATGGAAAAGTCCATTTAATAAGAAGAGGGGTGTGCGTGAGTAATGCAACTTGACAATTTTGTAGTTAAGTTCTAACCTTAGTGTATTGAAGTGATTAATTAGTTAGTTATTGAAGTGAAGTGTTATTATACACAAATGTTATAATTTATCTTTGTTGTTCTATCTCATGTAGTTATTTTTATCGTTAACTATATCGCTATTTATCTGATTTTAATTTATAATGTAGTGTCTTATATTATTCAAAGCTGTTTACTTTTTCGTTGACACGGTTCAGTTCTGAGTTCATATAAAATAAGTGAAAATAAAGTTGGCAAAAAAGGTCAAGTTTTGCATAGTCAAAGTCGTGAAATTATTAATAGTGTGATAATGTTTTCTGAGCGGGAAGTGAAACAGGGACCTGGTGTATCATTGGTTTTCATTTGTTATTCTAGTAACTAATAATATCAGGCAGAGTAGTAGCGTTGAAGCTGCCGTTGTTATGCGGTGTGACTAGTATTACACTTGATTTCGAGTGGAACGGGGATTTCTTTTCTCACTTTCTCACGGCTATAGTTGAGTGTATGCATTAAATTACCCTTCACATATTTGTTCAAAGTACAGTTGGACCCCCGTATCCGCGGTTTCACTTATCCGTGATTTACAATAAGAGGTAAGGGTGCAAAAGTGGAAACTGTCTGTAATATGGATACGCTTTGGTTTGGGCTTGATTATGGCTGCAGCGCACTGGTAAAATATGTAACTGGACCACTGCAGTTGCAAAATGCGTCACAGTAATGCTCACCGTCATTTCCATTCGTGTTGTAAACATTGTCGATTGTTTTTTTATTTTCTCCATTTTCGAAACATTGAAAGGGAAGCTTTAACATTTTTATTTCACATATACCCACTTATTTAAGTTATTCTGAAATGTATACATCTGATAGAAGGTGATTTGTAGTAACTGTTCAAGTACAGATACTGAATGGTTCACTCATGGTTGTTCATCAGAACGTGGATAGCCAAAGATTCTCTCATACGCATCGTTTTATTATCATCATCATCATTGTCAATTTATTTTTGCAGCGCTTAGTTTAGCGTCAATTAATGAATTTCCGTATTTTTAAGTTCAAGAAAAGTCGATTTCCATTTAGTGTAATTCACTCATGACTAAAATTATTCTTTGTTCGTTTTACATTACGTGTATAAGTTATGCATGCTTATTACGAGTATATCACAACTTATATTTTTCATTATTTACATTGGTGAGAAAAAGTTGTATCAGTGTTTCACATCAGATTTTTAAGGTTGTTTAATAGAAAGGACAGAAAAACATAAATGAACAAAAATGAGCTGAATGTAAACAATCTTGTTGATGTAGTTAGAGTCACTAATTTAGGACGTGTTCATTAGACGCCGTGTGCGGGTAGATAGTACAGTTAATGGAGTATAAGAATAGACCTCAAACTGCAATAGAACTGCTGTTAATAATACTAAATATCTTCCTAATACATTAAACGGTTCTTATTTTTGTTAAAACCCCCGTACTATGTTAGAGCGCCTACAAAAGCTTAAAATGCAATATGCAATACAATGCACCATTGCGGGTTGCAGAGTGTACAGGGATTATCTATATACTTTATGTGCATTAATGATACAAATGATAGTTACATACAGTAAGATTAAAATAGGATGAGAGTGCAAAAACAATTCATGAGGGAAATTTTTTTCAGTTGCAATTTTAAAATTTCCCTTTTTTGATAAAAAATGTACCTTTTCTACATTTTGTAAAGTAATCATAATTCAAACAGTCGTGTTATATCCTGCAGCGGAATATTGGTTGTATGTTACAATACCTCTTACGGGACAAAGTAAACTTGGCAAGTCAAAGGTCTGAGGTTAAATGATATGTTGGAAATAATAACTTAAGAAATACCCTGAAATCCATTGAATCTTGTTTAGTTGCAAAATTTACAAACATGGATTCATCGGATTAGGAAAAATATTGTAACCATGTAATACACATAGAAGACGATTTGTACAACAGAGAATATTTATTTGACCTAGCAGTAGAAAATTGTATCATTAACTTTAATGACAGTGGTTAGGATTCTTCTGATAGTGACGAAAGTATAAGTTAGGTATTTGTAATTTCTGTGTTTTGTTTTCCATTATAATTTGTTGACTTTAAAAAGAAGAAATAATTTTGTTTAAATAATCGATTTTACTTGGTTGGAGTATGAATATTGTATTATTTAAAGAAAAGACTGTTAAATGTTAAAAAAATTTCAATTAGGTTATCCATTCATATCACTTGCTGTTTAACAATAAAAGTAAATATTTAAAATAAATCAGCTGTTTCATTATAAGAAAAAATTTCCCTGCAGGGAAATATTACATTAAAAATTTCCCTGCTGGTGAAACACTGCAGGGAAATATTGCATTAAAAATTTCCCTGTGCTAAATAATTATGTAAGTTTACTCTCATCCAATTTTTAAACATCTGTATACTGTTCGCCAACTACGACGGCATGTAGGGAGGGTAGCGGGACAGAGAGCGAATGTGTTGCGTCGGCCGTTCCCTTCAACTCATTTCAATCAGTGGAGGGTGTTCAAGCGCAATAGTGACAATACGCGGTACGGTAGGGCACTCTGCCGGCCAGTTTTGTTCACTACACTCTAACACGGTCATTTTTCATCAAAAAATTCTGAAAATATTACTTTCGGTTTCTAATGGATCTTATTTTATTACACTATAAATGTTATTATTATACTCTGGTATTTATAGTCTATAAGATACGCTCGTACAAAATTAGAGGTTTAAATCTCATCGCATTTTTTGCTTATCACGTAGACTAATAGTATAACTTCTTTTCCAGGATTACATAATATGCGTTTTATTATTTTGTTATAAAATATAAATTTGTATCTGTTATTTGATGTATGTAGGGCAGAAAGAGAAATAATAAACGAGCTTGAAAAAATATTTTTTTGAAAAGAAGTCAAAGATAGATCATCGTCTCTGGTGTCTACTTCCTGTTAATATTCCAAGAAGCTGAATCAATTATAATAGTTGTGAATTTTATACGAAACATACGTCAAATTTTAGAAATCAACTACACACGCACAAAATCAGTTGTTTGACATTTTAACAAAAAGAACCGTATAGTAAATATAACAGAATGAGGTTATGACGTACGTTTCTTTTGGGCCTGTCAAAACTTATGGTAGGTACATCATTTTGGAAAAAACTTATTGCCTATTACCCTAAAATAAATCGCAGACATTTTCCCCGTATTTTGTGCGCGCGAAACTAATTTTGACGGCGTGCGGCTTTCAAAAACGACACAAATGTCAAAACGATTACCGCATGAACAGAACACAATGAATAGTGAGTACTACTTTAGAGGCAGCCTGTATCAGGCTACGACGCTGTGGTGGGGGAGCTACTTACTGCGCATGTGCGGCCCGCATGCCACCGTAGTTGGTTATATTTATATCTTGTTGGTAACTGATTAAGTTATACTTAATGGGGTAGTCAACCCAGACAATGAAAATGAAAACTTCTGGTTATAATTTATGATTATTTATTTTAAATGAAAGAGTAATTTACTAGTACTGATCTACCATTTGAACCAAGCCAAAAAATTTATTACAGCCCCTAATATAAAGCTGAGGTTGGTAAAGCGGGCTTTCACGGGGAATCGAATATCTAGAGAACCAAGAAAGGTAACAACATGATTCTTATGCTACAAAATACGAAAAATTGCTGTCTATTATCTGTTGTATGCGCTTGTATGTATTTTTTCTTAAAATAAATTTATTGAAGAAAAGCCATATTTTTAAAAACATTTATTTTATGTATTCACAAATTATTTATTAACTAAATCCCTATTTAGGTTTTTATAATAATCATTCCACAGATAATAGAACAAGAAATTATGAATATTTGAAAAAAATATCATCCGAATATCTCCAATACAAACCGAAATATTTAATTCCCAAGAATGTACAATCATGCAAAAACTACATTTCCGGAAAACTTAAAAGTTGAAGAAATAATTTCACTCGCCTTGCTAGTGATCTTTATTTTAAACAGATGTTTTTATAACATTTTGTCAACGTACAAACAAAGTAAACAATAATGCTGTGCTTCAGAAAATTTTAAACTTCAAAAAAATGCAAAAAAACAACCGAAATTTAGATAAAATCATTTTCTTGAGTTGACTACCCCCTTAAGCAGGAAACCAGAATGGTGATGACATAATTATGTTATTTATTAAATCAGGAGCCAATAATCCCGATGTTTTGTATAGTGTTATTGTACGTATATAGTTCAGCCGTTCTAAGTTTGCTCCTACTGTCAACAACAGTCAACAACTCCTACTGCCCGTAACAGACAGGTGGAGTTTCAAATTATTTACACTCAATCTGTTCGTTGCAGGGCTAAAATAAATAGTTCTGTTTCTTATCACATGGTCAGCCAATTAAATGACTGAATTGTTTAAGAACAGAAGAGGTAGAGGTGTAAAAGACACTTATCAGAGTTATCTTCTCTGAAAGTAATGAATTTCATTGTACAGCCAGACCCTGTGGTGATTGAAGTGAAGTTGTCATTTACAGAGTGGAAAATATGTGCTTTTCAGAGGGCTCGGCATGCTGATAAGCGCACTTTTCCACTCAGTGAGGAAGGCAATGGTAAACCACCTCACTCCTCGTTTTACTTAGTAAAACCTCTACGGGTTCAAACCAGCCTTTCGGCTGTTGACCTAAACAACAACAACACTGTCAACAAACAAAAGCCACCTCCTACAGGGTGCACGCTAGAGTCCGCGACTTTACGGATGTCGTATTCCTATTAAGTTAACTATTTTTTAAATTATAAGCACTTAAAGTACTAAAAACATCAGTCGTGATATGATGTAGGAATAACAATTTCATTATAAAAATACTTTTAAAAGTATTTTGAATTTAAATACTTTTGAAAGTATTTTGTTGTTACTTTTTAGTCAGCGTGTACAAATTTTGATATAATGCGCATGCTCAGTAAAGTCATTATTTGTTTACATTAGGAGCAAACTAAGAGAGGCTGGAGTATAGTTTCTGACAGGATACGTGTTATTTATTATTGTTTATCTGAAACGGAATTCATTGGTTACGTGAATGTATGAATGTGTATGTGTGCGTGTGCGTGTGCGTGTATGTGTTACCATACACTCTTCTCAACCAACTTCTTTATCTGATAATGTGTCATACATGTTGCATTTGCAGTTTTTGTAGGCGCGATAACAAAGTGCGGGGCGCCTAACAGATAGACCCCCAATAAACTTCCGATAATCCTTCCCTACTTACCCGCCGTTCCGTTTTATCCGTCACGACACAACTAATATGCTCAAACGTCAACGATTACAAAAATATTTAAAAAAACAAAAGTTTGTTAAGTTACATACCATTACCCGACACGAATCTTTTCATAAAAATCGGTCAACCGGAAGTAGTAGTTTATTCGTGTAATTTTTCACTTTTTTGCAATTTTCTCAAAAACTGGTCCTACGATTTTTTGTAAAATCGCCTGGTTTACTAAATTTTTTATGCTCTACAAGATAGGGTAAGCGCCATGTTTGCTGAAATTCTTGGTGAGGCTGTTTTCAGGTAAAAAATATTTCTTTGAGATTGCGGCTTAAATATGCATTTTAGCGCAAAATAGTATATGGAAAAAGTTGTAGAGAATTTAAAATTCTAGAGCTTTTATTTCAAACATTTCTTTGTATAACGCTTAGTTTAACGGTAATTAGCAATTTTCTATTTTTTTCTCACGAAAACGTGAGAAAAATCGATGTTTTTAAGTTTTCGGCCTTAGTGTGCATTTTACGACAAAAGTGAAAAGACTATAAATAATCAAATTTATAGGAAATTAAACGATCTACAACTTTTATTTTGAGCATTTTTCTCTACAGAGCCTAGTTTAGCGTGAAAGAGTGATTTTCGGTATTTTTAAGCCAAACTGAGGTCAGTTTTCATTTTGCGTCTTTCACTTATAAATAAGGTCATGTTTTTTGAGGTTAGTTTTTGTTTATTTCTAATGTTTTATTACTAGATTATTTGTCATTTTTAGCATTGGCAAGAGAAAGTTTTGTGAGTGTTTCACACCAGATTTTTTTAATTTCCCAAGATCCTTTTTGATTTATTTACCATTTACCAGGTATCTCAGTTAGCTAGATTTATTGTGTATCGTTTTAAAATTTGTTTTATCTTTCCGGTACAGTTATTTGAAAAAATTTAGTATTTATTTTGTGATCGTCTCAATTTATAGTTGGAATGGTGGACGATCTCTGTATGTTTTCAGACAATGACGATCGGATCGAGTCATCGCCAGGAATTAAGAATCGAAAGAACACTAAAAGATTAATGTGGCATAGAAATCGTAATTTAGTTTAGTTTATTTTGTCCTGGTTCTAGGGAAACTATGGTTTTTAACGAAAAAGAATTCACAAGAGAGTGCGGTTTAATAAACTTTTATTTCGTTCGTTTTTTTCTTCTTTTTGGAAGCTGATCGTTCACCCAATTTCCAGAAAAGAAATCTCGTTATAGAACTCCATTTACCATTCCAGTGTACAGTGTAGACATTCGCCCCTCTTAATTCCACCAGCAACCGATTTCAAAAAAAAACGAGAAAAGAAAAAGAATCGGAGGAGAATGAGGTTTCGTTTTACGTTTTATTCCAACTAAAACCGAAATCAGTTAACTCCAATGTGGAAACATTTGCTCTCTCTCTCTCTCCCTCCCTCTCTCTCTCTCTTCTCATCCTCTCTCTCTGTCCCTCTCTCTCTTTACCGTACTTAACATATTTTTATCTTGCTCGTTCGTGACAAGTCTATACCTAGAACGAATCATGTAAATCGTTTATAATAATTAACCCTCTGGTTTCGAATATTTTACGATTAAATATTTTTATAACAGATATATTAACGTAACTCGGAATCGATTTTAAATTTAGTAATAAAAGCTGTAGAAAATTTAACATCCTACAACTTTTATTACAAACATTTTTTTGTATAACGCTTAGTTAGCAGAAATTAGCGATTTTCTGTTTTTTTCTCACGAAAACGGGTGAAAAATCAATTTTTAAAAGATTTCGGTCTTAGTATGCATTTTATGACAAAAGTAAATATAATAAAATTTATAGGAAATTAAAAGCTCTACAACTTTTTTTGAAACATTTTTCTCTACAGTGGCTAGGTTAGTGTAAAGGAGTGATTTTCCGTATTTTTAAGTCAATCGGAGGTTGATTTTTATTTTGCGTTTTTCACTCATGATTAAATTTAGGTTTGTTTATTGAGGTTAATTTTTTGCTTATTTCTAATATTTTATTACTAATGTTAGGTTATATTGTTAATTATTTACATTTGCACCAGATTTTTTAAATTGATTGTTATAACCATTGACAGCAATAATAAATAAATTGTTTAATTAAATTAGGGCTATAAATAAATTAAAACTAAATTCTTTGATTTTGAAAATCTGATGTATTTATATATTTGGAAACCTCCAACAAGTTTTAGCCATCTACGTCATCTTGAACTTAATAAACAAAAAATATTGGTTTAAGGGTTCAACACTGTTTTCAACCCATACAGGTAAATTTTTGAAATCGTTGAGGTGTAATTTTTTAGTGTTACTAAAGGGTTGGACACCCTCTTCAACATTTTAGGGGTAGGTTACATTTTTGAAATTGTTAAAGGGTATTTTTACTTTATCTTGCCTATAATCAGAATATATAGGACCAGAATATAAATATAGGAATATATAGAAACCAGAATATATAGGACGAAAAGTATTGTTTTCATGTCGATTTTAAGAAATCGAGTTTTCACCGGATCTGCACGTTTTCAGACCCCCTGAACCCAAAAAACATGTTTTTAGCGATTGGTCTGTGTGTGTGTGTGTGTGTGTGTGTGTGTGTGTGTGTGTGTGTGTGTGTGTGTGTGTGTGTGTGTGTGTGTGTGTGTGTGTGTGTGTGTGTGTGTAAGGCTGTTCGCGTAAAGAAATTGTTTTTAAGATTGAAGCTTTATTATGCATTTTACCGCAAAAAATTATAAAAGTTGTAGAGAATTTCAAATTCTACAACTTTTATTTCACACATTTTTTTGTATAACGCTTAGTTTAGCGGTAATTAACAATTTTCTGTTTTTTGCTCACAAAAACGTGTGAAAAATCGATTTTTTTTTTAAGAATTCGGCCTTAGTATGCACTTTATGACAAAAGTGTATACAATAAAATTTATAGAAAATTAAAAGATCTACAACTTTTATTTAGAGCATTTTTCTCTACAAAGCCTACTTTAGCGTGAAAGAGTGATTTTCCTTATTTTTAAGGTTGATTTTAAGGTGATTTTCATTTTGCGTATTTCATATATAATTAAAATTAGATTATGTTTAATGAGGTTAGTTTTTTGTTTATTTCTAATGTTTTATTACTAATGTTAGGTTTATTGTTAATTATTTGCACTGGCAAGAGAAAGTTGTGTGAGTGTTTCTCACCATATTTTTTTTGTTACGATTGCATTTCATACATTTGTACAAACAAGATAGTCGTTGTCACTGAATAAATATTGGATGATGTCTGAGGCGGTAAGGGGGCACCACCACCACCACCTGGCAGGGGACTGCAACTGTGTCCCAACTCATTCTCTTCTACCTGTTTTCTACTGTTTGACCTAGAATAAAGCATAAACATTTCTCGACAAAAAATTCATTCAATATCACAACACATAAACACCCACTAAATTTATCTACTGTATGCGGGTTGTTTTTGTACACATTATCTTTCAAATAGCCCCATAAATAAAAATCTGAAGGAGTCAGATCTGGTGACCGAGGAGGCCACAAACCACGAGAAATTATTCGGTCATCAAAGAAATCGTGGAGAAATTGGATAGTACTGTTTGCCGTATGTGAAGTTGCTCCGTCTTGTTGTAGCCAGCAATAACGTTCGTCAACATGTAGCAGTGCTACGAACTGCATGATTATTTCTTGATAACGTTCTGCTGTGATTGTATCCGAAAAAAAGATAGGCCCGACAATTCTCCGACGAGATACACCACACCACACCCCAATTTTTTGAGAATATAATGGCTGTTCATGGAATTCTTGTGGATTCTCTGCAGACCATACTCTACAATTTTGACTATTAACATATTCACTTAGATGAAACCAAGCTTCATCGCTGAAAAAAACTTTCTCCAGAACAGATAGGCCTATGTCATTTCGAATGAAATTTTTAAACCAATGACAATACCGCAATCGCTTCTCCTTATCTGGCTCTTCGAGCTGATGAGTTACGTTAATCCGGTACGGATGTAATTTTAATAACTTAGTGGCTTTACGAACACTTCCATAAGACAGTCCAGTCTGAGTAGAAAGTTTTCGAAGAGACTTTTTTGGAGAACGAATAAACGTTTCACTTATCGTCTGCAGACTGTCGTCAGATAAAACACTTGGTCGGCCGGTACGATTACGGCCATTCACGCTACCTGTATCCCGAAAACGATGAAACAAACGAAATATGGTCGATTTGTTTGGCACTTTAGCATCTGGAAAGGCATTGGAGAAATGTTCTTGACACTTCGCGTTGGATTTCGATTCACAGTAACTCAAAACGATAGAGACGCGTTGTTCTTGCGTAAAATACATTGCGACTCGAACTGAACAAACCAACTGGTTTTTGGCTAACTGTCGCCCGGTGGCGTGATCTAGCAGTGCTGCCACATACTGTACTACTAAACGAAAATTTCCCATAGTCTAATCATACTTTACAAATTTACCTTTAATTCCTACACGGCTTCAAACATTTGGTTGCGCGACTTTACGATCACCCGGTATTACCTACAACGTACGACTTACCTACAACTCCAAACACGACCATAGTGACCTTTGCCGACGACACGACTTTATCCATGAAGACCCAATAATTGCGTCACAATTATTGCAAGAGTTCCTTACATCTTTTGAGAAATGGTTAAAACAGTGGAGAAAGAAAGTTAAGGGGGTTGCCAACCCAGAAAATGAAAATGAAAACTTCTGGTTATAATTTATGATTATTTATTTTAAATGAAAGAGTAATTTACCAGTAATGATATACCATTTGAACCAAGCCAAAAAATTAATTACAACCCCTAATATAAGGGTTAGGTTGGAAAAGCGGGCTTTTACTGGCAATCAAATATCTCAGGAACCAAGAAAGATTTCAACATGATTTTTATGCTACAAAATACGGAAAATTGCTGTCTATTATGTATTGTATGCGCTTGTATGTATTTTTTCTAACAAGAAATTTATTGAAGAAAAACCATATTTTTAAAAACATTTATTTTATGTATTCACAAATTATTTTTTAATTAAATCCCTATTAAGGTTTTTGTAATAATCATTCCACAGATAATAGAACAAGAAATTATGAACATTTGAAAATCACATAATCCAAATATCTCCCATACAAACCAAAATATTTAATTCCTAAGAATGTACAATCATGCAAAAACTACATTTCCGGAAAGCTTAAAGTTGAAGGAATAATTTTACTCACCTTGCTAGTGAACTTTATTTTAAACACATGTTTTTATAACTTTTTGTCAACGTACAAACAATATAAATAAATGCTGTGCTTCAGAAAATTTTAAACTTCAAATAAATGCAAAAACAATCAAAATTTTAAAAAAAATCATCTTCTTGAGTTGACTACCCCTTTAACGAAAACAAATCAACACATATCCCATTTACACTACAGAAAAATGACTGCCCACCAGAAACGTTAAACAACATTGCACTATCACTTTCTTAACTTTTTTTAAAATTTGTTCTTTAATTTCATTAATTTTCTTTTTATTGTTCAACTTTTGAATTGTCCACTTGGATGTAATCTTTAAAAAAAACTCATATTTTTCACGTCATTACCATTTTCCAAAAAATTAGTTTTTTATGGTTATACTATATATTTCATAGTTTTTAAATAAAGAATAAAGTTCAAATACACATTTTTAGTTGTATAACATTTTAAAATAAATTCAGTTACTATAAAGTTGAGTAATTTAAAAAAATTATAAAAATAAAACTTTATTTATTCCTTATTTTTTTACAATATTAAAGCATAAACATTTTTTCATAACTTATACTTTACAATTCACAATGTATTATAAGCGCGCCAGCTCGTGATCCGTGTGAGGAATTTCTGTTACGGCATGCAGTGAAAGATTATACTATTCATAAAAAAAACATTTATCGTAATGTTCTTGTCATTATAAAGTAACCTTTTGTTTTACTATTTCAATTTTATTCTATAATATAGTAACTATTTTACTTTTACATTGTATTTATTAATATTTAGTAATTATTTACAGTTTGAGTCAGGCAGTCCTCAGTAATTAAAATATGCACGTAGCATAGAAAATAAGGAAATTAAAAAATATATATTTCATAACATTAATTTATAGGCCTAAATAATTAGTAGCAAATTATGATTATGATTTTTTTTACCTCAGTCAAGTGGTTAAGCCAATTCCGAGTCCTTTACGCGATTCTTCATCACAGTTTTTTTATAACTGATGCAATAATTTGTCGCCCTTCCGAATGAATGACCGCTTTATTTTTCCGAAAAGACATATTAAAATAAAACAAAAGGTATGAAAAATACACGTTGAAATTTACCTAACACAAAACAAATAACTTTTGGTACGTTAACACACTTTAAATTTCAAAATAAAAATCACTTTAGTGATCAATAATCATGAATAATGATTAACACATCCGAGACGCACAAACACAAATATACAACTGTATATTGTGACACGTGTATCCGTTGTGAAAAGCAATAATAAGTAGGCCTATAATAAATTAATACAAAGACATAATAATAATATTTACACGATGACTAAATGTTTTTGTACTGCCCGATAAGACAAATGTATTACTCACATTCTATTATGCCACCCGCCCCACTTCCCCAGGCGACAGAGATCATGAGCTGGCGCGCGTACAGTACGAAGTAGAGCAAAATGACCTACCCAAATATGGCTAAACGCGATGTCCTAGGGTAGATATTCTCTTCTTTTATTTAACCCTTTATAGGTCTGTGATAGGTATACAATTACCATTGGCAATAAGGTCGATTTTTTTAAAAATAAGCTATGCAGTTGAACCACATTAGCATTTTATGGTTTTATAGATGTTCTTTGGTAAGTAGGCTATCCACGTGTTGAAATTAGTGCGCATAGACCATTTGCTTCGTGAGTTACACAAATGTGGTAAGGATTCATACCAGCGTACGCTACCATGTTGTTTTGTTGTTACTTTTGTACAGTGCTTAGAAAATTCGAGTTTTTTCACAGGAAAGCGCAAGCATTCATGCTAATATAAAGTAAAGATAAGTTATTCGCCACATTTTTTTAGGGCTAGAAGTTGTTTTAATAATCATTCTTACCACTAAATATTATATGATAAACATTCCTTGGTAAATATACTTACCAGGGCTTTATATAAAAAAAATCTTACTGTTCTGGTACTAGAAATACATTATTCAAGTCCCTATGAAACAACATTTAACATTAAACAGCAAGTATATTTTTCCCTGTAGTACTGCCCTATAAAGGGTTAATAGACAGTACAACAAATATTTAAAAACTAGACTAGGGCTTAAAACTACGACAATTCTAGAATTTCTTTTTAGCTTTTATTTGTCATCGAGAACTGTCATTATTGACAACTACCCAATTTGATCGGTTCTTTCCTGTAGACTATTTTTGACGTGAATTACGCATGAGTTTGAACAGGGACCCTCAGTAGAGTTTGTTCACGGATGGCTGTCAAAATTCACGGATATGAGATAATTCAAGGATTCACGGACAAGTTCACGGATATGAGACAAAATTAAACCGCAATAAGCTGCCATTAATCATTTAATCTTACAATTTTTAACCTGTATATTTTTGACTAGGTAAACATGACTGTTGTAGATAGAGGAGGTATGGTGAGTTGGTGGTGGTCCGCTTCTCCATCCTCTAGGAAGGTAACGCGGTTTGCCTTACCATTCATTACACTTGGTACAAATGAAATAATTTATTACCCGATACTTTTATAAGAGAACTGTTTACTTATTGTTGGTTGTTTTCTGTTTTCAGTGCCGATGGTAATTACGAAGTTAGATACAAGTCCAATGTGCTCATTTACCCAAACGGCGAAGTCCTCTGGGTTCCTCCTGCCATTTATCAAGTAAGTTCTACTTTATCTTTACTTACTAAGTTATGTTAACTTAAGCAATATTTATGTTAACGTATGTACTGGAGTTTTTTATTTTAACAAAGTGTAATTCTTTTGCAATCAGTTGTTTTATTTTAATGCAATTATAAACTTTAGGCAATGATTATAAAAATATAATTACATTCGTAATTATTATAATTACATTCATTAATTCATTAATTACATTCATTATTTTACATTCGTAATGATTATAATATAATTACATTCATAGAATGAAACATATTGTGAAACTTATCGCTAAGGTCTGTTTCGGGATCTTGGTTATTAAATAATTACACTAAAGTTTACAATTACAAATATTTATGACAACTAAAAAATTTACAAAATAAATAATAAACTAATTATAATGAAGTGATACAATAAATAACTTAATAATTTACTTTATACTAATAAATAATAAATAACTTTATAATTTACTTAGCACTGCTTACAATCAATTTTATAGAATACACATACACAATGGAACTGAATACACAAAAACTGAATTTAATACAGATACACAATAACTTTTCACAATACACACACAAACAAAGACAGTTTAACAATCGTTGACCAACACAATGCTCGGAACGCGCCTGCACTACGTCCGATAGCCACTCGTCAAAGGTCAAACGAATACTAACTCACTGACCGCACTCGGGCGCTCTTTTTATAGGTATTTCAAAAAGAGAATTCTAGCAAAACAGAGAAATTCAATGCAAATAATAAAGTACAAACAATAACCCTTTTATAAATGAGTGCTCTGCCCATAACAGACAGGTGGAGTGTCAAATTTTTTACACTCAATCTGTTCGTTGCAGGGCTAAAATAAATAGTTCTGTTTCTTAACACATGGTCAGCCAATTAAATGACTGAATCATTTAAGAATAGAAGAGGTAGAGGTCTAAAAGACACTAATCAGAGTTATCTCCTCTGAAAGTAATGAATTTCATTATACAGCCAGACCCTGTGGTGAATGAACTGAAGGTGTCATTTGCAGTGTGGAAAATATGTGCTTTCAGAGGGCCTGGCATGCTGATAAGTGTAATTTTCCACTCGGTGAGGAAGGCAAGGTAAACCACCTCACTCCTCGTTTTACTTAGTAAAACATCTACAGGTTCAAACCAGCCTTTCGGCTGATGACCTAAACAACAACACAAATGAGTGCTAGAAAAATCAATTGTAAACAAGTCAACAGTAGATCTTATTGTAAATATGTAGAAAGTGTTACAGGTCCCTTTCATAAATAATAGCGCAGTCCTTTCAAACAACTTTCATGAATAGGCATACCTTTATAGCCACCCTATTGTTACTTTTTCATTCTATTATCCTCTCTTTACTATTTTCATGAATGAATTACTATTTTACTAGAACTTTCGCGAACATGATCTTCTTCGATATTGTCACAGTAATATATAAAACACACTCACAAGTGTGTTTCAAAAACAAAGGCTAAACTCTTAAGGTGAGACTGTACCTTGTATCCCGCCAATGTTAAATTTGCAATTTTTAGGTACATTTTTCATAGGATTGGTAAAAGATAGGGAAATTAAACTTTAGACACCATAGCTGTCGGGTTTCTTCTCGAGCTACTGACATTTTTTCAATTTAATCTTTGAACTATAACATTTTTTTTTTAAATTACGAATAACATAAAATTTTTACAAATTGTTTTCTACGTTTTTTGCGTATTACTAATTTTTGGAGCACCTGAGGAAGTCACAAAGATGTCAGTATATGTGGATATACAAGATAATTAACTGCCGGCCGCATTGGCGCAGTTGGTAATGTGCTCGCCTCTCATCATGCGGTCCTGGGTTCGAATCCCACTCAGGCATGGCATATTTTCATACGTTACAAAAAATCTTTTCATCCTCATTACACACAGTTACACCCCAACGTCATCGCTAATGACCTTGTAGTTGATGCGACGTTAAATAAATAAATAAAAAATAAATAAAAATAAAAGATTATTAACTGGTAAAAATAAGTAATTTCAGCCTGGTAGGTTTATTGGTTTCTGAGAAAAATGTACCTAGTGTTAAAAATCTAAATTTACGGAAAAACGCAAGAAACAAAAAGGCACAAATCAAAAACAAAATGTACACAAACAAGTAAATTTCCCAATCAACAGTTGTTTAGAAAGCTGAACCAACAGCTGAGAATACAAAAAACAGTGATGCAGATATTTTAAAAACTAAAATTCTCTTTGCACTAAAACGAGCAGTATAAAATTATTATGAAAAAATATTCATTCTTCGTTACATGATTTTTCTGTGTAAACCTGATAAAACTTAATTTTTTCATTAAAAAAATATTTTTTTAACGTAATTTAATGTTTTTCTCGTAGATCTAGGCCTAAACAATTGAAAAACATAAAAAACCAAAAATCGAAATTTTGAGTTAAAACCATCGTGCAATCTCCCCCCTTAACTGTGCATTAATATCTTGAAACATGAAATAGTTTCAACTGAAGATGACGATGATCATGATGGATAAGATAATGATTCTGATGAATCATTATTATATATTATATATATTATAATCATTATTCTGCCCATAACGGGCAGGTGGAGTGTTAAATTAATTGCACTCGATCTGTTGGTTCCAGGGCTACAAAAAATAGTTCTGTTTCTTATCACATAGTCAGCCAATTATATGACTGAACTGTTTAAGAACAGAAGAGGTAGAGGTGCAAAAGACACTAGTCAGAGTTATCTTCTCTGAGAGTAATGAATTTCACTGTACAGCCAGACCCTGTGGTGAATGAAGTGAAGGTGTCATTTGCAGGGTGAAAAGTGGATGCTTTTTTTAGGGCCCGGCATGCTGATAAGCATACTTTTCAACTCAGAGAGGAAGGCAAATTGTAAACCACCTCACTCCTCGTTTTTACTTAGTAAAACCTCTACAGGTTCAAACCAGCCTTTCGGCTGTTGACCTAAACAATAATCATTATTATTAGGTATATAATTATGTGTGATGAACACACATAATTATGTTGAGTGTCCAAAAGTACGAGTACGGCAAATTATTTCGAACGTAATGGAAATTTCAAGATTTATACAAATGTGTCGAATAGAGAAGGCACGGAGTGCATTTATAAGGTTCAGAAGCATCCTCAAAAACACGGAATTTGACCTCAACCTTAAAGTACGATTCACAAAATGCTATGTATGGTCGGTACTTTTGTATGACATGGAGGGTTGGACGCTGAAGGTTAACACCATGAACAGGCTGGAAGCATTTGAAATGTGGATCTACCGAAGAATCCTGAAGGTTCCATGGACAGCAAAAAGAACCAATGAGGAGATTCTGGAGAGGATAGGAAGGAAACGGGAACTGATGAGCACCATAAAAAGAAGGAAGACCGCTTATCTGGGACATGTGATGCGCAATGAGAGGTACCATCTGCTGCAACTGATAATTGAGGGGAAGATAGAGGGACGGAGAGGAGTAGGCAGAAGGAGGATGTCGTGGCTGCAGAATATCAAGCAATGGACAGGGATGGAGGCCGCAGGAGACATAATACACACGTGTGGTGACAGGGAAAAATGGTCAGCGGTGATCGCAAACATCCATTAATGGATAGCAGACAAAGAAGAAGAAGATACAAATGTGAATCTCACTCGAATACAAAATACTATTTTTTTTTTTTCACGAATTGACCTGCTATGGATCACGTTACCAAGTTGTTCCTCTGGCCTACTGTATTTGCCAGCTTCCCTTGCGTTTGGCCCATAACGCCTTCATTCTCGCGCTTTGTTGCTATCTCCTCTCCTCTGACCATTCGCCGCCATTGCCCCGGCGCATCCTCCTGCTCTCGATCGCCCCAGATTCCCTTATCACTGCTCTATAGTGCTCTCTGTCCTGTGTGTCCCGCGGTGTTAATCCTATCTGTTCCAGATCCAGTTTAGTTTCTTTGGCCCATGTGTAGTTCTTCTTTCCCCGGTTTAAAAAGTCGAATACCTGTTTGACCAATCTATTGTTACTCATCCTGCTGAGATGCCCATAGATTGCCAGTCTGCGCTGCCTCATCCGTGAGACGATGCTCTCTGAGAATTTATACACGTCTTGGTTGTGCTGCAGTCTCCATCCCTCCGTGGTCATCCTGCCCCCCATTATCTTCCGTATTATCTTCCTGTCCAATCCCTCAATCTTCCTGAGGCCCCTATTGAGAAGCAGCGTTTCACTGGCGTACAGTGCTTCAGGTTGGATTGCCGTGTGATAGTGTTGCTTCTTAGCATTTTTGATACTATTATTTGATGAATCAAAAAATTTTGTCTGCTTTCTTGGATCCGTCATCTTGAATGTAACTTGTCACCGGATGGCGACATTAAGGTCTATTTACACACATCAGTGACGTGTCAGTGCCGTATCAGTGTCAGTGAAAAATAAAATATCGTTGCTTTTGTTTCAAACGAACATGTTTACACATATGTCCGACACAGTGACGTATCAGTACCATCAGTGCTTCAGTGCTGTCCGTTCCGTGATTAGGTAATACGATTGCAACGATATTTTTTAATTTGCACTGACGTGATTCTGTAATTAGAAATTGTATTTGCTGTAAAATGGAAGAAAAATTAATCGAGTTGGTGCGAACTTTTCCTGTTCTGTATGATTTGTCACAAAAAAAAATACATGGACATCGGTTTTAAAAATAATATTTGGTCATTCTGAAATATTCAAAAAATTTTGTTTCATCCTCAATTAATTTCTTATATAAAGTGATAAATTCGCCTTCACTTTCTCGTTTTAACCATGCCTTGTGTACTCATTTTCGCTTTTTTATGGTTTTCTTCCTCATCTAGGGCAATGGCAATAATTGCCAATTCATTGTTGTTGTTTAGGTCATCAGCCAAAAGGCTGGTTTGAACCTGTAGAGGTTTTACTAAGTAAAACGAGGAGTGAGGTGGTTTACCATTGCCTTCCTCACTGAGTGGAAAAGTATGCTTATCAGCATGCCGGGACCTCTGAAAAGCACATATTTTCCGCTCTGTAAATGACACCTTCATTTCATTCATCACAGGGTCTGGCTGTATAATGAAATTCATTACTTTCAGAGGAGGTAACTCTGATTAGTGTCTTTTACACCTCTACCTCTTCTGTTCTTAAATGATTCAGTCATTTAATTGGCTGAACATGTGAAAAGAAACAGAACTATTTCATTATTTTAACAGCCAATTCATTAACAGTCAATTAACAGTAAATCCATTTAACAGTAAAATCCAATTAACAGTAAATCCATTAACAGCCAATTCATTATCAGAAAAATTTATCATCTTGCTGCTATTTGACTGAATTACTGAACTGAATTATTAATAACACTGAAGGAGGACTACGGATAGAAAATATCGGATGTGTGTGAACTGACATCACTGATCAACCACGGACACTGAACGGTGAAGATAATATGGCACTGACACGGCACTGATGTGTGTAAATAGACCTTTAAGTGGCGAGTTGAAACACAACTAGTGATGTGACGCTCGTGAGCGAGTCGCACAAAAGATCTAGTTCTTTTAACTGAGTGGTGAGCTACTACCACCAACGACCACCACACTGAGCGTTTCTCCCCATGCAGCACGCTCTCCTCTCCGCACAGAGCTGACTTGTACATCTTCTCCACGACTGAACCACTTTTCTCTAGTCGCATCATAGCAAGGGCTACCTATACCGAAACGCTGCATGGAAAGTATACATATCGTATCAAACTCTGCCTCTGTTTGTGAGGGTACTGGAGACGGGTTCGGTGAGGGGGTCATTATTCGTTCATATTATACTACAACAACCCTGAGACAAGTGGTTGTAAAATACCATTGTACTGTACTGTAACTATTTTACCACGTGTGTACGAAACAAAGATAGACACAAAATTTGTTTGTGGAAAGGGATGCATGAACGTTCAGGTTGACGCACGCGCAAACACAACGTGCTGTGTGCGAAGGAGTGAGTGAAAGTCACCCTCGGCTCGACCCACTGTCTGTTTATTCAGATTTTTTTTTTTTTTTTTTTTTTTTTTTTTGGTTTAACGTCCGACTGTTTTGCAAATTGCTGCTAATGCAGACGGTGAAGGATGAAATGAATTTTTGTAACGTATGAAAAAATGCCATGCCCGAGTGGGATTCGAACCCAAGACCGCGTGATGAGAGGCGAGCACGTTACCAACATCGCCAACGCGGCCGGCGAAACATTATTATTATTATTATTATTATTATTATTATTATTATTATTATTATTATTATTATTAATACCTATTATTAATATTTATTCAGATAGCTGAGCTGAGTGGTGTACGTATTAAAATCTACTAGCTCACTGCTACAGTTCACCCCGTCTCATCGTTCAATAGTACGGCACGCTCTGTGCCGTTCAGTCAAGTGTGCGAATGGGGGTGTACTAGCTCATGGGGGTGTACTAGCTCATGGGGGTGTACTAGCTCATGGGGGTGTACTAGCTCATGGGGGTGTACTAGCTCATGGGGGTGTACTAGCTCACCTATTTCACTATGCCGTCCCATGTCTAGTTGAAACCTTCACATTTTGGTGGCCCTGAAAAGGACCGTTTAACCTCTTCAGGGACAAGTTAATTTTGAAAATTAACCGTAACCTCGCTCTGAAAAAACGCAATTACATTCATGAATGTTGTTGTTTAGGTCATCAGCCAAAATAAAGGCTGTTTTGAACCACTACAAGCTTTACTAAGTAAAACCAGAAAAGTATGCTTATCGGCGTGCCAGACCCTCTGAAAAGCTTTAACGTACTTTCTACTATGCATATGACACCTTCACTTCATTCACTACAGGGTCTGGCTGTGTACTGAAATTCATTACTTTCACAAGATATAACTCCGAGTATCTGCCCAAAACAGACAGGTGGAGTATCAAATTATTTACACTCAATCTGTTCGTTGCAGGGCTAAAATAAATAGTTCTGTTTCTTATCACATGGTCAGCCAATTAAATGACTGAATCATTTAAGAACAGAACAGGTAGAGGTGTAAAAGACACTAATCAGAGTTATCTCCTCTGAAAGTAATGAATTTCATTATACAGCCAGACCCTGTGGTGAATGAAGTGAAGGTGTCATTTGCAGAGTGGAAAATATGTCCTTTTCAGAGGGCCCGGCATGCTGATAAGCATACTTTTCCACTCAGTGAGGAAGGTAATGGTAAACCACCTCACTCCTCGATTTACTTAGTAAAACCTCTACAGGTTCAAACCAGCCTTTTGGCTGATGACCTAAACAACAACAACTCTGAGTAGTATATTTTACACCTCTACCTTTTCTGTTTAAATGCTTTGGTCATATAATTGGCTGACCATGTGATAAGAAACAGAACTATTTTTTTGTAGCCCTGGGGCTAGCAGATCGAGTGCAAATAATTTAACAGTCCACCTGCCTGTGTTGAGTAGTAGGCCTACATATGAATAACAGTTGATAATGCAAAATGAGACTAGTGTAACCAACAAAGGTTTCTGGCAACATTTGTGGCAATTGGGCGTCAAAAGTTGAAAGATATCATGATGTGGTGTTAACCCTTTCAATCCCAAAATTTTTAACTACATACAAAAAATTATTTGTACATTGTTTCATAAATTTAAGTGTAATAAAATCACTTTTAGTGCCTTTAGCCCTTTTGATGGCCTGACAAAAAATTGACACGCGTACGTCACAACTTGACGACTTGTCAACTTGTCGACTTGATGGTATCAAAGTTCCCAAAAATATTAATAAGTAAAATCATGTTCAGGCTTCCTAAACAAAATATATTCTCTTACTTATATTTGTAGCAAAAAACTAAATATATGATTTAAATTTACTAAAAATTTACAGAGACAACGTAATTCTGCAAATTTATACTAAATTTACTAAATATGATATTCAAAGAAATGCTACTTAATTTTAGTTAATGAATACGAATATTTGAAACTAAAATTAACTTTAAAAAAAGTGATGATCGCCTCCTTGGCGCAATGGTCAGCATGCTGCACTCCAAAGCGAAGGTCTTAGGTTCGATTCCTGGCTAGGATACAGAAAATTATTACACTTCACACTCAGCGTTCTTTCATCCAAAGAAGTCACTAACACCTAACATTTTGATGGCTGTTATTTCACTCCAATGTGACTTCTATGGCACACTGGGTTAGAAAGGGTTTACGGCCACATATCTGTCAATCTCCGCCAAAAGGTTATGCGGTGGTTGTCTTGATAGGAAGCGTCGGTCGTAGTCGTCGCCCAGCGGAGACGTCATCTTCTTCCCTCGCAGTAGTGCGTCGATGGGTGCTTCGTCGGGTCCGGTGGGCGTAAGGCTCGGTGGAGGGACCGCTGTGGGCATCGCTCTCGTCAGCAGGCGATGACGGTCCGGTCGACGGCTTACGATGACGGTCGGCGGGCGGAAGCATCATCTTCTCTCTTGCGGGGTCGTCGATTAGTCTTCGCTGTAGTCCAGTAGCCGCGTTCCCGATGGTGGATCTCTTGTCTGCTGTCTGGATCGGAATTGAATCCCTCTATGTCTGGATCGGAATTGAATCTCTCGGTTCAGTGCAGCGCTCTTTATATAGTTGCTGAGAGCGCTGTGGTAGAGGGCGGTTACTCATTCGGCCTTGGCAACAAAGCTCTCTGTCGGTACGCAGCCGAAAGTTTTGTCGGTACGCCGCCAAAGAGCCTAACGTGCCGACAAGGGCCGGGAGAAGTAGTGAAGGCCGGCAACACAGTAAATGATTAATTTGGAGGGGTGGCGGTGACAAACTATTTTTTAAATGGGAAGGCGGCCATGCGACAAGTTATGGTTTCAATGCCAAATTTCAAGACAATTTGAATGGCAAAAATTGCATATAGATATCCCATACGGTTTCGTTACCTCATGACATTCAATAAGGTGTTGCTGAAATGAAAAGAAAGGCAAATGTCTTTCAAACTGTTGGTTTGAAATGTTTACTTACTGTACGCCTACATCAGTACATATGATACTTCAAAAAGTTTATAATTTTCGTCTGCTTCACACAATGCACACATTTTTGGAAACCATTTCTCTTAACCTTCTAAATGGCATCTTTTCAGTTTCACTTGTTTCGTCTTGATGTTGAACATAACTGATCAGAAATTCGATAGTCTTTAATGCATCAGAGTGACTCATTATATATGCTTGTTGTCATACTCTTCGGGTTAATAGATTTTCTCATCGCTATTGCACACCATTTTTATGATGCCACTGTCTGTAATTTTGTTGACATCATCTTTACTTAATCACTTCTTGACTTCATCGTCATTGATTTCTTCACATCGAAGCTGGTTTTTTGCAACCTCAGCAAAAATTTGACGAACAACATTCCAGCTGCAATTTTACATACCTACCGATTCGGTAACCAAAATTTAAAAATTAGTTTGGCTATACGTCCGGATATGGGAGGGTCCGGATATCACAGATCTGGATGTGACAGGTCATACTGCATTTAAATTGAATATACACTAGCATGCCCCGTCGTAGCTTTCCACGCAAAAAATTGTGTAATCACTTTTTTTTAAATATGTAGCAGAAACTGTGTACCTGCTAGATCGACTGAAAAAATAAAAGTCAAAATAAAATATCAAAGCAGTTGATCACTCACGAATTAAAAGAAAATTAAAACAAATTAAAGAAACACGGAACTTCACTTTTATAAAATACTCAACAATACAAAATCGTATCTACATAATAAAATACAATAAAATGTCACCAGCTGATCCTTACCACCACATCGCTATTTGCTAAATCATATCACTTTATTTATGATATATCTTTATTTTGAATCACATCAGCTGGTTTAAAAGCAGCAGTTTATCTAACCTCATAAAAGCCTTAATGTAGGACATAAACATTATTTTCAACCCTTTAGGGCTAACTTTTTAAGGGTTTCAGTTGTCTAAAACCTGCACCGGCATCATAGTTACAACATAAAAAACTGCATGAAAATTGGTTCAGTAATTTAAAAGATAAAGGGGAACATACGCACACACATACATACATACACACACAAACATCGAATTTTATATACAGAGCGTTCTGAAAAAGGTTCAAGAATTCAGGGCGTGATTCCCCCACAACAACAGAAGAAAAAAAGTTCAAATTAACATAGGTCCGAAAATCATTAGTTACCGAGTTATACAGAGTGAAAGATTTCGTCAGAATTTTAGTTAGACCTACCTCGTTGAAACGAAGAAATACCCCGAAAAAACGAAAGAAATGCCCTACAGATATTTGTTGGGCGTTAAATTAGGCATAAATTTTACCGTATCGTATGTAAAATTAACAGAAAAATTGAACAAAACAGGTTTCAAACCTGTAGCTGTAGTAATTTTTAAGTATCTGATGAAATACGCAAAACTCGGTCCCAAAAAACAAGTTTCTTTTAGGTTTGAAGCAAATTTTAATTTTTTATCTAATTAAATAATTTGTTTTTAAATTGCTTTTGTCTATTATTGACTTATTTTACATTATCCTCTTCAGAATTAAATTCTCTATAAGTTTTGTATAAGAATTTTATATTATCCATTTAACAAAGTTCATCTGCTTCAAACGTAAAAGAAACTTGTTTTTCGGGACCAAGTTTTGCGTATTTCATCAGATACCTTAAAAATTACTATAGCTACAGGTCTGAAACCTTTTTTCTTCAATTTTTCTGTTCATTTTACATACGATACGGAAAATTTATGCCTAATTTAACGCCCAACAAATATCTGTAGGGTTTCGTTTCAACGGGGTAACTGAAATTCTGACGAAACTTTCACCCTGTATAACTCTGTAACTAATGATTTTCGGGCCTATGTTAATTTGAGTTTTTTTCTTCTTTTGTTGTGGGAAATCACGCCCTGAATTCTGGAACCCCATTTCAGAACGACCTGTATATAGACTGATTTCTAACGTAAGGATGATAACGGTTTTGTAATTAAACATTGTTCTTTATCGTTGTAGTTACTACAAGATGTTAAAATATTCAAAACTCTCCAACTAAGAACAATGTATTCTGTGACACGATTCACGGTTCCTTTGTCCAGTCAAAAGTACCTACGTTGAAAAATCTTCTTAAAAATAATTACAACGGAAGATACAATACACCTGACACCCACAAATGAAACATTCGAATCTTGTTTATTGTGTGTTGTTTAGGTGATCAGCCAAAAGACTGGTTCGAACCACTAAAGGCTTTACTAAGTAAAACGAGAATTGAGGTAGTTTACAATTCGCCTTACTCAACAAGTTGTAAAAAAAAATCTGGTGTGAAACACTCACACAACTTTCTCTTGCCAATGCAAATAATGACCAATAAAACCTAACATTAGTAATGCAAAATTAGAAATAAACAAAAAAAGTAACCTCAATAAACATAACCTAATTTTAATCATGAGTGAAAGACGCAAAATTAAAATCAACCTCAGTGTCGGTTAAAATTACGGAAAATCACTCTTTCACGCTAAACTAGGCTCTGTACAGAAAAATGCTTTAAATAAAAGTTGTAGATATTTTTATTTCCTATAAATTTGATTGTATACATACACTTTGTCGTAAAATGCATTTGTAGGCCGAAATATTATAAAAATCGATTTTCACACGTTTTCGTGAGAAATAAACATAAAATCGCAAATTACTACTAAACTAAGCGTTATAAAGAATGTTTAAAATAAAAGTTGTAGAACTTCAAATTCTTTACAATTTTTATTATATAAATTTTTGCGCTATAATGCATTGTAGAGCATAAAAAATTTAGTAAATCAGGCAATTTTTAAAAAAATCGTAGGACCAGTTTTTGAGAAAATCGCAAAAAAGTGAAAAATGACATGAATAAACTACTACTTCCGGTTGACCGATTTTGATGAAAATGTTCGTGTAGGGCCCGGTAGTGGTATGTGACTAAAGTTTCAAGTTTCAAGTTCGTACAATGTTCCGTTCTTGAGATATATTATTCTGTTCACACACAGACACACAAACCAATCGCTAAAAACACGTTTGTGTGGGTTGAGGGGGTCTGTTTACGTGTATAGTGGGTGAAGAGTGTATTTGTTAAAATCGACATGAAAACAATACTTTCCTTCCTATATATTCATATAGGCAAGAAAAAGTAAAAATAAAATAAATAATAACAAAATACATAATTCTAAATATTGACTTTTATTTCTGTATTTCCTTCTGTTGTCGTTAAATGCTTCAGTCATATAATTGGCTGACAATGTTATAAGAAACAGAACTATTTATTTTAGCCCTGGAATAACCAGATCGAGTACAAATAATTTAACACTGTCTGCCTTTTTTTTTGTCATCAGTCTCTCGACTGGTTTGATGCAGTTCTCCACCCTGTTCTATCTTGCAGACAACTGTCTGCCTATTATGGGCAAATTGAATCGTACGAAAATTATTTATAATCAAATTGCTGTTGTTACAATAAAAATTTGGTGTGAAACACTCACACAAATTTCTCTTGCCAATGCAAATAATGACCAATAAAACATTACAGATATTTATTTTTTATTTAGTAATAAAACATTACAAATAAAAAAAAGTAACGTCAAGAAACATAACCTTATTTTAATCATGAGTGAATGACGCAAAATGAAAATCGAACTCAGTTTGGCTTAGAAATACGGAAAATCACTCTCACGCTAAACTAGGTACAACTTTTATTTCATACATTTCTGCGCTTAAATGCATATTAAACCGGCAATCTTAAAAAAACAATTGTTTTACGTGAAAACGGCCTCACCAAGAATTTCAGTAATAATGGCGCCTACCCTATCTTGCAGAACATAAAAAAACTTTAGTAAATCAGGCAATTTTAAAAAAATCGTAAAACCAGTTTTTCAGAAAATTGCAAAAAAGTGAAAAATTACACGAATAAACTACTACTGCCGGTTGACCGATTTTGATTAATTGTTCACGTCGGGTTCGGTAGTGGTATGTAACCTAAGTTTCAAGTTTCAAGCTCGTACGATGTTCCGTTCTTGAAATATTCTTTATACACACACACACACACACACACACACACACACACACACACAGACCAATCGCTAAAAACATGTTTTTTCGGTTCAGGGGGTTCGAAAACATGTAGATCCGGTGAAAACTCGATTTCGAAAAATCGACATGAAAACAATACTTTCTATCCTATTATATTCATATAGGCAAGAGATAGTAAAAAAATGTATTTTTATAATCGGATGATAAAATTAGTGATGTAGAAAAGTATTGTGATTAATATTTTAAAAATGTCTTATTAAAAAAGTTTTAAAAAAGGGAAAAAGGGAATTCATACCGAAATATTTAAAGTGTTTATAAGCAAAGTAGATCTATGTAATAGAAACAATTAAAAGAAGAAAAGCTAACCAAAAGTATTTGGTAGGGAAACCTTTGTTTCATTCTTTATTAGTTTAGATGGAAAAATAAAATATTTTTAAATAGAAAATAGAAGAGGAAAGATGGAAAGGAAATAATAATGAGATAAAAGGAGACGAAGGGTTTGTAGTCGACAGCTGCCAGCATAACTTTTTTAAGGTATGCAACATAGATGCGAAAGGAGCAAAATGTCCTTCTTCTTCATCTTTTTAAGATAAAAGAAAGGATGCGGGGGGAAGGGGAGGGGGTTTGAAGGGGGAGGGATGAACCTTCAAAGGTGTCGTCGTGATGTTCCTGACTAAAAGACTCTCAAGAGAGAGGTGGGGGGGAAAGGAAAGGAGTTGGAGAGAGATGTACACGGTACATCAGTGAAGAAGAGAAGAGAGCTTTGAAACTGTAGCCGAGGAGGGAAATCAATAAACAACGTTTGGAATTTGGAATTCCTTGCATACAAGGGTGAGCGAAGCACGTCCAACTAACAGAAACTGGCTGTTGCCTGTTGGCTTTTTGGCTGTTGGTTAAGGAGGATGAACAACTGCAGCAAGAGAGAATTCTGGAAAACCTCTTCTCTTCTTCTGTGTCACTTATGCTCTCTCTTTATACCTCACCCCTCTTCTGCACACCCTTCACTGCTACCATCATCATCATCATCATCATCATCATCATCATCATACTTTCCTCATCATTTTCTTCTTCTTCTTCTTCTTCTTCTTCTTCTTCTATGGATGAAACTGGATTTACCGTTATTGTTTGTTGGTGTTCAAACTCGACAACAAGCTAAGGGTATTTTTTTCATGGAATTTATTAAACTTGACACACCTTTGTGTCGGTTGTTTCTTAAATAAATGTACAGCGGAATAAGGATCTTCATGTCATTCTTACTACTTCACTACAATATTGAAATTGTACACTCTTTATCTTGTGCTTTTGAATTTAACCTAAATATTTTTTGTTCTTCGACATAGAAATAATTGTAGACAGATTGATTGACCGAACCCTCGAACCATTACATTGTGTTTGTGTTTCCCGTTAGGAAAAAGGTTTTAATAAAAAATAAAGTTTTGATCACTTAAATCGTCGTAAAGGAAAACTGTAAAATCGTGAAGCCACCTTTCACTTATACAATTGATGATATAGATCAGGGGTCTCCAACCTACGGCCCGCGGGCCACATTCGGCCCGCGAACAGATTTTTTCCGGCCCGCGGAAAGCTAGCATACTGAAAAAAAAAATTATTTGATAATATATTTCCTTTTAAGCATTTTTACCATTAAATATGAGTACAGTACTCGTCTCTCACTTGCCACTTCTTTTCTCAATAAGTGTAAAAGTAGCTGTAAACAAGTAGTGATCAACCATTGTTTGACCCTAAATGGGCTGAAATTTTAAGTGGCAAAAAAATGCAATCTTCTCACTAAAAAATAATTGTTCTTTTTAAGCTTTGCAATTGTTGTAAACTCATGTATTGCCAAGTTTACTTTAAAATTCAATGAAGTACATTTTGTAGTAAATTGAAAAGATTTGGTTTTGTATCATCCTGTGTTTTCATTAAGCCTACTTGAAAACTCCATTACAGAACAAATATTATTTTATAGCAAATATAATTATTTGTTTGGTCAAAGATTTTTTTTACAATCACGTAAAGAATTTTAGTTAGCCAACAACAAAGATATATATATAAGGAAATATAGCAACTTGAAAAACTAAGCAAGAAAATCTCAAAAACCACCACTGAGCTCTTAATTAGAAAAAACTTCGAGGGTGTTTGGGGGGGGGGCTAGACTTTCTGCCCTGAAATATTGCTGGCCCGCCTTTCCTCCAAAAATTTACAATGTGGCTCTTGAGTAAAAAAGGTTGGAGACCCCTGATATAGATAATGAAGTCACGAGATTGCCTTTTGCGTATGTATGGGTTGTGAGGAAGGGAAATGATATATTTGCAGTGCTGCCAATCTCAACAGTGAGACACCACTCGTACATTTCACTACCGTGCACTTTCTACATAACATTTTGTAAGCTGTGGTTTATTCTGAGAAAATGATTTCTTCATAAACCTTGTTGTTGTTCGTTTGTTGTTTAGGTCATCAGCCGAAAGGCTGGTTTGAACCTCTAGAGGTTTTACTATGTAAAACAAGGAGTGAGGTGGTTTACCATTGCCTTCCTCACTGAGTGGAAAAGTACACTTATCAGCATGCCAGGCCATCTGAAAAGTATATATTTTCCACTCTGCAAATGACACTTTCACTTCATTCACCACAGGGTCTGGCTGTATAATGAAATCCATTACTTTCAGACGAGATAACGCTGATTAGTGTCTTTTACACCTCTACCTCTTCTGTTCTTAAATGATTCAGTCATTTAATTGGCTGACCATGTGATAAGAAACAGAACTATTTATTTTAGCCCTGCAACTAACAGATTGAGTGGAAATAATTTGACACTCCACCGGTCTGTTATGGGCAATCATAAACCTTATAAGAAATAAATATGACCTGTAATATTGCCTATAGCTTAATTACATGACTAGAAAGGTTTGATTTACAAATATTACAAATGAATCGCCTTCTTTACTATTGCTGTCTTCGGCGTTTTCATTATCAGTCTCTCCAGTATCTACCAAACCATTTTCTTTTTTTTACCAGGTGTCAACAAAACTGTTAAAGAATAGCTTCTTCACGTCCTTAATTTCCTTCTTTATTTTTCAAATTGTGGAAAGAGAAAGATCACAGTAGTTAGCCGCTCGCTCACGGCTTTTGTTAAGAGGCACGGATAGGCATTTTTGGTTAGCTTCAACTTCATAACATATTATTACATTGCGTATTAGATTTCGTTCAACGCTGTGAATAGTACGACCACGTTTCCGAGAAACCGACATTTCTGTAACTAACAGTTAACCTACAAAAAGTTCCTTCAAAAGGTACTGTATATGCTCTGGGTATAGTATAAGTTGTTATGTTTGTCGTACTGAAATTAAAGCAGTCGGGCATGCGCACTGATGCTTTCCCCCCCTCCTTTACCCCTCGTTGCAAATAAGGGCAAACTCGTGACTCAACTGACTATAATCAGCTGAAGAAAATCTTTTTTAATTGATTCGTTTTACTTCTCCTTTTTATTCTTCTTACTCTTCTCATCCGTCTTCTCCTTTTTCTGCATCTCCTTATTCTCTTTTCTCCCCTACTTTTTTTTTAGCTTTTATTTGTTATCGGGAACTGTACTTTGTTAACGACTACCCACTTTGATTGCTGCTTTTTGCTGTATATTTTTTTGACGTGGATTATACATGAGTTTGAACAGGGTCCCCCAGTAGAGTTTGTTCATGGATGGCTGTCAGCTGGTTACCATATAAAGTCGCTTTCCCAACCGGTGTTACTTAACAAATAATAGCAATTTTCTACCAGCTTGACTGACTGGGCTGGCCCGAAGGAACGTTTTGACACACCAGTTGCTGCAATAACGCGTTCGATAATTTTCTTAAAATCTATAATAAAAACACCGTCCTTTGCTTCCTCGGTCATAAACGTAAACACATTAGCAATTTTCTCCCGAGATTGGCTATGCAGAACTTTACTCCCTCCGATTTTAGACATTTTAAGCTTAATGTAAACTAATAAACGACAAAATAATAAACACTACACTAGGTAAATTTGTACTTTAACCATAAAAATTAATAAATCAAAATAGGTAGAACTATAATCTAACACACACACTATTCACACTAACACACTATTCGATCTGCACACATAATAAAACCCTTGACACTGTATAACCGTTATGATTGTACTGAACGACAATTGATTAAAGAACACTTAATGACATTATTCACTGTGCGTTTCATTTGTTAGTTAGGCGTATGTAGTTGATGAGTCACCTGCTGCTGCTGTCAAAACCAGTTTAATTTGTAAATAAACTATGCCTACTTATAAGCCTATGACTGTATAATAACAATAATAACTGATGATTAATTTATAAATACATTACATCATTCCCCATTCGCTTTGTACTGTATTTACAATAAAAGAATGTCACTTTAAAATGTAGAAAAATGTATACATTAGTTTTATGAATAGTCTATAAGAATAGTGGAGGGACGGGTGGATGTAGTGTATGCAAGCTGATTCATTCGAAGCCTCCACGCGCCAGATGAATTGCCTATACTTATACTACTTCCGGTTGACCGATTTTTATAAAATTGTTCGTGTCGGGTCCGGTAGTGGTATGTAACTTAAGTTTCAAGTTTCAAGTTCGTACGATGTTCCGTTCTTGAGATATTCTGTTCACACACACACAGAGACCAATTGCTAAAATCATGTTTTTTTTGGATTGAGGGGGTCTAAAAACGTGTAGATCCGGTGAAAACTCGATTTCGAAAAATCGACCAGTAAACAATACTTTCCTTCCTATATATTCATATAGGCATGAGAAAGTAAAAATTAATAACAATAAATAGGACAAATAATAGCTTCTTGCGTAAACACAACCCTATCTTTTGTAAAAAAAGAAAACCATCCATTGAATAAAAGTAACCAACTATTGGGATTAATAAATAAAGGAAAATTATAAAAGAAAAACTGTTGTTTAAAAGATTATTTATAGCGTAAAACATAACTGTTTCTTTGATGTCCATACACATAATATATTTCAACGTATAAGGTAACGTGCTCGCCTCTCATAATGCGGTCCTGGGTTCGAATCCCACTCAGGCACGGCATATTTTCATACGTTACAAACAATCATTTCATCCTTCATTGTACAAAAAGTTACACCCCAACGTCGTCGCTAATGACCGTGCAGTTGATACGACGTTAAATAAATTTAAAAAAAAATATGTTTCAATAGTTTTTTTTCAATTCATTTATTTAACGTCGCATCAACTACAACGGTCATTAGCGACGACGTTGGGGTGTAACTTTTTGTACAATGAAGGATGAAATGATTTTTTGTAACGTATGAAAAAAAGCCGTGCCTGAGTGGGATTCGAACCCAGGACCGCATTATGAGAGGCGAGCACGTTACCAACTGTCAATATTTATTTATTAATTTTTAATATTTATTAATGTGGTTTTTGTTTTGTGGTTGCAGAGTTCGTGCACAATAGACGTGACGTACTTCCCGTTCGACCAGCAGACGTGTATAATGAAATTTGGATCGTGGACTTTCAATGGCGACCAAGTGTCCTTAGCGCTGTACAATAACAAAAATTTTGTGGATCTGTCCGACTACTGGAAGTCGGGTACGTGGGATATAATCGAGGTGCCCGCCTATCTGAACATCTACCAAGGCAACGAGCCGACCGAGACGGACATCACGTTCTACATAATAATTAGAAGAAAAACGTTGTTCTATACGGTGAATTTAATTTTGCCGACGGTGCTGATCTCGTTCCTGTGCGTGTTGGTGTTCTACCTGCCAGCGGAGGCCGGTGAGAAAGTGACGCTGGGAATCAGCATTTTACTCTCGTTGGTCGTGTTCCTGCTCCTCGTGTCGAAGATCCTTCCACCTACGTCTCTCGTCCTTCCGTTAATAGCGAAATACCTCCTCTTCACGTTCATCATGAACACCGTCAGTATCCTCGTAACAGTTATTATAATCAATTGGAACTTCCGAGGTCCGCGGACGCACCGGATGCCGCCCTGGATACGAGCTGTCTTCCTCTATTACTTGCCCATCGTGCTGCTGATGAAGCGGCCCAAGAAGACCCGGCTGCGGTGGATGATGGAGATGCCGGGCATGAGTGCCCCGCCTCACCCCTCCTACGGCTCGCCCGCCGAGCTGCCTAAGCACCTGCCTCCAGCCGCCGCCTCCGCCGGCAAAAGCAAAATGGAAGTGATGGAGCTGTCCGATCTCCACCATCCCAACTGTAAGATAAACCGAAAGGCCAGCGCCGAAAGGCGGGAGAGTGAGAGCTCCGATTCGCTCTTACTATCGCCGGAGGCGTCGAAAGCGACCGAAGCCGTCGAGTTTATAGCCGAGCATCTACGCAATGAAGATCAGTACATTCAGGTCAGTCACTTAACATTTTATCCAAACCTTTTTACTTTATTCAAAAATAAACCTTTATAATGCATCCTGCAGTTTGAAATTAATTCTTTTTTTTATATTTCATGACCGCATAGGATTACTTTTGTGTTGTTATTGTTTAGGTCAACAGCCGAAAGGCTGGTTTGAACCTCTAGAGGTTTTACTAAGTAAAAACGAGGAGTAAGGTGGTTTACCATTGCCTTCCTCACTGAGTTGAAAGAGTATGCTTATCAGCATGCCAGGCCCTTTAAAAAGCACTCATGTTCCACCCTGCAAATGACACCTTCACTTCATTCACCACAGGGTCTGGCTGCATAGTGAAATTCATTACTCTCAGAGGAGATAACTTTGACTAGTGTCTTTTACACCAGTACCTCTTCTGATCTTAACTAGTTCAGTCATATAAGTGGCTGACTATGTGATAAGAAACAGAACTATTTTTTTTAGCCCTGGACCAAACAGATAGAGTGCAATTAAAATAACACTCCACCTGCCCGTTTTGGGCATAGGATTACTTTAGTCAGTCTATTAACCAAGTCTGTTGGATGGGATTGTTTGGGCCTTGCGCTCCTCCCAATACTTCTTTATACGTTCCGATCTTTGTGCCCTTTCTGTTGTTAAAAAAATTCGTGTTGTGAGTTTTCTTCTTGTAAGTGTGAAGCGAGTGTATTTGTTTTGGATTTTATTGTTTATTTTTTTCTTGTCTGTTGTATCGTCCGGAGTAAGGCCAATTTCCTTCAGATCCTCTCTTATTTCCCTAATCCATCTGCTCCTTTTGTGGTGTTTTTGGAGTTGAGGTTGTACTTAACCAGTTGCTTTAGGAGTCTTGAGTCTTGCATCCTCATCATATATGACCAAAGAATCCTAGTCTTCTCTTACGCATGGTGTCAGTAATGGGTACAAGCTCCCTGTAAACAACTTCATTGGGTATAATTCGCCACTGCCCATCTTTCTGATACTTTTTGTTGATGCAGGTTCTGCCAATTCGTCTTTCGCTTTTTTTGAGTCGCTTTTTTTCTGTCCTTGATTGCTCATTCAGGTGGAAGAGTGTTTCAGATGCATACGTAGCCTCTGGTTTTATGACTGTGTTTTAGTGTCTTAATATTGCATTTATCGATAAACATCGTTTGCTGTAGGTGTACCAGGTTAGCTTTTGTGCTCTAGTTAATTTGTTTGTTCTAATTTGGATTGAGGGTTTTTCGTGTAGGTTCTGTGTTATTATTTCTCCGAGGTATTTAAATTGCGTTACTATTCTCATTTTGTTACCATTCACATCTACTTCTTTTAATCACGTTGGTTTATTAGGTAGAATTTCTGTTTTTTCAAACGATATTTTCAGGCCAATTTTATTTGCTATGTTTTGAAGTTCCAGTATCTCTGTTTTAGCTTCATCGGTACCATTTGCCAGTAGAGCCAAGTCGTCAGCAAAACCGAGGCAGTTTGTTTTGATTTTGCAACCTATTTTTATTTTTGAAGGCATTTTTTGAGCTAATTATATTTTATATAATGAATTTATATAATAAATTTCACTAACCTTCTTTTTAAACTGCGTCAACTTTTATCTTTACTTACACTTGTTTCGGTGGATCCACCATCATCACACTAAATAACATAATTGAAACTAAAAAAAAATTTTTATTTATTTAAAATCTATAGAATATGATAAATCTTCAGTCATTTGTATAAAATCTTCACAAATGACTGGAGATGTATCATCTCGTATAATATAGAGTTTTTACTTTAATGTTGTTTTTCTTTTGTTTAATTTTATTGAAAATCGAATTGGGTTATTGTACAGAACCAGTGGACTTAAATGGATAATAATTCCAGACCCTAGTCAGAAACCGAACCCGAGAACTTCCATTTTACAGTGTGAAGTGCAGTCTAGCACTCTAACTACTGGTTCACGGAGGCGGCAATAACTATTCTAAATTTTTTATTTTCAACTGTATACATAAACGTTACTAGAAATGGTTTTACTATAATGTTTTTACTGTATTTCACGTTCAGAACGCAGTACAGCTGTTATGAAAACCCGTTGTGTTATCAGGCTTCCGAAAAACCTCAGGCACTCTCCTACGCCGACACCATCCGAAGATCACGGGCAAAACAATTTAGAGTTTCGCTTACCACGCTCTAACAAGTTAATTTTTAATAAAAAATTCTGAAAAATTCCTTTCGCTTTCTAATGAATTGTATTTTATTACGGTATAAAGGTTATTATTAAACTCTTGATATTTAGATACAGTAAGATAGCCTCGTAGGCCTACCAAGTGAAAAGTTTAAATCTCGTCACATTGTTTGCGGCGCTCCACATCATTTATGAAGGTTTTCTTTCAATAATGACATAATTATATATTTTATTATTTTTGTATAGAATATAGAATTTTATCTGAAACTTTATACAGGGTGATTCATGAAGTTCTCCCCCCACTTCTACAGCACATTGTACTAATAAAAATAATGAAAAAATGTTATATAAACATAGGTCCGAAAACGCTTCGTTAGCGAGTTACAGCTAGCGAAAGTTTCGCCTGGATTTCAGTTCACCAGGTGAAATGAGGTCTTCCTGGAATTGTGGTAAGGTAGATTAAGGGGCAAATTCAATCATTTCTTATGGTTTTTGATCTGATAAATTGAATAAAACAGGTCCCAGATCTGTAAGTTAAATAGTTTTTAAGAAAACCAGTGTCAAATGCAAAAAATGGAGTGAAAAACTTATTTTTTCATCTTTGGGCAAGGATAACTGTGTTATTTCACCAAGAAACAGTTAAAATTTTTCAATAAAACATGTAGAAAATTTTATTCTGAACAAACCGGTGTAAATTAAGTACACATAAAGCGAATAGATGTTTGATTAAATGAGTTTTTATTCATAAGAGTACAAAGTAAAATTAACCGGAAAAACTAAAATGAAAAAATGTGTTTTTTTCACTCCATTTTTTTGCATTTGACACTGGTTTTCTCAAAAACAATTCGCTTTCTGTGTACTTTATTTACACCGGTTTGTTCAGAATAAAATTTTCTACATTTTTTATTGAAAATTTTTAACTGTTTCTTGGTGAAATAACAAAGTTATTCTTGCCCAAAGATGAAAAAATGTGATTTTCACTCCATTTTTTGCATTTGACACTGGTTTTCTCAAAAACTATTTAACTTACAGTTCTGGGACCTGTTTTATTCAATTTATCAGATCAAAAACCATAAGAAATGATTGAATTCGCCCCTTAATATACCTTACCACAATTCCAGGAAGACCTCATTTCACCTGGTGAACTGAAATCCAGGCGAAACTTTCGCTAGCTGTAACTCGCTAACGAAGCGTTTTCGGACCTATGTTTATATAACATTTTTTCATTATTTTTACTATACAATGTGCTGTAGAAGTGGGGGGAGAACTTCATGAATCACCCTGTATATGATAAATCATATTTTGGACACAACAAATAATAAACAAGTTTCAAAAAAACACTGATTCGAGAGCAGGTCAAAGATAAATAATGGGTTGTGTTTCGTATTCCGAGAATCTCTGAATTATTTTGACATTTGTGAACCTATACCAAACATACTGTGACACTTATCGCTAAGGTTCGTTTCGGGATCTAGATAATTAAATAATTAATTATACTAATGTTTACAATTACAAATATTTATTACACTAAAAGATTTACAGAATAAAAAATAAACTAATTATAATGAGGTAATACAATAAATAACTTAATAATTTACTTAGTACTACTTACACATACACATACACATATAGAATACACATACACAATGAAACAGAATACACAACGCATATATACCATAAGACTGAATACACAATGCACATATACAAAAACTAAATATAATGTACATAAACAAGATAAATGTGCCTATAACAAACAGGTGGAGTGTCAAATTATTTACACACAATCTGTTCGTTGCCGGGTAAAAATAAATAGTTTCTTATCACATGGTCAGCCAATTATATGACTGAATCGTTTAAGAACAGAAGAGGTAGAGGTGTAAAAGACACTAGTCAGAGTTATCTTCTCTGAAAGTAATGAATTTCACTATACAGCCAGACCCTGTGGTGAATGAAGTGAAGTTGTCATTTACAGAGTGGAAAATATGTGCTTTTCAGAGGGCCCGGCATGCTGATAAGCATACTTTTCCACTCAGTGAGGAAGGCAATGGTAAACCACTTCACTCCTCGTTTTACTTAGTAAAACCTCTAGAGGTTCAAACCAGCCTTTCGGCTGTTGACCTAAACAACAAACGACAAACAAGATAATATAACAATTATTAACAATTAAAAGTTAACCACTACAATGCTCGGATACGTAACCTGTACTACGCACCTATAGCCACTCAATAAACACTCGTCAAAGATCAAACGAATACTAACTCACAGACCGCACTCGGGCGCTCTTTATATAGCTCCATCAAAAACAGTTAATTTTAGAGAAGCAGAAAAATTCCATGTACATAAAATAAAAAAATCCTTTTTACTGGAAACGTCTTAACTATTGTAAACAAGTAAATAGATCTATTGTAAATAGAATAAAAGTTGTTACAGGTAATCAACCATCCCTTTCATAAATAGTTGTACAACAAAAACCTTTTATGAATAGGTATCCTTTTATAGCGAACCCTATTGTTGCTTTTTCACTCTATTATCTACTCTTTTTTTGCTCATAACAGACAGGTGGAGTGTCAAAATATTTACTCTCAATCTGTTCGTTGCTGGGCTAAAATAAATAGTTCTGTTTTTTATCACATGGTCAGCCAATTAAATGACTGAATTATTTAAGAACAGAAGAGGTAGAGGTGCAAAAGACACTAATCAGAGTTATCTTCTCTGAAAGTAATGGATTTCATTATACAGCCAGACCCTGTGGTGAATGAAGTGAAGGTGTCATTTGCAGAGTGGAAAATACGTTCTTTTCTGAGGGCCCGGCATGCTGATAAGCGTACTTTTCTATTCAGTGAGGAAGGCATGTGTAAACCACCTCACTCCTCGTTTTAGCTACTTAGTAAAACCTGTACAGGTTCAAACCAGCTTTTCGGCTGATGACCTAAACAACATCTACTCTTTACCATTTTATGAATGACGTTCTAGAAATTTCGCAAACCCTTCTTCGATATTGTCACAATACAGTCTATTTTTAATCCCCGAAGGATAAGAGGGGTGTTCAAACAAACCTGACTTGCATCTTACACTGCAAAGCGGAGGTCTCAGGTTCGATTCGTGGCTACGGTACAGAAAATTATTACACTTCACATCCAGCGCTCTTTAATCAAAAGTAGTCACTAACAATTAAAGTTTTTATGTCTGTTTTATGTCACTCTAATGTGACTTCTATGCCACACTGGGAAAGAAAGGGTTAAGACGATAGGAATATTAAGTAAATCAATTTAATTATCTACCAAGATTTAAACAATTACTATTATTCTTTACTTTAAAATAATTAAAAAAGAAAATTAAATTGATAAACAATTCCATAACTAAAATAATTTTTTGGTACCTGATCTTTAACCCTTTCAATCCCGAATTTTTTAACTATGCACAAATAAATATGTGTACATTGTTTCATACACTTTACTGACAATTCAGTGAAATAAAATCACTTTTAGACCTTCAGCCTTTTTTTGATGGCGTGACAAAAAAGTGTGACACATACGTCACATTGGGCTTGATGGTATCAAAGTTCCCAACAATATAAATAAGTAAAATCATGTGCAGGTTTCCTAAACAATATTCTCTTGCTTAGATTTGTAGCAAAAAAAACTAAATATGATTTTAATATCAAAGCATTATTTAAGACTTAAAAATGTTACAATTCAAAAATATTGGTAAAATGGACAAAATCACTATTTACAGCCTGAAAAATATACACTTGTATGTACATTCAACATATTCGAAGAAACTCTACATTATTTTAGTAAATGAAAACGAATATTTAAAACTAAAATTAACTTTAAAGAGAAAGTAATGGTTGCGTCCGTGGCATAGTGGTCAGCATCTTACACTGCAAAGCGGAGGTCTCAGGTTAAATTCGTGGCTACGGTACAGAAAATTATTACACTTCACATCCAGCGCTCTTTAATCAAAAGTAGTCACTAACAATTAAAGTTTTTATGTCTGTTTTATGTCACTCCAATGTGACTTCTATGCCACACTGGGAAAGAAAGGGTTAAGACGATAGGAATATTAAGTATGTTATTGAATAGGAGTTTGTAAACGAGAACGTGTGGCGTGTAGTCGATATTTTTACTTAGAGTACTCCCGTATGATTTACATTGCTTATAGACTTAGCGTACTGCATTCTGAACGTAAAATTAACTATAGACAAAGCAAGATATGAATGCATAAACGTTTTGCTTATTCAATTGAAAATCTGCTGATGACGAAACTGTTGAAGCAACGTTAAATATAAATATATACGAGGTGTGGCTATTAAAAAACGAGACTGACGTTGTAAAATATTTTATTTTATACATAATCACTTATTGCCACCTTCAATATACACTCCTTCTACAAAGCTCCATGCAAACTTTCCATTGTTGGAAACAGTGGTGGAAGTCATTTTCTGTCAGCTCCTTCCGGACACGTGCCGCTTTCTCTTTTACAGCTTCCACAAACTCAAATCTTGTCCCTTTTAATGCAGATTTCACCTTAGGGAACAGGTAGAAGATAATAACATGTGATGAAACGTGGTTCTTTACTTATGATCCGGAAACGAAGTTCCAATCCATGCACTAGAAGAGCTGAACTTCACCGAGAGCCAAAAAAGCTCGAATGAGCTAGTCAAAATTTAAAGCAATGATGATTGTTTTTTTTATATCCATGGGATTGTGTACCTTCAGTGGGTTTCTAAAAGTCAAACAGTTAGTCAATATTACTACCTTGAGCTACTTTTTAAACTACGTCAAAGAGTAAGGAGAAAACGCCCCGAAATGTGGAAGGACAAATCATGGATTCTCCACCAAGACATTACGCCAGCTCATTCCGCGTTATCTGTCAAGAGGTTCCTAGTCAAGTACAGCATCTGAGTGTTAGAACATTCACCTTATTCACCAGATCTTGCACCATATGACTTCTACATGTTCCCTAAGGTGAAATCTGTATAAAAAGGGACAAAATTTGAGTCTGCGGAAGCTGTAAAAAAGATAGCGGTAAGTGTCGTGAAGGAGCTGACAGAAGATGACTTCCAGTACTGTTTCCAACGATGGAAAATTTGCATGGATCGTTGTAGGGATAGAGAAGAAGTGTATTTTGAAGGTGACAATAAGTGATTATGTATAAAATAAAAATAACATCTTTTACAACGTTAGTCTCGTTATTTAATAGCCACATCTCGTATAATAAAAAAAATTTAAATAAATAATGAACTTCTTCTTTCTTTAATCCCTAGTGTGTGTACGTTGGAATCTGTTCAATTGAGAACGATAAGCAACCCCAAGACCCAATGAGATGAGGATGATATGTATGCATTGTAAATGAGGTATAGTCTTGTACAGACCCAGGCCGACCATTCCTGAGAGAGTATGGTTAATTGAATCCCAACTATTAAAGTACACCGGCAACCACTGTCTAGTATTCAAATCCGTATAAAAGTAACTACCTCTACTAGGATTTGAACCAGGAACCTTCGTCTCCGAAAATCAGCTGTTAAACAGCTGACTCATGGCGAAGACTTTACCTCTAGACCAACACGGTGGGTAAAATAGAATTCAATAAGAAAATAGGTGATAATAAGGTTATTGGTTATCATATGCAGTTTTAAATTAAATTTTTAATTTACACTGAAAATTTATCTAATTTTGATAAGTTAATAATGGTGAGGTTATCGGTTATTATACGCAGTTATAAATGCACATAACAACCGATAACCTACCCGTAATAAGGTTATTGGTTACTACATGCGGTTTTAGAGGCTAAATTTTTTATAAAAATCAGTCCTAAGGGTTTTTGGTTGCTATTTCGTTTACATAATTTTTACTTTCTCTTTAATAGTGCCGTCCCCATAACGTAAAAGTACCAAAACTTATTTAACTAGAAAATCTATTATAAAAAACATTTTAGATATAAAAAATGTATGTATTTAAAGTTTATACATATAATGGCATCACATTATGACATGCTAAATGTGTAATAAATATTATTTTATGTATCAATAACATTTATTTATTTGTTTAATATGTTTGTAATCTACCCAAGAACGAGACAGCTAAATCCAGTTTTCAGCAATTAATTTTAGCGGCTACTAAAAAATTAAAAAATAATATACGGTTTTTTTCTAGCAAATCTCTTTTTCCTTATCTAATAGTATTCTAGATTTTTTTTTAAATTTCTAATAGGGATATGTGTACGTTGCAATCTGTTCAATTTAGGACAATAAGTAACCCCATGACCCAATGAGATGAGGATGATATGTATGACGTGAAAATGAGGTATAGTATTTTACAGACCCAGGTCGACCACTCCTGAGAGAGTATGGTTAATTGAATTCCAACCATTAAAGTACATCGGTAACCACTGTCTAGTATTGAAATCCGTATAAAAGTAACTACCTTTACTAGGATTTGGACCAGGAACCTTCGTCTCCGAAAATCAGCTGTTAAACAGTGATTGTGGCGACGACTTTACCTCTAGACCAACCCCGTGGGTCAACAATGAACTTAAAGAGGATTTTTATTATTTATTTAAGGTCAAATCAACAATAAAATCATTACCAACTACAATTAAATAACAATTATAGAATTTTAATTACAATTTGTTGTGTAAGTGTAAGTCGTGATGTACAAAAACACGTTGTGTATAAGCTTGATGTCCGTTAAATGAGTTTCGTATTTTGTGTTACGTTACACTGTTATCGTTGATTACAAACATAACCCTTGACATTCTATGACTAAGTGTTTTATTGTCAATGTAGTATCGTTGCAATGATAACAGGCTCGTGCATTAGTGTTTTGAAGTAAATATGTTTGTGTGAGTTTAGAGTTCCCGATTCGTTTTTTTTTTAAATTCCTAATTTGTGTACGTTGGAATCTGTTCAATTCATAACAATAAGCAACCCCATGACCCAAAGAGATGAGGATGATGTGTATGACGTGTAAATGAGGTGTAGTCTTGTACAGACCCAGGCCGACCATTCCTGAGAGAGTATGGTTAATTGAACCCCAACCATCAAAGTACACCGGTAACCACTGTCTAGTATTCAAATCCGTATAAAAGTAATTACCTTTACTAGGATTTGTACCAGGAACCTTCGTCTCCGAAAATCAGCTGTTAAAAAGCTGATTTTGGCGACGACTTTACCTCTAGACCAACCCGGTGGGTCCCGATTCGTAGACGTGTTTTAAGTACTTGATCCGGTCTGGAGCTTATTATGGTATTAATATGCTATGTGTGTTTTCTCTGAAGTCGTGCAGTTGACTTTCATGTTTCTTTCCATTCTTGGTTCTTCTACATTTTTTGGATCTTCTTATGTACAGCATTCAGATAAACAAATGACCCCTAGCCGTGGGAGTGAGAGAATGCATAACGCTCTCACTCGCACAAGCCGTACACGTCATTCCAATAACATTGTAGAATTTTACTCATTGTTGTGAGCAAGCATTTATGCAAGCAGTAAACTAGCAAGCAAGATAACGACTGTAGTACGTTTTCAGATTTGTATTATTAGAAGTAAAGACCTTTGAGCGCATGTGTAGTTATGCCACATATTTCCCTCTCACTCGCTCGGCTATGGGACATTAGATCGTCTGATACCTATACAAATTTTGACAAATTAACATGTGCATGAACATAAAATAATCTATTTGTGGCACGTTTAGCAGCATTCTCTGCATTCTCATTTCCTGATATACCAACGTGTTGCGGTCTCCACAAATTCAATTGTGTTAATAATTTTTATATTTAACACTTCAAACTTAATTATTGAATTATCAATTCTTTATTGTTTAAACTTAATGTGCTATCTAGAACACAACCCACCGGGTTGGTCTAGAGATAAAGTCGTCGCCAAAATCAGCTGTTTAACAGCTGATTTTCGGAGACGAAGGTTTCTGGTTCAAATCCTATTAAAGGTAGTTACTATTATACGGATTTGAATGCTAGACAGTGGTCACCGGTGTACTTTGATGGTTGGGGTTCAATTAACCATATTCTCTCAGGAATGGTTGACCTGAGTCTGTACAAGACTACACCTCATTTACACGTCATACATAATATCATTATCATCTGATTGGGTGATGGGGTTGCTTATTGTCCTAAATTGAACAGATTGCAACGTACACATCATATTAAGGATTTTAAAAAAATTTATTTAATTTAATAATAATAATATAAAGAAAAACTACAAGAATACTACAAGAAGTATTTAGGAAATCCAACAGCTCTCAATAAAGAGGAATACCACAAAGTTAGAAATGAAGCTTCAAAATTGGTGAAAAGGGCTCATCGACAATCATGGGATAGATTTATTGGGACCATAGAGCATGATGTACATGGCCGACAATCTTTGGCTTATAAAGTGATGAAAGTTCTTAACAAATCAGAGAGAGAAAGAGTAAAGGTCAACTGTATAAGTACGGAGAACTGGATAAATCATTATAAGGAATTATGGCATGACAAAGCAGAGCCACACACGGTTAAGATTGACTGCCAAGACTGTTGTGTCGACAACGTATCTATGGAAGAATTTATGGAGGCTCTAAAACATGTTAAGAATAGAAAGGCTCCAGGAATGAACGGTCTCAATATGGAATTATTAAAATATGGAGGAACCGCCTTGCATTTGCGCCTAGTGCACTTTTTTAATATGTGTTGGAAAGGTCATACAATACCCAAAGAATGGTTGCAGTCAAAGGTGATTTCCATCCACAAAAAAGGAAATAGAATAGACACTAACAATTATAGAGGGATTAGTTTATTAGACACTTCCTACAAATTATACACAAGAATTATTAATAATAGGTTAAGAACCGTAGCCGATTCCTTGATTATGGAAGAACAGATGGGGTTCTGGAAAGGTAGATCGTGTTCGGATGCTATTTTTACTTTAAAACAAATTATGGCTAAGAGACGAGAATACAACCTTGAAACCCATCTTGCATTTATAGATTTTGTAAAGGCTTTTGACAGTGTTGAACGTTCGCTTTTATGGAGGGTTCTGGAAAGGAGAGGATACCCTAAACATATTATCAGGATATTGCAGAGCCTGTACGAAGATACTGTGATTTAACTAGATTTAGAGGGAAAGTGACAGAGCCTATTAAAACCAATAGAGGAGTTCGACAGGGATGTTGTATATCGTCGACATTGTTTAATATATATGTGGACGACATGTTGAGAACGTGGAAATGTAATGTAGACCCAGGTATACAGATCTCGGATGGCTTCTTTATGAACTCTCTTTTATATGCGGATGACAAAGTTGTAATACAACAGAATGAAGACGAGTTACAAAAATCGGTATTTATGTTGGAACAAGTTGCAAAACAATACAATCTGGAAATATCATCCACAAAATCTAAAACTATGGCTTTTAAAGGTAAATATACAATAAGGACGAGAATAGAGATGAATGGAAGGGCAATAGAACAGGTTAAACATTTTCAATATCTTGGGAGTGATGTTTCATACGATTTTGATAAAGACATAACAGTTAAACTGGCCAAATTTCAGAATATTTGTGGAAATATTCACAGACACCTGAAGAATAAAACGAGGAAGGAAACACGCCTCAAATTTTTCAACACTATTGCGGTTCCAACACTCCTATATGGCAGTGAGTCTTGGGTGCATACTGCTAAAAGCGATAGTAAAATTCAAGCTGCGGAAATGAAGTTTTTACGAAGTGTGCATGGATGTACCAGAATGGATAGAATAAGGAACGTGGATATTAGAAGCGCACTATCAGTTCAGTCTTTGCATGAAAAGATAATAAAAAATAGACAACGATGGTGTAGTCACCTGGACAGAATGCCAAACGAAAGGATGCCAGTGGCAGCTTTAAATTATCAGCCAATTGGCAGAAGAGATGTAGGGAGGCCGAGAGGGAGATGGGTACCGGAACAGGTTCATGTAACCTAATCCTTGGAAGTGAAGATGATGATGATGATAAAGAAAAACGGAAATAAACAAACTCAGCTGAGAGAGTAATGGTTTAGGTGAATAGAAAAATGAATGGGCTGATCCGAACAACAGTATAAATATATGTATTGTGTTAAAATACAGGGCGTTCTGAAAAAGGTCCAAGAATTCAGTGCGTGATTCCCCACAACAAAACAAGAAGAAAAAAACTCAAATTAACATAGGTCCGAAAATCATTAGTTACCGAGTTATACAGAGTGAAAGATTTCGTCAGAATTTCAGTTACCCCGTTGAAACGAAGACCTACAGACATTTGTTGGGCGTTAAATTAGGCATAAATTTTATCGTATCGTATGTAAAATTAACAGAAAAATTGAACAAAACAGGTTTTAGACTTGTAGCTGCCGTAACTTTTAAGATATCTGATGAAATACGCAAAACTTGGTCCCGATAAACAAGGTTGTTTTAGGTTTGAAGCAGATGAACTTTGTTAAATGGATAATAAACACAAGAAATTCTTATAGAAAACTTGTAGAGAATTTAATTCTGAAGAGAATGATGTAAAAATAAGTCAATAATAGACAAACGCAATTTAAAAAAAAAATTATTTTTTAATTAAATAAAAAACCTATGAAAAATAGACAAAATCTGTTAAACTCTCTACTAAATTAATTAATGTTTTAATTATGATGTAGGGCCTATAATAATTTATGATTGTTAAAAATGTTTAGCTACTTGATATAAATAAACAGTAAGTAACTCATTAATTTATTTTAATACAAGTGTTTTCTTTTAAGTATTACATTAATTAAGTTAGTAGAGAGTTTAACAGATTTTGTCTATTTTTCATGCGGTATTTTTATTTAATTAAAAAATAATTTTTTTTTAAATTGCGTTTGTCTATTATTGACTTATTTTTACATCATTCTCTTCAGAATTAAATTCTCTACAAGTTTTCTATAAGAATTTCTTGTGTTTATTATCCATTTAACAAAGTTCATCTGCTTCAAACCTAAAACAACCTTGTTTTTCGGGAACAAGTTTTGCGTATTTCATTAGATATCTTAAAAATTATTGCAGCTACAGGTTTGAAACCTGTTTTGTTCAATTTTTCTGTTCATTTTACATACGATAGGTAAAATTTATTTATACGGTGACGGTCGTCATCTTGCCTAATGCCAGTTTTTTTTCTTTCTAACATCTCAGTATATTTACAATCAGTTTAAAAAAAAACAAAAACTATAAGTAAATAGCATGAATGGGTTCACATGACGAAGACAATACCCAATGATATTGCTTCGGAAACGAAAAAAAATTAGGTATAGTTTTTAAAATATTGTGTTTAGGTCATCAGCCAAAAGGCTGGTTTGAACCTCTAAAGGTTTTACTAAGTAAATAAGAAGAGAGGTGGTTTACCATTGCCTTCCTCACTGAGTGGAAAAGTACGCTTATCAGCATGCCGAGCCCTCTGAAAAGCACATATTTTCCACTCTGAAAATGACACCTTCACTTCATTCACCACAGGGTCTGGCTGTACAATGAAATTCATTACTTTCAGAGGAGATAACTCTGATTAGTGTCTTTTACACCTCTACCTGTTCTGTTCTTAAGTGATTCAGTCATTTAATTGGCTGACCATGTGATAAGAAACAGAACTATTTATTTTAGCCCTGTAACGAACAGATTGAGTGTAAATAATTTGACACTCCACCTGTCTGTTATGGGCATTTAAAATATTAACAAGAAAAAGATGAAGAACGTTAACAGAAAAGGTAACCAAATTTAATAACGGTGGTAGAATGGGTAGAGGAAGAAGATGATATTATTAGAGATGATGTTGATGTTGATATGGACTTCAATTTTTTTTTAAAAAAGTAGGTTAGTCGTTAAATCTAAATGGAAGGTCAAGCAATTTTATTCGTTTCAGTCGTGTCACGTCTTCACTATTACAAAGTAAATTAAGCGCCAAAGAATTCGGTCGATCTGCTAATTTTTCTTGATATTTTGAACTTAGTCGCGTGATTTCCTCTTTCACGGTGTTGACACATAAGTCCTTATGCAATGTATCATTTGTCATGTACCATGGAGCATTTGTTATTATCCGTAAGACTTTCGACTGGAATCGTTGGATGATAGAAAGATTCTATTTCGCAGCTGAACCCCAAACCGGTAACCCATAAGTCCACAGCGGTTTCAGTATGGCTTTGTACAGTAGAAGCTTTCTCTCTAATGATAGCTGTAAACGTAATGCCAGTTTTAATTTCAAATTCTTCGGAGATTTCTCCTAAAAATGTTGTAGCAATGTCCGGAGATTTATCCTAGAAATGTTACTTTTGTTCGTGTTAATATTTCCTACTGCCCATAACAGACAGGTGGAGTGTCAAATTATTTACACTCAATCTGTTCGTTGCAGGGCTTAAATAAATAGTTCTGTTTCTTATCACATGGTCAGCCAACTAAATGACTGAATCATTTAAGAACAGAAGAGGTAGAGGTGTAAAAGACACTAATCAGAGTTATCTCCTCTGAAAGTAATGAATTTCATTGTACAGCCAGACCCTGTGGTGAATGAAATGAAGGTGTCATTTACAGAGTGGAAAATATGTGCTTTTCAGAGGGCCCGGCATGCTGATAAGCGTACTTTTCCACTCAGTGAGGAAGGCAATGGTAAACCACCTCACTCCTTATTTACTTAGTAAAACCTCTAGAGGTTCAAACCAGCCTTTTGGCTGTTGACCTAAACAACAACAATATTTCCTAAACGATTGCCGTTGTGAATATATCATCATTGTGTTTATTTAAACACAAGAAATTGCCCTTTAATGGATGGTGTAGCTCAGAAGCAACATCAACTGTAAACCTATTAGTGATTCTAGTTCATTCTGGTAACCTTTTTTGAAATTCTATATATTTATAACAAGCTATATCATGTATTATTGGACTACAATCATCTGTTTGACTATTTTCTGTTTACTCTTTGTTCTATTAGATGCGACTTCCTCCTTAGGAACGGTTCTGACGAGAACCAAAGAATATTGGATAGATTTTAACTGTTGATAACAATTTGTAAATTAACATTTTATTTAAATAAAAAACTATACCGCGTTATAATAACGTTATGTTCATCGATAATAATCAGATAACTATAATCTTCTTTTAGTAGTTATAATATAGCTTATTTTATTCTTGTTGTTTCTCAGGAATCATGGAGTAAACCATTTTTTATACAATTAGTTAATAAATTTGTACTACAATAATCAATCATTCTGCCCATAACAGACAGGTGGAGTGTCAAATTATTTACACTCAATTTGTTCGTTGCAGGGCTAAAATAAATAGTTCTGTTTTTTATCACATGGTCAGCCAATTAAATGACTGAATCACTTAAGAACAGAACAGTTAGAGGTGTAAAAGACACTAATCAGAGTTATCTCCTCTGAAAGTAATGAATTTCATTGTACAGCCAGACCCTGTGGTGAATGAAGTGAAGGTGTCGTTTACAGAGTGGAAAATATGAGCTTTTTAGAGGCCCCGGCATCCTGATAAGCGTACTTTCCCACTCAGTGAGGAAAACAATTGTAAACCCCTCACTCCTCGTTTTACTTAGAAAAACCTCTAGAGGTTCAACCAAGCCTTTCGGCTGTTGACCTAAACAACAACAATCAATAATTGCCTTTATTTATTCACTGTCCAAAATGATTCACGGGTTACACAAAGAAAAACTCAGTTTTCCAGAAAAACAATGAAAGAAAAATTTAAATTATTTTTCCCTTTAATATAAATGTTTTTTACCACGTAATTTAATTATTTTATTGAAAAACAAAAAATCATGCATTTAAGGGTAACTCCAAATTAACTCAAAATTTTTCTAAGATATTCAGTTATGTTTCTCGATCGAATGAATCATAAACTTTCTTAAACGTTTTAGGTCAAAATTGGTAAGTGTATGTTTTTTACCGGCAATTCCTTGGACAGAAGTTAAATGGACGTGTGTACAACACGCACATTAAAACATTTATATGAGTAAAACCCAGAAGAGCTCCAAAGTAGGTCACTTGAGACAATTCCCCGGTTTATTTGCATTCGAAATGAGTGAACGGCTATTCCCATACCGACGACAGGTCAGTTGAAGTCATCACGTACTTTATTGCCAATTACATTCTACCATTGGATGTCACCACACCATTCAACATACGTTAGGCCTAATATAATAATAGTCATAATGGCCAAATTAATACACATCTACTGTTCATTCGAAATCTTATGATAGTATTACTTAAATGGAATAAAGAACAGAGGAAATTTTGTAATGTACGCATGCGTCAGTGCTACCACTTAAGAGATTTTTCTTTCTGTTAACTTTCCCTGTTACTAAATAAAAAATTAACTAAAAAGAAAAAAAGAAAAAAAATTTATAAAAAAAATTACAGAAAAAAAATTACAAAAAAATCAAAAAAAAAAATTTTTTAAAAATTTTTTAAGAAACGCTATTATTTAACAATTAATCAAAAAAATGAACTAAAAAGAAAAAAAGAAAAAAATTTACAAAAAAAAAATCACAGACATTACAGTTAAAAATGAAAGCGTGGCGCATTAATATATATAATATTTTACAACGAATATTTTACAATAAATATTATATATATTAATGCGCCACGCTTTTATTTTTAACTGTAATGTCTGTGATTTTTTTTTTGTAATTTTTTTTATTTTCCTTTTTAGTTCATTTTTTTTGATTAATTGTTAAATAATAGCGTTTCTTAAAAAAAATTTTTTTTATTTTTTTGTAATTTTTTTTCTGTGATTTTTTTGTAAATTTTTTTTATTTTTTTATTTTTAGTTAATTTTTTTAAGTAATTGTTAAATAAAAGCGTTTTTTTAATTTTTTTTTTAATTTTTTTTTAAATTTTTAAATTTTTTTTTACAAACACCTCCACAGCGTATTGTCATCGAAGATAAACAAGTGTGCAAAGTTTGATTCATATTGATACGGTAGAAGTATTAAAATTTTAAGTTGCAAGATTTGATGGATCCAAGAGTAAGTTAAATAAAAGCGTTTAAAAACGTGTGAAAAGATAAACTAATAGCCCTAATGGATAAGAAAAAAACCAATAACATACGGAAAATGGAAATCAAATTTATTAAATATAGATAGTGAAGTCACGAGATTGCATTTTGCGTATGTATGGGCTGTGAGGAAGGGAAGTGAAATATTTGCAGTGCTGCCAACCTCAACAGTTAGACACTACTCGTACATTTCACTAAATACATTTTGTAAGCAGCGGTTATTCTGAGAAAATGTTTTCTTCATAAACCTTATAAGAAATATTATGACCTGTAATGTTGCCTATAGCTTATATAAATGACTAGAAATGTTTTATTTACTGTAATTACGAATGAATCGCCTTCTTTACTATTGCTGTCACCGGCGTTTTCATTATCAGTCCCTCTAGTATCTACATAACAGTTTTCTTTTTTTATCAGGTGTCAACAAAACTGTTAAAGAATAGCTTCTTCACTTCCTTAATTTCCTTCTTTATTTTCTGAATTGTGGGAAGAGAAACATCACAAAAGTTAGCCGCTCGCTCACGGCTTTTGTTAAGAGGCACGGATAGAATTTTTGTTTAGCTTCAACTTCACATTTTATTACATTGCGTTCAGCACTGTAGATAGTTCGACCACATTTTCGGAAACCGACATTTGTGTTTACGGTAACAAACAGTTATTTTCGTACAGTTGACCTACAAAAGGTTCCGCGATATACTATATATGCTCTGGGTATACTATAAGTTTTTATGTTTGTCGTACTGAAATTAAAGCAGTCGGGCATGCGCATTGATGATTTTCCCCCTTTACCTCTCGTTGCAAACAAGGGCAAACTCGTGACTCAAGTGACTATACAGTTCATTCGAAATAGCATGATAGTGTTACTTTTAAACTGAATAAAGAACAGAGAAAATTGTGTAATGTGCGCATGCGTCAGTGCTACCACTTAAGAGGTTTTTCTTTGTGTTAACTTCCCTGTCAGTAAATAAAAAAAGTTTGAAAAGATAAATTAATAAGCCTAATGGAAAAGAAAAAAAATCTGGTGTGAAACACTCACACAACTGTCTCTTGCCAATGCAAATAATTGACAATAAACCTAACATTAACAATAAAACATTAGAATTAAACAAAAAACTTACCTCAATAAACATAACCTTATATTAATCATGAGTGAATGACGCAAAATGAAAATCAACCTCGGTTTGTCTTAAAAATACGAAAAATCACTCTTTCACGCTAAACTAGGCCCTGTAGAGAAAAATGTTTTAAAATAAAAGTTGTAGATCTTTTAATTTCCTAAAAATTTGATTATAATATACACTTTTGTCGTAAAATGTATGCTAAGGCCGAAATCTTAAAAACATCGATTTTTCACACGTTTTCGTGAGAAAAAAACAAAAATTGCTAATTACCGCTAAACTAAGCGTTAGGCTATACAAACAAATATTTGAATTAAAAGTTGTAGAATTTTTAATTCTCTACGTTTTTTGTTAGCCTATATAAATTTTTGTGCTAAAATGCATAGACTATTAAAGCCGTAATCTTTAAAAAACTATTTTTACGTAAAAAAATAGTTTTTTTACAAAAACAGTTATTTTTAAAAAAAAAACAGCCTCACCCAGAATTACAGCAAACATGGCGCCTACCCTATCTTGTAGAGCATACAAAATTTAGTAAACAAGGCGCTTTTTAAAAAAATCGTAGGACCAGTTTTTGAGAAAATCGCAAAAAGTAAAAAATTACACGAATAAACTACTACTTCCGGTTGACCGGTTTTGATGAAAATGTTCTTGTCAGGTTTTCTAGTGGTACGTAACTTAAGTTTCAAGTGTCAACTTCGTGCGATGCTCCGTTCTTGAGATATTTTGTTCACACACGCGCGCGCACACCAATCGCTATAAACATGTTTTTTGGGTTCAGGTGGTCTGAAAACGTGTATATCCGGTGTAAACTTGATTTGTTAAAATCGACATGAAAACAATACTTTCCTTCCTATAGGGCCTATATTCATATAGCATGAGAAAGTAAAAAAAACACAATCGTTAATTTACTTACTGCCTTAACAAATAAATAAAACTGAAATATTTTTACATTGTAGTAGTGTGTAATGCGAATGGTTTGATTCATTACTTTTTTTTTTATTCCTAATTGTGTACGTTGCAATCTGTTCAATTGAGAACAATAAGCAACCCCATGACCCAATGAGATGAGGATGATATGTATGACGTGTAAATGAGGTGTAGTCTTGTACAGACCCAGGCCGATCATTCCTGAGAGAGTATGGTTAATTGAACCCCAACCATCAAAGAACACCGGTAACCAACTGTCTAGTATTCAAATCCGTGTAAAAGTAACTACCTTTACTAGTCATTACTTTTGATCTGATTTCTTTTTTAAATAATTTTTGAAGTGAAACTTCTTTAGACGCACCTTGCACCCTTCGTGAACAATGAAAAAAAATGAAATGGCACGTGTCACACATCACGCATCATTCGACATACACAAAAAGAAAAGGTTTTTTTCAACTCCTTAATGGGGAAACTCGGATTTCTTTTGAGATTAATTTAATAATACGCTTACTGGATCTTATTTGTTACTGCGCCTATAAAAAACCAAATGCAACCTGCAATACATTACACTATTACTAGTTGCAGGATGCACAGGGGCTATTTATACACCACATGCATTGATGATACATAAATAGCACATACCTTGTTTGTAACTGATAAAGTTCCACTTAAGCAGGAGGCCAGAATGCTACGATATCATCAAGTATTTGTTCAAACAGGCCATTATCTTTGTAACACCGACGTCACAACCGAGTCCAATAAATCTGTGAGTGTGTGTGTGTGTGTGTGTGTGTGTGTGTGTGTGTGAACATAATGTCTCAAGAACGGAATATCGTACAAACTTGAAACTTTGAACTTAAGCTACATTCCATTACCGGACGCGATACGAACATTTTCATCAAAATCGGTCAACCGAAAGTAGTAACTTAGTTTATTTGTGTAATTTTTCACTTTTTTGCGATTTTCTCAAAAACTAGTCTTACTATTTTATTTAAAATCGCGTGGTTTACTAAATTTTTTATGCTCTACAAGATAGGGTAGGCGCCATGTTTGCTGAAATTCTTGGTGAGGCTGTTTTCACGTTAAAAACTGTTTTTTTTTTTAAGATTATGGCTTTAATATGTATTTTAGCGCAAAAATTTATATAATAAACAATGTAGAGAATTTAAAACCCTACAACTATTATTTCAAACATGTTTTTGTACAGGCCTAACGCTTAGTTTAGCGGTAATTAGCAACTTTCTGTTTTTTCTCACGAAAACGTGTGAAAAATCGATTTTTTTAAGATTTCAGCCCTAGTATGCATTTTACGACAAAAGTGTATAAACAAATTTATAGGAAATTAAAAGATCTACAACTTTTATTTATAACATTTTTCTCTACAATGCCTAGTTTAGTGTGATGGTGATTTTTCGTATTTTAAGCCAAACTGAGGTCGATTTTCATTTTGCGTCTTTCACTCATGATTAAAATAAGGTATGTTTTTAGAGGTTGATTTTTTTGTTTATTACGAATATTTGATTACTAATGTTAGGTTATATTGGTCATTATTTGCATGACAAGAGAAAGTCGTGTGAGTGTTTCACACCAGATTTTTTTTTTGACATTGTTTTCTCATGGGAAGAGTACATTGTACATTGGCAAGAGAAAGTCGTGTGAGTATTTCAAACTAGATTTTTTTTCTACAGTGAAGTAAAACTCGTTGCAATGAGTTTTGTTTGTCGTGAAATAAAGCGTGTGGGACGAGGGGGTTGCTAGTTTATTTTATTATTTTTTTTCAAACCGCCTTCTGATGAGAACATACAATCGAGAATCGAACCGATTAGGGATTCGGTGAAATTTGCGATTTACGTTAAAAGGGGAGATGGAACGGAAAAATCTAAAAAAATGAATTTCTTTTATTACGTATTTGAATTCTCCCGGGTTTTCTAGTTTAAACGATATTAATATCATATACATTGGTGGACTAGAAGTATTAAAAATAATTAAATTAAAAACAGGTGACAAGTCGAAAAAATGTGCATTTTGCATGTGCATAAAATGGGACTTTTTACTTTAATTGCGTTTTTCTGAAAATTCATTTTTTTCATAAATAGGTACATTTTTCTCAAAAACTACTAAAGCTATAGAATTGAAATTTTGCCCACTAGTAGAAAAGTGTGTACCACATATGTGGATATAAAATCATTATTATAGGTTTTAAAATTTTTAAGTTGTAAATCACTAAGTGGAAGAAAACATGAAAGAACGAGTTATTTTGTTATAAAGATATTAAAAAAATTATAGAAAAAGAAAGAATAGCAATATATTAACAAAATTATCACAACGTGTAGAGAAAATTATAAGAAAAATAACAAAAGGAATTGGAAGGGAATTGGTCTAATAGTTTTTGAGAGAAATATTTCTAAAATCATAGAAATTAACATTGGGTAGATAGGGGGCCGTTCCATCTCCATCTCCCCTTTGTGGAGAAAGTGGATGAAAGATTTTTGATAAATTCACAACGGTTTGCCGTGAATCGAATGTAGGATTGAGTAAGGGGTTTGTTTTTGTAATGAATATTTAAAATGACGAGAGAAAAAATTAGTTAAATAGTAGCCGGAATTAGGTAGTTAGTTTGGTGGTGGTCTGAAGTCTGAAGTCTGAAGTCTGAAGCGGACCCGTGATGCCGTGAAGTGGTTCGGGTCTCCAAATAATTGGCTATTTGACAATACAGAGCCGCGCCCTTCGGATCGATTTACTCTCTCCCCGCCATTCACCCTTCACCCTTCGCCATGAACCGCTCTACTCCTAGTAACCCTTGTCTTATCTCACCCCCGTGCTTCGTTCGTCCTTTGCTTTCTCTTCCTTTTGACTTCCTCTTCTTGAAACATTCATTTGTGTTCCTCATCACACACATCTCCTTTTTTCTTCTTCTTCTTCTTCTTCTTCTTCTTATCCCTTATGTTTATTCCCCTTTCATAACATCTATCCTTTTCTTCTGCCCCGCTTATACGATCCAGTTTTCCGCTCGGTAATAAAAATTTCAACGCCCTAACGGCAAGCGCATTTTGAATCGCCACGTTTTTCCCGCCTTGAATGTAATTTTTCAAACGGTTTGTGTTATTTTTTCTTCTTTCATACTTTAGCATAGAATACTCTTCATACACATTTTTACCGGTTCATTTTTACTCGTTTCGCTAAAGCAAATCTTATTTTGCAGACCTTTCCCAATATTTAATATTCATTATTCTGCTCCAACCTATTGTATCTCTACTCAACGTTTTCATTTTTCCCTTTTCCCTAAACATTCATCTTTCTTTATTAATAATTACATCTATTATCCCTCACTAAATATTTCAACTATTTTCATTTCTTAATTGCTGGTATCTGATTACGTCTTAATTTAGAACTGTCATTCATTTAATACTTACCGTAGAAATAATCAGTTAGATAAATTTTGTCAGGAACAGACAGTCTTCAATTATTTAATAACAAACACAAGTCGTTCGTCTTGGACACCGTTCCCTTAACAGAAAAAATTAATTTCTCGATTTTACTCGAGTTTTACCGGATATACACATTTTCAGACCTCCTGAAACCATAAAACATGTTTAAGCGATTGGTGTGCGTGCGTGCGCGCGCGCGCGTGTGTGTGCGTGTGTGTCTGTGTGTGCGAACAATATATCTCAAAAATGAAACCTCGTACGAAGTGAAACTTGAAACTTTAGGTACCACTAGGGAGTTTGTTCATGGATGGCTGTCAACCGGTCACCATACAAAGTCGCTTGCCCAACCGGTGTTACTTAACAAATAATAGCGACTTTCTACTAGCTGACTGACTGAGCTGGCCCGAAGGCCAGGGTCTACAATAAAAAATTAATTCTAAAAGATTCAGCTGTCGCTGAATTAAATGAATAATTGATTTATGGTATTGAGTCTACTGCGAATCCAACGGTTTCGGTCGCAAATTCAGAAAGTTACCGGTTGGCGAGATAGGAAGGGGTTACAAAAAGCGCAAAAAATAAAGAAATAAAAAAGCTATCGTCCTGAGATTTAGTGAACACAATAGAAACACTGTAACCTATACTCTGACGAAATTTCACTATAATCGGATGAGTATATAAGAAGTTATAAGCCAGTAAGTTGTATACTCCGTAAAATGTTTCCAAAAACGAGTACTTATTTGTTTTAATGTCAATTTTTTGTCAATGTCACTTTAAAAAAATGGATAAAAATTCCAAGTTTTCACCGTTCAACGCAGAATTAAACAAGCATTAATTTGACATATAGAAGGCCTACGTTACAATCGATGGCATAATCTTTTAACATTTGGCCGGCCCGTGGTGTAGTGGTCAGCGCATCTGGCTACTATGCCGGGGTCCCGGATTTGATTCCCGGTCAGGTCTGGCATTTTTTCATTTGTAAATCACCACATATCATTACCTACGCACAAGCCCAAGGCTTATGTAGGCATCATCACTCAATAAAAAATAAAAAATTCAGCTTCAAACTTAGGTTCTTATTATTTCTGACGTGGTCATTAGTTGCATTTGGAATGAGTGTAGGGTATGGCTATTTCCACATCATCAGATTTTTTTTTTTTGATTTTTTTTTTTTGAATTAACGTCCGACTGATCATCAGATTAGTTGTCATTTCTTTTTTATGGTGATTTAATTTAATTTTTTTTTCTTTTATGACCACAATGGATCACTTTAGTCAAATTTAGAAAGCTTCTTCCTTTGCATATTTTTTAGCTTGATGTTCTGCCAGTATGCCTTCATTCGGGCTGATCTTGCTTGCCGAACTTCCTCTGAAATTATCGGTTTCTTCTTGTTTTTTTATCCGAGGCGGCGAGAAAAACTCATGTTCACTTCCTCACGATGGAGGAAGTAGTGTTGGACTCATTTGAGGCGTCCTCGTCCAGCCCCAAGGAGGCCGGAACCGCTTAACCAACCAAAGTGGCCTGGCCACTTGATCCGACATCAGCAAACAACCCTCTACCAAATATCGGGTTAAAAAGAAAAATGACATACTGTCAGCGGTGTGTGGAAGGTAACCGTAGCCTAATCCCCTCTCGCTGTCACTGACCAACACTCACTCTCTCACTTTCATTCATCTCTTTCATCACCAGCTCAGGAAATTAGTACGCATATCTTACCTACTGAGATCAGGACAGGATTGATTTACTGTGGGAGAGGGCGATCCCGCTGGTCTCCATGTGTCTCCTCCCTCCGCAGTCTCCCGACCACCCTCTCCGCAAACTGAGCGACCAACTTCCAGCTCTCCTCATCCTGCAGCATCGCTGCCCCTACTCTCTCTGAGATCCATTGTGCAACGCCTATTTTCTCAAATGTCTTCTTTGACGTTTCGGATTCATTTTCCTGATGTTACCATTGAAAAGAGTTTTCTAATCATCCTGTTTACAATTCTGTCTTCATTTGTTCTGATAAGATATCCAAGAAAAGATATCCTTTTCTTATTGTATCTGTTATGGGTTCGTTTTCTTAATAGACTTGTTCGTTTGTTAGAATTCTCCATTGCCAATCTACTTTGTTTTGCTTTCCTATTCAGGTTCTTAGAATTCGTCTTTCGAGTTTTAGGACAGAGTTTTTGTCTATTGCTTTTGTCTTGGTCACTTTTGCTAATGTTTCCCTGCCATATGTAACTTGTGGTTGTATGGCTGTTTTATAGTGTTTAATTTTTGTTTGTATGGATAAGCATTTTTGTTGTATACGTTTTTGGTAATTTGTTGTGATCCAGATAATCTTTCTCGTTTCTCTTCCCACGCTATGTTTTCTTTATTGTTGTGTGTTGTGTGTTCGTTTAGATATTTAAGCGATTTAACTAGTTCCACTTGGTTTCCGTTTACGTTCACTGAATTTATGCAGAGTGTCTCTTTAGCCATCATTTTAGTAATGCGAAGTGTGGCTATTAACTAACGAGACTGACGTTGTAAAAAATTTATTTTTATTTTATACGTAATCACTTATTGTCACCTTCAATATACACTCCTTCTCTATCCATACAACGCTCCATGCGAATTTTCCATTGTTGTAAACAGTGCTAGAAGTCATCTTCTGTCAGCTCCTTCAGGACACGTGCCGCTTTCTCTTTTACAGCTTCCACAGACACAAATCTTGTCCCTTTTAATGCAGATTTCACCTTAGGGAAAAGGTAGAAGATAATAACAAATGATGAAACGTGGTATTTTACTTATGACCCGGAAACGAAGCGCCAATCCATGCACTGGAAGAGCCAATCCATGCACGAGCCAAAAATCCACCGAGAGCCAAAAATCCACCGAGAGCCAAAAAAGCTCGAATGAGCAACTCAAAATTTAAAGCAATGATGATTGGTTTTTTTTATATCCGTGGGGTGGGATATTGTACCTTCACTGAGTTTTTGAAGGTCAAACAATTAATCAATATTACAACTTTGAGGTTCTTTCCTTGAGGTACGTCTAAACTACGTCAAAGAGTAAGGAAAAAATGCCCCGAAATGTGAAAGGACAAATCACGGGTTCTCCACCAAGACAATGCGCCAGCTCATTCCGCGTTATCTGTCAAGAGGTTTCTAGCCAAGTACAACATCTCAGTGTTAGAACATCCACCTTATTCACCAGATCTTGCATCATGTGACTTCTACGTGTTCCCTAAGATGAAATCTGTATTAAAAGAGACAATATTTGAGTCAGTAGAAGCTGTAAAAGAAAAAGCGGCACGTGTCCTGAAGGAGCTGACAGAAGATGACTTCCAGCACTGTTTCCAACGATGGAAAATTCGCATGGAGCTTCGTAGATATAGAGAAGGAGTGTATATTGAAGGTGACACTAAGAAGTGATTATGTATAAAATTGAAATTAAATGTTTTATAACGTCAGTCTCGTTTTTTAATAGCCACACCTCGTATTTTATTTTATTTTATTAATATTAACCCACCGGGTTGGTCTAGAGGTAAAGTCGTTGCTGCGAGTCGGCTGTTCAACAGCTGATTTTTGGAGACGAAGGTTCCTGGTTCAAATCATAGTAAAGGTAGTTACTTTTATACGGATTTGAATACTAGACAGTAGTTACCGGTGTACTTTTATGGTTGGGATTCAATTAACCATACTCTCTCAGGAATGGTCGGCCTGGGTCTGTACAAGACTACATCTCTTTTACACGTCATACACATCATCCTCATCTCATTGGGTCATGGGGTTGCTTATTGTTCTGAATTGAACAGATTGCAAAGTACACAAATTAGGGATTACAAAAAAATATTATTGGTAAAGTAATGTTCCATTTATAAAACATTTTCTAACAAATGAATTGAATGTGTTTTTATTATATTAAGCTTAGAGCGAATCAGTGTTGTGTGGAATTTTGTTTCTGATCATGCTGTGCGTATTTTTAATTAACCCTTTCAACCCCGAATTTTTTAACTATGCACAAATAAATATGTGCACATTGTTTCATACACTTTACTGACATTTAAGTGAAATAAAATCACTTTTAGACCTTCAGCCTTTTTTTGATGGCGTGACAAAAAAGTGTGACTCATACGTCACATTGGGCTTGATGGTATCAAAGTTCCCAACAATATAAATAAGTAAAATCATGTGCAGGTTTCCTAAACAATATTCTCTTGCTTAGATTTGTAGCAAAAAAAACTAAATATGATTTTAATATCAAATCATTATTTAAGACTTAAAAATGTTACAATTCAAAAATATTGGTAAAATGGACAAAGTCACTATTTACAGCCTGAAAAATATACACTTGTATGTACATTCAACATATTCGAAGAAACTCTACATTATTTTAGTAAATGAAAACGAATATTTAAAAATAAAATTAACTTTAAAGAGAAAGTAATGGTTGCGTCCGTGGCATAGTGGCCAGCATCTTACACTGCAAAGCGTAGGTCTCAGGTTCGATTCGTGGCTACGGTACAGAAAATTATTACACTTCACATCCAGCGCTCTTTAATCAAAAGTAGTCACTAACAATTAAAGTTTTTATGTCTGTTTTATGTCACTCCAATGTGACTTGTATGCCACACTGGGTAAGAAAGGGTTACTACGCACGCTCACTTGTATCGCTGGTTGCCTACGTCGGAGTACTCTTAGCGTAGACAGACTCTAGTTCCATTTTGGCTTCCGTTTACGTTTACTGAATTTATTCAGAGTATTTCTTTTGCCACCATTTTAGTAATATTTAACACGTTGACTGCCACTCTAAATTTTGTGACACTTACAGCTGGGCCATCGTACTTTTTTCACATTTTATTCATTTTTCTTCTTATTTTATTTAATTTATTTAATAACAACTATTTTTTTTGTAAAATAAAGTTGTGATAAACTTTTGGGTCACATGACCTGCTGGAATGATTTCACATTTCAGAGCCATGTGATCCCTTTTTCTGTCATAATAAAAAATGTAATAAATAACTGGGTTAAGTTACAAAATTCTAGACTATTTCAATCGACAAAAATAAGCAAAAGAAATAATAAAATTTAAAATAATAGCAGCATTCTAGTAGAGGACAACAAGGAAAACTACTCACATACGCAATATTCAATTATTTGAAAAAGGCCAACTATTTGGACAATCTAACTGTTGTACTATGTCACTCTCTGAAGCCGTACCTTTTGAAACCACATTACACGACTTAAAAATAAGTCATGTACTGTGACTCATTTTTGATGCACGTGGCCTATTTTCAAAGACAATTGTGACACATATTTGGGTCACGTAGCAGTCAACGTGTTTATTTTATTTTATTTTTTTTTTTTATTATTTAATCACAAATTAGCAAAATTACAATCTGTTCTGTTATAAAAAAAAACCAAGAACAATAAGTAATAAGGTTAACATAGAAAAGACAAATTTAAAACAATATTATACATTAATAATAATTGTTACAGATAATTTTTTTTGTAATTTTAAAAAGTTAATTAATTTTGAAGTGATTCAAAATTTAAATAAAGAAGAAAATATTTACACATATACACATAAAAATATCTAAAATAAAAATTTAATTGTGCTCGAATCTGTTAATTAAATCCAACTCATTGTACCTGTTAAGTCTTGTAAACGTATAGTCACTGTTGTCCAGTTAGTTTATAGCGAGATGATTTGGATGTCCGTTTAGCCTTTGTTCGTACGTTTTGCTAAATCGTGTAATTTCCTGTCTTACCGAGTTAAATCGTATGTCGTTATAGATATATTTGTTTCGTATGTACCATGGTATCCTAAGAGATGATCGTAAAAATTTTGTCTGAAAACGTTCCAAAATGTCAATATTGGTATTTTTAGTTGTCCCCCAAAGTTGTATCCCGTACGTCCACACCGGCTTGAATATTGTCTTGTACAGCAACAGTTTTGATTCAATTGAATCAGTGAGTGGAAAAAGGGTAATATTCCAAAAAATGCGAAATTGAACGAAGATAGCAGTTTTGTTAAGTTTACTTCGGCGCATCTATTGGTTGATAAAAGGGAAATATTCCTAGTATTTAAAAGCAGCTAAGCTACATTAAAAATTTAGTTGAGTGGAAAAAGGATAATATTCCAGGAATATTACCCTTCTTCCATTCAATAGCGAACAGCAGTTGGACCACTGGTTTCTTTGTTATTATTATCAAAATGTAACTGTAAATTATTTTGAAATAAAAATAAAGTTTTGTAGCATATTGGCACGTCATATTGTTTTTTCAACTTAATTTTTCCTATTCACTTGTACCAAATCTAGAAAAAGGTGAATAGTCAACATATTAATAATCAAAAATCAATCCCATGATTATTGTAAAATAAATTCTAAAGTCACCATTAAAAAGCTTTAATATAGTACTACAAATGACCAATTGAACATTTTACCATTAAACCAAAAACAAAGTCACAAAACAGTTTTTTTGTAATTTCTCGAAAATAAGGATTTTGGAATATTACCCTTTTTCCACTCACCGATTCAATTGAAAGTTGTGAGCGTCTCCCAGTTAACCAAAAATTATTTCTCAATTTCAAGTCCAATTGTCTTCGTTTCGTCAAAATGTGTTTCTTCCACGTCAGTCGGGGGTCCAGATTAAGCCCCAGGTACTTCACATCTTCTGACCGTGGCACCACAATGTCATTAAGTACTACTGGTGGGCACGTTCGTCTACGCAGAGTGAAATTTAATTAATATTAATTATTTTTGTTTGGTTTGTTTTGTTGCAGATCCGAGAGGACTGGAAGTATGTTGCAATGGTAATAGATAGATTGCAGCTATACATATTTTTCATAGTAACAACCGCTGGAACTGTTGGTATTTTAATGGATGCTCCTCACATATTTGAGTATGTTGATCAGGATCGTATTATAGAGATTTATAGGGGGAAATAATATTTTCCCAGTTGTTATCGTGATATAGTACCTCAAAATAAAAAAATAAATAAAATTAATAATAATATTTATTATTATTATTATTATTTCACTTTGTTTTTATTATTATATAAATATTATTATTATTCTATTAAAAAATTTATAAAATTATCAATTGATAATATATTATTTATTTTATTTGTATTATTTTTTATTTTTTTATTATTATATTATTTTAATTTATGAAATAATTTTTGATAAGATAAATTAATTGTTTAATTATATATTAATTACTATATTGTTGATAATTAAAATAACAGTTGTTACAGATTTTTCTTATTTTAATTGTTATTATATTATATGATATTATATAATTAAATGAAATGAAAATTGTTATTTGTACAATTAATGTTATATAATAATTATTATTAATGTATATTATATTTGGAGCAAATAATAGACTACTGGTTGGTGAAACTCATTAAATCATTTTCTTGTTACATATAAATATAAGTTAAAAGCTCAAGTTTTTAAATAATATTATTATTTAATTTTTAATTAATTACATAATAGTAAATATAAAATATTAAATATAATTATATAATAGTATTGTTTATTATTATTATTATTAATTTATTATTTTATCTGTGTGTAATAAATTTAAAGGCGGAAATCCTCACTTGTCACTAATTTTCAGATTTACTGTTTATATTGATAGCTGAATTTTGTCATATTCCTTTTATTTGGTGATAAGAGAAAACTAAACAATTTTAACCCTTTATAGAACCCACCGCATTTGTCTAGAGGTAAAGTCGTTGCCAAAATCAGCTGTTTAACAGCTCATTTTCGGAGACGAAGGTTCATGGTTCAAATCCTAGTAAAGGTAGTTACTTTTATACGGATTCGAATGCTAGACAGTGGCTACCGGTGTACTTTGATGGTTGGGGTTCAATTAACCATACTCTCTCAGGAATGGTCGACCTGAGTCTGTACAAGACTACATCTCATATACACGTCATACACATCATCCTTATCTCATTGGGTCATGGGGTTGCTTATTGTTCTGAATTTAACAGATTGAAACGTACACACGTTAGGGATTACAAAAAAAACCCTTTATCGGGCAGTACTACGGGGAAAAATTATATATGTTGTAAATGTTAAATTTTGCATTATAGGGACTTGAATAGTATACTTATCTCTAGTGGCAGAACAGTAAGATATTTTTTTTTTTTTTGATGTTAAGCCCTGGTAAGTGTACTTACCAAGGAACATATTATTGAAATAGGAATCACTTAATGTTTAGTGGTAAGAATGCTTACTAAAACAACTTGTGTGCAATATAACAAAAACATTTTGTAGAATAGATTATTGTAAGTTGACATTAGCAAGAATGCTTGCTTTTCCGTAAAAAACTTGAATTTTATAATAAAACAACACGGTAGCTTACGCTGGTATGAATCCTTACCACATTCGTGTAACTCAAAAATCAAATAATCGCTGCGCGCTAATTTAAAATGTGGATAGCCTACTTACCAGAAAATATCTATCTTCTTCTTCTTCACTACAGGGTTTAGGCGAATCGCTTGTTCCGGTCTCAAAGTTTTTTTTTTAATTTTCTTAAGGACAGCTACCATCTTTTCCTGGGTCTTCCAATATCTCTTCGGCCAACCGGCCTATACCTCCACACTTCCTTAGGTATACACCCATCAGGCATTCTTTCCAAATGTGCCAGCCATCTCTGCCTGTTTTCTATTATTCAGTCTTCCAACTTGAAGATGTTCAATTCCTTAAGCACATATTCATTATATAATCTATCATATCTTGTACAGCCCTTTACTGACCTTAAAAAATTCATTTCCGATGCCTGAATTTTCCTTAATTGTTTCCGACTCTTCACCCATGTTTCTGAACCATACAGTAATGTGGGTATTGCCATCACTTTATGAAATTTTAACCGCGTCTCCTTCCTAGTTTCCTTGGAGAGCGCTCGTTGAATAGTTCCACACACCGACTGGAACTTACTAAAATTGTAGTCAATATCTGTATCTATGTCAAAAGTGATGTCACAACCAAGATATCGGAAATGGTACATAAATATCTATAAAACCATAAAATGCCAATACGGTTCAACTGCATAGCTTTTTCTTAAATAAAATCGACCTTATTGCCAGTGGTAAGTGTACTTACCAAAGACCTATAAAGGTTTAAATTGTTGTTATATTTTATTGCTCAACCTTTTCGAAATCAACAATTAGAATTAAGATTTAGTACGATTGTCATATAAATACTGACGTCACGAGGTTGCCTTTTGCATATGTATGGCCAGTGAGGAAGGGAATTGAAATATTTGCAGTGCTGCCAACCTCAACAGTGAGACACTACCGTGCAGTTTCTAGATACATTTTTTAAGCTGTAATTTATTTCGAGAAAATGTTTTCTTCATAAAACTTATAAGAAATAAATATGACCTGTAATATTGCTTATAACGTAATTACATGACTAGAAATGTTTGATTTACTGTAATTACGAATGAACCGCCTTCTTTACTATTGCTGTCATCGGCGTTTTTATTATCAGTCTCTCTAGTATCTACCTAACCGTTGTCTTTTCTTACCAGGTGTCAACAAAACTGTTAAAGAATAGCTTCTTCACGTCCTTAATTTCCTTCTTTATTTTTCGTATTGAGAAAAGAGAAACATCACAGTAGTTAGCCACTCGGTCACAGCTTTTCTTAAGAGGCACGGATAGGCATTTTTGTTTAGCTTCAACTTCACATTTTATTACATTGCAGTTAGCTCTGTGAATAGTCTGTCGATGTTTTCGAGAAACCGACATTTGTGTTTACGGTAACAACAGTTGTATTCGTATAGAAATGTCCTATTAGACATTGACATGTCCTATACTCCCTTTGGAGTCTCCAGGATGCAAGTAGCAAAAAAAAATAAATAAAAAAAATAGTTAACCTACAAAAGTTTCCGCGATTTACTGTAAATGCTCTGGGTACAGTATAAGTTGTTATGTTTGTCGTACTGAAATTAAAGCAGTCGCGCATGCGCACTGATGCTTTTCCCCCTTTACCCCACGTTGCAAACAAGGGCAAACTCGTGACTCAAGTGACTAAAACTTATATCTAAATTCTAAGTTGGCCAGGTTGGACTAAGTAAAAAATAGGCTGGACCATGACCATGGGAGTCTTATCAAAATTTTATACGGACCTTGATCAAATTTTTTTTCATGATAACTGGATTATATCATCTATATAACTTTAGTAGTTTATATTTTAATTACCTCGTTTTTTTATGTTAATTTTCATTTCATCATAATTTGTTCAGTTCTGATAAGATATGTTTAATATCTTCACCAATACTAATTCCTTCTAAAAAGAATAATAATACATATTAATTTATCAATAAATTTTATATTATGTTTAAAAAATATTGTATATATAATTAATAATTATAATAATAATATTTACAAGACAATCAATCAATTTAAAAAAATATATTATATTATTTTAATTTAAAATGTAAAATATTTTAAGTTATTTTAAAATATTATATAAATATAAAAACAAGTTTAAAAATTTCAACATAAATAGTAAAAATAGGTATACAATTAAACCTGTATAGGTTTTACTGAACGTAGTGATAAGTGGGATAATTTTTTTATGCCTTTTTTAATAAAGATATCAATAAGCTAATTTTCCTGAAAAGTATTTACTTAACATTCTGTAAATCAGGGGTTCTCAACCTTTCAGGCTCTGTGCCTCCCTTAGTAGACTGACTTTTCGTCACGCCACCCCTGTACTATTACCCCCTTATATGGTCAACACAAGTAGGCCTACTAAGTAGAATTTCAATTTGTAAATATAGCGAGTTTAGGGATGGGATAAAGGTTTGACTTGCAGGTAATACAATTAAATATTTGATAACTTTTTACAAAATGTTTAATACTACCTTCAATAAATTTTTCAACATACAGTCAAATCACAGAACCAAAAAACTTAAAATATAATTGTTTATGAAATCTTCAAACTATAACATTGAGTGTTGTACAATAAAATAATGGTGTTTGAATTATAAAGGCAGTAACTTACCTGGGTTAATCATAGCTCTTTTTTCTATTCTAATACGATGACGCCTCCCTTAAAAATTTTCTACGCCCCCCCCCCCGGGGGCGCGCCCCCCAGGTTAAGAACCCCTGCTGTAAATGATACCATTCGTTCACCACACGATCTCTTCTTTCTTCTTTCTTGGTTCTTCTCCGCTTGCGAGTTGAGTGAAGAGTAACTCCCGCGGGCGAGGGCCCTCTCTTAAATACCTCTCCGTCGAGTCAACAAGGTGGAGGGAAGCAGCTGTGCGCGTCAGGCAGGTAGTGGAACCGTCTGCAGACGCTATGTTGGTCGGAGGAGTCGGCGACACAATTATAAATCTTTATAATGCATCCTACAGTTTGAAACCAATTCAAAAATGTTTAAAATCGTAATCAAAAATTATGAAAAATACGAAATTTGAATTGCATGCTACAATTGACAGCGGTTTACTTTGATGGGTGGGTTTAAATTAACAATACTCTCTAAGGAATGTTCGGCCTGAGTTTTTACAAGATTACACCTCAATTACATGTTATACACTCATCCTCATATCGTTAGGTGAGACGGATTGCTTATATTTAATTGAACAGATTGTAATATATAGCCTACACATTTGTGATTGAAAAATATACAGACCCTAGCCGGGAATCGAACCCGGGAATTCCGCGTTGCAGGTTAGCGCACTACCACTACGCTACGAAGGCGGAAAAGAACGATGAGTTTGAACATGTAATAATTTTCCAGAAACTTACCAAGATTCAAACCCAGAAACTTCCACTTTGCATCGTAACACAATAACCACTGTGCCATAGAGTTGGTAATTTAAAAATTATTAGTAAAGTAATTAAATAGATTTAATTATAAACCCATGACAATTATATTGACTATGAAGGTAAAGATCCAAATATCAATTAATTACGTCAGCAAAAGTTTTAATTATTCTTTCTATTATCAAAAAGATTGCAAGAATCTATAGAAAATATCAAAATTTATAAATTCTACATTTCAAAATTTTGTATTTAACCACAATATATTTTTTTTGATGGCCTCCACTCACCCCTTACTGCCATCCGAACCTCCATGAAAAGAACTAACAGGGAAGCGGGGACGACCTACATGAGTAGAAAAAGTGCAGCAACAGATAGAAATCCTTGAACGCTGTACTTACTATCGGGACATAAATCCAGGGGACGTCAAAAGAAAAACACTAACACTAACTATATATGCCTATAAACATATAAGTAAATTTGTGCAGGGATTGGCAATGATACCACATCTACAGCGTGGAAAGATAACAATGAGAAAGAATACAAACACTAACAATAAGAAAACAACCAATAACAATATGAAAAAGGGTTGGGTGATCACAATATTTTCATATTTAAAAATATAAAAGTTTGAAGTTTCAAAATTTAAAATTTAAAGGTTTTGAAGTTTTAGGTTAATTTTTAAAGTTCCAAAATTTGAAATTTGAATGTTGAGGTTTCAATGTATGATACTTTGAGGTTGTTTTGTTTTCTCATGCGATCTGGAGTTGCGACCTGAACATTTTCGGGTTACCAAATTTTTATGTAATTTTCTTCGCTAAATAACATGCTGTTAAAAGATTATTTGTATTCCGAAAATTTAAAAAAACTGTTTGGGGTAGCAATCACTACCCCTAAGGGACCCCGATCTAAAATTTAATAAATTCTCCGTGACTCTATGGGTAGACTATGTGTAACGTTTTGTCAATAAACATTTGCGAAAAAAACCGTTGTAAAGGTGTAAAGAAAGAAAACATGAAAACGGCAAGCCCTAAAAGCCGAAATGCTAGTGTTTTGAGTTTTCTCAGCGAAAAGATAGGTTAAGGGCAACTTTAGCTACATTGCCTTGAAGTACTTTGAGAGAGGCACAAAAAATACTCTATACACTTTTTCTCTACGAAGCACCGTTCAGGAGGTAAAAAATACTACCCCTTACCAAAGGTAAGGGGGTGGAACCTGAAAGTTTTCGCATTACCAAATTTTTATTTAACTTTTAACGTCAAAAATATGCCGTTAAAATATATTTTGTATTCTGAAAATTTAGAAATTTCATAATTTTGGATAGGGGTAGCAACCCCTATTGTACCCCGATCTAAAATTTAAAAAATTACCCATTATGCTATAAGTACCTGTAACGTTTTGCTAATAAAAATTTGCCAAAAAACTGTTTTGAAAATACATACCTAAAATACAATACCTGGACGTTTGATAAAATAAAACATATTATTTAACAATTTATTAAAACTATTAAATTATAAAAATTTAACAATAACACAGAATAATGTATTTTATTTATTTTAAGTAAAACAGAATAAATGATTTAATGAGATGACGTAATAAAATTTGCTCCAAATATACAAGGAACTTGTAAGAGTTGAAACTAACAAAAAAAGAAGGAAATTATTGAATTTATTTTCCCCTATATATTATGTTTGGATAGTACACATAACTAAGGTTTCTGTAACTAATAATAATTAAAAATAGGCCTATTTGAAGTTAATAAATTTAATTATTGTAATTCTTTACTAAAGTATTTTTTTTTATTTATGTCATAAAAATGTAATTTATTTTATTATATCTATTTCATAAAAATGTAATATTTATAAAATAATGTATTTCTTTTTTTTTAGTAGTTTATGACAGATTTATTAATGGAGTTATTCATTGTTTTTTTAATCAGGAATCATGATAAGGTTTTTTCAGCAATGGTTAATTAACCAGGAGGTGAATAAAGTTGGAATTAACCAATCTTAATTTAAGTTCTTAAGGTTTTAAGGTCTTAATTTAAGGTTACTTGAAGCTGATAATCAACCCGGTTGTAATAATGAAGAATATAATTTTTGTAATTAAGTTTGAAAATAACCCACAGGGTTTGTCCACGAGAGGTAAAGTCGTCGCCTTGAGTCAGCTGTTTAACAGCTGATTTTCGGAGACGAAGGTTCCTGGTTTAAATCCTAGTAAAGGTAGTTACTTTTATACGGATTTGAATACTAGAAAGTTGTTACCGGTGTACTTTGATGGTTGGGTTTCAATTAACCATACTCTCTCAGGAATGGTCGGCCTGGTACTGTACAAGACTGCACCTCATTTACACGCCATACACATCATCCTCATATCATTGGGTCATTAGGTTGCTTATTGTTCTAAATTAAAACAGATTCCAACGTACATACATGAGGAATAAAAAAAAAGTTTGAAAATGATAGGTTTTCAAGGGATATGATTGTATTTGCTCAAAAGTAAAATTGAAAAACTCTCTCCCATATCGTACTGTTGATATCGTACCTGTTATGTCAGAACTTGGAAAAGACTTCAGGTAGACTTACGACATTATATATTTACTTATTTTTTATTAACTGCATCAAGGAGGTCCCAAAAAGGGGAGGGAGACTGAAAAGTAACCAAGACATTCTTTATATTTTGTTTTATTTAACAATATTTTTACACCAAAATTTGATCGTCTTCAAAGTATTCACCATTAGATAGTACGCACTTGTCCTTACTTAACTTAACTTCTAATTTTCAATACAATTTTTAAACTCACTAATTGAGGCGTCCTTTAAACCCTCTAGTGAATTTTGTTTCACTTCTTCCACAGTCCCAAAAGTTTCCCTTTCATGTCCGTTTTCAGTCTAGGGAACAGAAAGAAGTCAAAGGAAACAACATCGGGTAAATAGGACGAGTCAACAATCGGGGTAATTTCATTCTTGCTCAGAAACTGCTTCACAAATAACGCAGTATGAGCAGAAGTGTGGCACAAGTTTGGCTGCAACTTTCTTCATGTGTAAATTCTCTGAAATGAACGCCATGACATTTTAGTGTAGTCAGATAGTTCATCAAATCTTCGGTAACGATCTTCATGGACAAGAGTGTAGATTTATTTCAACGGTTTCATCGGTTCTTGAGGTTGAGATTTCCCAGAACGAGGTTGGTCTTCAACTGACATTTCCACCCTTTTGAAGCGCAAAAACAAGCCGTACACCCAAGCTTTACTCAATGGATCTTCCTTGTAAGCTATTTAGAGAATTTCAAGAATTTCCACAGCTTTTTTTTCTTAAAAAGAAACAAAATTTTACTGCCAAACATTAGTGTCAGGCATCCGCCATTTCATGTTTTCGCTGAAAGGGGAAATCTTGTTTCACGTAAAAAATACATTTTTTCGAGGAGTTTAACAATCAATCATGTTAATAATTTTTTTTTATTTTTTATTTTTTTTGTAATCCCTAATTTGTGTACGTTGCAATCTCTTAAATTCAGAACAATAAGCAACCCCATGACCCAATGAGATGAGGATGATATGTATGACGTGTAAATGAGGTGTAGGCTTGTTCAGACTCAGGTCGACCATTTCTGAGAGAGTATGGTTAATTGAACCCCAACCATCAAAGTACACCGGTAACCACTGTCTACCATTCAAATCCGTATAAAAGTAACTACCTTTACTACGATTTGAACCAGAAACCTACGTCTCCGAAAATCAGCTGTTGAACAGCTGACTCGCAGCGACGACTTTACCTCTAGATCAACCTGGTGGGTATGTTAACAAATAAAACAATTTAATTCGAATGCTCCAATCAAAACTGTTAATAAACAACTAAGTAAGGGAAAAATAGTAATTATGTATTACATACTTATATAGTTACATTATACTAATTATTTAGTTTAAAAAAAAATTTATTCTATTATCAATAAAAGTTGAATAACTTTAACTTTTGTGTAAAATAATCATAAATGTTTTAATAGAGTCATTTAAATAGATTAATCTATTATTTAAAAAATAAAAAATAAATGTTTTAAAACACATTCATAAGCAGTTAGCCGCAGGTGTTTTAGTTCATTTTATTATATTTTTCACAACTTTACTTTTTAAAACAATACCTCATTAATAATAAACCTATGTTTTATTTATTTATTTTTTTAATAAATTATCAACATTAAAACATGAGTCAATAAAATTAAAACAACATTTTATCTTTAAAATTATAATTAAAATAATTAATTTTAATTTTATTACCTATATGTAATAAATAAATTAAACCATAAAATTTACAGAAGTGCCTCGCAAAATATTTATTTAATTATAATTATGACAGTAATTACCATAAAATATTTTTTACAATTATTTAATTATTGTTGTGATATATATGTTAGTAAAATTGTAAATTATTATAATAAGAATAAATTTAAAGTTTTTTTTAATTTATGATACAATAGAATATTGGATTAATTTATATTTATAATACGTATAACAAAAGTATTTCTAATTGAATGTTTTTTAAAAAAAAATTATTGTTTTTGATTTAACATATAGGCCTATGAATTGTTTTTACATGTTATGTTATTAGCTACATTTATAACTTAAGAAAATAATTATGAAAGAAATAAGAATTTTCTTGATTCACTTAAATTTGAACATAATTAAACATTTTATAATTCAATTAATACACTTAATCTATTGTTTATTTCCAATAACATAATAAATTTGTAAAAAAATTTGATAAAATTCAATAACGATATACTTTTGATCATAATACAAAAAAATTACGATTTAAATTGTTAACTAGGTCAAAATCTAATATAACATTATTAAATTTAAAAGATATTTAAAATATTGATGCAGTTTAATGTAAGAAAAAAATGACTTAAATGAGTTTTAACTTGTGAAAATTTCTAAACCACGAATTTCCAAATTTCCTAGCCGGGAATTGAATCCAGGACAGAGAAATTTATATTATTCAGCTTTATCAGTTTTAAAAATGTTGTTTTAAGCTTATTCAAAAAATATTGCCTCGTTTATTAAAAGTAATTTCCAAAATGTGTGAGTCACATCCAATACCCCGTGGTGTAGTGGTCAGCACAACTGGCTACTATGCCGGGGTCCCGGGTTCGATTCCCGGTCAGGTCTGGCATTTTTTCATCTGTAAATCACTAAATATCATTACCTACGCACAAGTCTAAGGCTTATGTAGGCATCATCACCCAATAATAAAAAAAAAATACAAAATAAAAGTTTTATATGCTTGCAACACAACAAAGCTGCATAAAATTCAAAACTTTTAATATAATACTCGTATGCACATAGGCCTAGGTATTGTCGTATCCTTTTCAACAGTCTTTAGTTTTTTATTACCTTTCTAATGTACTTGAAGCTAACAGAATTTCCGATTTTTCTGTATATGTCTGTAAGTGATACAAAACTACTTTTATGTGTATTTTATCCTCAAGGTACTAATTGATTTAACTTTATATTTTAAAATTATTCTTCTATGATTTAAAGAAAAACTTAATTTATTTCCGTATTATAATGTTTTCAAAATTTTAATTCACATATTTAATAAGAATATATTGTATACCTTGGACAATTCGAATTGGCACATGCAGCTTCGGTGTTTATCTACTCCACTCTTCGCCCCTCGCCATGCAACGACGGTACAGTCACAAAAAAATACAATCGTTACTATAATGTGCGATTACGCACAGTCACTGCGATTTGTTTTCACTGTTATTTTCATATAAGATTTTCTCTTCATTATAACATATTCAGACAATTTGTTTAATTAGTTGCGTGCGTCTCTAGAGTATAGTAAAGTAAGTTTTTGCAGTTTAGTTCTTTCAGTTTATAATTTAAATGTTTACTTTATTATTCCTAATTTGTATACGTTGCAATCTGTTCAATTTAGAACAATAAGCAACCCCATGACCCAATGAGATGAGGATGATGTGTATGACGTGTAAATGAGGTGTAGTCTTGTACAGACCCAGGCTGACCATTCCTGAGAGAGTATGGTTAATTAAACCCCAACCATCAAAGTACACCGGTAACCACTGTCTAGTATTCAAATCCGTATAAAAGTAACTACCTTTACTAGGATTTGAACCGGGAACCTTCGTCTCCGAAAATTAGCTGTTAAACAGCTGATTTTGGCGACGACTTTACATCTAGACCAACCCGAAATTTTTACTGAAACATATTAAATACATATTTTAAAATTAAATAATTATTTGTGTGTTTGTACATTGAAATAAGGTTGTAGGCATTTGCATACATTAAAATTTGTAGAACTTGTTGAAAGAATAGGTTATAGATATATTTTATGCGGAACTGTGTGTACACATAGAGCAAAAGTTGTGCCAGTTCTAATTGTACACAGTATACTAGAATTTTCACAAGGAAAGAGGACCTTAACTGATGAAACCCTTATAAAGTTTTTATTGATTCAAAAATAATTTCAGCAAAATGAATTCTAAATACTTAAAATTCTATCATCTTAAAAATAAGGTGATGATTAAACAAGTATTTTTATTAAGGTTGAACTCAAAGTGTTCACCAGATGATTTACTTAGATGATCTGGTAGATCACATCGTGAATGCATCTACCTCAATGAATAATTAAATTTATTTCTCAAATTTTAAAGTATCAAATTATATAATGTTTATTCGAAAACAACTTAGTTAATTATTTAAATGAAAAAATACTACTATTTTTCATTAACCTGTACTAATCGTTTTGAAACTACTTTTAATTTTATTTGTGTTTATTTATTTATAGTACTAACATGTTTCGGTTGATCAACTATTATCAGAGTTTATAAATAATTATTTAAAACTATTAATTAAAACTTTGCTAAAATATATTAAATTTCCAGTCATTGTATTCGCTTAAAATTAAAAGTTTATAAAGATGACTAATAAGAGAATAATATCTTCTAAAAAGATTTTTTAATTAGTTTTGATTTTTATGTTTTATAATATTGTGATTTGCCCATAACAGACAGGTGGAGAGTCAAATTATTTATACTCAATCTGTTAGTTGCAGGGCTAAAATAAAAATTTGTGTTTCTTATCACATGGTCAGCCAATTAAATGACTGAATTATTTAAGAACAGTAGAGGTAGAGGTGTATTGTGACACTAATCAGAGTTATCTGTTCTGAAAGTAATGAATTTCATTATACAGTTGGATTGTGTGGGTCCAACCCGGTGGGTTACATAGGAATGAAGCAAGAAACACAGTGAATGCATGAAGAGATTATTAGGAAGAAACATAATTTGTTTTTATTTGTACGTTCGACTGTTTTGCAATTTCTGCGAATGCGGACGATGAGAAGGATGATAGATGAAAACGAGTGATAAAATAATACCAGACCTGACTGGGAATCGAACCCGGGAACCCGGCGTAGAAGCCAGTTATGCTCTCTTAAATATGGAATAAATGTAAATAAACAATACACGGAAACATGTTGGTTTAAACACTTAAATAATAATTAACTTTTTGGGGATTATGTTTTTGAACCTAGAACTTAGCCCACAGTTTAAGTTCTTTTTAGATTTTCATTAATTTCTTCTTCCCGTATTTATTTTTCACCTATTTTTTTCTCAACTCTCCATCCCTGGAACTAAATATGTTTTGTAGAGTGACTGTAATATTTCTTCATCCCAGAGACGCTTACCACTAAAGCCAACCATTTCCACTCGTATTTTCACAAAATAAACAATTAAACGAAACGTTTTAAATAAAACAAATATATACATAATACAAGATTGATATTATAGTAAAACATTTATTTTCCCAGGGAAAGAAATATTCTATATTAGTAAACAAATGGTGGCAAGAAGCTAACGCAATAATAGGCTACAAATTTTCTGAATACATTAGCAAGGTTAATAATGCACAAGCTTTTTCCATCGAGTAAAACAAAGCCTATATAATAATACATTTATTTAGAACTTTTATTTACATGTATTAGTATAAAAAATTAAGCAAATGTTTCAGTACATTTGTAGTTTTTGAGACCAAAACCATGAATATACGTGCATAGTTCTCAAAAAGTTAATAAAAACAAAGTTAGAGTAGCATTTTAAAAGAAATACAGGTTAATTAAAATAATTTTTTTTTTATTATTTTAAGTCGAATCAACATCCTGGTCATTAGCGACTACAGTGGATTATGGAACGTTGAGTTGTGACTTGTTATAATTTCTAGAACATAGCCGGGAAACGAACCCGGGACCTCCGCGTGGTAGGCTAGCGCCCTACCACTACGCTACGGAGGCGGCCAAAAATAATAATTTTATTTCAAACAAAATTTATTTATTTTTCGTAATAATATTTTAACAACAAAATCAATACAGTAATATATACAACATGTGTACTATCCAAAAAAAAACAATATAATAAAATAAATTATAAAAAATATATTTACCTATACATAAAAAAAGAATTGTTTTATAATATTAGGTTGTACATGATTATAATTATACGAAAAAAATAATTAAAAAAAACAAAAACTGAATTATAGATCCCGAAAATAAAATTATTAAAAAAATAATAATAATAAATAAATATTTATTACTATAATTATAATAAAATAATAAAAATTATACACCATTTTGTGTGTGTGTGTACGTAAACAAAAGTGTGTGTGTGATATATATATATGCATATATATGTGTATACATATGTATATATACATATATATGTGTGTGGACATTTATAATAAATAATGAAAAAAAAATAAAAACAATATATATATGAACTGATTTCTTATTATTAAAAAAATAATGAAAAAATAATAAAAAAAACCGTGTAATAATTATTATATTGCAGTGAGTTTAATAGAAGTTAAAATACGTTGGACTTAATAGATGTTGTGTTGTTATCAAGACGGAAGATGAAAAAAAAATGGTGATGAAGATACGATAGATAAATAGATGTTATAAACGTATTAAAGAACAAATCAAGAATTTATGGAACGGTCAACGAATATTTAATTATAAAAAATGGATGCTCAACATTCAGTATTATTAGGTATTCTTATTTTATTGTAATACTATTAAAAATAATAAAATTAATTATATAATAATAATAATTAATTAATTAATTAATAATTATAAAGACATAATGATAACGTTTTATCATGTTCTTCGCGGCAACAATAAATAATAAAAAAAAAAAATAATGGATAATATGTTAATAAATCATAAAACATGATAATATTACGGAATATTATTTTTAACAAATGAAACAATATATACAATATTGTATATATTTACTATTGTAAAATAACAACAGAAAAAAAAATCACTTGTTAATAATTAATAATATCATCATAATGCCTTGTTTATTGTTGAAAAATATAAGCTATCTCTAGTTTAAAGACGAAACCAAAAAAATTAATAATAATAATAAATTAAATTAAATAAATAATAAATAAATAAAATATGTAAGATTCGAAGAAAAGTGAATGGAGATTTATTTCAAAATTTATTTACTGTAATTTTTTTTTATTATTATTATTTAAAATAATATTACATATTGTAATATTAATAATAATAAAATACTGTAATAAATTTACAAATACACAAACACACCTGATTTATGCTCAGTTATTAGCATACAAATACAATAAATAAATAAATTTAAAGAATTATACAATTTCACCAAAATAATAAAACAAGATAAAATTATTTAAAGTAGAATTTTTAAAAGAAAAAATTTAAGTTTTCAGTAGAATGAAATTATTATTATTATTATATGATATGAAAAATAAAATTTGTTTAACATTTTGCTAAAACTATTTAAAATTTTCGCAATTATTTATACAAATTTTTAATTCTGTTAATATTTTAGTAAAACTATGGAAATTTACATATTTCCTTTTTTAAAAAAAATGTAGTATAAAAATGTTGGTTTATTAACATAAAAATGATTTATTTTCCAATAAGCCTACTTCACTCTTCTACAGTCCAGCCTCACTTAGTTTGCTCCTAATGCAAACAAATAAGGACGTCACTGAGCATGCGCATTATATCAAAATGTGTACACGCTGATTAAAAAGTAACAACAAAATACTATCAAAAGTATTTAAACTCAAAATACTTTTAAACGTATTTTTATAAATGAAATTGTTAAGCCTGTATCATATCATGACTTATGTTTGTAGTACTTTAAGTGCTTATAATTTAAAAAATAGTTAACTTAATAGGAATACGACATCCGTAAAGTAGTGGACTCTTTTATGCACCCTGTAGTAGGTGGCTTTTGTTTGTTGACAGTACGAGCAAACTAACAACGGCTGAACTATACATAGGGTCACTTGTAAACACTTTTGTAGCGCTGAACCAACTTTTTTAAAGCTCTGCATAAAAGTTTATCACCTGAAGTTGGACTAGTTGACAAAAGCAGTCTTGAGTTCCATGTCATCTTTAAACCATTGTTTTAAGTATAGGTACCAGACGAACTAATGTCCCATAGCCGAGCGAGTGAGAGCGAGATTATGTGGTATAACTACGCATGCGCTCAAAGGTCTTTACCGTATTAATCTAAATCTGAAAACATACTACAGTCGTTATCTTGCTTGTTAGTTTACTGCATGGATAAACGCTTGCTCACAACAATGAGTAAAATTATACGACAATGTTATTGGAACGGCGCGTATGGCTTGTACGAATGAGAGCGTTATGCGTTCTCTCACTCCCACGGCTAGGGGACTTCAATTTATCTGAATACTGTACAAGAAGAAGGAATAGTTTCCAGGTGCAAGATCAAGAGCACTGGGTGCGCATAGCCCTACTTTATGCGGAACTGTGTGTACACGTAGGGCAAGAGTTGTGTTGTGCCAGTTCCAATTGTCCACAGTAAAGGTGCTTCACAGTACACGTCCACTGTAATTGTTGACCCACATTCCATAAAATCAACCAAAATAATGGCCTTTCTCGTCTTAAAAATTCAATATCCATAATTTTCTGACTCAAGTTTAAACTTTTTTGGTTTTGGTGAAGTTTTTTTTTTCTTCAATTCTTTATTTACAACTGTAAAATTTTACAACAAGCAAATGTGATGATTATGATAATAATGTAAATGACGTGATAGGCATGAGAGGAGTAGGGCCTCCATTGGTGCCTCCCCAAGAATGAAATTTTTATATCAAATTAGCAGGTCTCTACTCCAGCGTTTTTTAAGGCGTCTAGGGGGATTATAAGGTAAATGGGCGGTGGAAAATGAACGCACCAAAAGGTTCTCGTGTTTGTGTGACTTATCGTGAAAGTGTTTGTATAGGTATTCAATGGAATTTTGTACAAGTGGTGTTTTCAAATCTGTATGTAAGGTTTTATTGCTAACGTAAAGAGGTGCATTTGCTATAAGGCGTAATGTTTTTGACTCGAATGCTTCAATTCGTTGCAAGTTAGAGTGTTTGGTTGAACCGTAAACTTGGGACCGGTAGGTCCAAATGGTGAAGTCGGTGAAGTTGAACAGCATCATTACGTTCAGTGTTGTTTTCTTTTTGTATTGGTGTAGTATATCTACCTCGCCTCCTTTAAAAATGTGAGAAAACAAGCGAAAGGAACTCTAGACTGTAGTTGTTAACTGGTTTAATTCCTAGTTGGTGAACTTCTAAGCATATTTATTGGTTAAATAACTTGGTGCAACATTACAAAAAGTGCTCAGAAATGAACAGTGATTATGTAAAGAAGTGAGAGTAGGTTTGTAGTAAATTAAAAACGTCATATTGTAATTTGCGCAAATATTGTTTAGCGTAAACACTTCTCTCTGCAATGTTTCCTGAATCGCGCAATGTCTCATAGTTTGATAAATTTTCATCTTTAATATTACAGACTTTTTTTTATGCAACTGTACCGAGCAAAGTATTTATAATTAGTAGGTCTGTTTTGTTTTAATGCATGGATAGAAAGCAATACAGATACAACAACAGCGTGCACTCGAACATTTATTTATTCAACATCCGACATCTGAAACAAAAAATCTGGTGTGAAACACACACAACTTTCTCTTGCCAATGCAAAAATTTACAATAAACCTAAAATTATAAATAAAATATTAGAAATAGAAAAAACTAACCTCAAAAACATAACCTTATTCTAATCATGAGTGAAAGACGCAAAATGAAATTCGAACTCAGTTTGGCTTAAAAATACGGAAAATCACTTTTTCACGCTAAACTAGGCTCTGTAGAGAAAAATGTTTTAAATAAAAGTTGTAGATCTTTTAATGTTCTATCGATTTTATTATATACATTTTCGTCATAAAATGCATACTAAGGCCGAAATCTTAAAAAAATTAATTTTTTACACGTTTTCGTGAGAAAAATCAGAAAATTGCTAATTACTGCTAAAATAAGCGTTTTACAAAAAAATGTTTGAAATAAAAGTTGTAGGATTTTAAATTCTCTACAACCTTTATTATATAACGTTTTGCGCTAAAATGCATATTAAAGCCGCAATCTTAAAAAGAAAATGTTTTTACGTGAAAACAGCCTCACCAAGAATTTCAGCACACATGACGCCTACCCTATCCTTTAGAGAATAAAAAATTAAGTAAACCAGGCGATTTTTAAAAAAATCGTAGGACTAGTTTTTGAGAAAATCACAAAAAAGTGAAAAATTACACGAATAAACTACTACTTCCGGTTGACCGATTTTAATGAAAATGTTCGTGTCGGGTCCGGTAAGGGTATGTAACTTAAGTTTCAAGTTTCAAGTTCGTACGACGTTCCGTTCTTGAGATATTTTGTATACACACACACACACACACACACCCACAGACACACAGACACACAGACACACACACAGACCAATCGCTAAAAACATGTTTTTTGGGTTCAGGGGGTCTGAAAACGTATAGATCCGGTGAAAACTCGATTTCGAAAAATCGACATGAAAACAATACTTTCCTTCCTAATATTCATATAGGCAAGAGAAAGTAAAATGATGTGCAATAAATTATTAACCGGATTAGTCTAAAGAAAATACTTTTTTGGAAACTACAATCTGGTATTCAAAGTCACTCACAATAATGTACAGTCGATTCGATTTTTTTTTTTTTTTTTATTAAGTGATGATGCCCAATGTATGCCCAAAACGGGCAGGTGGATTTTTATTTTAATTGCACTCTATCAGTTTGGTCCAGGGCTAAAAAAAAAATTGTTCTGTTTCTTATCACATAGTCAGCCACTTATATGACTGAACTATTTAAGAACAGAAGAGGTAGTGGTGTAAAAGACACTAGTCAGAGTTATCTCCTCTGAGAGTAATGAATTTCACTACACAGCCAGACCCTGCGGTGAATGAAGTGAAGGTGTCATTTGCAGGGTGGAAAGTGAGTGCTTTTCGGAGGGCCTGGCATGCTAACAAGCATGCTCTTTCAACTCAGTGATGAAGGCAATGGTAAACCACCTTACTCCTCGTTTTTACTTAGTAAAACCTCTAGAGGTTCAAACCAGCCTTTCGGCTGTTGACCTAAACAACAACAAGTGATGATGCCTACATAAGCCTTGGGCTTGTGCGTAGGTAATGATATGCGGTGATTTAGATGAAAACAATGCCAAACCTGACCGGGAATCGAACCCAGGACCCCGGCATAGTATCCAGTTGCGCTGACCACTACACCACGGGCCGGCTTAATTATCATGATAGTAAATCTCACAATGGTGGTAACTTTTCAAAATGAAAAGTCCCATTTCGAAAGTGAAATTTTCCTTTTATTTATTTTTTTGTTTTAAATTATAAAAATTTACGTATTTTAATTTTGAAAATCATATTGAATTAATATTATTTTACTGGAATTTGTTATTGTTGCATTGAGTAACCCATGCATTCAATACACAAGACTTGATTAATTAATACATTAATATTTAATAATAAATATAATAAAATTACAATTAATTGATAAAAATTTGGATTCCATTTTCCGTGCGTTATTGGAAAAATCTTTTTTCTTTTCCATTATTAATTTATCTTTTAAAACACTTTCATTTACTAATAGGGAAAGTTATTACAAAGAAAAATCTGTTAAGTGGTAGCACTGACGCATGAGCACAATACAAAATTCCCTCTGTTCTTTATTTCATTTAAGTAAAGGCCAATCCAATTGCTGTGAGCGCTGGAATACGCATGCGCATACTTGACTTCGACCCGCATACCCAACCGACCTACACGCGTATTTATATGTACACCTCTCGGCCAGCTACGCCCATTGCGGAGGAATTTAAGCAGCCTAGGGGCTCCGAAGCGCTACCCAGGAACCCACAACCGCTGAGAGGCCAACCCAAATGAGTGGGTGCGGTCACTCCCCTCAGTACTCGTGTAAACGTTGGACGAGTCACCGTCGAGCTCGTTACGCAGCTAATGCTTTGCATGTGGCTCTATCACACATGGATCTACTACGAATAGCATACGGAGGTGCTACACCCAGCGCCCGTTACCTCAAAGCAGGTGAGGATTGGGTAGCTAAACTGCAGTTCTATGGGCAAGCTCTGTGTGATCTGAAGCGTGCCCCCCCCCCATCCGACCTACAGTAAGATGTACAGTCAGAGTATTGTTGAAAATTGACAACACCGATTGTATTTTGTAGGCACGCTGTTCCATTGTTGATCACATACACTGCGCTATTGCAGTACATACAAGACTATACTAATGCAGACGCTTGTTTTGCCCAGCGCTCTCCTTACACAAAAATCTGGCTATAATACAATCATATTATTATGAATGGACTGTGCAAGTAATTGTTTCTCTATGTGCTGGTATACTAACATATCAACGTTCATGGTACTATAACACCATGACTATAATTATAAACAATTAGTTCCTAATACTGCCGATTAAATACTTTGCATGGTTTAGTCGTATATTGAAAATAATAGAACAGACTGAGAATCTAATGTATCTAAGATAACTATCTTAATTATCTTAGATAATGTATCTAAGATAATCTAATGTATCTAAGATAACTATCTTAATTATCTTAGATAATGTATCTAAGATAATCTAATGTATCTAGATAACTATCTTAATTATCTAAGATAATTATCTTAGATAATGTATCTAAGATAACTCGTACACGCTAAACAACAAACAACAGATATTCATAATGAAATTTAAAATAAGATTAGATTTATTTTGTGTTCAAAAGAATTATTGTCAATTTACTTTTGGCCCACTCTGTAATAAGAAAAATAATATTTATGATATTGATTAAATCATAAACAGTGTTTCAGTGATGATCATTAATATGTCATTGATTATAATGGCCTAATAACCAACATTTTTATGATTTCTATGTTCAGATTCAAATATGTTAACTAAAAATTAACGAATTTTGTTATATTTTAACTGATATTAAGGTATCTCTTCGTAATTTGTTTTAAATTTTATAAGTATACAATACATTTTTAATGTATTTGTAACTCAATATAATAACATGCCAACAGTTTTTTTTAATGTATTTCCATATAACATTATTGCATAATCCATGTAAAAAAAATATGATATAAATAATTTTTTTTAAGTATTTATCGAATTATTTGAGGTTAGGTAAGGTAAAAGATTAATAACTGATTTATATTTTCAATTGTGTGTATAAATTTTGAGTCTTGCACTAATAATCAATCAATCAAAAGTATAAAAATTTAAATTTGTTTATATTACAACTGAACCGTTTATAATTTATTATATTAAATACGTATTTCGAATCTGATTTATTGTTCTATTTTCTTTTTTATTTATTCTAAGAAAATATGTAAGTTTATTTTAAGATAATGTGTAATGTATAAAATAGATATTATACGATTTACTTTCAATGATTTATATTTATAAAATAAACAAGAAGAAAATTTTTGTAAAATTTAAATTTATAAATAACAATTTTACAGTAGAATGTAGATTATCTAAAACTTAATTCAAAACGCCCATAATAAACAGGTGGAGTATCAGATTATTTGCACTCAATCTGTTCGTTGCAGGGCTAAAATAAATAGTTCTGTTTCTTATCACACGGTCAGCCAATTAAATGACTGAATCATTTAAGAACAGAAGAGGTAGAGGTGTTAAAGACACTAGTCAGAGTTACCTCCTCTGAAAGTAATGAATTTCACTATACAGCCAGACCCTGTGATGAATGAAGTCAAGGTGTCATTTGCAGAGTGGAGAATTTGTGCTTTTCAGAGGGCCTGGCATGCTGATAAGCATTCTTTTCCACTCAGTGAGGAAGGCAATGGTAAACCACCTCACTCCTCGTTTTACTTAGTAAAACCTCTACGGGTTCAAACCAGCCTTTTGGCTGATGACCTAAACAACAATTCAAAACGCAAAAAATTACAGATTATCAAGGAACCTGATTCAAAACCAATATATTAATATAAAATATTTCTTTTCCTTTAAATTAATTTAGATAAGAACGAGGAAATTTCAACTGAAACTTATCTTGCACACATTTGTAAGATTTACTCGCTATGTAAGTCTCTACAATAAACACGCGTTCTTCCTTGGAAAAAACCATCGCTGACACAATATAACGAAACGACTGCTGTCACCCCCACTAATGCTTGACTGGAACATTTTAACTGTCTCAGGTAGTTGACCTTGAGTACACTGTTGCCAACATACCGATTAGGGGAGAGAAAATTTACCGATGTATTACTTCTATCTTCTTATAATCAGGGTGCGTTCTTAATAAAACACCCGTTATAATGTTGTCAGTAAAGTCTTGTCTCTTAATACAAACCAAAATATTTTTATTGATTATTTTATACATAAGGTTGCACTTATCGTCGGCTGCATCACAAACCGTCGTATCTCAAAAATCATGTTTTTCTAGGAGAGCCGTTTAAAGTTTTGCGTTTAGTTCTCCACTCTACATCTCAGCAATTATTTACAATAAAACCGTAATTATTGCTTTAAATAATCAACAAAAGACTGTATTTTTTTATTATTTATATGATATTAATGTAAGTTATTGATTTTTATCAATAATGTATAAATTTGTCGAGTTACGACAGTACGTGATTCACGGCAACGTATTATGTAATATAAACAAATGACGTATCTCTATAGATAAAAGTATCCTGATAGAAAATTACTACTAATAAACACATGATTACTCTTTTTAGTATAAATTCTACATTAATACAGACAACTAGCTAATTTATTACAAAAAAATACAAATTTAAGAAAATTTGTTAATACAATGCATAACAAAATAAGTACAAAAAAAAATTTTTTTGTAGTTCCTATTTTCTAAAAAAAACATACCAATAACTTGAAAATAATACTACGAAACTACTAAGCATTAACTAATTTCATTGATGAATGTTACTTTTTAGAAAAATAATGACATCATAAACTGATGCAAAAAATTTTAAAAATTATTATTACTGGACAATGACACTTACAGTAACACTATAGGGTTACCTGAAAGCTGTTTAGTAATTACGTAGCAAAATATACAAAATACGTACGTAAAAAAACACAGAAACCTAAAATAATAATATATTACGTTATTATTAGTAATCAAAAACTAAAATTTTATTTAGTAGGCCTACACCATTACAAACGATAACAAAATGTTTTGTTGGCAATGCCTGGAAACAGAAAATAACTACATTGGCATAAACGTAATATTTATAAGCTGAATGATATTAGTTTTAAAGATTTATAAAAGGCATTAAATTCTTTGTTCTAATTTGAATGAGGTAAATTTCTTTAAAAGTTCTTGTGTTCTTCCAACTTGGCGACGGGTGACACTGCATTACATAAAGATAACAAATCTTTGTACTTACCGTTTGTAATTTATGCAGGCACTAAATTTAATTTTTTGGGTTCAATATTCTTTATTGACTTTAGCTTTCCAATATTAAAATGCCAATATTCATCACAAGGTGGCTGTTCTTAAAATAAATTGTATCTGGCAAAATTTTGGGAACATGAATTTTCACCATACGCAACCAGTTTATTTTCTCGCCTGTTGAATCTTTTCTGTTTAACAATAGGCCTACTCTCAATTCCTTAGAAATTTCTTTAAAATCGATAAAATCTTCATACTGAAGTGGATTGGCAAGGAAGGTTGTTTTTACAAGCTAATTTAAAAATAGGAATAAGTTGAGATGGTACAAATAAATCGCCTGAACGTTCAATAGCAGACTTTATAGCAGACCTACTATGTCATGAATCACCCTCATTTTGTCCGTGGAAAGGCTCACAAAATCTCAGGGAAATACTTTCAATAGCCTATTAGTCGAAATAGGGACAACATACAAAAGCATGATGGCTATTATTAAGTTTTTACTTTCGTCACTCCTTCCGTCCAAAAAGAGAAACACATTTTTTACCTCTTTTTCAATTCAATTGGTTTAAACAGATCGAAACAAATCGCTTCCCACGACTCTTCTTTTGTTACAATATAACTTTACGAAGTAAACTAAGATTTATCAAACCACAAACACACTCGCAAACGTCTACTAACATACTGATAAAGAGCAAGTAATCATGGGTAGCCTACATATTTTTACGTCTGACTATTTTGGAATTTCTGCTAACACAGACGGTGAAGAATGATGATGTACGAAAATGAGTGATGAAAAAAAATTCCAGACCTGACCGAGAATCGAACATGGGACCCGGTACAATGATATAATTCGATTAAGGTAATTTATCAGTGCTCCCTTCATAAAAATGTAAACTAAGTGCGTATTCAGTTAAAAGTAAATTGGAAAATTACTTCTTCGTGGAATATGGATATCATAATATATCCTGACGATTGCTGCCTAACCCAGTCAAGGAGATACCTATATAAAAGCCAATTTTATTATTTAGTTTTATTTTATAATGTACTTATTTGAATACGTCACATACAGTTTCGGTTTCATTAGGTAAGCGACCGCATCACAAACTGACGAATCTACAGATACGACAGAGTGAGGACACAATACAAGTTTCACAAAGTGACGTATCTCAAGATACGACAGTACGTGATGTACAATTCATCACTTTTTGTGAGTTACGCAGAAACATTATTGCTCGTATCTTTGTTAATAACGAAGATATTGATAAGTCAGTTCGTGATATTGTAGAGTACACCCAGACACATTCATAGGCGACCTAACTCAAATTTCGATTTTTTTGAGATACGTCACTTCGTGATGCAGACGACGTTATACTCCTTTTGCTCCACGAAATAACTGAAAAGGTATTACGTAAAGTGTTGAACACAAAGGGCATAAGTGTACATTTGTAGGCTACCCCATGTGCTCTAAACAAAACATATGATTTTTGTAGTTATTTTTCTCTCCACTAGATCTCAGCACTTATCAGAGACACAGATGAATCACTTGTGCTCCAAATTTTAATGGATATTAGGTACACATTGCTGTACTTGATTGGTTTTTTTTTAAATTGCTCTTGTATCCCTTGTGCTCTAGACCCCTCAATTATTTTTTTATCAATTTTGGGGAATTTTTCTATCAAATTGTTATATCTATAACAAAATATTACATCTTATTCCGTTAATCTTATCAAAATATAATATAATATTTAAATAAAATATAATATTATATAATAAATATATTATAAAATATTATTTATAATAAAATATAATATTTGGTTAACACTGTGGTTTTTATGAAATTAAATAACTTTTAAACTTTTTTTTTTAACTTTTTTTGGGAAAAGCTTATAATTGGGCAAATTTACACCGTATTTGGACTCATTTTTCAAGGAATAATTATTTAAAACTATTACTATATATAATTTTTCAAGGAAAATTATTATACAATTTTTATAAAAAATTACAAACAAAATGGTAATATTTCAGTCAAGCGCCTAGTTGGTGACTCACTACTGAGGAATGTAGAACGCAGGTAAGACAGGTTGATGTACGTGTGTGTTTGTGTGTGCAAGGATCGGTTTAAGTGATCTAGCTAAAATTACCAATGGCAGCTTATCATGGCCTCATTCTGTCTCATATCCGTTATGGTATTTTAGTATGGGGTAATTCTAGCATAGGTAATATGAATAGGGTTTTTAAAATTTAAAAGAAAGCTATTAGGTGTATGGTGGGAGCTAACCAGCTAACCTCATCCACAACACTATTTAAGGAGCTTAAATTGCTTACAGTTCCCTCCCTCTACATTTTTCAGGTGATTATGTATGTTAGGCAAAATAATTTTATGCAGAATTTCAATGTTCACAATCATAACACGAGAAACAGGAATGATTATTATGTGGCTAATCACTCCACAAAATTGTTTGAACAAAAACCTACTTATGCAGGGAGAAAATTCATAAATAAATTACCCCAATCTTTAAAGTGTTGTGAGGATTTGATTTCCTTTAAAAAAAAATCTAAAAAATTACTTGGTCGGTGAAACTTTTTATAGCGTACAAGAATTTCTTTCTTGATAGTAGTGATACATTGTGTGATTATTATATGTATTTCAGGTGTTATATCTGACGACATGTCCTATACTCCTCCTGGAGTGTCCAGGGCGCAAAAAAAAAAGCTTACGCTAGATCTTGCGTTACGGAGCTTTGGAGATATCGTCGTCGTCGTCGTCGTCGTCGTCGTCGTCGTCGTCTTCATGGATTAGGCTGTGCGTTAGCCTGTTCCGGCGTCCATCTCTTCCTCGGTCTACCAATACATCTTTTACCTGTTGGATTATGGATCAATGCATTTAACGGAAGGCGATCTTGGGACATTCTTAACACATGCTCTGACCACTTTTCTTTGTATGTCCTTATAGTGTTCAACAATAGGCTATTTGACAATGCGAAAAATAAAGTGTCAATTGCTGTCATCAGTATAAATTAAGAGTTTAAAAATGGTTATTTATTAATGTAAGTTGAAAATAATAATTGATTTATTTAAAAATCCATAAATAAAAATGCAAATTTTTAAACGTTTGTCACGTGACACAAAACGCTCTTGATTGGTCGAGTTTATGATGACGTCACATGCTTGTAAACAAACCTCGTGGCTCGTTTGCCTACTTGTTATAATAGCTTTCGAAACTGTTATTAAGATTTTCCTTTGTTTTTGTGTGATTTATTTGCAATATTTTAGAAATTCTGTCAAGTACCTACTTTTACCATGGACAACGATTTTGTAAAAGCAGACAGCAGAAACCTGCCCCAAGTCGACGCAATCATGGCGCACTTATACAAATTTATATATAGCGCATATAAAATACAAATTTATATATAGCGCACTTTATAAATTTATATATAGGCGCAGTTATACAAAAAAATGTTTGAAATAAGAGTTGTAGGTTTTTAAATTCTCGACAACTTTTGTTATATAAGTTTTTGCGCTAAAATTTATAATGAAGCCATAATCTTAAAAAAACTATTTCTTTACGTGAAAACAGCCTCACCGTGAATTTCAGCAAACATAATCCTTACCTATCTTGTAGAGCATAAAAAAATGAGTAAACCAGGCGATTAAAAAAAATATCGTAGGACCAGTTTTTGAGAAAATCGCAAAAAAGTGAAAAACTATACGAATAAACTACTAGTCCCGGTTGACCGATTTTGATGAAAATGTTCGTGTCGGGTCCGATAGTGGTATGTAACTTAAGTTTCAAGTTAGAAGTTCGTACGATGTTCCGTTCTTGAGATATTCTGTTCACACACACGCACGCACGCACATGCGCGCGCGCACACACACACACACACACAAACACAGACCAATCGCTAAAAACATGTTTATTGGGTTCAGGGGGTCTGAAAACGTATAGATTCAGAGAAAACTTGATTTCGAAAAATCGACATGAAAACAATACTTCCCTTCCTATGTATTCATAATAGGCAAGGGAAAGTATAAATAACTTTATTTCCCATTATTAACCAACCCCCACCCCTTTAATGCTAGCAATATGATCGGTTGTAGCAATATTAGCCCCTATATATAGTGCGATTTATATATCCTTTATAAATCATCGGCGCACGTCAACATTCTTTGGAACACTTGCAAATAGTTTTTCCGGAGTTGTTAACGACGTATTTGTACATTTTGGAACTGCACATCATTTGTAACTTATTTTGTTACATAAATCACTGATAAAATGTAAATCCAATCGCACTTTCGTTTTTTGTTTACAACAAAATGTATGTGGATGATATGTGCCACAGACCAAATACAGGCAAGTGACGTCACCGACCCGTTTGCAGCGCCATATTGTCAAAGTAGTGTTTTGGCGCGCTATTTAAATACTGAATTTTTAATTTGATATTTTTCAGCAAATATGTACCAGATTTAAAAAATACAACTTTTACGGGGTTCCTTAAACTCTACTACATCATATAAAATGGATTTAAAAACCTGTCAAATAGCCTATGGTTGGGCACCGCATTCATTCCTTATTACTTCATTACGAATGCGATCCTCTCTTGTGCAGCCCTTAACTTGCCTTAGAAATCGCATTTCCGCTGACTGGATTCTCGATTCCTGTTTTCTCGTCAGCACCCATGCCTCACTTCCATAAGCCAAAATTGGGATCGCCATTACTTTATGAAACTTTAGCCGTGTGTTTTTCCTGGCTCTATTCTTGAGAGATCGACTTATTGCACCACATACCATGTTGAACTTAGTTACTTTTTGATGCACATCATGGTCATAATCATACGTAACATCGCATCCCAAGTATTTAAAATTAGCTACTTGCTCCAAACTCTTGCTTCCAATCACTATTTTAGACCTTGTAGGCCATTTTCCATGGCCTACTTTGGAGATATTATAGAATATTTTCTATAGACTCACAGAACCCAGGAATTTTAAATAGATAACCTGCACTCTACTGTACCGTTAGAAATGGAAAAATTCTACATGGATTATAAATAATAATATCAATTTTCAAAAAAAATTACCAATATCTATAGTAAATTTATAATATATATTTTAGTATCAAGCACAAAATTTGGATTAATTTTAATTACGAAATTAGTTTAAATTAATATTATGTTCAGAGTAACCGAGTACTTGAGTGATGTCATGAACTTAGTCCATGCGTGATTTCAAAATGTTACAAAAGCATGCGAAATTTTTAGTATTATAATATTATTGATAACGATGATTTTTATCTAATACCTAGTAATTTTGTTAATGTTTATTATTAATATTATTATTATTATTAACTGGCCTACTTTTTAATTTTTCAAAATTTAAACTATCATTGCAAAGGCCTATACCTAACCGAAATATTTTAATTTAATATCTAAAAAAATATTTAACTTCCAATGTAAACGAAAACTTGTTTGTTTTTTTTTATTTTAGTTCGATATTATATTGTTAAGTGTATACTGTACGATTTATTTATAAATGTAGTACATAAATAAAACTATCAAAACATTTTTTTTATTAAATTGTACTTTTTTAAATTTGAAAGAACTATGTTATAGAAGATTGTAATAAAAAAAATCAGTTAATGTGGATTATTATGTATAACTAGGTTATACGTATATTATTTTTATTCTTTTGTTATAAAACAAATTGCTCTTCTTGATTTAAAATAATATTATTTCAATTATATTTTAAAAAGAACTTCACACGTAAGTAAATCTCTACATTAATTAATTTAATACAGTAGGCACTGTTTATTTTGATCAAATAGGAATGACCTCCGGGCCAGCCCAGTCAGTCAGCTTGTAGTAAGTCGCTATTATTTGTTAAGTAACACCGGTTGGGCAAGCGACTTTGTATGGTGACCAGTTGACAGCCATCCATGAACAAACTCTACTGGGGGTCCCTGTTCAAACTCATGTCTAATGAACGTCAAATTATACAGCAAAAGCAGCAATCAAATTGGGTAGTTGTCAATAATGTACAGTTCCCGATAACAACATGAAAGCTAAAACAAAAAACAAAAAATAGGAATGTGTTAAATTTAATCACGGTAGGCAGCGATGATCAAAATAATGGTAATAAATATTTATTGTCAACTTTTCACACGCTTTACTTTACATAGTATAACTTATATTATAATTTTATTAAAAATGTTTCTGTCATTGTTTAAAATTTACTCACCGGGGGGGTTGGTCTAGAGGTAAAGTCGTCACCGCGAGTCAGCTGTTTAACAGCTGATTTTCGGAGACGAAGGTTCCTGGTTCAAATCCTATTTTTTTTTTTTTTTTTTTTATTTATTTTTTTTTTTGGTTTAACGTCCGACTGTTCTGCAATTACTGCTAATGCAGACGGTGAAGGGTGAAATGATATTTTGTAACGTATGAAAAAATGCCATGCCTGAATGGGATTCGAACCCAAGACCGCATGATGAGAGGCGAGCACGTTACCAACTGCGCCAATGCGGCCGGCGTTCAAATCCTAGTGAAGGTAGTTACTTTTATACGAATTTGAATATTACACAGTGGTTACCGGTCTACTTTAATGGTTGGGGTTTAATTAACCATATTCTCCCAGGAATGGTCGGCCTGGGTCTGTACCAGACGACACCTCATTTACACTTCATACACATCATCCTCATCTGATTGGGTCATGGGGTTGCTTATTGTTCTGAATTGAACGGATTGCAACGTACACAATTAGGAATAAAAAAAATTGTTTAAAATTATAAAACGACAAATACACAATAGATGTCTATCACCTGATGAAGAAAAGTCCACAAGCTTTCCGGATATCAAGTATCCATATTCAGTTCAATAATAAAAACTTTAATCCATTCAGATTGTCATGACAATATCCATTCAGAGCAAACAAAATCAACCTAAATCTCTAATAAAAAAGATAACAAAAAATATTTATATTAATATTGTGACACTTATTGCTAAGGTCCGTTTCGGGATCTAGGTTATTAAATTAATACACTAAATTTTACAATTACAAAGATTTATTACACTAAAAGATTACAAAATAAATAATTCAACTAATTATAATTAAGAAATACAATAAATGATTTAATGATTCACTTAAAATAAATAACAAACAATAAATAACTTAATAACTTACTTAGCCTACTTACAATCACTTTTATAGATTACACTAACATACAACACAAACTGAATTCACAAAACTACACATTAACTTTACAATACACACACAACAAAGAGACGGTATAACAATCTTACTCGGATACGTAATCTGTTTACGCACCTCGACAATCAAACGGTAAAGATCACACGAATACTGACTGACCGCACTCGGGGGTCTCTTTTTTATACCTACTCATTCATAAAGATTGTTCCAGAATAAAGTAGTGAAATCTACTCAAGTACAAAAATAACTCTTTATTTATGAATGCTAGAAAAATCTTGTTAATAGGTCAACAAAAGTCTTTTGTAAATAGAAAACGTAAACAACCTGCCTCCCTCATAATAGCTGTACACAATACCTAAACTTTATGATAGTTATTACAACCCTTATGAATGAATAGACACACTTTTATGGTTACAACTGTCATTTACAAAACTGATCTTATTGAGTAAGTGATTGTTATTTTATTATTTCTTAACTATTTTTATGAATGGATTTCTGGAACATTCGTGTCGTTTCTTGGATCTTGTTACAATATGCTGTTTAGGCTATCAGCCGAAAGACTGGTTTGAACGGCTAGAGCAGCGGTTCCCAAACTTCTATCTTTTACGTCCCCTTTTGCCAAAAAGAAAACTTCTCACGCCCCCTTACACAATTTTATTGGGCAATGAAAAATCACGTATTACATTCAATAACCATACATTTAATTTTTTATTTATTGTAGCATTAGAAGTTGCAATTTAATTTTAACAAGAGACAAAATAAATCAGTGGATGGATGACCTTGCATTTTTTTTTAAAAAAAAGGTTGATTATTAGAAAGTGCACAACGTAAATCATTGATAAAACCAACATTGCACCGATGCTTTGTTTTTATTGTAACAAGTGCTGAAAACATTTTTCGCACAGATAGGTGCTTGATAAAGATAATTACAATTACTGCCGCTTGCTGTTATATACTGGGGTAAACTTGGTAATACTTAACCCAAAGTGATGTTTTGTCAATTTTATCGAAATCGTTTTTCGCAGCAGAAACATTTTTTATTTCTAAAACTTGTTTTTTAAGTAATTCGGGCAGGAAGTCTATGTTGACACTGAAAGGATCGTTATGGAGGGTAAAGCTATTTCGAAGTCCCGCGCCCCCTTGACGTGTCTTCACGCCTCCTTTGGGGGGCGCCCCCCACTTTGGGAACCGTTGGTCTAGAGGCTTTACTAAGTAAAAAAAGTGAGGTGTTTTACCATATCTTCCTTGCCTAGTGGAAAAGTATGCTTATCAGTATGCCAGGCCTTCCGAAAAACATCTACTTTCCATCCTGTAGATGACACCTTTACTTCATTTACCACTTATCAAATTACCATTTACCAAATTCGGTGTCGAAAAACTGTTTTCTTTATGGTTTTTTATAGACGTACATTCAAAATTTGTTGAATGGGTAACAAAATTTGGTGTATTTTGTAATATATCTCAAAAATTACTCTAGTTACAGATCTGGGACTTATTTTATTCAATTTTTAGTTTTACAACTTAATTAACGTTCTAGCCATTTTTGTAGGGTTTCATTTCTGCGGGGAACTGAAACCCGGACGAAATCTTCGCCAGCTGTAACTCGCTAACGAAACTTTCGTAATCGAAACGCACATAGTCTACGTATGTGTGCGTGTAATTACTTACTATTCTAGTGATTGTCAATTAATTGTTTTTTGATACTTTTGTTAAAAATGTATTATCTGTTATTACAATAATATTGTTGTTGTTTAGGTCAACAGCCAAAAGGCTGGTTTGAACCTCTAGAGGTTTTACTATGTAAAACAAGGAGTGAGGTGGTTTACCATTGCCTTCCTCACTGAGTGGAAAAGTACGCTTATCAGCATGCCGGGCCCTCTGAAAAGCACATATTTTCCACTCTGTAAATGACACCTTCACTTCATTCACTACAGGGTCTGGCTGTACAATGAAATTCATTACTTTCAGAGGAGATAACTCTGATTAGTGTCTTTTACACCTGTACCTCTTCTGTACTTAAATGATTCAGTCATTTAATTGGCTGACCCTGTGATAAGAAACAGAACTATTTATTTTAGCCCTAAAATAAACAGATTGAGTGTAAATAATTTGACCCTCCACCTGTCTGTTATGGGCAGTACAATAATATAACAATTTCTAAATATGACGCTAAAGGTTCCAAAATCTGAATTACTTGCTGGAGCTTAGTAGCAGTCATCACCATAGTTCTACGATTGGCCAAGAAGATCACGTGACCAGAGGCGTTTTAAACGTCCGAGCTGAGTACCCGGTATCGTCCAAGTGGACATGTTTTCTATGACAGGTTGTCATGTAATTGACATTTTTCGTCCATCGTCTGTTATAGTTTTGTTTCACGACTTCATTTACAAATGGGATTTGTAAGTTTTGTGCAACATTAAAATTAACATTTTAAAAAGGTTATCAAATTAAAATTTTTATTACTATCATTGAAAATTGAGCATAAAAATTAAACTAAAAATGGCTGTTTATTCTTTACTATAAAAATTTGATCACTGTAAGCAGTGCCTACTATATAACAGAAAATTTAAAAATGAATCTTTATAATATATCCTGAAATCTATAATTCAATCCTATTGTAAAAATACTTTAATTTTCACATACCGTATATATCTATTTTATTTGTATGACTTTATTTTTAACAAAAATTACATCTTTTAGTGGATCCGTCATCAATAGAGTAGTACATAATTATAAAACTTCATGAAAATTATAAGAACAAAACGAAAGTGTTGTGCAGCAGCAAGAGTGGTTTAGAAGAGATGGCAATTTTAAAAGTAGGCAACGAAAACATACAGGAAGTTGGGGAATTCTGCTATCTAGGGAGTAAAATAACAAAGGATGGTAGAAGCACAAGTGATATCAAGAGTAGAATTGCTCAAGTCAGAAAAGCCTTTGAAATGAAAAACAGCTTACTGACTACAAACATTGATTTACAGATTAGGAAAAATTTCTTAAAACATTATGTTTGGAGTGTTAGCATTATACGGGAGTGAAACGTGGATGATAGGGGCTGTAGAAATGAAGAGGATAGAAGCTTTTGAAATGTGATGTTATAGGAAAATGTTAAAGATTAGGTGGGTGGACAAAATAAGTAATTTAGAGGTTCTTAGGCGAGTGGATGAAAAAAGAAGTATATGGAAGCATCTTATCAAAAGAAGGGATAGGCTAGTGGGGCATATCCTAAGACATCCAAGGTATTGCGCTATTAATAATGGAGGGTAATATTGAGGGAGTAAATTGTAGAGGGAGGCAAAGATTAGAATATATAAAGCAAATTACAAAAGATGTAGGGTGTTACAGGTATGTAGATATGAAACGACTTGCGCAAGATAGAACAGCTTGGAGAACTGCATCAAACCAGTCGAGAGACTGATGACAAAAAAAATAATAATTATAAAAATTAAAACTAATTTTTGTTAAAATCTTTTCAAAAGATGTACCTTCAGTTACTTGTATAAGAGTAAGAATTCTATCATTTCTATATTCTGATGGTGGTAGGTTCTCCAAAACATGTAATTTAAAGAAAATAAAATCGTAGAAAAAAAGAAAAATACAGTTACTGAAAATTAAAATAGTTTTACAAACAGAAAATGTAGGTTTCTTGAAAAAATCAAGAAAATACAAACAATTCATCCAAAAGTTTTTCGGTTAATTTATTTACACCTGTTTAATTACTCATACAAGCTTAATAAATTTTTTCATATCAATAAAAATAATAATAATGAATGGGTTTCAAAATGAGTAAATTTCCGTAAAAAACTAATTAATTATTATAATACTGAACTAGATTTTTTTATTTGAATTACAAAATTATATAATGGTAATAAAATTCCATTTATGATATGTATTTATTGTAAAAAAATATGTAAAGTTCAATATAATCTTTTGTAATACATTTACTTAAGCTAACATTTTAATACAATGAAAAGTATTATTATTTTTACTGTAGTAAATTACTAATCAATTAGTTTCATTCGTAAATAATTTTTTAACAAAAATTTTATTTGAAAGTCAAAAATGTATTTAAATATACTTAAAATTTTAACACAAAAAAATTGTCTTCATATTTGATAATTTATAAATTTGTAAAATTTAAAATTTGTTTAATTTATAAATTTATAAATTTGATTACTGTATAATAAGTAACTGAGTTAAAAAAGTACCCAATAGGATTTAAAATATCATTTTACAATACATAATCCTACCTGGTGCAAACTGATATAAATCATTAAACATTACAGATTTGGAATATTATAAATATTTGAAATTACAACATGTAATTTTTTTAAGATGAATTTTCATAAAAGTATGATTAGATCCTGTTTTACAAACTAATGTTTAATTTTTTTAATTAAAATAAAATTCATGATTTCTATAATACGAGGGTCATTCGTAAAATAAGGTTCCCATGATTTTTATAAATAGACAGCTATATTTTTTATCTTAGTGTTATACATCAATTTAAAGCTTAAACCTTACGTTATTTTTCTACATAATTGCCGTTTCTGTCCAAACAATTTTGCAGACGATGCTCCAACTTTTCTATCCTTATGTTGTAGAATTCTGCCGCCAATCCTTTGAGGAATCGAGTAACCTCTTCCTTGACTTCATCATCGGTACTGAAGCGTAGGCCACCTAAGTGTTCCTTTAATTTTGGGAATAAGTGATCATCACTTGGGGCTGGGTCCGGACTGTAGGGGGGGCACAACAGTCCAGCCAAAATCTGTCAGCAGTTCTTGAGTTTGATGTGAGACATGAGGTCGAGCGTTGTCATGGAGAAGCCTCACACCACTGGACAATCTTCCTCTCCGGCGGTTCTGGATCGCGCGTCTCAGTTTTCTTAATGTGTCGCAATATCTGTCAGAGTTTACTGATGTTCCATGATGAATTTCAATAGGTGAAATCCGTTTTGCATTTAAAAAACGTATCACAGCGCGAATTTCGCATCTGGCGGTAACAGCGATAGAGAGCTCCAGCTTCGAAGGCTGCTAGGCCGGCACTGATCGACGAAGCGGAGCGGGATTGGTGCGGAAAAAGAGAGGGAGAGCTGATGAGTAAGACAGTGTTGCCAGATTTCTCCCAGCACATCGCATTCTGTCTCAGCAGCTTAGGGAACCTTATTTTACGAATGACCCTCGTATAAACATTATACGGTCGTGGATAAAATTAACGCATCAATTTAAAAAATTTTAAATGGTTTCACAGTATCCCGGTGAAGTAGGTATAGATACTGAAGTCACGAGATTGCCTTTTGCGTATGAATGGACTGTGAGGAAGGGAAATGATATATTTGCAGTGCTGCCAACCTCAACGGTGAGACACTACTCGTACATTTCACTACCGTGAAATTTCTACATATATTTTGTAAGCTGTGGTTTATTCCGAGAAAATGATTTTCTTCATAAAACTTATAAGAAATAAATATGACCTGCAATATTGACTATAGCTTAATTAAACGACTAGAAATGTATGATTTACTGTAATTACGAATGAATCGCCTTGTTTACTATTGCTGTCATCGGCGTTTTCATTATCAGTCTCTCTAGTATCTAACTAACCGTTTTCTTTTTTTTTACCAGCTGTGTCAACAAAACCGTTAAAGAATAGCTTCTTCACGTCCCTAATTTCCTTCTTTATTTTTCGAATTGTGGAAAGAGAAACACAACAGTTATGAACAGCAGTTAGCCGCTCACTCACATCTTTTGTATGAGGCACGGATAGGCATTTTTGTTTAGCTTCAACTACATAACATTATCACATTGCATATTAGATTTCGTTCAACACTGTGAATAGTTCGACCACGTTTTCGAGAAACCGACATTTCTGTAACTAACAGTTAGCACGTTGACTGCCACATTCAATTTTGTGACACTTACAGCTAGGCCATCGTACTTTTTTCACATTTTATTCATTTTTCTTCTTATTTTACTTAATTTATTTAATAACAACTATTTTTTTTTTTGTAAAATAAAGTTGTGATAAGGTATTCGACTTTGTGAACCGGGGAAAGAAGAACTACTCATGGGCCAAGGAAACTAAACTGGATCTGGAACAGATAGGATTAACACCGCGGGACACACAGGACAGAGAGCACTATAAAGCAGTGATAAGGGAATCTGGGGCGATCGAGAGCAGGAGGATGCGCCGGGGAAATGGCGCCGAATGGTCAGAGGAAAGGAGACACCAACAAAGCGCGAGAATGAAGGCGTTATGGGCCGAACGCAAGGGAAGCTGGCAAATACAGTAGACCAGAGGAACAACTTGGTAACGTGATCCATAGCAGGTCAATTCGTGAACAAAAAAGTTGTGATAAACTTTTGGGTAACATGGCCTGCTGGAATGATTCTACATTTCAGAGCCGTGTGATCTCTTTTTGCGTCACAATAAAAAATGTAATAAACAACTGGGTTAAGTTACAAAGTTCTAGACTATTTCAATCAACAAAAATAAGCAAAAGAAATAATAAAATTTAAAATAATAGCAGCATTCTAGTAGAGGACAACAAGGAAAACTACCCACATACGCAATATTCAATTATTTGAAAAAGGCCAACTATTTGAACAATCTAACTGTTGTATTATTTCACTCTCTGAAGCCGTACCTTTTGAAACAAAATTACACGACTTAAAAATAAGTCATCTACTGTGACTCATTTTTGATGCACGTGGCCAATTTTTAAAGACAACTGTGACACATATTTGGGTCACATACCAGTCAACGTGTTAACCTACAAAAGGTTCCGCGATATACTGTATAGGCTACGCTCTGGGTATAGTATAAACTGTTATGTTTGTCGTACTGAAATTAAAGCAGTCGGGCATGCGCACTGATGCTTTTCCTTCTTTATCCCTCATTGCTTACAAGGGAAAACTCGTGACTCAAGTGACTATATTAACCGTATGATGTGGACAGTCAACACCCCACACTTAAATCATATTCAATACCTTTTGTTATACTTAAAAATAGAGTTAAACCCACCGGGTTGGTCTAGAGGTAAAGTCGTCGCTAAAGTCAACTGTTTAACAGCTGATTTTCGGAGACGAAGGTTCCTGGTTCAAATTCTAGTAAAGGTAGTTACTTTTATACGGATTCGAATGCTAGACAGTGGTTACCGGTGTACTTTGATGGTTGGGGTTCAATTAACCATACTCACTCAGGAATGGTCGACCTGAGTCTGTACAAGACTACACCTCATTTACACGCCATACATATCATCCTTATCTCATTGGGTGATGGGGTTGCTTATTGTTCTGAATTGAACAGATTGCAATGTACACACATTAGGGATTAAAAAAAAAATAAGAGTTTGTCAACGTAATGAAGTAAATCTTCAACAGCTGTGTCATGTGGCGAAAGAAGAATAGCAGAAAATCGACCAGGAAGAAATTAAAAACCTTGATTCAAGGAATGCCGAGATGGATATAATTAAAACAAGAGGGTGCTGTAGGCCTACTTGTTACTGAATTATTAATTCATTATAAATCACATTATTATCATTTACTTTTAATTTTTTTCAATATGTATGAACTAAATACGGAAAACATTCAATACTGCAAGTAACCCTTCCGTTTTTGTTAAATAAAACTTTGTGTATTTAAAGCTAAATTATCTAATTTTTACTTTCTCTTGCCTATATGAATATATAGGAAGGAAAGTATTGTTTTCATGTTGATTTTTTGAAATAGAGTTTTCACCGGATCTACACGTTTTCAGACCCCCTGAACCCAACAAAACATGTTTTTAGTGATTGGTGTGTGTGTGTGTGTGTGTGTGTGTGTGTGTGTGTGTGTGTGTGTGAGTGTGAACAGAATATCTTAAGAACGGAACTTGAAACTTGAAACTTAAGTTACATACCACTACCGGACCCGACACGAATATTTTCATCAAAATCGGTCAACCGGAAGTGGTAGTTTATTCGTGTAATTTTTCACTTTTTTGCGATTTTCTCAAAAACTGGTCCTACGATTTTTTTAAAAATCGCCTGGTTTACTAAATTTTTTATGCGTTACAAGATAAGGTAGGCGCCATGTTTGCTAAAATTCTTGGTGAGGCTGTTTTTATGTAAAAAAATTGTTTTCTTAAGATTGCGGCTTTAATATGCATTTTAGCGCAAAAGGTTTTATAATAAAAAATGTAGAAAATTTAAAACCTTACAATTTTTTTCAAACTTTTTTTGTATAACACTTAGTTTAGCGGTAATTAGCAATTTTCTGTTTTTTCTCACGAAAACGTGTGAAAAATCGACTTTTTTAAGATTTCGGCCTTAGTATGCATTTTTCGACAAAAGTGTATACAATCAAATTTATAGTAATTTAAAAGATCTACAATTTTTATTTATAGCATTTTTCTTTACAGAGCCTAGTTTAGCGTGAAATAAAAGAGTGATTTTCCTTATTTTTAGGCCAAACTGAGGTTGATTTTCATTTTGCGTCTTTCATATATGATTAAAATTAGGTTATGTTTATTGAGGTTAGTTTTTTGTTTATTTATAATGTTTTATTATTAATTTAGGTTTATTGTTAATTATTTACATTGGCAAGAGAAATTTGTGTGTGTTTCACACCAGATTTTTTTTTCATAAAATTACCATAAATAAAATTTTCAAATCTAATTTTTTGTTAAAAAATATTAAAATATTGCTTCAAATTATGATACAAAGAATAACAGTAACAGAATTAATTTGGAATATTGGAGAAAATGATTTTTTTGCACTTAGCCCAAAATCTTACTTGATGTGTTAATTTTGTCCAGGATTTTATTTAAATGAATGAAACTTTCATTTGATTTGGTAAAATTGTAATCTTTTGGAAATATTTATTTATTTATTTCTTCTGTATTTGGTAGTTCTAGCAACCTACCAAAGAACGTAAGAAACAATTAAATAGTAAAAAAAACTTACAGTTCTACCAAATAAAATTTTTGGCTCTCTACAAAACGTAGTCTCATGAGATTGTTACTCAGATTTCGAAAATTCCCCACACAAATGTGTGTTCCTTTACCTGCATAACTTAGGCCTACATGCCAAATCATAAAATCATGCCAAATCAAAAAAAAATGTATATTTTTAAACGATTCATCATGAGATAGTTTAATAAATACACCTGCCAAATCTAATTATTATAAAAATTGTAAAAAGAATTGTATATGTATTAAATATACTTAATATAATGTAAGAAAGAAAGAAAAAACTAAATTTTATAACAATTTATTTTTTCAGATTGAAATAAATAATATACTACATAAATTTTGAAATATTATTTTATGTTAAAAATATTATATAAAAATATACTCGAATAAATAAATTGAAAATTCTGTTGGAAAACAAAAATACAAAATGGAATAATAAACTTAATGAAATTTAAAAATGTTGTATTATAATAAAAAAAAAAATAATATTATTATAATAGACTATGAATTGTATTTTTTATGGTAAAAATACATGATGTCTTTTACTCACAGAAAAACAAGTCGTTCGCATTTTCTTTTTTATCTCTTCAAAACCTTTTATGTGATTGTTATTGTGCTTGTTTTGTTACCTTCTGTTAAACTGTCTTTGTCCTATTTTTGTAATTAATAACAAATTTTGTCAGTGGTGAGCCAATTTTAAAAAAAATTATGTTTTTTTTAATATATAAGCGTATAGAAGAAATAGTGCGGACACTCATAATGTTGAATTTTTTTTTGCTGTAGACAAAAGCTTCGGTTGCTATTTTATGACCAAAACGTAGCAATTTATTTACAGTGTAATTAACTCTTTCAGTACCAACGTCCGGAAAACAGGACGTCGATATATTTTACATTGCGACATCCGGTTTACCGGACGCCCGTAAGTTATGCATGGAGTACAAACGTAACTGTCTTTGTCCTATTTTTGTAATTTATAACAAATTTTGTCAGTGGTGAGCCAATTTTTAAAAAAAATTTATGTTTTTTCTAATATACAGGGTAATTCACGAAGTAATGGAGAAACTTTAGAAGCTCATTGTACATGTAAAAATAATGAAAAACGTTTATATAAACATGGGTCCGGAAATACTTCGTTTCCGAGTTACGGCTACCGAAAGTTTCGCCCGGGTTTCAGCTCACCAGGTGAAATGAGGTCTTTCTGAAATTTTTGTAAGGTAGATTAAGAGGCGAATTCAACCATTTCTTATGGTTTTTGATCTGATAAATTGAATAAAACAAGTCCCAGAACTGTAAGTTAAATAGTTTTTAAGTAAACCTGTGTCAAATGCAAAAAAATGGAGTGAAAAACACATTTTTTTCATCTTTGGGCAAGAATAACTTTGTTATTTCACCAAGAAACAGTCAAATTTTTTGAAAAAAAACATGTTGAAAATTTTATTCTGAACAAACCGGTGTAAATAAAGTACACAGAAAGCGAATAGATGTTTGATTAAATTAACTTTTATTCATAAAAGTACAAAGTAAAATTAACCGGAAAAACAAAGATGAAAAATTGTGTTTTTTTCACACCATTTTTTGCATTTGACACTGGTTTTCTCAAAAACGATTTAACTTACAGTTCTGGGACCTGTTTTAATCAATTAATCAGGTCAAAAACCATAAGAAACGATTGAATTCGCCCCTTAATCTACCTTACCAGAATTTCAGAAAGACCTCATTTCACCTGGTGAACTGAAATCCGGGTGAAATCTTTCGCTAGCCGTAACTCGGAAACGAAGCATTTCCGGACCCATGTTTATAATATAAACTTTTTTCATTATTTTTACATATACAATGGGCTCCCAAAGTTTCTGCATATCTTCGTGAATCACCCTGTATATAAGCGTATAGAAGAAATAGTGCGGACACTCATAATGTTGAATTTTTTTTTGCTGTAGACAAGAGATTCGGTTGCTGTTTTAGGACCAACACCTAGCAGTTTATTTATAGTCCATCTACTGTCTCAAGAGTACTCCGCGCGCGCGCGCGAGGCAAGCACCTATAGGCTACGTTGTAAACGAAAGTTTTACGAAAGATTCAACTTTTGCGATAATTCTATTTTATATTATATGCATTTTGCTCTGCCCATAACAGACAGGTGGAGTGTCAAATTATTTACACTCAATCTGTAAATTGCGGGGCTAAAATAAATAGTTGTGTTTCTTAACACACGGTCAGCCAATTAAATTACTGAATCATTTAAGAACTGAAGAGGTAGAGGTGTAAAAGACACTAATCAGAGTTATCTCCTCTGAGAGTAATGAATTTCATTATACAGCCAGACCCTGTGGTGAATGAAGTGAAGGTGTCATTTGCAGAATGAAAAATATGTGCTTTTCAGAGGGCCCGGCATGGTAATAAGCGTACTTTTCCACTCAGTGAGGAAGGCATGTGTAAACGACCTCACTCCTTGTTTTACTTAGTAAAACCTGTACAGGTTCAAACCAGCTTTTCGGCTGATGACCTAAACAACATCAATTTTACTAATCTTTTCAGCTGCCTTGATCCTTCTTATCTACTTGCATGTATTTCGGTGGATCCACCTTCATCAGAGTATATAAAATATCATGTTAAACTTTAAAAATACTTTTTATAAAACTTATAAAAGATGTTGCATCTTCTGTAAGAAGATAAAACTGATTGTAGTTTTACAGACAGTTGTCCAACATCTTCTGTAAGGTTTTTAAAAAGTGTTTAAAAGTATCACAAACGATCAAAATTACCAATGGCACAAAAATTACACGTATATTGTTCTCTTTTGAAACCTATGTGGACCTACGGGTCCCAAATTTACGGTTCAACCAAACTCTCTAACTTGCAACGAATTGAAGCATTCCAGTCAAAAACATTACGCCTTATAACAAATGCACCTCTTTACGTTAGCAACAAAACCTTACATACAGATTTGAAAACAACACTTGTACAAAATTCCATTGAATACGTATACAAACACTTTCACAAGTCACACGAACACGAGAACCCCCTAGTGCGTTCACTTTCCACCATCCATTTACCTGATAATCCCCCCAGACGCCTTAAAAGACGCTGGAGTAGAGACCTGCTAATTTGATATACAAATTTCATTCTTGGGGAGGCACCAATGGGGGCCCTACCCCTCTCATGCCTATCATATCATTTACATTATTATCATAATCATCACATTTGCTTGTTGTAAAATTTTACAGTTGTAAATAAAGAAAGAAAAAAAAAGTATCACAATGATATTTTCCATACTCTGATGAAGGTGGATCCACCGAAACCCATGTAAGTAGATAATAAAGATCAAGGCACCTGAAAGGTTAATGAATATAAAATAGACATGATTTTAAGCTGCAGGATGCAATGTAAAGATTTATTTTTGCGATATATTTTGTTATTTCTGTAAAGAATTATTTTTATTAATATAGTATTACGTTTTACAACAGTCTTTCATTTATAACTAAATACGTATTGGGGGTTTTCAAGGGTTATTTCGAAGTATTGAAGTTTTAAGATTTTTTTTTTTTGAAAATTAAAACTTAAAATTAAATTTTTCCATATAAATGACTTACCTATTATCTCAGAAACCGTTAAATGTACCAAGCTGTAATTTTGAGAATATTATAATATTTAATACATTGATTCTAATTTACTGAGTAAAATTATTAAGATAAATTATGAATTAATTTAGTTTTTAAATGTATCGTTGATTATATTGAGACATCTTTGGAAAATGAGTAATTTTTTTACCACATTTAAAAATAATTTGTGTATCAAGGGCGGGTCCAGAGATGGGATACTGAGGCCAATTGCCCCTCCCTCGAAATTTGGGGTTTTTTTAAACAGAAAATGGACAATTTTTTCTTAGAAGTACAGTGTACAGTACAGTAGGTAGATATTTTAATTGATAAAAACAAACGCCAATAACCATCACTTTTGTATCTGATGAGGCTTTATAAGTATTGTTTGTGGTATTGTAAGTATGGTATTAAATTATTAAATAATCTAAATAATATATGCTTGAGGTATACAGTTTATGCTTTCACAGTTTATGATGTTCCAAAGAATAGAAAGTAATTTTCAGTTTGTCCTTATTTTTATAAATTTTTTTGAGACCTAAAATCGAATTTTCAGCTTGAAATTTTCAAACATTTTCTGGGGGAGAACCCCCAGACTCCTCCATGGTTGGAGGAGTCTGGGAGGAGTCGTTGGAGAAGTAGTGGTTAGCGCAACTGGTTTCTACGCCGGTGTCCCGGGTTCGATTCCTGGTCAGGTCTGGAATTTTTTCATCACTCATTTTTATTATCATCATTATCCACCGTCTGCATTAGCATAAATTGCACAACAGTCAGACGTAAAACAAAAAAAAATCCTCCATAGTTGGGGTATCCACCCCCGTAAACCCCTCGGATTGACCCCTCTCGACAATATCTCCTGGATCCGCCCCTGGTGTGAATTAATATCTTTAATCAGTTTTGAAGAAACGAATCCTAAGTACGTTCCATTTTAATAAGTTTTGTGGTTTTGGGATTTAGATCACCACAAATACCATCAAAAATACTGCCAAGGTAATTAATGGTAATTCTTATGTTATTTGTAATTTTTAATATTAAATTTTGTATTTTTTTATGTATATCAATAATATTTAAAAAATATGGACAAAATATAATTAATAATAAAAATCTGGTATCGCCACTGATTCCTACAAATATCATACAAAACATTTTATTTGTTTATTATTTTTTTAATTATTTTTCATCAATTACTTAAATAGTTTAAAAAATAAATACATAATAGATTTAAGTTCCCTCTCCATTCGCAAAACCTTCCATCTAAAAATTTTTGCTCAAAATTGTATAACTAGAAACGATATTATATAATATGATATTAATAATATTTATATACCGTATATATAATATAATTATAAATATTAATTAATGTAATTTATGGTAATAAAATAATTTTTATTTATGTATATTATAAATTATATTATTATGAAATAAAATAATGATTGAGAAATAAAGAAATTATACTTTATTAAATATTATAATTATAATTTCATTATTATTATTATTTATTTACTTATTATTATTATTACAATTATTACATTGTAATATAAATTATTTATGACGTATTATTATACAAATAGAAAAGGACATTCAAAATATAAATAAATATTAATAAATTAATTAAATAAATAAATAAATAAATAATAAGACGATTTTATTATTGTTATACTATAATTTGTTTTTTGTATTCATTGTGTAAATTTACACTGCTGGATTTAATGTAAAATAATAAACAAATGAAATAATAATTTTAACAATTTTTTTACTGATATTATTAATAATAATAAATAATAATACATTTATTTAAAATGGCGATAATGTGTTTGTTGTAAGTGTGTATATTTTATCGTAAATAAAAATAATTATAAATTTTAAAAAACATTTTTATAAATTTTTAAACATTATTATGATTTATTTTTTTTTTTTTAAATATCCGTGAAATAATATTTTTAGGTTTCTTTTAGTGGAATACGTAATACAAACATTTGTGTTACTTGGAAATAAAAAAAATGTTTAATTTTATTTGAAATTTTTCTTTAAAAATAACACAATTAATTTTTATATAAGGTAATTTAACCTATTTCTGTTATAAATTTTTTTTTAATTATTATTTTAGCCATTTGTTGTAATGTTACGAATAAATTTGTTTTGTAATCATTTTGTTTACGCCGAATAATGTTTGGTATCACGATTTCATACATTATTTTGTTTGTACCCACCGGGTTGGTCTAGAGGTAAAGTCGTCGCCAAAATCAGCTGTTTAACAGCTGATTTTCGGAGTCGAAGGTTCCTGGTTCAAATCCTAGTAAAGGTAGTTTTACTTTTATACGGATTTGAATGCTAGACAGTGGTTACCGGTGTACTTTGATGGTTGGGGTTCAATTAACCATGCTCTCTCAGGAATGGTCGACCTGAGTCTGTACAAGACTACATCTCATTTACACGTCATACACATCATCCTCATCTCATTGGGTCATGGGGTTGCTTATTGTTCTCAATTGAACAGATTGCAACGTACACACATTAGAGATTAAAAAAAAAATTTGTTTGTATTTTTTTTCAGCAGTGGATCTCATTGGTATACAAGTTATTTTTTCAGTTTGGATTTTTCTCAGTATTACTATACTTTAATTTTAATATATTTTTTCTATCATTAGAATATGTGATTTTTTTTATTGTTTTGAAGAATAGGTAGGTATTCTTTTTAGTTTTTTCACTTATTCTGATATATTTATTATAAATTTTTTTAATGATTTTTAGTTGTTATCATGAACTTAAATCATTACTTTTTTATATTTTTATTTACAAATTTCCTCCAAAAAGTATTACTAGAAATAAAATTTGTCAAAAATACAAAATATAAGGTAGAAAAGTGGTTTTAATATTTTGTAATTCCCAGATGATTTTGGAGACTGATTTTTAAGTTATATATTTTAAAGACTAGAAATCTATGATAATCATAATAAAAAAATATCTTAATTTGCTATTTTAAACTGTTTACTAAATTTTCTGTTTTTGTAAAAAAAAATTGGTGATTTGACAATTAAAAAATGTTTAAAAATGTCGATAATTTTTATGGTGGAATTCTAGAAGAATCAAAATAGCTTGTTATAAACTTGTAATCTGTTGATGGTACTACGTCTTCATTGAGTTCTTCTGTTTATGATGCCGGTCATCTGGCATGAAATTCGTCGTCTTCTGACAGCACTCTTGCCCTCCAAAATGCATTTCAGTAACTTATACTTATTGTCATTTCTAATGATCTATCCTAGATGTTCTTATTTTCTTTTTTTTTTACTGTGGAAATTATTTCCATTTCTTTACCAAACATCCACAATATTTTAAGAATTCTTTTCTAAGTTCATAACTCGAACGGTTCCAGTATCTCAGTTGTTTCTTCTGTTAATGTCAAAAATTTCACTCCGAACAATAAAATGGAGAATATGTAGCTTCGGAGGAATCTGATTTTTAACTTTAACCCTTTATAGAGCAGCACTGCAGGGGAAAATATACTTGTAAAATGTTAAATTTTATTTTATAGAGACTTGAATAATGTACTTCTAGTGCCAGAACAACAGTAAGATTTTCTTTTTTTATATTAAGTCCTAATAAGTATACTTACCAAGGAACATTTATTGAAATGGGAATCACATAATATTTAGTGGTAAGAATGCTTATTAAAACAACTTGTAGCTCTATATGACAGAAAAATGTGTAGAATAACTTATCTTGACTTTATACTAGCATGAATGCTTGCTTCCCCATAAAAAAACTCAAATTTTCTAAGCACTATACACAAGAAACAACAAAACAACATGGTCGCAAACGCTGGTATGAATTCTTACCACATTCGTGTAACTCACAAAGCAAATGGTCGCTGCGCACTAATTTCAAAATGTGGTTAGCCTACTTACCAGAAAACATCTATGAAACCATAAAATGCCAATAAGGTTCAACTGCATAGCTTATTCTTAAAGAAATTTAACCTTATTGCCAGTGGTAAGTATACTTACCAAAGACCGATAAAAGGTTAAATTCGAATTATGCATTTTGAACTACCTTGACCATTTGCCTGAAAGCTGTACTTATTTTTTCAATTCCGGCATTATTCATTTAAGGGGAGATTGTACTTTTCATCCCGCCAATGTTAAATTTACTATTTTTAGGTACATTTTTCATAGGATTGGTAAAATGTAGGGAAATGAAACTTTACACATTTCTAGTTGTCAGGTTTTTCTAGCTACTGAAATTTTTTTCAATTTAATCTTTTTGAGCATAAAATTAAAAACAAAATAACAAAAAAAAAAACAAAATAACAAATAACATAAAATTTACAAATTGTTTTTCTAGGTTTTTTAATATTACTCATTTTTAGAGCATCTAAGGAAATAATAAAAATTTACGGTATTGGACATATACAAAATGAGGTAAAAATTTCAGCCTGGTAGGTTTAATGGGACCTCAGAAAAATGTACCTAAATTTAAAAATCTAAATTTACGGGAATATGTAAAAAGCAAAAAGGCACAACTCAAAAAAATTAACGCAAACAAGTAAATTTCCCATCTGCAGTTGGTTAGAAAGCTGAGAATATTAAAAACAGCTATACAGATTATTTTTAAAAAACTAAAATTCCCTTTGCTGTAAAACCAATCAGCATAAAATTATGAAAATTATTCATTCTTGGTGACATGATAATTTTTCTGGGTAAACCTGCTAAAAACTTAATTTTTTCATTAAAATAATGTTTTTGATGTAGGTATTTAATGTTTTTCTGGTAGAGCTATTAAAACGTCTGAACTATTAAAAAATATAAAAAAACCGAAAATCGAAATTTTCAGTGAAAACCATCATACAGCTCACCCTTATACTGCCAAGGTATTTATATGTTGGTATTCATTCCACCACTACCCCATCAATGGTAAGTTCCACCCCTAAACTCTCTCTTTGCTGATTACCATAACATTTATTTTGCTGGTGTTAACTTTCGGGTCATATTTATGTCATTTAATTAAAATCCTTTATATAATCTAAACTATACACTTCAATGATTAGTTATTTAAAGATAACAGATTTTTCTTTTTATAACCTTCAAATGGAAGACATTTATTTATTGATTGATTCGAGCTAATTATCAAAAATACTGAAATAAATCTTATAAAAGCCGGCCGCATTGGCGCAGTTGGTAACATGCTCGCCTCTCATCATACGGTCCTGGGTTCGAATCCCACTCAGGCACGGCATAGTTTCAAACGTTATAAAAACAAAATCATTTCATCCTCCATTGTACAATAGTTACACCCCAATGTCGTCACTAATGACCGTTGTAAATGATGTGACGTTTAATAAAATAAATAAAAAAAAAATCTCATAAAAACTTTCAACAGAATTGGTTTACCTTGACAAATTTATAACTTATAAGGAAAAAAGTTACTTCACAAAATGGATCCATTTAACATAAAGTCTTATGGGAATTCGACAGGACCGAATTGTTTTTTACTTAATAGTCAAAGTTCAAATCCAACCAACAGAAGGAAGAAAGGTAGACCAAGGAAAACGTGGAAAAAGGGAATACAGGAAGCCATGAGGGAGAGAGGGATGGATGAGGGTGATTGGGAGGATAGAAGAGAATGGAGATTGAAGTGCGGGAAGCGGCGCCGGCCGTAGGAACCCCGGAAAAAAAAAAAGTCAAAGTTACTTAATAACCAATGATCTTATAACCAGGAGTCAACCTGTATTTCACAATTTCCATTAATTTATTTTTTTAACGCGAGGAAACCAAAATTACCGGTACCCAGGTACCTGAACCTACCTGCAATATATGGAGCTCTGTCGAAGGCAACTATCCACCAAAACCTCTTGGCTCCTTACTATCCCATCCAGACGCATTGCTGGATCACTGTTAGACATAACTTCACAACAAGCCGGTGGTTCTTTATCAGTTAGATAACGTTATTTCAGTGCAATTTCCCTTCTTACCACTCATCCCCCTACTTTTTGAGTGACTTCTTTCAAGACTAACGCAGGTCCCCACCTGCGTTCTCTGCTCTTCATTACCTTCTGAATGAACTCCTCAATGGCCTTCTAGCTTTCATCATCTGCAATCATAAACTCTCTGAGATTTTCGGGAGGAATTGGTGACCCAAATAGGGTCACTAGAACCTCCCTCTCTGGTATCCATCTTTTGGAGTTGAAAATCACATGTTCTGCATTGTCCTCTTCCACCTCACAATCCAAACAGCTTTCTTTTTTCTTTTTTTTGTTTTTTTTTTTTTTTTGTTTAACGTCTGACTGTTCTGCAATCACTGCTAATGCAGACGGTGAAGGATGAAATGATTTTATATAACGTATGAAAATATGCCATGCCTGAATGGGATTCGAACCCAAGACCGCATGATGAGAGGCAAGCACGTTACCAACTACACCAATGTAGCCGGCAAAAATAACTTGCTTCAAAAAAATTCAAACAGCTTGCTTCATCTGATTGTCTAAAATGGTGAAGATACGCCTGAAAGCTACCATTCGCCGTCAATGCCTGTGTGAGGTAATAACCAATCTTGTGTATCCCCTACTCAGCCATTTCTTTAGATCCGGAATTAATCTGTGTTCATCGATCGGACACCTCTTCATCCCATCTCTCCTGACACCTCCTGAGAAGTCTATCTCTGGCTTCTCTCTTTATATGAGCCATTGCAGCCTCTCCAGCTTTCAGTCCTTCAGATATCTCACTTCTTTCCCAGGCTAGCAAATCTATAGAGGCTATGCTTGCCACACCACCATTACTGTACCCGCTGAAACTGTTCATTCTCTCATTGTTCAATTGCTCCATTTGTAAATCAAACAATTTTTTGATGCAAAACTATATTAGGCTACGTTTCGATTATCAAATATTTTTGAATTAAACACAATAAAATTAGCACTACCCATAACAGACAGGTGGAGTGTCAAATTATTTACTCTCAATCTGTTTGTTACAGGGCTAAAATAAATAGTTATGTTTCTTATCACATGGTCACCCAATTAAATTACTGAATCATTTAAGAACTGAAGAGGTAGAGGTGCAAAAGACACTAATCAGAGTTGTCTCCTCTGAAAGTAATAAAGTTCATTATACAGCCAGACCCTGTGGTGAATGAAGTGAAGGTGTCATTTGCAGAGTGGAAAATATGTGCTTCTCAGAGGGCCCGGCATGCTGATAGCACATTTTTCCACTCAGTGAGGAAGGCAATGGTAAACCACCTTACTCCTCGTTTTACTTAGTAAAATCTCTAAGAGGTTCAAACCAGCCTTTCAAACCGGCTGATGACCTAAACAACAAAATTAACAATATTTTGTAATCACTCTTTTAACCTGAAATTAATAAAAGGATAAAATCTAAATGATGTAATTAACGTAATATTTAACACTCACATAAACAGAAGAAAAGATATAATTTAAAATTAACCCAGACTTCTACGATTAAAATAATTAACTACTGAAAAATTGAAGTAGATTATCATAAATATTCAGAATTGTTATCAACCACAGTGGCTGAGTTTTCTATTCATTGTTTTCTAAGGAAATAAAATTATGAAATGCCGGCCGCATTGGCGCAGTTGGTAAAGTGCTCGCCTTTCATCATGCTGTCCTGGGTTCGAATCCTACTCAGGCACAGCAAATTTTCATATGTTATAAAAAATCATTTCATCCTCCATTGTACAATAGATACACCCCAACGTCGTCGCTAATGACCATTGTAGTTGATGCGACGTTAAATAAATTAATTTAAAAAAAAAATGATGAAATGTTTCGGTTGGTTTGTACAGAGAATTTCAAGTTAGTCCAGTATTTTCATATTATGTTGTTTCTTCAGTTGGCGTGCATGTTGCTTAAATAATTAAAAGAAATTTGTTTTTTTTTTTGTCTTACGTCATATTAGTTGATTTCACTTTTCAAACAATAAATGTTCATGTAGGCTATACTGAAGAAAAGGCTAAAATAAGTCATGCGTTTAATTAAAAACTTGAACATCTGAATCGGTTTCTTCTTCTTCAGGTGCCTTCTCCATTACGGAGGCTGGCTATCATCATGGTCAGTCGTACCTTGTCCACTGCTGCTCTGAAAAGGTCATGCAACGAGCAGTTAAACGCTTCCCTCAGGTTTCTTAACCAGGTTTTTTTTTTGCGTCCCACCGAGCGTTTACCAACGATTTTTCCTTGGATTATGAGATGCAGAATCTCATATTCAGGTCCCCTCATGATGTGTCCAAGGTATGTCAGTTTTCTTATCTTTATGCTTTGCAGGATTTCCAGCTCTTTCCCTAGTCTTCTGAGGACTTCTATATTTGTGACCCTGTCTGTCCACGGTATTTGAAGTATTCGCTGGTAGGCGATTTCAAAGCGATATTCAAATTATAATCGTTTTTTTTGTCATCAGTCTCTCAACTGGTTTGATACAGTTCTCCAAGCTGTTCTATCTTGCATGAGTCGTTTCATATCTACATACCTGTAACACCCTACATCTTTTGTAATTTGCTTTATATATTCTAATCTCTACCTCCCCCTACAATTTACTCCCTCAATATTACCCTCCATTATTGATAGCCCAATACCTGGATGTCTTAAGATATGCCCCACTTAGCCTATCCCTTCTTCTTGTAAGATGCTTCCATATACTTCTTTTTTCATCCACTCGCCTAAGAACCTCTAAATTACTTATTTTGTCCACCAACCTAATCTTTAACATCTTCCTATAACACCACATTTCAAAAGCTTCTATCCTCTTCTTTTCTACAGCCCCTATCACCCACGTTTCACTCCCGTATAATGCTACACTCCAAACATAATGTTTTAAGAAATTTTTCATAATCTGTAAATCAATGTTTGTAGTCAGTAAGCCGTTTTTTATTTCAAAGGCGTTTCTACCTTGAGCAATTTTACTTTTGATATCACTTGTGCTTCTACCATCCTTTGTTATTTTACTCCCTAGATAGTAGAATTCCCCAACTTCCTGTAAGTTTTTGTTGCCTACTTTTACATTTCCCATCTCTTCTAAACCACTTTTGCTGCTGCACAACACTTTCGTTTTGTTCTTATTAATTTTCATGAAGTAATCCTTTCTCAAGATCTCATCCATTCTATTTAAGAGATCCTCTAGTTCTTTCTTTGTCTCGGCTAATACTACTATATCATCAGCAAATCTCAGCATTTTTATTGTTTCTCCTTGAATTTTTATTCCTGCGTCAAATTTCTCCTTCACTTCATAAATAAAGGCTATAGCATATAACCTCCATTTCAAAGTTATTTTTGTTCAAAACAGTTTGTATAATTTTAAAAACGATAACTATTTCTGGGTAAATCAGTTTTCAAACAGTCACTTTAAAAGTAAAAGTGTAAGATTAAATCATACAGTTTAGCTATAAATGACTCAGTAATGACCAGGTGACAACAATTTATGAATAAAATAAAATGTGATATTATTTAACAAAAACATAATGAATCATATATTATTAATGGAACTCTTTATTATTTTAAAGCTAAAAAATTACAAATAAAATATTAAACATGTATTAAAGTATTCCACTAAAAATAAAATTTATTTTATTTATGAAAGAAAAATACAAGTATAATTTTATAAAGAATCATCTATTATAACACATATAAAAAAATTTCAAATTTATTCACAAATTACGTAATAACTAAAAAATAAACCATTGTTTACATTATTCATACAGAAATAATAAAAAATAAATTGAATAAAATTATTTAATTATTTTTATTTTATAATTATCGATTATTATTATTATTATATTATGAATACTAATAAATATACAAATAATAAATCATAAATGATAATTAATAACCTAAAAAAAGTGTTGTGGATTAGTAGTTCTAGATAAAATTTCCTTCCCGACCCAAAATTATAAATTTATTATAATAGCATTATAGTTAGACTCGCCGAAAATGAAAATGTGCTGTACGCTCGCTTTGGTGTCCTGTGTTATTAATTGTTCATAAATTGTCTTTGTCTTGTGTCCATTGTGGTATACCCTTCCAACCCTTATTAAATAAAAAAAACAACCCTCAAATAAATAAAGTTACCAATAATAATTTATATTAAATGTATATGTTTGTTGTTGTATTATTATTATTATTATTATTATTAAAAAATAAAAATTAATCAAAGTAAAAATTCATTTTCATATAACCCCTAACCTAATAACCTAACATAAAAAAAAATTCTCTTTCATTCACTAAAATAATAATACTAATGTTATTATTATTACTACTATAAAATGTTCCAATATAAATAATAATAGATCTCCCCCACAATCTTTCATTCATAAAAAATAAATTAAAAAAAAAAAATTTATATAGGTATTTAATTTTTGTTTTATTCGTGAAAGTACAGTAAACTCTCTTTAATTTGAAAGTTATAGGGAATAAGACGGCCCATAACAGACTGGTGGGTGTCAAATTATTTACATTCAATCTGTTCGTTTCAGGGCTAAAATAAAGTTCTGTTTCTTCTTACATGGTCAGCCAATAAAATACCTGAATCATCTAAGAACAGAATAGGTAGAAGTGTAAAAGACACTAATCAGAGTTATATCCTCTGAAAATAATGAATTTCATTATGCAGCCATACCCTGTGGTGAATGAAGTGAAGGTATCATTTGCAGAGTAAAATTATGTGCTTTTCAGAGAGCCCGGAATGCTGATAAGCATAATTTTTCACTCAATGAGTTGTGGCAATGGTAAACCACCTCACTCTTCGTTTTACTTAGTAAAACCTCTACAGGTTCAAACCAGCCACACAGGCTGATGACCTAAACTAAAAAACTAGGGAATTAGAAAACATTCTTATTAAACAATAAAAAAATCATTAAATTTTCATTACAGTAGAATCTCGGTAATCCGGCTGTGCAGTAGTCTGGCACCTCCAGTAATCCGGCCCTTAAAATATTAGGGCTAAAAGTATGAAACCTCACCCAGGACATATTTTCGTAAAAGATTTAAATTGAATTAATGAAATCAACTTGATTTAATTACGGAGGATTTAAAATAACACGTATGTTTAGGATTCGATTAAAGAAATTAATAAACAGACCTTAATTATTATTGTTAAATACAATCATTTTTGGCCTTTTATCCAAAATCCAGAACTGGGTCATACTCTATACTTCATGCTGAATTGACAACGAAACGTAATTCTCAGAACAGGAGCACCCCCACACCGCACTAGGCGATGTCAACAGCCGATAATTATGTTTAGTACAATGACTGACACAAGTACTCAGCAAACCTTTTTTAATCAGTTAATTTAATTTAAAATCACATAGAAATCAATGCATATCCATTTTTTGTTGAAATTTATAATTTATAGTTCCAAAATTCCAACACATCCAGTAATCCGGCATTTTCAGTAATCCGGCACCCTCTCGGTCCCGAACAGGCCGAACTACTGAGATTCTACTGTACTTTATTATCAAAGGAGAACTATTTCTTGTTGGTTACAATACGAGGCAACAGAATCACTCTACCTTTACTGTAATTCATTGAACAGTGTGCTACTTAGCTAAGATATTTTACTTGCTAAATACATTAATTTAACAGCTGATTTTCAGAGACGAAGGTTCCTGGTTCAAATCCTAGTAAAGGTAGTTACTTTTATACGGATTAGAATGCTAGACAGTGGTTACCGGTGTACTTTGATGGTTGGGGTTCAATTAACCATACTCTCTCAGGAATGGTCGACCTGGGTCTGTACAAGACTACACCTCATTTACACGTCATACACATCATCCTCATCTCATTGGGTCATGGGGTTGCTTATTGTTCTCAATTGAACAGATTGCAACGTACACATATTAGGAATTTAAAAAAAAAAAATACATTGAAATGTTGTTATGTAGAGTTATTGTTTAGGTCATCAGCTGAAAAGCTGGTTTGTACATGTAGAGGTTTTACTAAGTAAAACAAGAAGTGAGGTAGTTTTTTATTGCATTCCTCACTGAACGGAAAAGTACGCTTATCAGCATGCCGGGTCCTCTGTAATGCACATATTTTCCACTCTGCAAATGACACCTTCACTTCATTCACTACAGGGTCTGGCTGTATAATGAAATTCATTACTTTCAGAGGAGATAACTCTGATTAGTGTCTTTTACACCTCTACCTCTACTGTTCTTAAACGATTCAGTCATTTAATTGGCTGACCATGTGATAAGAAACACAACTATTTATTTTAGCCCTGCAATGAACAGATTGAGAGTAAATAATTTGATTCTCCGCCTGTCTGTTATGGGCAGTAAGTAGAGTTATTAAAAATAAATAGGTCTAATTATGTGGTTTCAGAATAGATTAAAAGAATTTTCCACATATTATGAACTTCAGAATCGCTAAGGTAGGCTGCATCAATTCATCAAAAACAAACAGAAATTGGAATCGTATAATTTTATAATTTATCGTGTTTTTTTAAAAGTCAATTCCGGAAATGATTGAGTTTGTTTATTTACGTAAGTAGGCATGTTTACAACTTAAAAATACTGCTAATTAATGATGTGTTCAAAGAAAAGCCCTACTTTTAAATTTATTTATTTTTTTTAGCTTTTATTTAATATTGGGAACTGTACAATATTGACAACTACCCAATTTGATCGCTGTTTCTCGCTGTCATTTTTTGAAGTGGATTACGCATGAGTTTGAACAGGGACCCCCAGTAGAGTTTGTTCATGGATGACTGTCAGCTGGTCACCATACAAAGTCACTTGTCTAACCGGTGTTACTTAACAAATAATAGCGACTTACTACCAGCTGACTGACTGGGCTAGCCCGGAGGCTGTTCACCCCTAAATCCAGCCATAGCTGGTGGCAAAGTTTTCTAATGAAAATATTATTGTAAAATATTAAGGCTACTTAGCTTTTGTACGAAAGAAAAAGGCTTACCTTTTACTTATGGTAATAACCATTAGTAATTTCTGAATATTCTCTTTAACGGGATCGAATGACACTACTTTTGTTTTCAAATTCCAACTTTGATTATTTGACTTCCGGTTTTGGACCACTTATGGTTGAAACCGGAACTTAAAACCCAATCCAGGCCCATAACATTTTGTGTAGATTATGAATTCAAAAACCATTTGTTGCTATCTTTTGTATTCTCTGACATCTGGAGGTGACGGACGAACAGATATCCGAATATGATAGATTACAATTTTAAAAATTTTCACCTAAGAGCACAAGCCATAATTTTTATAATAGAAACGGTGATAGACAATATTGTTTCCACAAGTTATTCATTGCTTTAGATTGGTGTTTTATCGTTCTAATGTTAATTTTTTATGTTCCTATTATTATCAATTTACCCATAACAGACAAGAAGAGTGTCAAATTATTTATACTCAATCTGTTCGTTGCAGGGCTAAAATAAATAGTTCTGTTTTTTATCATATGGTCAGCCAATTAAATGACTGAATCATTTAAGAACAGAAGAGGTAGAGGTGTAAAAGACACTACTCAGAGTTATCTTCTCTGAAAGTAATGAATTTCATTATACAGCCAGACCCTGTTGTGAATGAAGTGAAAGTGTCATTTGCAGAGTGAAAAACATGTGCTTTTCAGAGGGCTTGGCATACTGATAAGCGTACTTTTCCACTTAGTGAGGAAGGCAATGGTACAACAACCTCACTTCTCGTTTTACTTAGTAAAACCTGTACAGGTTCAAACCAGACTTTCAGCTGATGACCTAAACAACTTTATTGTTATCAACTGTACTAGAAGTGGAATGACATGACTCCATTATTAACTAAATTTCTCAGTAAAATATTTAAATAATGATACAACTTTTATGTAGCTATTTCAAGTGGCATTATAATTTCTTTGAATTAGCAAGAGTTTACTGTATAAAATAATTTTTTCATAAACCATTCTTGAACTAACGGATAGTGTTCAATATCGTAGATGTGGTAATGTAATTTAGGAATGAAAAATTGACATTTGTTTATGTAAGACATCTGAATTTTTTAAATACTTCTTTTGGATTACTGATTGAATTTCAGTTGATACATTGAAACAGTGTTATATTATTTTAATACAATATAATTCTTTTAGTAGTTCAAATAAAAAAATTTTATTATTACATTTAACTCACCGGGTTGGTCTAGAGGTAAAGTCGTCGCCAAAATCAGCTGTTTAACAGCTGATTTTTAGAGATGAACGTTCCTGGTTCAAATCCTAGTAAAGGTAGTTACTTTTATACGGATTTGAATGCTAGACAGTGGTTACCGGTGTACTTTGATGGTTGGGGTTCAATTAACCATACTCTCTCAGGAATGGTCGACCTGAGTCTGTACAAGACTACACCTCATTTACACGTCATACATATCATCCTCATCTCATTGGGTCATGGGGTTGCTTATTGTTCTGAATTGAACAGATTGCAACGTACACATATTAGGAATTTAAAAAACCAAAAATAATTACATTCAGATCCTGTTAACTTACATAAACCAAAGCCATTTCATTTCTAAATGACATCATCATGAAGATTCTGATATAAAACAATATTTTGTTACTTTAATATTGATTAAACACGGACCTTTCACTAAAAAAAATCCTGCCATCGCGAAATAAATATTATTTAAAATGTAAAAATAAATGAATTAATTTAAAAAAAATCAATTTATGTACACTGTTACGGAATTTTATGATTATAAGAATGAAAAATAATATTATTATAATATTTACGTATTCATCATTATTAGAATTATTTATTTATAATTATTATTATTTATTATTATTATTATTGTTTTATATAACAAAAAAATAAAATAAATTAATATAAATAAAAATATTATTGTTTTATCTCTTGTTGTTATTATTATTATAATTATGATTATAATTAATTATAATCAAAAATATTATTTCAGAGAAAAAACCAATAAGATAATATATTATTATATTGTATGTGTATATATATAAAAAAAAAGTAAAAATAAATTATGAAAAATATATACATAATATTTATATATTATTATTATAAATATAATAATAATAAAAAAATAATACCAATATTTTTATAATATTGGTTAAAATAATAAAATATAAAATAATTTTTAATATAAAAGAAAAACACAATGAATGTCAGTAATAGCCTGTATTAAAACATTTAAATTTGTATGTATAAATGAATAAATGTAATGTTAAATAATTAATACATGTCGATTTATTTATTTTTATTTATTTATTTCTAAATCCACTAAAATTAGTCCTTTCTTTATTATTTCTTTTAATATTTCAAACTAATTTAATAAACCAAATTTAAAAGACACATTAAAATTTAAAATATATACCCATCAAAAATTTTTTTTAAATAATACAAAAATTTTTTAAATAAATTAAAAATTTGCATGTTTGAAAATTGGTTTCTGTTATCCTGATATGTATTTCCCAATCAGTTTGTGTTTGTCTTATTGTTTCTGTCGATATATGTAACCATTTTTATTTCTGTAGTTTTAAAAGAAACTAAATAGGTATAGTTACTGAAGTCACGAGATTGCCTTTTGCATATGTATGGGCAGTGAGGAAGAAGAGTGGAATATTTTCAGTGCTGCCAACCTCAACAGTGAGACACTACTCGTACATTTTACTACCGTGCAGTTTTTAGATACATTTTGTAAGCTGTGGTTTATTTCGAGAAAATGTTTTCTTCATAAACTTATAAGAAATAAATGTGACCTGTAATATTGCCTATAGTTTAATTGCATTACTAGAAATGCTTGATTTACTCTAATTACGAATGAGTTACCTTCTTTACTATTGCTGTCATCGGCGTTTTTATTATCAGTCTCTCTAGTATCTACCTAACCGTTGTCTTTTCTTACCAGGTGTCAACAAAACTGTTAAAGAATAGCTTCCTCACGTCTTTAATTTCCTTCTTTATTTTTCGAATTGTGGAAAGAGAAACATCACAGTAGTTAGCTGCTCGCTCACGGCTTTTGTTAAGAGGCGCGAATATGCATTTTTGTTTAATTTCAACTTCACAAAATTTTATTACATTGCTTTTAGCACTGTGAATAGTTCCACCACGTTTTCAAGAAACCGACATTTGTGTTTACGGTAAGAAACAGTTATACTCGTACAGTTAACCTACAAAAAGGTTCCGCAATATAATGTATATGCTCTGGGTATAGTATAAGTTGTTATGTTTATCGTACTGAAATTAAATCAGTCCCGCATGCGCACTGATGTTTTCCCCCTTTCCCCCTTTACCCCTCGTTGCAAATAAGGGCAAACTCATGACTCAAGTGACTATAGTTTGATATTAAATTTTTTTAATTTGTCTCTATGTTAAAATTTTCATATTAGGCTGTGGCCTGAGTAAAGCGGGGTGTGCAGCATGTGAGTGCAAACATGTGTGCAACATGTGCAAACATGTGTGCAACATGTAGTAAACATTAGCGTGGCCTGGTGACAAGAATTTTGAGTGAAGCGTGCAGCAGACTTAGCAGCAGTGGCTACAGCATCGAGCGTTCAGTTAAATACAGTTTGTGTTTTAATAATAAAAATAATTTATTTATTTCTCCATTGTGTTACAATAAACCAGTACACACACAAACAAGGCTTAGATATCTAATACAAACAAAATCCATTATAAGAGATTACATTAATAATACAAGTTAAGAATAAAGATGAATTTTAAAACATCTGGTGTGAAACACTCACACAACTCTCTCTTGCCAATGTAAATAATTAACAATAAATGTTACATTAGTAATAAAACAAAAAGTAGTGAAAAATTTTATTTTAATTTTATACATAATCACTTATCGTCACCTTCAATATACACTACTTCTCTATCCCTACAACGCTCCATGCGAATTTTCCATTGTTGGAAACAGTGCTGGAAGTCATCTTCTGTCAGCTCATTCAGGACACGTGCTGCTTTCTCTTTTACAGCTTCCACAGACTCAAATCTTGTCCCTTTTAATGCAGATTTCAACTTAGGGAACAGGTAGAAGTCATATGATGCAAGATCTGGTGAATACGGTAGGTGTTCTAACACTGAGATGCTGTACTTGGCTAGGAACCTCTTGACAGATAACGCGGAATGAGCTGACGCATTGTCTTGGTGGAGAACCCATGATTTGTCCTTCCACATTTCGGGGCGTTTTTTCCTTACTCTTTGACAAAGTTTAGAAAGTACCTCAAGGTAGTAATATTGATTAATTGTTTGATCTTCAGGAACCCAGTGAAGGTACACAATCCCATGGATATCAAAAAACCATCATCGTTGCTTTAAATTTTGACTTGCTTATTCGAGCTTTTTTGGCTCTCGGTGAAGTTTAGCTCTTCCAGTGCAAGGATTGGCACTTTTTTTCCGGATCATAAGTAAAAAACCACATTTCATCACATGTTATTATCTTCTACCTGTTCCCTAAGGTGAAATCTGCATTAAAAGGGACAAGATTCGAGTCTGTGGACGCTGTAAAAGAAAAATCGGCACGTGTCCTGAAGGAGTTGACAGAAGATGACTTCCAGCACTGTTTCCAACAATGGAAAATTCGCATGGAGCGTTGTAGGGATAGAGAATGAGTGTATATTGAAAGTGACAATAAGTGATTATGTATAAAATTAAAATTAAATTTTTTTACAACGTCAGTCTCGTTATTTAATTGCCACCTCATAATGAAATTCATTACTTTCAGAGGAGATAACTCTGACTAGTGTCTTTTACACCTCTACCTCTTCTGTTCTTAAATAGTTCAGTCTTATAATTAGTGGACCATGTGATAAGAAACAGAACTATTTTTTGTAGCCTTGGAACTAGCAGATCCAGTGCTATTAACCCAGTTTGTAGTAAAATATCATCTGGGGTATTTGTACTAAAACAAATTGCCAGATTAAATGATAAATAATTACTAATGGCAGCTTATTATAGCCTCATTCTGTCTCATATCCCTTATGGTATTTTAGTATGGGGTAATTCTAGCATGGGTAATATGAATTGGGTTTTTAAATTCAAAAGAAAGCTATTAGGTGTATGGTGGGAGCTAACCAGCTAACCTCATCCACACCACTATTTAAGGAGCTTAAATTGATTACAGTTCCCTCTCTCTACATTTTTGAGGTGATTATGTATGTTAGGCAAAATAATGAGGCTAATCACTCCACAAAATTGTTTCAACACAAACCTACTTATGTAGGAAAAAAATTCAAGAATAAATTACCCCAATGTTTAAAATGTTGTGAGGATTTGAATTCCTTTAAAAAGAATCTGAAATATTACTTGATAGGTGAAACTTTTTATAGCGTACAAGAATTTTTTTCTTGATAGTAGTGATACATTGTGTGATTGTTATATGTATTTCAGGTGTTATATCTGACATGTCCTATACTCCTCCTGGAGTCTCCAGGGCGCAAAAAAAAGTGAAAATAATTTAACACTCCACATGCCTGTTATGGGTGAAATAAGTTTAATAACAAACAAAATTTTAACAATGCAATAAAAAATTTGATAGAAAGATCCTCTGCAAAAAAATATTTTTTTATGATACCTCCACTCACCCCTTACAGCCATCCCAACCTCCATGAAATGAACTATAGATACTGAAGTCATGAGATTACCTTTTGCATATGGATGGACTGTAAGGAAGGGTAGCGAAATTTTTTTTTTTTTTTTTTTTTTTTTTTTGCGCCCTGGAGACTCCAGGAGGAGTATAGGACATGTCAGATATAACACCTGAAATACATATAACAATCACACAATGTATCACTACTATCAAGAAAGAAATTCTTGTACGCTATAAAAAGTTTCACTGATCAAGTAATTTTTCAGATTTTTTTTAAAGGAATTCAAATCCTCACAACACTTTAAAGATTGGGGTAATTTATTCATGAATTTTCTCCCTGCATAAGTAGGTTTTTGTTCAAACAATTTTGTGGAGTGATTAGCTACATAATAATTATTCCTGTTTCTCGTGTTATGATTGTGAACATTGAAATTCTGCATAAAAAAATATTCTCAGTGCTGCCAACCTCAACAGTGAGACACTACTCATACATTTCACTACCGTGCAGTTTCTATATACATTTTGTAAGCTGTGGTTTATTCCAAGAAAATGTTTTCTTCATAAACCTTATAAGAAATAAATATGACCTGTAATATTGCCTATAGCTTAATTACATAACTAGAAATGTTTGATATCCTGTAATTATGAATGAATTGCCATCTTTACTATTGCTGTCATCGGTTTTTTCATTATCAGTCTCTCTAGTATCTACCTAACCGTTTGTTTTTTACCAGGTGTCAACAAAACTGTTAAAGAATAGCTTCTTCACGTCTTTAATTTCCTTCTTTATTTTTCAAATTGTGGAAAGAGAAACATCACAGTAGTTAGCCGCTCGCTAACAGCTTTTTTTAAGAGGCACGGAGAGGCATTTTTATTTAGCTTCAATTTCACAACATTTTATTACATTGCGTTCAGCACTGTAAATAGTTTGACCACGTTTTCGAGAAACCGACGTTTGTGTTTACGGTAACAAACAGTTTTATTCGTACAGTTAATTTCAAAAGGTTCCGCAAAATTCTGTATATGCTTTGGGTATAGTATAAGTTGTTATGTTTGTCATACTGAAATTAATGCAGTCGGGAATGCGCACTGATGCTTTCCCCCCCCTTTACCCCTCGTTGCAAACAAGGGCAAACTCGTGACTCAACTGACTATAACAGGGAAACGGGGATGACCTACTTGAGTTGAAGAAATGCAACAACAGATAGAAATCCTTGAAAATGCTGCACTACCTATCGGGTTGTAAATCCAGGGGACATCAAAAGAAAAACACTTAAATACCTAAATACAGGCAAGTAAACTTGTGCAGGGATTGGCAATGATGCCACACCTACAGCGTGGAAAGATAACTTAGAAAAACTCAAAGGAGAAAGAACAAAAAAACCAACAACAAGAAAAACCACAAATGCCGGCCACATTGGCACAGTTGGTAACGTGCTCGCCTCTCATCATGCGGTCCTGGGTTCGAATCCCACTCAGGCATGGCATATTTTCATACGTCACAAAAAATCATTTCATCCTCATTACACACAGTTACACCCCAACGTCGTCGCTAATGACCTTGTAGTTGATGCGACGTTAAATAAATTAAAAAAACCACAAATCTAACAGACAACTAAAATAACAATTGAAGAGCTTCATGGATGAAGGTGCTATGCAACAAAAATATTTTATTTATTTATTTATTATTGCTAAAACCCACCAGGTTGGCCTAGAGGTAAAGTTGTAGCCAAAATCAGCTGTTTAACAGCTGATTTTCGGAGACAAAAGTTACTGGTTCAAATCCTAGTCAAATAAGTTAATTTTATACAGATTTGAATGCTAGACAGTGGTTACTGGTGTACTTTGATGGTTGGGGTTCAATTAACCATACTCTCTCAGAAATGGTCGACCTGAGTCTGTACAAGACTACACCTCATTTACACGTCATACACATCATCCTCATCTTATTGGGTCATGGGGTTGCTTATTGTTCTCAATTGAACAGATTGCAATGTACACAAATTAGGGATTACAAAAAAAAATTATTGCTAAAACAAGTACAATGAATTGTATCCTATCTTATTCCCTAATACCTGCATAGGTCTAGCCTGTGCGCGGGTATGAGTTGATTTATTTTATTTATTCTATTATAATAATAGCTTTTTATGTCTACACTAAATTTACATAAAAGAAAAGAAACAAAAATTTACAAAAAAAAACATGCAACAAAATTTCCTAACGTAAATATACAAAAAACAGGATAATAGTATAAAAAATAAATTAAAAAATAAAATAAAAATAAAATGTCATGTAATGGCAAAGGATGAAGCAGACTTTCGATGACAATGTTAACAAAAAAAAAAAAAAAAATTTTTAGCTGATACAAGAGGAAGAGTAATTAGTTTGAATAGATAGAACTAATTAAATCCTCAGACTGCCCTCTCCCTAAATTAATCAGCCAGTTGGTTACTTTTCTTTCGTATATTTGAGGAGTTACATCAGTATTTCGGATAGCCTCTGGTAAATTAAGGTATGTGATTGAGGCTATACTGTATAATGTGGTGCAGTGGTGTTAATGGAGGGGCTTCATATACGAGGGTAGGCTGATAAGTAATGCACACATGCTTGTAGAAGACGAACAAAAAGAAATAGCAAGATGGGGTAAATAACAAATTAAAGTACAAATCTTAACCTACCAAATTATCTATTTATTTTTCAATATAGTCACCGTTAAGCATTACACATTTCTCCCAACGTTTAACAAGTTTTTTCATTCCGTCACTGAAAAATTCTTCCGACTTTCCTCGAACCCAGGACGCAATAGCTGCCTTCACCTCATTGTCCGAGCTGTAATGATTACCCTTAAGGTCTCTCTTCAGTAGAGGAAAAAAATAAAAATCGCAAGGCGCAAGGTCGGGAGAATACGGAGGGTGTAAAATTGGTTGAAACTTCAGGTTTCTCAGAGCCTCTCCAGTTGCACGCGAAGTGTGTGGACGAGCATTGTCGTGTTGCAAAATTATTGGCGCCAGGTTGCCTCTAACACGACAAACTCGACGTCGGAGGTGTTTCAGAGTCTGTATATACTGAGCAGAATTTACCGTTGCCCCTCGTTCCAGATAATCAGTCACATAAACTCGGCGAGCATCCCAAAACACAGTCAAAAGAATTCTTTTGCGGACGGTTGTGTTTTGAACTTTTTCACAACAGGAGAATGTGGATGACGATATTCAGCGCTCTGCCTTTTTTCTTCGGGATCGTAATGATGAACCCATGACTCGTCCCCCGTCACAATATTCAAAAGAAAGTCGTCTCCTTCGTCACGGTAGCGCTTCAAAAGTTGTTCAATTCGCGTTGTTTAATTCTCGTTGACATAGCACCAGAACACGACGCCATACTTCCACTACTCAAAACAAACTGAATGAAAGCAACGCCTTCAAACTGCGCAGACTTGTAGAGGAGAAATAGTACTTCCACATGCCACCAGGCGCGCTACTGAAGTTTATTTAGTTGTCTTCTACAAGCATGTGTGCATTACTTATCAGCCTACCCTCGTACAATACGGGTTACAGCTCTGGTATCATAATTATGAGTTATTTTCTGCAGTACGGAAAGTTTATTAGATCTTATCTACAGTAATAAGTTTCTTATGTAACGTTGCCGAATGTCAAGTACCCGAAATCTACCGTACAATAAATCAGAAGTGAATTGTCTGTCACAATTTAAAGCGCTTTTGATCACAGCTTTCTGAGTTGTTACGAGTGGTTCCAATGTCGAACAGAAGGCCCCACCCCAAGCGATATATAGTTTAGTGGAAATTGCTACCCTTCATGAAAATTTTGTCTTATGCAATTAAAACTTCATAAAACTTTACTTTTAATTGTCACTTTTTTAATAGATTATCGAGCATCGACTACCATTTCACAGTTCCTTATTTGTACATTTTTGAAGTGGTAATGTACATAAAGAAAAATACCTTTTTACAGAATTTAGATGTTCACAACCACTACACAAGAAACAGAATCGATTATTATGTTGCTAATCACAACACTAAATTGTTTGAACAAAAACCAACTTATGCAGGTAGAAAATACATCAATAAATTGCCACAAGGTTTAAAAAGTTATGACAATTTAAGTTATTTTAAAAAAAGCTAAAACAATATTTGATTGATGAATCATTTTACAATGTGCACAAATTCATTTCTAAATAGTTTTGATTGAAAAATATTTAACTTCTAATTAAACAAATATTGTGTACTATTTGATACAAAGGGGTTCATGACAAGCCTACTGAGTTAAGCAGTAGCAGGAAAATATCATTGGTAAGTGATGAATTTATCATTGTGTTTGATTTTTTTTTAATTTTAATTTTGTGTTATATTTGATTCAATGGGGTTCATGACAAGCCTACTGAAGTAAGCAGTAGCAAAAACAATTTTCTGGTGGTAAGTGATAAATTTATCATTGGTGATAAACTTTCAGTTTATCAGTTTTATTTGACATGTCCTATACTCCCTTTGGAGTCTCCTGGATGCAAGTAAAAAAAAAAAATTTCATATGACACTCTTATTCTTACCCATACTACACTTTCATCAACTAAAATGTTTTTATTGTAGACTGTATCATCTATAAATGGATTAACGGTAATGTAATAATACAAAATAATCGTAAAGACTTTATAAGAGACATTTTTAAAGGAACACACAATGCATATTGTGACACTTATCGCTAAGGTCTGTTTCAGGATCTAGGTAATTAAATAATTAATACACTAAAGTTTACAATTACAAGTATTTATTACAACTAAAAGATTTACAAAATAAAATAACAAACTAATTATAATGAAGTAATACAATAAATAACTCAATAATAATTTACTTAATACTTACAAATAATTATATAGAATGCACATTCACAATGAAACTGAATACACAATGCACAAATACAATAAGACTGAATAACAATGCCTCAGAAACCCGTTGACCTGTTCTAATGGAGTTACCTTCACACGTAGTACACACTCGTCAAAGATCAAACGAATACTAACTCACTGATTGCACTCGAAGCTCTATTTAAAAAAAAAAAAAAAATTTATATGGGCGGTTGAAAGAGCCTTCTCGAAAGACACCGAAATTCAATATAAAAGTCCTTTCTGGAGAAATCTTATCAAATGTAAAAAGGTTATAATTGAATAAAAAGGTGTTACAGGTAATCAACCGACTCTTTCATAAATAGTTGTACAACAAAAGACCCTACCTTGTCATACCTTAAAAAGTTGTGACAATTTAAGTCATTTTAAAAAAAAGCTAAAACAATATTTGATTGATGAAACATTTTACAATGTGCACAAATTCCTTTCTAAATAGTTTTGATTGAAAAATATTTAACTTCTAATTAAACAAATATTGTGTACTATTTGATACAAAGGGGTTCATGACAAAAGCCTACTGAGTTAAGCAGTAGCAGAAAAAATTATTGGTAAGTGATGAATTTATCATTGTGTTTGATTTTTTTATATTTAATTTTGTGTGATATTTGATTCAATGGGGTTCATTACAAGCCTACTGAAGTAAGCAGTAGCAGAAACAAATTTTTGGTGGTAAGTGATGAATTTATCATTGGTGATAAACTTTCAGTTTATCAGTTTTATCTTGACATGTCCTATACTCCCTTTGGAGTCTCCTGGATGCAAGTAGAAAAAAAAGTACACAATAGTGCAGTCCTTTTAAATAACCTTTTATAATTAGGCCTATTGTTACTTTTTTACTCTATTATCTACTCTTATAACATTTTATGCTGCCCATAACAGACAGGTAGAGTGTCAAATTACTTACACTCAATCTGTTTGTTGCAGGGCTAAAATAAATAGTTCTGTTTCTTATCACATGGTGAGTCAATTAAATGACTGAATCATTTAAGAACAGAAGAGGTACAGGTGTAAAAGACACTAATCAGAGTTATCTTCTCTAAAAGTAATGAATTTCATTGTATAGCCAGACCCTGTGGTGAATGAAGTGAAGTTGTCATTTACAGAGTGGAAAATATATGCTTTTCAGAGGGCCCGGCATGCTGATAAGCGTACTTTTCCAATCAGTGAGGAAGGCAATGGTAAACCACCTCACTCCTCGTTTTACTTAGTAAAACCTCTACAGGTTCAAACCAGCCTTTTGGCTGATGACCTAAACAACAACAAAATCACTTTTAGACCTTCAGCCTTTTGTTGATGGCGTGACAAAAACGTGTGACACATACGTCACATTGGGCTTGATGGTATCAAAGTTCCCGACAATATAAATAAGTAAAATCATTTGCTGGTTTCCTAAACAATATTCTCTTGCTTAGATTTGTAGCAAAAAAAAACTAAATATGATTTTAATATCAAAGCATTATTTAAGACTTAAAAATGTTACAATTCAAAAATATTGGTAAAATGGACAAAGTCACTATTTACAGCCTGAAAAATATACTTGTATGTAGCCAACATTCAACATATTCAAAGAAACTCTACATTATTTTAGTAAATGAACGCGAATATTTAAAACTAAAATTAACTTTAAAGAGAAAGTAATGGTTGCATCCGTGGCATAGTGGTCAGCATCTTACACTGCAAAGTGGAGGTCTCAGGTTCGATTCGTGGCTACGGTACAGAAAATAATTACACTTCACATCCAGCGCTGTTTAATCAAAAGTAGTCGCTAACAATTAAAGTTTTTATGTCTGTTTTATGTCACTCCAATGTGACTTCTATGGCACACTGGGTAAGAAAGGGTTAACACCTCAATCCTCTACAAACCTTCAAATTAAGGAGAAGATAGTCCGTTCATCCCCTAGTATTTCCAACAACTGTAGATGTACTTCTTTCTATGTCATCAACGTAACTAAGTATACACTTTACACCTTCAGCAATCATAAAAAATACATTTTTAGAAAATTGTTACATAGCACCTTCATCCACTCAGCTTTTCAATTATCAAAACAGGAGTCCTATACAAGGGCTGTTCAAAAAGTATCGGACTATTGTTAATTAAAAGTGTATTTATTGAACTAGAGCTACAAACTTCTAATCCCCTTCAAAGTAGTCTCCTTGGTGATGCAAACACTTCTCCCAGCACTTCTGCCACTGTTCAAAATATTTCTGGAAGGCATCTTTTGGAATGCTGTTAAGCTCGGCCGTCGTATTCTGTTTAATGTCTTCTCTTTCTTGAAATCGGTTCCTTTCCTGAGCATTTCCAGCTTAGGAAATAGCCAGAAGTCGCAGGGAGCCATGTCGGGGGAGTACGGAGCTTGGCGAACCAAAGGAGTATTGTTTTTAGCGAGGAAACTCTGAATTAGACGTGCAGAGTGGGCAGGTGCATTGTCATGATGGAACTGCCAAGTTTTTGTTGCCCACAAATTCGGTCGTTTGCGCCACACAGCATCACGTAGGCAACAAAAAACCTCAAGATAGTATTCTTTTGGTCCTCGGTGACTAAAGTTCACACTTGTTCAATAAAATTCTCATTCCGGCTTGTCGATGGCCCGCCTGAATGTGATTCACTTTCCACTGAGGTTTGACCATTTTTGAATAGATTGTACCACTCTTTTATTCGAGTACAGCTCATTGCAGACTCCCTAAAAGTCTGTTGAATCTTGTGAATTGTTTCCACTTGCAAATCGCCAAGCTTTTGGCAAAATTTAATGTAGTAACGCTGCTCTAGTTTTTCTGTTGTTTTATAACTTGATAAAAATCACAGAGCACAACAGAGAGGTCTACACTACTAGGCTGACTGCCAGCGACGGAAGCTTTGTCATGACATGAAACAGTGGATGCGCGCTCATGGCAGTCCCCTCCACATCACCACTAAGCTTGGCCGCCAGCGCTTCATTCGTTTGAGCAGGAGGACAGAAGGTCCAATACTTTTTGAACAGCCCTCATATGACTTAATAATGCTGGCAGGCTACTCAGTTCACCTACCAACTTGTCATACGGCTGTACCAACTGGATCAACCTATTTAACATAAAATATTCCTCTTGAACGTTGATATATTCCTGTTGAATGTATCAACCCCGCAACCGTCAACAATATTCATAACACGAATGCATCTCACCAGAGGAGATATCCGAGGCTTCACCTTATAGTCTAAGAGTCTGTGCTCTATGTTAACCCCAGAGGGCACACACTCTTAGAATATAAGGTGAAGCCTCGGATATGTCCTCTGGTGAGATGCAGAGGAGATACCGGGTGATTTTTTAGTCCTGTTACCCAATTGTTAATGTCTGGTAATTTTTTTCTAAGAAAGGGATATTTTGTTTCATGACAAAAAGTTGGTAGCCCTACTCAACCAGTATAGATACGACAGTTTGAGTTGATTCTCCTTGAGTTGCGTAAAATTTTGTGCTGTTTCCAGTTGTGTTACGAACAGAATGTCTTTTACCCTAGAACAACGGGTTTTCATTCTTGAACAATATTTTGCTACAAAATTGTATGCGAGTGTAGAAGAATCATTTCAAATTAAATTTTTTGGTGTTCCTCCACTCTATTCCAGTCAATTTCTAGGCTAACTAACTGATTTTTAGAGGCAGGTATTGTTTGCAGCAGAAAACGTAGTGGTCGACCAACTCTCTTGACAGATGACGTTAAGAAAATGTGAAAACAAGATTGCTCAATTCTCCATGGAAAAGTTTACAAAAACTTTCCTCGCATGTTGATTTGTCATGTTCGAGTGCTCAGAAAGCTGCTAAAAAATTGAAATTGTATCCGTATCACATACGATTAGTTCTAGAGCTTCAGCCTCCAGATTTAAACAAGAGATTGTTTTAGGATAAAAGACATTCTGTTCGTAGCACGACCGGAAATGGCACAAAATTTTACACAGCTCAAGGAGAATCAACTCACACTGCCATATCCATACTGGTTGAGTAGGGCTACCAAATTAGTGTCACAAAACAAAATTTATTTTTTTTAGAAAAATATTACCAGACATTAACAATTGGGTAACAGGACTAAAAAATCACTCTGTATAATGTAGCCTAGTAATAGCAAAAAAGTCAATTAAAAATTATAACTTAAAAGTAATGTAGTAATAGGCCTACCAAAATAAAACAATCAAAATAAGAAAAAAACAATAGAACGTGTAACATAGTACTATAATTATACTGAGACTAAGAAGGACGTGTGTACGCGTGCGTGAGTCCGTCTGTCTCGGTAGAGTATTCAGTAGGTAAGGCAGAGAGTGGGAGAAATGAACAAGTGTGCAACCTTCAGGGAATTCGGATTTGATGGTGGCATACAGAAAACGGAAAAGACCCAAATATTTCTCACAAACCATTTCGAATAACTACTGTAGTACCAAGACCCCTTCCACTTCATCCCCCTCGCACTAGAAAACAAATCAGCTTCCTAAGACAAGTAATTTGGGATAAAACGTCACAAGATAACAATTTATTGAGCGCACAAATTATACAGCATTATATTATTAGTACCTAACCAATATAATATTTAAGATGTATTTTTTTTTTTTTTTTTTTTTTTTTTTTGGTTTAACGTCTGACTGTTTTGCGAATTGCTGCTAATGCAGACGGTGAAGGATGAAATGAACTTTTTGTAACGTATGAAAAAATGCCATGCCCGAGTGGGATTCGAACCCAGGACCGCGTGATGAGAGGCGAGCACGTTACCAACATCGCCAACGCGGCCGGCGATGTAGGTTAAAACATAATGGTCATCAGTGAATAATTAAAAATTTAGATAGATGTTACATACTGTAACATCTAGTGGGCTCGCCGGCATTATAGGCTATTATTATTAGTACCTAACCAAAATAATGTTTAAGATGTTAAACATCATCATTAATGTTTAATGATGTAATGTAACATGTAAATGTTTAAGATGTCAGTGAATAATTAAAAACTATACAAATAATGTAACACCTAAGGTTAGGTTCTACTGGGCTCGCCGCCGCCTCGCCCCCGCCCCCGCCCCGGCCGAGCCGCCAGTCGGGTTAGGTTAGGTGGCAGCTCGGCTTCCTTCGGCTCCGTTCGCTTTCACGTAAGGTTGCCATGAAAATTGCTCAGCGCTGGTTGGCTGAGAGCTTCGCGTTTACGAAAGGTTGCCATTAAAATTGTTATGCTCTGGTTGGTTGAAAACGAGCAAAGCCAAGGCCGCACTACACTACAGGCCGGAGTGCCCCCCACCACTCGCTGCTGACGTCACGCTATGAGGTGGACATTTCTCCTCCATGCCTCGTCTCTTATTGCGCCCGGTGATCTAGTTAGTCCGCTATAAAGCTTAGTGTGTCTGTTTGTTCGTCGTAATTCTTAATTTAGTTTCTTCTAAATAATTCTAAATTTGTAGCACTTGTAATATTTTAGAAATAGTTTTAAAATGGTGGAAAATTTTAAATGTAAAGCATAGTTTTAAGTATGTCAGATTTTAGGACGATTATTATTAGCCTATTGTGACTAGTACAGACGAAAGCTATGTACGAGGCGTATTTGTAATTGGTTAGAGTCATGGAATAATGTTGAAATCCAGGGAGAGAAAGCAAATTCCCGGAGAGGGAAATTGTCCAACAAAACACATGTGGCTTTACTTCATACGGCCTCTACTTTTCTTGAAATAATAAAGTATATATAGTACCATATTTGATAGGTGACTTGAAATTTTCATACGTGTTATTAGGTAAATTTCAAACAGATAGTGCAACCTAAGGGTTGCAACCTAAGGGTTTAAACTTAAAACTTACTGATAAGTGTTTGTTTTCATTTAGTCATATTTTACTTAACAACTATTCTAAAAGTATCACTGACTGTATGTCAAAGCAAAGAAAAGACGTAAATGTCAAAGTAAAGAAGGCAACAAGAAGAAAATCTGATAAATTAAGTTCTATTAGTAATCCTAATAAAGCTACAATAAAAGCTAAGACATTAAGCTCTGTTACTCATCCAACGAAAATGTTGTATATTAGTGACTAATAAACTATATTAATACAAAATATACGATGTTTTATTTAGACCCAGATCCGTGACTCATAAATATATAGTATGTAAAATTGTAATAATTTTATAACAGTAATGTATGAAATCAAATTTTATTCTTTGACTTTAGTAATATTTAAAGAATTATTTGTAGTGGTTTATAACATTGTTTGTAAATTAAAAAGACAATACAGTTTTAACATTACATAATCAACTTAAGGATTTGTCAAAAAAAATAATTACCTATACCAAGTTGTTCACTGATTAATGCAGAATAATAAAATATATAGTTTGTATTGATAAACTTTAATCAGTGGGGCAGGGCGCAATAGTTTTGAGCGCGGTACACTGAATCACCATAACAGCCCGTTGTGAGAGTGGCCGGCAGCCCACCTCATGCCGTGACGTCACAGCATGGGCACTCCGGCCTGCAGTGTAGTGTGGCCTTGGGCGAGCCCCGACTGACGGCTTCGGCTCCCTTCGCTCTCGCTAAATCCAGATTTATTTTACTTATATAGAAGCTATTAACAACTTACAACATGACGAATCATTAACTTCTAGAACCATAAAGAAATTTATAGCGACAGCAACTGACAAGTTCGCAGCTAAGAAAATAAATACCTGTCCATGATCTTTTTTGACAATATACTCTATAAGTTCCCCAGTCAACTTTTGTCATAAAAACGAAAGGTTATGTAGGCCTATGTTACGGCGAAAAGAAAACATAATACTGTTCAGATATTAACAGCTTTGAGTATGCTAAGAGAAAACTTGAAAATTTTTATGAAAACATTCACTTTCATATCTGTGTTATAAGTTTGTAATAAATCACATGTCGATTATACTTTTAAAGATATTTATGTGCTATAGCCTAAGGACTTTTGTTTGACAATAAAGAAAGTTCAATTATTTTATAATTACTTAGCACGTATTGAAAAATATTCCGGATAGCTACTGGTATGAGAAGTACAAAGTATAGTAAAGTGAAATGGCAATTCAAATTATTTCCTTGCTGTGTACTTCTACAGTAACTCTTTTCGACTGGCATGCAGTGACGTCATCGCCTTACTATATAAAGCTTCCTTGTTGTAAAATTTGTTTTCTTTCGGGAAATCCATTGAATACAAATAATAGGACAATTTCCGACTAAATGAATGTAAAATCTTTATTGCATACATATAGTTATGAACTGTTTTTTTAAATAGTGTGAAATACCCTTTGAGTATATTGTAATTCTAGACAATTCATACCATGACGTATTCGGTTGTCATTGTACTGTAATGTTACGATTTATCAGTTAATTTTAGTAACAAACGGTTTTTGACAAGAAAGAAACTGTTTATAAATAAAAAGGGTACATTTATACATTTATTTCATGTTAATTTAGCTTTAAATGTCACCACTGCCACTATGATTTCGTATACAAACTCACACCTAAGAGAACATCAGTTTGTTGTCTTTTGTAACGAATTCATGATCAAGTCGTTCTTGTGTTGTGTCCAGTTCGGAGTAGGAGTACTGTCTATTTGCAACTGATCTGCATTTATGCCTACTGCTATTTGCAGTCTGTCAAGGGAGGGGCGGTGTTTTATGTCTGCAGTCTGTGCCGATTTTAGTGTTTAATTAATTTTACATATTTAAGTGCACCACTACTCATGGGTGTACGGTGTTCTTGCTGCGAAAACAAATTGATATCTATATAAGAAATGACTTGTGCTTGGATTATGTAGTGTTTTTATTATAAGTAAGTTTAACCTTTTCTTATATATCTCTTTTTATGTAGAATACTTGTTTATACTTTTTTCATTTAAATCCATAACGGGAAATATTAAAATTTCGGTATTTCTTATCTAGTAACGATAATATAAGTACTTTTATTGAAGATAATTGTTTATAATGCATGCAATTATTAAGATTGTTGCTCAAGCGTCTTGTATATTTTGTTTTGACTGTGAAGTAATGAAAAAACGAATACGTTTTTTGTGTATTAAACAGTGTGTTTGTATTATTATCTTTATAATTAAATGAGTAACCGGAGAATTAAAAAATCGTATAAATTGACATGCTTGATTATAATTCAACATGGGCTTGCTAATTAACATAATGCTAAGGTAGGCATAAGTAATTTATGAAATATATGCGGCACTTTCAAACTTCATCGAATAAAAAGTCTCTGAAAAATAGTAAAATTAGGATTATCTTGTTTTTTTTGTATCTATATTCTTAATTTTGTCTGAATGAATTAGAAATTAAAATCAGCTGTTAGGTTAATTTGTGAAAAATTCACTCCAGTGTATTGTATCATGGTGTGTTTAATTTTACCTTGTATAAATTCAACAAGAAATTATAAATTTGTACTAATTTTGTTTTCTTTTAAATAACGTATTCTGCTTAAAACCATAGTATCTAGCATTCCAAATGTTTTTACAAAAGATTGGTAATAGAAAACATTGGAAGTGTAAAAAGTATTCTTTTTAAATTTTCATGAGCAATTGGTGTAGCAGTCAGCACGACTGACTTTTATGCTGGGGATTCTGAGTTTGAAGCCCTGTTAAGTCTGGCAGTTTCATCACTCATTCTTTTACAATCTGCATTAGTATTCGAACATAAAACCAAATAAAAATCCTAAAATCTTACTGTAACCTACACCAGTTAGTTTATTTTCCTAACCTTTCTCATTTCTTAACTTTTCCTTTTAAAAATAGTTTTATTGTTTACTTTACAGTTAAGATTTATGTGTAGGCACACTATTAATCTATACTAATACAATAAAGAAGAAACGTCTGTTTGTTTGTTTGTATGAGGTGGTAATCTCAGAAACTACTCAACTGATTTTAAAAAATCTTTCATTGTTACATAGCTTAGAGCTTCCTGATCAATATAGGCTGTTTTGCAAATTTAAGTAACTTTAATTTAGTGAGTTAAACAACTTAAACTGTGAAGATGTCGCATGTTTTAGTTTATCGGGTGCATAGCACTTTTATTTTTTTCAAAGTCCTCTGGATGGTGTATTTTTTGGGCTAGAAGCACGGATTCAACTTTATGAAACTCATCTCTATGAAACAGATCTACCTCCATTTATTTCATTGGCTGTAGCTATACATCTATTGATTGGAGCTATTTTACTTTTTGTGGCTCCAGCAAACAGCTTGAAACTTCTTACAGCTGTGCAAGGCACCCTCAGAAAAATCTTCGAGATATCCGGAACATCAACTCGTGAATGCAGAATGTTGTAAATGTGAAGAATTTCCATCACTCTACGCCGCGTGCTCAGACTCTGAAGCCCGTAGAATGAGAGGGCATCCTCATAGCCATCAAATTTTCTCCCGGGCAGATCTACATTCCACCTTATGAATTAGTCTTTTCTGCACCCTCTCCAGTTCCTTTTCTGTGACGTCTCTTCTATAGTTCCACACCGTCGAACAATATTCGAGAACGGGACGCACAAGGCTCTTGTAAAGTCTAAGGATTGACTCCTCAAATTTGAAATCACAACTAATCCAAGCTATGAGTCCTAAATTCCTTTGAGCTTTTGCAGCTATTGAAGCTACTTGCTCACGGAATAATAGCTTGGAGTCAAACAACACACCAACCAGCCAACATCACAAATGATGTGATGTGAAATAACGGAATAGGTCCGATCAGTGTATTAAACGGTTTTAAATCATCTGTACTAATATAATAAAGAAGAAACGTCTGTTTGTTTGTTTGTGTGAGGTAATCTTAGAAACTACTGAACTGATTTTAAAAAATCTTTCATTGTTGCATAGATTAGAGATTCCTGATCAATATAGGCTATTTTGCAACTTTAAGTAACTTTAATTAAGTAAGTTAAGCAACTTAAACTGTGACGATGTCGCATGTTTTAGTTTATCGGGTTAATAGCACTTTTATCTTTTTCTAAGTCATCTGGATGGTGTATTTTTTGGGCTAGAAGCACGATTCAACTTTTATATTTCTCATAGAAAAACGTGAAGAATAACATTCGATTCCAAAACATTAAAAATTCATAAATATTCAAAAATTTTATTTTTGTACTGTATTTCATTTATTTGTTTTCATTCGACAGATAGTGAATGAGTCATATATTTCCAATTACTCTGTGTACCGCACCTACACATTACTGTCTCTTATCTCAGCCATATATCAACTGTCTCTTTCTTTTCCATCGGTATTCTTCTATGAATTCTATTCAATTCTGTTAAATCACAGGGACAAACATTTAAAATGGTGGGCATCGATTTGAGACAAGAGTGCTTCCTTCACTCATGGACAACTTTATGTCGGACTTTCTAGAGCTGAAAGTGTAGAAAAACAATTTATTTTGCTGCCACAGAGCAACAAAACCACAAATATTGTATATAGAGAGGTTTTAAAATAATTTAATGAGGCGTACATTAACTGCTGTGAAGCAAAGCGAGCTGGGGTTGCTAGTGTTTTTATAAAGTAACAGCCAACAGGGTGTTTTTAGTGACCTGTTATCATACGAGTAATAACTGGGTCAATTCAGTACCCATCTTATTAATCCTGTTATATGAAATAAGCCCCTTCACTGCTGGGAATCCCTCTTGAAATTCATCCCTAATCCACGCCAAAAATACAGCGGAAAAGCAGTGAGCGAATCGGGCGTTTGTCAGTAATATACAGCTGCTGATAACAAACAAAAGCTAAATAATAAAAAGTACAGTTAAGGCTAAAAAATCTGGTGTGAAACACTCACACAACTTTCTCTTGTTGTTTAGGTCAACAGCCGAAAGGCTGGTTTGAACCTGTAGAGGTTTTACTAAGTAAAAACGAGGAGTAAGGTGGTTTACCATTGCCACAACTCACTGAGTTGAAAGAGTATGCTTATCAGCATGCCAGGCCCTCCGAAAAGCACTCACTTTCCACCCTGCAAATGACACCTTCACTTCATTCACCACAGGGTCTGGCTGCATAGTGAAATTCATTACTCTCAGAGGAGATAACTCTCACTAGTGTCTTTTACACCTCTACCTCTTCTGTTCTTGAATAGTTCAGTCATATAAGTGGCTGAGTATGTGATAAGAAACAACTATTTTTTTTAGCTTTTTCTCTTGCCAGTGCAAATAATTAACAATAAACCTAACATTTAGTAATAAAACATTACAAATAAACAAAAAACTAACCTCAATAAACATAACCTTATTTTAATCATATATTTATGAAAGACACAAAATGAAAATCGACCTCAGTTTGACTTAAAAACACGGAAAATCACTTTTACACGCTAAACTAGGCTCTGTACAGAAAAATGTTCAAAATAAAAGTTATACATCTTTTAATTTCCTATAAATTTAAGTATATACGCTTTTGTCGTAAAATGCATACTAAGGCCGAAATCTTAAAAAAATTGATTTTTCACACGTTTTCGTGAGAAAAAAACAGAAAATCGCTAAGTAATTACCGCTAAACTAAGCATTATACAAAAAATGTTTGAAATAAGAGTTGTAGAATTTTAAATTTCCTGCAACTTTTATTATATAAATTTTTGCGCTGAAATGCATATTAAAGCCCCAATCTTAAAAAAAAATAATTTTTTACGCGAAAACAGCCTCACCAAGAATTTCAGCAAACATGGTGCCTACCCTATCTTGTAGAGCATAAAAAATTTAGTAAACCAGGGGATTTAAAAAAAATAAATCGTAGGGCCAGTTTTTGAGAAAATCGCAAAAAAGTGAAAAATTACACGAATAAACTACTACTTCTGTTTGACTGATTTTGATGAAAATGTTCGTGTCGGGTCCGGTAGTGGTATGAAACTTAAGTTTCAAGTTTGTATGATTTTCCGTTCTTGAGATATTTTGTATACACACACACGCACACACACACAGACCAATCGCTAAAAACATGTTTTTTTTTGGGTTCAGGGGGTCTGAAAACGTGTAGATCCGGTGAGAACTCGATTTCGGAAAATCGACATGAAAACAATACGTTCCTTCCTATATATTCATATAGGCAAGAGAAAGTAAAAAGTACAGTTTAGGCTAAAAATAATAATTAACATCCACTTAATTACTTGATAAATTACGTTGTTAACGATTAGTCACTTCCTCAGTGATATGGCTGCGATAATAGATTAATATATTTTACACTTATTTATTTGTTTATTTGTTACTTTATAGTGTATCGAGTGATTGATAATTAAGTCTGAGTCAAAACAAAAACAGTTTTTGTTTTTATGAATTACTCGATTCATAATCTTATGATTCATCATTTGTGGCTTGAACTGCAGGCTACGAAATGTGTCATGTTGTTAATACTATAATTAACTAAATTATTGTTGTCAGTGAAAAATATGCCCGTTGCATTTTTACTTTCTCTTGCCTATATGAATATGTACAAAGAAAAGTATTGTTTTCATGTCAATTTTAACAAATCCACTCTTCACCGAATCTACACGTTTTCAAACCCCCTGAACCCAAAAATAATGTTTTTACCGATTTGTCTGTGTGTGTGTGTGTTTGTGTGAACAGAATATCTCAAGAAAGGAACATCGTACGAACTTGAAATTTGAAACTTAAGTTACATACCATTACCACCGGATCGGACGCAAACATTTTCATCAAAATCGGTCAACCGGAAGAAGTAATTTATTGGCGTAATTTTTCACGTTTTTGCAATTTTCTCAAAAACTGGTCCTACGATTTTTTAAAAAATCGCCTGGTTTACTAAATTTTTTATGCTCTACAAAATAGGGTAGGCGCCATGTTTGCTGAAATTCTAGGTCAGGCTGTTTCCATGTAAAAAAAATTGTTTTTTTTTAAGATTACAGCTTTAATATGCATTTTAGCGCAAAAATTTATATAATACAAAATGTAGAGAATTTCAAATCCTACATCTTTTATTTCAACATTTTTTTTGTATAACGCTTAGTTTAGCGGTAATTAGCGATTTCCTGTTTTTTCTCACGAAAACGTGTGAAAAATCAATTTTTTTAAGATTTCGGCCTTAGTATGCATTTTACGACAAAAGTGTATATAATCAAAGTTATAGAAAATTAAAAGATCTACGACTTTTATTTAAAGCATTTTTCTCTAGAGAGCCTAGTTTAGCACCTCATTTACATGTCATCCATATCATCCTCATCTCATTGGGTCATGGGGTTGCTTATTGCTCTCAATTGATGAACAGATTGCAACGTACACAAATTAGGGATTACAAAAAAAAACTAAAAAAAACAAGATGGCGATTATTTTGATTGCAGTTTGGAATTATTTCTTAGTTATTCTTTTTAAAATCTCTTGTATATAGGGTGATTCAAAACTATACTGCAATCTCTTGGGATCTCATTCTTTAGCTAAAAATAAGAAAAAAAGTTCATATAAACATATCCCTGAAAACTCTTAGTTATCGAGTTATGGCTAGCGAAAAATTTCACCTAGAACTCTTTACCCTAGTTATAAAATATTAACTAATATGTAGGTTGGGAGTATTATTTATGCAGTTAAGAATGTGCGTCTGTTTTGATTTGAAATAAAACGGAATTTCAATAACGAAACTATCGTATTTGTATCTTTGTAACTACCTTTAACATTTTTATACGGCCTTACTTCACCGAGGGTACAGAGTTCTAGGTGAAATTTTTTGCTATCCGTAACTCGCTAACTAAGCGTTTTCAGGCATATGTTTATATGAACTTTTTTTCTTATTCTTAGCTATAGAATGAGATCCCAAGAGATTGCCGTATAGTTTTGAATCACCCTGTATAATTGATTCTTGTAAATATCAATATTTCTTAATTGTATTCATAGTTCTTAATCTTTCGTCCATTTATTAATTCTTCTAATAATATTTTTACTGCCCAAAACGGGCAGGTGGAGTGTTATTTTAATTGCACTCTATCTGTTTGGTCCAGGGCTAAAAAAAATAGTTCTGTTTCTTATCACATAGTCAGCCACTTATATGACTGAACTATTTAAGAACAGAAGAGGTAGAGGTGTAAAAGACACTAGTCAGAGTTATCTCCTCTGAGAGTAATGAATTTCACTATGCAGCCAGACCCTGTGGTGAATGAAGTGAAGGTGTCATTTGCAGGGTGGAAAGTGAGTGCTTTTTGGAGGGCCTGGCATGCTGATAAGCATACTCTTTCAACTCAGTGAGGAAGGCAATTTTAAACCACCTTACTCCTTGTTTTTACTTAGTAAAACCTCTAGAGGTTAAAACCAGCCTTTCGGCTGTTGACCTAAAAACAAATTTTTACACACCCTTTACTGTAATAGTACAAGTATATTATTGTGAAGTATGTATATTTATGGTAAATATTGTAATCTACATAAGTGAAAAGTTTAGAGGTTAAAATAAACAACCCACTGATAATAATGTTCGTATTCTGACTGTACTCTTGAGTTAAATTGATCCGTAACGTGATCCAGTTATCTTGCTTTCTAATTCAAAATAATCGTAAATATATACATGTATATTTTATTTTAATTTTGGCTTCATTCATATCTGTTATCTGTTAACTGTTGTTATAACTGTTTCTAGTAAACATTATTCTTGTTGTAAATAATTTTTAACTGTTTTTCTTTGTTATTTATTTCGTTTGGCAGTTGTATCTCTTATTGTTAAATTTTAAGGGTTCTCTTTTTCGTCATTGTTAATGTTGTCTTAAGCCCATTTTAGTGATATTGATAATATATGGTGGCAATTTTTACTTTGTCTTGCCTATATGAATATACTAGGTGAACCTATGCAGGAAAACCTGCACAAAAGTGTAAATTTGTTTTTATAGAACGTCTCCTGCCTCTCGGCCTTCCCCTTAATGGATGACTATCCTTTAATTTCCTAATGAATGGCAATAGTTTCTAAAAAGAATCTAAAACTACAATAGCTTTTTTTTGTGCCCTTGAGACTCCAGGAGGAGAATAGGACATGTCGTCAGATAACACCTGAAATACATACAAGAATCACACAATGTATCACTACTATCAAGAAAGAAATTCTTGTACGCTATTAAAAGTTTCACCGATCAAGTAATTTTTCAAATTTTTTTTAAAGGAATTCAAATCCTCACAACATTTTAAAGGTTGGGGTAATTTATTCATAAATTTTCTCCCTGCATAAGTAGGTTTTTTTCAAACAATTTTGTGGAGTTATTAGCCACATAATAATCATTCCTGTTTCTTGTGTTATGATTGTGAACATTGAAATTCTGCATAAAATTATTTTGCCTAACATAAATAATCACCTCAAAAATGTAGAGGGAGGGAACTGTAAGCAATTTAAGCTCCTTAAATAGTGTTGTGGATGAGGTTAGCTGGTTAGCTCCCACCATACACCTAACAGCTTTCTTTTGAATTTTAAAAACCCTATTCATATTACCCGTGCTAGAATTACCCCATACTAAAATACCATAACGGATATGAGACAGAATGAGGCCATGAAAAGCTGCCATTAGTAATTTTTTATCATTTAATCTGGCGATTTGTTTTAGTGCAAATACCCCAGATGATATTTTACTACAAACTTGATAGGTATAGAAATCCCAAGACAAAGATCTGTCTAGAGATACGCCCAGCAACTTCACTGTTGCTACATGCTCTAAACTATTATTATGAATAAATACATCCACTTCTCTACTTTCTTTAACGGGATATTTTTATCCTTCCTCTAAAGAATTGCGATAAATACAGTATCTTGAAAGGATTTGCAAGAATAACCTTTCCTAAAATAACTAAAACAAAGTTTTACTTATTTACCATGTTTTTTTTATTAGAAAAGATGTCCAGTAACAATATAAAAGTTAAAAGAAAAGTTACAAGTAACATGTTGTCCTTGTGAAAGAAAATTTTCTATCCAATACTTTTATATAAGTGTCAATACAAGCCACTTCTTGTAGAGCATGAAAACCATAGTAAATTAGGTGATTTAAAAAAAATATATTTTAGAGTTCTTAAGAAAATTTTAAAAAAATTGAATAATTGCATGAATAAACTTCTACTTCCTGTTGACTGATGTTGATTTTGTTAAATATTTTCGTGTCGGGTTTCCTAGAGGTACCAAACTTAAGTTTCAACTTCATACACTGTTCCTTTTTTCAGATATTTTGTTCATACACACAGACCTATCATTTGTTTACTGGTAGATGCTCGTGAAGTAAATGCACATGTTAACATAGAGTCCGTAGTACAGTTCTTGAATCAAATGTTATTAACAGTTAATGGGAAAAAGTGTCAGTACTTGCAGTTTAAAAATAAACATAACGTTAAAGAAAGTAGAGAAGTGGATGTATTTATTCATAATAATAGTTTAGAGCATGTAGAAACAGTGAAATTCCTGGGCGTATCTCTAGATAGATTTTTTTCTTGGGATTTCTATACCAATCAAGTTTGTAGTAAAATATCATCTGGGGTATTTGCACTAAAACAAATTGCCAGATTAAATGATAAAAAATTACTAATGGCAGCTTATCATGGCCTCATTCTGTCTCATATCCGTTATGGTATTTTGGTATGGGGTAATTCTAGCATGGGTAATATGAATAGGGTTTTTAAAATTCAAAAGAAAGCTATTAGGTGTATGGTGGGAGCTAACCAGCTAACCTCATCCACAACACTATTTAAGGAGCTTAAATTGCTTACAGTTCCCTCCCTCTACATTTTTGAGGTGATTATGTATGTTAGGCAAAATAATTTTATGCAGAATTTCAATGTTCACAATCGTAACACGAGAAGCTTATGGTTTTTGACCTGATTAATTGAATAAAACAGGTCCCAGAACTATAAGTTAAATACTTTTTGAGAAAACCAGTGTCAAATGCAAAAAATGGTGTGATAAAAACACAATTTTTCATCATTGTTTTTCCGGTTAATTTTACTTTGTACTGTTATGAATAAAACTTCATTTAATCAAACATCTATTCGCTTTCTGTGTACTTTATTTACACCGGTTTGTTCAGAATAAAATTTTCAACATGTTTTTTTCAAAAAATTTAACTGTTTCTTGGTGAAATAATAAAGTTATTCTTGCCCAAAGATGAAAAAATGTGTTTTTAACTCCATTTTTTGCATTTGACACTGGTTTTCTTAAAAACTATTTAACTTGCAGTTCTGGGACCTGTTTTATTCAATTTATCAGATCAAAAACCATAAGAAATGATTGAATTCGCCCCTTAATCTACCTTACCAGAATTTCAGAAAGACCTCATTTCGCCTGGTGAGCTGGAACCCAGGTGAAACTTTCGCTAGCCATAACTCGGTAACAAAGCATTTCCGGACCCATGTTTATATAAACTTTTTTCATTATTTTTATATGTACAATGGGCTCCCAAAGTTTCTGCATATCTTTGTGAATCACCCTGTATTCACATTGGCAAGAGAAAGTAATAATTAAATGTACATATAAAGTATAACTGAAATATGCAAATGACGGCACGATTTGGTGAATCATTAACTTTATTTTTACATTATTCATTTATTTACAAATCAACAAAGTAATTAAATGAAAACCAATTAACAACAGGCAGATTAACTTTAAGTGAAAACAGTAAAAATATTTTTATTTTGGCTCAAGTTAAATGTAAAAATACTTTTTAATGACTATTGCAAAAAATAATTGATTTTCACTGTGTAGCTAATGACAGGAAAACAATTAATGAAGGAAGGGTGCCAGTAACTATTAAAATACCGCCTGCCTACTTCTCACAAGACGTTGAAAATTTTTGGCACATTTTTTTTTCAAGCTCTGAATAAAATCATCGTTTTCATTTCTACACTGTAATTTTTATTTTCTCTTGCCCTATATGAATGTGAAATGAAGACAAGTATTGTTTTTGTGTCGATTTTTTTATATTGAATTTTCACCAGAAATACATGTTTTCAGGCCCCCTGAACCCAAAAAAACATGTTTTAGCGATTGGTCTGTGTGTATGTGTGTGTGTGTGTGTATACAAAATATCTCAACAACGAAACATCGTACGAACTTGAAACTTAAATTACATACCACTACCGGACCCAACACGAACATTTTCATCAAAATCGGTCAACCGGAAGTAGAAGTTTATTCGTGTAATTTTTCACTTATTTACGATTTTCTCAAAAACTGGTCCTACGATTTTTTTTTAAACTCGCCTGGTTTACTAAATTTTTTATGCTCTACAAGATAGGGTAGGCACCATGTTTGCTGAAATTCTTGGTGAGGCTGTTTTCACGTAAAAACATTTTTTCTTAAGATTACGGCTTTAATATGCATTTTGGCACAAAAATGTATATAATAAAATTTGTAGAGAATTTAAAATCCTAAAACTTTTATTTCAAACATTTTTTTGTATAACGTTTACGAGTTTAGGGGTTTAGCGTTTAGGGGCAATTAGTGTTTTTTTTTTTTTTCACGAAAACGTGTGAAAAATCGATTTTTGTAAGATTTCGGCCTTGATATGCATTTTACGACAAAAGTGTATGTAATCAAATTTATAGGAAATTAAAAGATCTACAACTTTTATTTAAAGCATTTTTCTCTAAAGCATGAAAGAGTGATTTTCCATGTTTTTAAGCCAAACAGGTCGATTTTCATTTTCCGTCTTTCACTCATGATTAAAATAAGGTTATGTTTTTTGACGTTAGTTTTTTTGTTTATTTCTAATGTTTTATTACTAATGTTAGGTTTTATATTGGTCATTATTTGATTACTTTGGCAAGATAAAGTTGTGTGAGTGTTTCACACCAGATTTTTTCGCATTATAACAGTTAAACAATTTGCGAGATGCATTTTATAGATTGTGCTGTTTATAGCGTAATTGTAATAGTTGTTAATGTTTTAGTAATGGATTGTGAAATTGTCTGTTTCAGAATTAGGGTAGCTGGTCAGATAGTCTGAATATAAATGTAGCAATGGGTACATTTATTAAAATCAGCGATTGCTACTATGTTATATTGTTATCGTTTCTGCTGACTGCAGCCGCATCGGCTGATAATGAAGAAGACTTCAATTTTGAACTCGATGATGATGTCGTAAATGATGACAATGACGATGACTTTAGTATTAGTAATAATTTAAATAATAATAATAATGATAATAATCATAATTTAAAGACTAATCTAGATAATAAAGAAATTAAAGTGACGCCTTTACAACGATTGTATGGTATTCCTGATTCATCAGCGTACGTCGGTCGTTTATTCCATTTCAAAATTCCGTCGGATGCTTTTTCTGGTACTGTTAGTCATTACGAGGTAAGTCGATTTGTTATTTTTTAATTTATTTGTTATGACTAACTTTTATGTTTTGTTAATAATTATGCCACGTATTAGTGTAGATTCACCCGGGTTGGTCTACAGTAGTGGTTCCCAACCCGCAGTGGTCTGCGGACCACTCAGCCTGAAAGTGAACTACCACGGACCACTCATTACATTATTGCATATATCTTATCAGTTGTAACCAAATTAAAAGGTGATTAAATAAAACAAATTTTCAGAAACAAACTATTATTATTAATTAAGAAACTATTATTACAAACATATAATTGTTATTTTCAGAAAATAGGGTACATTGTACATCACAAAAAGTAAAAATATTTTAACTGTAAATTGTCTTTTAATAAAATAAGGAATACAGAATTTACTTAGTCGAAAATAACAATGAAGATTAAAAAATGAATTAAAATTGAAATGAAAATTTCAATGCGACTTTTGTGCACGAATCTTTCTGACTAGCTGAGGAATTCTAGGTTTTAGGCTCTTCCTAAGAGCTACTCTCAAATCACTGCTTACACTTAGCCGATTTCGTTGTTTGGTTTTTATTAACAATAAACTAGAGAACCGTTGCTCACACAAATAAGTGGTTGAAAAAAATCATAAGATACCGCAAAGCTACTTGCCGAATCTTGGGGAAGCCCATGGCTTTCTTACACCACAACTCTTCTACCTTTACTTAATCTGAATCTTGAATGTATTTACTTAATCTTGTTCAATGAAAATCATAACTTTGATTTAATCACGGGAAAATATTACTTTTTTTATAAGTAGTCACCGGACTCTCACGAACGACCACCCCGAAGGCTCTCACGGACCACCTTTGGTCCGCGGACCACCGATTGGGAATCACTGGTCTAGAGTCTGTCTACGCTAAGAGTACTCCGATATAGGCAACCACCAATACAAGTGAGCATGCGCATTAATTAAAAATACGCACAGCGTGATCAAAAACAAAATTTCCACACAATACTGATTCGCTCTAAGCTTAATATAATAAAAACACGTTCAATTCATTTGTTAGAAAATGTTTTATAAATTGAATTGTTTACCATTAATAACTGAAATTTTACTATTGTTATTCTTACATTGTTATTTTTCGTTAACATTATTTATTATTATTACATTATTATTTATGATTAGTAGGTTTTTATTATAGACTCAGTTTTATTTTATTTTTGGTCACAAGTAATAATATAAGACTAATGCTCTTGAATTGTAACGAGAGTAACAATTCCAGTGATTCATTGTTTATCATTTCAGATTATTTATTTCATATCATTAAAAAATTAATGTCTGTGACTAGTTTAATACAACTGTTTGCACTTGCCCGTCCGTGTTTAACTCATTTTTAGTTTCATCAGTTATCTTTTGGAATTGTATCGGTTCGTTTCGATTTTTTTCGTAGACTGAAGTTGAAAATTTTTGTAAGCTGTGTTTTTTTAATATGCATTAAGTGAATGTGTTGAGTTTTTAAAACATAAAAGCGGTAAACATTAAAAAGTAGAAAAAAATTGTTTTGTAAATGTAATGGTTAAAATAATTAATTAAGGAGTCTTTATGAAACTACAATAATAACAAGCAATGAGAACGGTATAATTAAAAACGTTTAAAGGATAATGTTTATTTTAACTGGATGCAGATATTTTTATGATGGAACGTAGGGCAAGATAATTGTCAGGCGGAGAGGTAGATACGCGCCAACTAGTGTAAAACTTTCGTTTACAACCTATAGGCGCTTGCCTCGCGCGGAGTACTCTTACAGTAGGTGGACTATAGAGGTAATGTCGTTGCCGAAAATCGGCTGTTTAACAGCTGATTTTCGGAGACAAAAGGTTCCTCCTAGTAAAGATAGTTAACCCACCGGGTTGGTCTAGAGGTAAAGTCGTCGCCAAAATCAGCTGTTTAACAGCTGATTTTCGGAGACAAAGGTTCCTGGTTCAAATCCTAGTAAAGATAGTTACCCTCATATGGATTTGAATGCTAGACAGTGGTTACCGGTGTACTTTGATGGTTGGGGTTCAATTAACCATACTCTCAGGAATAGTCGACCTGAGTCTGTACAAGACTACACCTCATTTACACGTCATAAACATCATCCTCATCTCATTGGGTCATGATGGGGTTGCTTATTGTTCTGAATTGAACAGATTGCGACGTACACAAATTAGGGATTACAAAAAAAAAAGATAGTAACTTTTATACAGATTTGAATAGTAGAAAGTGGTTGTGGGTGTTCTTTGATGGTTGAGGTTCAATTAACCATACTCCCCTCCGGGGCTCAATAATCTGAAAATAGTTGAGCAATAATGAAGCAGACGCGTTTCTTGGATATTCCAATGTGGTTTGCAATACACTGTTGAGTGATCCGCCAGTTATTTTGAATCAAATCTTGTACGGGTTTGCGACGATTATCCTCTGTGACTGTAATTGGACGTCCGCTGCATGTTTCATCAACAATTAACCCTTTGCGAGCTATTTACGGGTATAACCTCATCTGTAAAAAGTGCGCAGAGAGCTATTTACGCTTATAACCGCAACCCGTTTTTTTGCCCAAAGAGCATACGGTTATATACGCAATTACATATTAAATAGTGTAGATTAAAAGTTACTTCATAGAACTGTCACTAGTTGTTTTTTCAGTTACTGTCTTCTTATTTTAACAATGAAATAATCGATTTACTGACTAAATATCGTACGACAATCGATGTAAAGATCGATCGCTGTTGAAGTAAGGTTATGAATGGCAGCTTGTTTGTTTACTGTATTGTGGTTAAGCTTCGTTTTTCTTTATGTACATATCTTTTTGTTATGTCAAACATTTTATAAGTGTACATAAAATAGTGTTATAAGTAAAAAATAAGTAAATTAATTTGTTCTTCAAACTAAATACACTAATACGAGGTAGGGTCAAAAATTTCCCGGAATGGTCGCTTACAGTCACGTATTTGTAAGCTGAAAGGGAAATTTTTGTTTGTGAGGTTGGCATAACTGGTAGTGAATGTGCTTTTGAGGTTAGCAGGCAGTTGTAGTTGGTTCCGTGCGTTCGGTGTTTAATATTGTAGATCGTAGTTTCTGTCTTTCGTCGGATTGTGCAATGTCGTCATTAGAGCAGCGTGGCAATATTAAATTCTGTGTGTTGCTGGAGAAATCACCCTCGGAGACTCTTGAGATGCTAAAAAAAGCATACGGAAATTCTGCGATGAAGAAAACAGCAGTTTACGAGTGGCATAAGCGTTTTCGCGACGGTCGCACAACAATTGAAGATGACGTTCGGACTGGGCGGCCTTCCACTTCCACTACAGACGACAATGTTGAGCGCGTTCGACAAATTGTGCGTGCGGACAGGCGAACAACCATCAATACTATTGCCTCTGAAGTTGGTATTTCACATGGGAGTGTTCACAGCATTCTTCATAATGACTTGAACATGCACCGTGTTTGCTTGCACATTGTTCCAAAAATGTTATCCCCTGAGCAAAAGGAAATGAGAGTGACCATGTCCAGGGACTTGATTGAAATGGCTGATGCAGATGACAGCTTCCTGCGCAAAATTGTTACAGGTGATGAGACATGGTGCTTTCTTTACGACCCTCAGACAAAACGGCAGTCCGCTGAATGGAAGTCAAAAACTTCACCAAGAAAACAAAAATTTCGCTTGGACAGAAGCCGGGGTAAGGTGATGTTGGAGGTGTTTTTTGATTACCGTGGAGTGATTCATTATGAATTTATTCCTGAAGGGAGAACAGTAAATAAAGAATTGTACACAGAGATCTTAAAACGGCTACGAGATGCAATTCGACGAAAACGACCTGAAAAATGGGCAGAGAATGACTGGTATTTGTTGCACGACAATGCCCCAGCACATCGATCCCTAATGGTGAAACAATACCTTGCCAAGAATAATGTTACCACTCTGGAACATCCTCCATATTCTCCCGATCTCGCACCACCAGATTTCTACCTGTTTCCAAGGTTAAAAATGGCATTGAAGGGACATCGTTTTGCTGATTCGTCAGAGGTGATTGAAAATGCGACGGAGCGGCTGAAGGAACTTTCAAAAAACGGCTTTCAAGAGTGTTTCCAACAATTATATGAACGGTGGAATAAATGTGTAGATGCAGGAGGAGAGTATTTTGAAGGGAAATAATGTAAGAATGTTATAAATATTTTTAATAAATTTTTAATAACCAATTCCGGGAACTTTTTGACCCTACCTCGTATATAATAAGAACTACATGTTAGGTTAGCGTGCGTTTGCTACACTGTAACTGTAACTATTGACTATTCAAACTATTTTTTATATCTTATCTATTTAGTATAACTTTTAATGACATTTTTATCACTTTTATGCAATAAAAAAAATATGTAATTTTTCACAAATTTTTTAACATATAATTAGCTCTGACTACCATGAGGTATACTGTATAAAAGTTCTAGCTCTCAAAGAGTTGAGGCTTTTCCAGGTTTGCGATTAAAAAATTTTATTACACATTGATTTACAGTAGACCTATCAACAATATTGTCGCAATAAACAGCCTTTAAATGACGATGAAGCTCACTAGGCGTCACTTTCTCAGCAGTTAAAAACTTGATAACAGCACTTTGTTTTACTAGTTTTTTTTACAACCGGAAGTAGTAGTTTATTCGAGTAATTTTTCACTTTTTTGCGATTTTCTCAAAAACTGGTCCTACGATTTTTTTAAAATCGCCTGGTTCACTACATTTTTTATGCTCTACAAGATAAGGTAGGCACCATGTTTTCTAAAATTCTGGGTAAGGCTGTTTTCACGTAAAAACATTTTCTTTTTAAGATTACGGCTTTAATATGCATTTTAGCGCAAAAATGTATATAATTAAAGTTGTAGAGAATTTAAAATTCTACAACTTTTATTTCAAACATTTTTTTCTATAATGCTTAGTTTAGCATTAATTAGGAATTTTCTGTTATTTTCTCACGAAAACATGTGAAAAATCGATTTTATTTATGATTTCGGTGTTAGTATGCATTTTACAACAAAAGTGTATGTAATCAAATTTATAGAAAATTAAAAGATCTACAATTTTTATTTAAAGCATTTTTTTGTACAGTGGCTAGTTTAGCGTGAATGAGCGATTTACCGTATTTTTAAGCCAAACTGAGGTTGATTTTCATTTTGCGTCTTTCACTCATGATTAAAATTAGGTTATGTTTATTGAGGTTAGTTTTTTTTTTATTTCTAATGTTTTATTACTAATGTTAGGTTTATTGTTAATTATTTGCATTGGCAAGAGAAAGTTGTGTGATTGTTTCACACCAGATATTTTTTACATTGTGTATCATGTGTGTGTGTGTGTTTCAGGTATCTGGAATGCCAGATTGGATGATTTATGATGGTGAGAATGGGCTGGCTGTGTTTGAGGGAGTACCTGGCGACAGAGATGTTGGTGAATTGTACATTTCGGTGACCGCCATTGGTACCAATCATGAGGATAAAGTAAAAGACATGTTTGCTGTCGAAGTTTCACCCGATCCAAGAGAATTCAGTTCTGATATCAAAGTAAGTTTTCCTTATTATCATCATCTTCATCATTATCGTCTTTAAAAAAAAAAATTTTGGTATTCATTCGAGGAGACCTAGTATCAGTTTGGTAACCATGTTTTAAGAATCTGTGTCAAAAATTAATTAATTAAAGGGTCATTTACTTTTTACTTTCTCTTGCCTGTATGAATATTATAGAAAGGAAAGTATTGTTTTCATGTCGATTTTTCGAAATCGAGTTTTCACCGGATCTACACGCTTTCAGACCCCCAGTGTGGGTGTGTGTGTGTGAATAGAGTATCTCAAGAACGGTACATCGTATAAATTTGAAACTTGAAACTTAAGTTACACACCTCTACCAAACCCGACATGAACATTTTCATCAAAATCAGCCAACTGGAAGTAGTAGTTTATTCGGTTCATTTTTCACTTTTTTGCAATTTTCTCAAAAACTGGTCCTACGATTTTTTTTTTAAATCGCCTCATTTGCTACATTTTTATGCTTTACAAGATACGGTAGGCTGCTCAAATTCTTGGAGAGGCTGCTTGTAAAGAAATTGTTTCATTAAGATTGCTTTAATATGAATTTTAGCCCAAAAATTTATACGATAAAAGTTGTAGACAATTTGAAATCCTACAACTTTTATTTCAAACATTGTTTTGTATAACGCTTAGTTTAGCGGTAATTAGCGATTTTCTATTTTTTTCTCACGAAAACATGTGAAAAATTTATTTTTTTAAGATTTCGGCCTTACAATGCATTTTACGACAAAAGTATGTAATCAAATTTATAGGGTTAAAAGATTTACAACTTTAATTAGAGCATTTTTCTCTACAGATCCTAGTTCAGCGTGAAAGAGTGATTTTCCGTATTTTTAAGTTAATCTGAGGTTGATTTTCATTTTGCATTTTTCAATCATGATTAAAATTAGGTTATTTGTTTTTAGGCTAGTTTTTTGTTTATTTCTAATGTTTTATTACTAATATTAGGTTATATTGTTCATTAATTGCATTGGCAAGAGAAAGTTGTGTGAGTGTTTCACACCAGATTTTTTAATGTTTTTTAAACAATTCTTTGTTATTTTGTTACAAAACATATTTTTTTATCGTAATAAACGGTAAGTTTGCTTAATACCCGGATTTTAGATTTATTTTATTTATCTATTTATTTATTTGTTTTATTTAGTTAAACAAAATACAATTATTGCTATACTAACCTATTTACAATATTTTTAACTAAATATACTTATACGCAAAAACTCTTCTTCACGAAGAGTTCTGTCCGCGCATAGGAGTAAACAAAAAAATTATTTAGACAAATTTATATATACTAATAACTACTATAAAAAATACTATTATAAAATCTAAAAAGGTTACAAGAAATACATTAAACATTTTTTATTGAAAGCATTAAAATAAATGATAAATACTATTACATTTATATAAAAAAAAATATGTAGAATATGTAGATGACATATTGGTAATTTATAATGAAAAAATAAAGGGTGAACATAATATTATAAATAAAAAATTGAATAATTACTATGAAAAACTTAAATTTACATGTGAAGTTGAAAAAGATAAAAACATAAATTTCCTGGATATAAAAATACAAATAATAAATAATATAATTGAGACTGACATATATAGGAAACCACATGTTACAAATAACACAATAAACAGATTTTCAAATCACCCATGGATACATAAAATAAACACATACAATAACATGATACACAGAGCATATATATACACATATAACAATAAAGTAAGATTTAATAAAGAAATAAATTATATTAAAGAAATAGCAAGAAATAATGGTTACAATAATATTTTCATAAACAGATTAATAAATAAATATTTACATAAAATCAATCAGAAAAAAACACATCTATTACCATTAAACAATAAAGAAGAAATAAACAAAAATGGTAATAAATACATTACATATAATTACATAAATCATAGAATACATAAAATTACCAATATATACAATAAAAATAAATACAAAATAGCATATAAACCCCAGTTTCCTATAAAATTTATTTTACAAAAACATAATATTAAAGCAAATGTAAATGATAAAGAAAAAGAAAATAATCAATTTAATTCATGTGGAATTTATAAAATTAAATGTAATGAATGTAATGAAATATATATAGGTAAAACCACCAGATCCTTTAAAAAACGGTTTACAGAACACTATTCTAACTATAAAAAAGGAAATCGAAAATTCTCCAATGTAACTGAACACATGATAAAAAATAAACATAATATGTCGAATATAAAAAATAATCTAGAAATATTAGAAATAAATAACAAACAAAATGAAATTGAAATTCTGGAAAAATATTATATTTATAAATACAATAGCAGGGAGAAATTAATGAACACACAAATTGAATACGACAATCAACTGATTAAGTTGGCAAGACTGTTTTAAATATAAGAATCGACTATTCCTTATCTACCATGGTAGGAGCAGGAAGTTTTAAATTTTGACTTGTAATAAATGTTAATTTACTGAAGATGTGTACAAGATACACGAAAGCGCTATAAACATAGGTAAGTGTTTTATGTTACCGTATTCTGGTGGTTAGAAAATATATATTTCAATTTTAAATAATACGGCTGTTTAAAAATCCTACATAGGATGTTTAATAAAATAAATAAAAAAAAAAAAATAATAATTTTAATAATAAAATTTTTAAACATTACCTTAGATTATGTACAATTGTATAAATAGAGAAAAAACTTCTTTTTTCAATAATTAAAACTACTTTACAATAATTTTAGGGAATACATGTGGATATTTTTACTTATGAGAATTAATTCAATTAATGAACACAGAAACAAACAAAAAAACTATTGCAATGAGGAAAGCAAAAAATAATCAGAGAACAGTTATTTTAAAACTAGGAAAAGTTTCTCAAGTTCTTACTCGTATAACGATAGGATATGGTATTTAAGTTTATTTTCCAGATTGCCTTTGCTTCGGTCTCAGTTAGTCTGGATAAAAAGTGTTGATATTGTAGTTTTTAAGATTTTCAATTTTTTAATTTTTAATGAAACATTATTGTTTGTTGATGTGTTTATAGGAGCCCCGTTGTAAACCAGGTCAAGATGCGACGACTCTTACAGTAGTCTTGGATAAAGATTTCTATACGATCGGATCAATGGACAGAATATCATCTGTTAAAAATATCGCCGGATTTTTAGCTCTTGATGATGTAAGATCTATTAATTATTTTATTATTTATTTATTTATTTGTTTGTTTTATTTTTACTTTTTCTTGTCCTCTGTGAATATATAGGAAGGAAAGTATTGTTTTCATGTCGATTTTAACAAATACACTCTTCACCGGATCTACACATTTTCAGACCCCCTGAACCCAAAAAAAAAGTTTTTAGTGATTGGTCTGTGTGTGTGTGTGTGTGTGTGTGTCTGTCTGTGAACAGAATATCTCAAGAACGGAACATCATACGAACTTGAAACTTGAAACTTAAGTTACATACCACTACCGGACTAGACACAAACATTTTCATCAAAATTGGTCAACTGGAAGTAGTTTATCCGTGTAATTTTTCACTTTTTTGCGATTTTCTCAAAAACTGGTCCTACGATTTTTTTTAAAATCGCGTGGTTTACTAAATTTCTTATGCTCTACAAGATAGGGTAGGCGCCATGTTTGCTGAAATTCTTGGTGAGGCTGTTTTCACGTAAAAAAATAGTTTTTTTAATATTACGGCTTTAATATGCATTTTAGCGCAAAAATTTATACAATAAAAATTGTAGAAAATTTAAAATCCTATAACTTTTATATTAAACATTTTTTTGTATAACGCTTAGTTTAGCGGTAATTAGCGATTTTCTGGTTTTTTCTCATGAAAACGTGAAAAATTGATTTTTTTAAGATTTCGGCCTTGGTATGCATTTTACGACAAAAGTGTAACTATATAATAAAATTTATAGGAAATTAAAAGATCTATAACTTTTATTTACTGCATTTTTCTCTACAAAACCTAGTTTAGCATGAAAGAGTGATTTTCCGTATTTTTAAGCCAAACTGAGGTTGATTTTCATTTTGCGTCTTTCAATTATGATTAAAATTAGGTTATGTTTATTGAGGTTAGTTTTTTGTTTATTTCTAATGTTAGGATTATTGGTCATTATTTGCATTGGCAAGAGAAAGTTGTGTGAGTGTTTGACACCAGATTATTTGTTTTATTTTTACTTTTTCTTGTCCTCTATGAATGCGGAGGGGAGGGAAGTATTGTGACACTTATATCTAAGGTCCGTTTCAGGATCTGGGTAAATTAAATAATTAACACGCTAAAGTTCAAAATTACAAGTATTTATTGTAACTATAAATTACAATTAATAACGTGGCTAAAATCTACAAGTAAAACTTGTAATAAACTAGCAACCCTCGCTCGCTTCGCTTCAAAGCAGCTAATGTAGGCCTCATTAAATTATTTTAAAACCTCTCTCTCTCTCTATACAATACTTGTGGTTTCGTTGCCCTGTGGCACCAGAATAAATTGTTTTTCTGCACTTCCAGCTCTAGAAAGTCCGACATAAAGTTGTCCATGAGTGAAGAAAGCACTCGTCTCAAATCGATGCCCACCGTTTTAAATGTTTGTCCTTGCGATTTAACAGAATTGAATAGAATGCATTGAAGAATACCGATGGAAAAGAAAGAGACAGTTGATATGGCTGAGATAAGAGACAGTAATACGTGGGTGTGGTATGCAAAGTAATTGGAAATATATGACTCATTCGCTACCTGTCGAATGAAAACAAATATATGAAATACAGTTGAAAAATAAAAATTTTGAATATTTCCGAATTTTTAAGGTTTTTGGAATCGAATGTTATACTTCACATTTTTCTATGAAATATAAAAGTTGAATCGTGCTTCTAGCCCAAAAAATACACCATCCAGAGGACTTAGAAAGAATAAAAGTGTTATGCACCCGATAAACTAAAACATGCGACATCGTCACAGTTTAAGTTGCTTAACTCACTTAATAAAAGTTACTTAAAGTTGCAAAATAGCCTATATTGATCAGGAAGCTCTAAGCTATGCAACAATGAAAGATTTTTTAAAATCAGTTCAGTAGTTTCTGAGATTACCTCATACAAACAAACAAACAAACAAACAGATGTTTCTTCTTTATTATATTAATATAGATAACAAACTATACTAAATTCATTTTAAGAACCAACTGCAAAGTAAACAAACAGTGAATGACGTCACAGCTCCATTACCGTACGCATCAAAAGTATTATGTGGTTTTCATAGTAGGTGTATTTGAAACGACTCGTGCTTAATACTCTTATGAGTAGTTAATTCTTTAGCTTAATAAAATTATTATTGTTTACTAATTTTAAAACTCACTTACTTTATTCTGGGCAGTTGTATGATAGATATTCGATTCCGTCCATCGTATTGTCTAAGTATCCGTCTTCAAAATCAGAATTTGTGCATGAAGATGAGGATGGCGATTCATTGCCTACATTTATTATTAAATTGCCAATATGAATATCAACAAAATTTTTCATTTTGCGAAATTCCTTTTCTTCTCTTATAACGCGGTTAACACATTCTCGCCACTTGATTGGGGACACCACTTTCAGGGCACTACTAAGCAATTCCGTGATTTCTTTCATTTTGTATGTTTTATTATTCTGTGCTACGTATCCTTTCACCTGACTCATACAGTCGAATAAAGTAATAACTACAATAAAATTAAACCGTACATGAAACTAAAAGCACCATTCGAACTAGACGCACAATTAAATTGAACCGAACAGTTTAAAATAACAAAGCCAACTAATTGTAAACTAATGTAACTATTGTTTACTAATTGTAAATTGTAAACTCATTTAGAATCATAAAATTAAAAATGACACATACATGAATAATTTGTAATATAAACACTGAATAAGTCTATGAACAATACGGAGTAGTATGCAACTGAATTCTAAACAAAATTAAGTGATTTTGGGAAAGATTTTATTGACGTTAGGGAACGTGGCTGTTCGTTTTTATTGTTTAGCAGTTATAAAATGTTGGTGTCCACCCGGTGACTAATGCTAGGCTGTTGCATGTATTTGTGTGGTGTATTTACACGTACTACCACAGATGCAGTTTGTTGATTCGACAGTTGATTCTTACCGTGAACTCACTATAAATATAATAACAATAAATAAACTTAACCAATTAACTAAAATTAATATTACTTACATAAATGGTATAGAATAAACGTTAAACGATACACAGTAACGTTGGCCCTCTCCAAATGTAACCATTAAGCAACCATTGCACAATTCGCTCACTGAATCACAAGCAAATCGAGACTGACTCCAAAACGCGTGTGCTCACTTATATAGATGAGCTAGGGAGATTTCAAGAATGACAGAGATTTTCGATATAATAATCTTCTTTTTTTTCTTCTTCTTCTTCTTCTTCTTCTTCTTCTTCTTCTGCCTTTCAAGGATTAGGCATCTCTGCCTGTTCTGAACGTCTCAAATCTGCCCATCTCTTTCTCGGGCGTCCTCGTTCTCTCCTGCCCTCCGGCTTATAGTCCAGTGTCTCGTTAGGTATCCTATCCTCCCACATTCTGTTTACATGCTCTAACCACTGCATTCTGTTCTCGGATACCTTGTTGTTTATAGAGAAGATGTTGAGTTCTTTCCTTATCTCGGTATTCCTGTAACGATCTTCTCTACTACACCCATACGTATGTGGAAGAAATTTCATTTCAGATGGTTGCAATCTACTCTCCTCTCGCTTTGATAGCACCCAAGTTTCAATGCCATAGAGTAGAGTCGGCACTGCTAATGTTTTATAAAATCTCAGCCTTGTGTTTTTGCTGGTGCTATTTTTAAATTGCGGTGGATTGTTCCGCATATTTGCTGAAATCGGTGCATCCTATTGTAAGCATCTTTATCCTGTTGGTATGTAATGTTACTGAAAGTGGGAGATCTGTTCCGAAATATTATTATCTATAACGATTTTACTTCTGACTGGCTCCTTCCCCCTGAATGCCGTTACCTTTGTCTTCTTCGTCAAAACTGTCAACTTATATTCTTTGCAGAGTGTGTTCAGCATGAAAAGTGCTCTCTGCACGTCGTCCTTATTTTCCTGTAGCTCTATCAGGTCATCGGCAAATAATAGGCAGTTTACAACCGTATCTTCTCCTATGAGAATACCAGAGTGCATTTGAGACTTCCACCTTCTGATCACGTCATCCGAATAATTATTAAACAAAGTGGGTGATAGACCACACCCTTGTCTTACTCCTCTATTAATAATTACTTCTTCAGAATCGGAGTTCTCCACTGCTATTATCCCTCTGGTATCTTTGTACAGGATTTGGACTGCCTTTATAAGATGGGAAGGATATCCAGTATCTTGCAATATTTCCCATAATTTTGAACAAAATTATGGGAAATATTGCAAGATACTGAAATATTTTTATACAAATGTTGTTGTTGTTGTTTAGGTCAACAGCCGAAAGGCTGGTTTGAACCTGTAGAGGTTTTACTAAGTAAAACGAGGAGTGAGGTGGTTTACCATTGCCTTCCTCACTGAGTGGAAAAGTAAGCTTATCAGCATGCCGGGCCCTCTGAAAAGCACATATTTTCCACTCTGTAAATGACACCTTCCTTCATTCACCACAGGGTCTGGCTGTACAATGAAATTCATTACTTTCAGAGGAGATAACTCTGATTAGTGTCTTTTACACCTCCACCTCTTCTCTTCTTAAATGATTTAGTCATTTAATTGGCTGACCATGTGATAAGAAACAGATATTGATACAAATATTGAAGGCTTTCGATATAATCATAAAAATACATAATCCTTCTGACAGCTTTTGGATAAATCTTAACAAACTGTAAACAAATTTGGATTGAATTAAAGGTGTTACAAAAAGGCCAGTTATCTAAATAGGTACCTGACTCTTTCACAATACCCATACAACAATTGGCAGGCCTACCTGTCCTATACACAATATTTTTTTTTTTAATTGAGTGATGTGCCTACATAAGCCTTGGGCTTGTCCGTAGGTAATAATGATATGTGGTGATTTACAGATGAAAAAAATGCCAGACCTGACCGGGAATTGAACCCGGGACCCCGGCATAGTAGCCAGTTGCGCTGACAACTACACCACGGGCCGTATGTAATAGTACTCATAATATTTTCAAATATTTCTTGAAAACCCTATTTATCATTCTTATTATTTAATTACGTTAACATTTTTAAAATTTCGGTCCTCGAAAATTCTTGAACATTTCCTTTAGATATTGTCACAATATTGTGTTCGTGTCGATTTTTCAAAATTGAGTTTTCACCAGAACATATCGGTTTAAGGGTTGAACACCTTAATGTTGGATTGTCTAAATTTTTTATATTTAACTTTTTTATTTACCCCGAAGAAGGAAATAATTCACTCTGAATTTCTGCTTTTGTTGTGAAAGTAGGAGAGTCAGTGATGAATCAGTGAATCAGTGAGTGAGTGAGGGCTTTTCCATTTGTCTTGTATACAGATAACAAGTTAAAACATTTATTCAGCTGATGAATCACTGAATAAATAAGAAATGTCATTCATTTACTCTGATGCTATGATCCGCTTCATGGCATTTTTCTTTGCAATGTCATGCATTGTTGAAGTCGTGAGAAAGGAATTCCCCTTCCACTCCACATCACGTGTAATACTAGCCGAACCGCATAACAACGGCAGCTGGAACGCTATTACTCTGCCTGATATTATTAACTACTATTATAAAAAACGAAAACCAATGATACACCAGGTCCCTCTTTTACTTCCCGCTCAAAAAACGTTATCACACTATTAATAATTTCACGACTTTGACTATGCAAAACTTGACTTTTTTGCCAACTTTATTTTCACTTATTTTATATGAACTCAGAACTGAACCGAGTCAACAAAAACGTAAACAACTTTGAATAATATGAGACACTACATTATAAATTAAAATCAGATAAATAGCAATGTAGTAAACGATAAAAAAAATACCTAAGATAGAACAGCAAAGATAGATTATAACATTTGTCTAGAATAACACTTCACTTCAATAACTAACTAATTAATTATAACTAATTAATCACTTCAACACACTAAGGTTAGAACTTAACTACAAAATTGTCAAGTTGCATTACTCACGCACACCCCTCTCCTTATTAAATGGACTTTTCCATACAGAGTACTCCCACCAGCTTCGACTGGCCCAAGCCACTGTGACATCACTTTTTCCTTTTACAGATTATTTTCACTGTACGAATGATTCACTAAAACACTGAATGTAATTGAATTGCTTTTAGATGTAAACTGTTTATTAAGAGCAGTGTTTTATTGTGCATATAATTTTCTCTTTATTTTATCAAACATAATTATGTAGGATTTTTAAACAGCCGTATTATTTAAAATTGAAATATATATTTTTCTAACCACCAGAATACGGTAACATAAAACACTTACCAATGTTTATAGCGCTTTCGTGTATCTTGTACACATCTTCAGTAAATTAAAATTTATTTTAAGTCAAAATTTAAAACTTCCTGCTCCTACCATGGTAGATAAGGAATAATCGATTCTTATATTTAAAACAGTCTTGCCAACTTAATCAGTTGATTGAATGAACACACAGATTGAATACGACAATCAACTGATAAAGTTGGCAAGACTGTTTTAAATATAAGAATCGACTATTCCTTATCTACCATGGTAGGAGCAGGAAGTTTTAAATTTTGACTTAAAATAAATTTTAATTTACTGAAAATGTGTACAAGATACACGAAAGCGCTATAAACATTGGTAAGTGTTTTATGTTACCGTATTCTGATGGTTAGAAAAATATATATTTCAATTTTTTCTTTATATAAGACAGATAGAGTTGTTAATAACTTTGTAATGTATTTGTATGTGTTGTTATTTACAGGATAAGTTTAGTCTTCTGCCGCAAACGAATGAAGATGACTTGTTATCAGAAACTGTAATCATGGCTGGGCCTGGCAACAGAAAGAAAAAGGTTTCCAAGTCTTCCACTATTTTACAATGGCAGGTTAGTTCATTTCTTTTGCTCTGTACTGTATTGTTTGTTCACGCTAAGAGCTTGCCTGATGTAAACAAACCGCTCTGATACCGTACAGGTTGCCCCGAAAAGTTTTCCATTCAATCATTAATAACCAGTAAAACGTTATACAATTTACTTGTTTTAATTATTTCATTATAACAGATAATCCTCTTTTCAAATACTCAAATCCGATTGATTTCAGTAAATGATAGAGCGACGTTCTTTTAAAATGTCGTTAATCCAAATCCTTGTTTAAGACAGATAAAAGATTATTAAGTGTAGGAGCTTCCTTATTTTGGAAAAAAACTGTGAACTTTTAGTCGAACTGCATTTTTAATAAATTCGTTGTACTGTTCAAAAACTGGTTTGCTTCGTTTCCTTTTCTTGCTAGGTGTCTGCAACTTGCCACTTTCTTTCATCTCTTTTCTTATACCGTGTACACTAAATGTAGACACGCCCATCAAGTCTGATGCAATTTTTTCTACCTCTTTTAAGGCCATAGTAGGATACTTCAATACGAGGGCTGTTCAAAAAGTATCGAACGTTCTGTCCTCCCGCTGAAACGAATGAAGCACTGGCGGCCAAGCTTAGTAAGGATGTGGAGGGGACTGCCATGCGCGCGCACATGCACTGTTTTGTGTCATGACAAAGCTTCTGTCGCCGGCAGTCAGCCTAGTAGTGTAGACCTCTCTGTTGTGCTCGGCGATTTTTATCAAGTTATAAATGACAGAAAAACGTGAGCAGCATTACTGCATTTAATTTTGCCAAACGCTTGGCAATTCGCAAGTGGAAACAATTCGCAAGATTCAACAGGCTTTTGGGGAGTCTGCCTTGAGCTGTACTCGAATAAAAGAGTGGTACAACCGATTCAAAAATGGTCAAACGTCAGTGGAAAGTGAATCACGTTCAGGCAGGCCATCGACAAGCCAGAATGAGAATGTTATTGAATAAGTGTGAACTTTAATCACCGAGGACCAAAAGAATACTATACTGAGGTTCTTCGTCACCTACGTGATTCTGTTCGGCGCAAATGACCGAATCTGTGGGCAACAAAAACTTGGCAGCTCCATCACGACAATGCACTTGCCCACTCTGCACATCTAATTCAGAGTTTTCTCGCTAAAAACAACGCTCCTCTGGTTCGCCAAGTTCCGTACTCCCCCGACATGGCTCCCTGCGACTTCTGGCTATTTCCTAAGCTGAAAATGCCCCCGAAAGGAATTCGATTTCAAGAAAGAGAAGACATTAAACAGAATACGACGGCCGAGCTTAACAGCATTCCAAAAGATGCCTTCCAGAAATATTTTGAACAGTTGGAGAAGCGCTGGGAGAAGTGTGTGCATCACCAAGGAGACTACTTTGAAGGGGATTAGAAGTTTGTAGCTCTAGTTCAATAAATACACTTTTAATTAACAATAGTCCGATACTTTTTGAACCGCCCTCGTACATTGTAAATTATAATTTTTTGCCCACTTTTTAGAAGTTGTGTCCTCGTTTATGTTATATAACTGAAGTTGAAGTGCCGTCATTCGTCATTACTTACTAGTGTAACAAAACAAAAAGATATACTCACACACAATACCAACGAAGTTGACGAAAAAGTTACACGGATTTAAACAATATTAATAAAAGAAGGAAGAAAATATTTTAAACTGATAAATTACAAATAGCACTAAGTACAAACTGCATAGGCTACACATGAAGTAGGATGTTTATGTAACAAAAACCAAGTTGAGACTGATAGAATAAGTAATACAATATACGATCATAGTGGAATTGTTTCATTATTTTAATTGAAAACAATAATGTTTAAATAAACTGTTTTCAATTTTATTTAAGACTTCATTGCAAAAAAACAACGTTTAGCTATTGCAAATTGATGGACGCATTCAAAAGATATCACACTTTTTGTTCAACAAAGTAATGTGCTGGATGAAAAAAATTGCGAAAAAATCATCTCAAAATAATGTGGTGTCTTTTCAATTTTTATTTACTCTTCTTCTATGCAAGTTCTATCTCTTTTACGCATGTTGCTTTGTGTATTATCCTTTTCTAAACAGGATAGCATAAATCAAAATATGTTATCGTTTATATTGACGCTAATTGTAAGGTTTAACCTAGGGGTTGACGAGACGGGTAGTGTTAACCTTCTTTGTTCGATTTTAGGGTCATAAAATTTGTCGCCAGCACTTTTAATTTATTGATTTCTATTGTCACATTTCAAGGTAACTGATGATGTCATTCCCAAACAAATACAATTTTTTGTCGAAAAGTTATGGATAAAAACGTTCAAATTTTAGTACTGGCTGTTCAAAAAAAAATATTTTTTTCGCGTAACACCACGTCGTCAATTTTCATCGTACAAATATGCAAGATACATCGAATGAAAGAAGAAAAAAGTCTCTTTCTAATAAAACTAAACCCGTTAGAGTATAAAGAATAGTTGCGGAGATAATTGAGTTTAAAGAACGATGATGACGAATGAGTGATATTGGGCATTTTGGTGTGTAAGGGTCAAACTGTAGAGATAGAGTTTAAATCTTGAAAAAAAATGTTACATAGCTCCTTCATCCACTAATCTCTTCAAATTATTATATAAATTTGTACAGGTCATTTGTTCTAGCTAGAAGCTCTCCCACCAACGCTCTGCGCTGCTGAGCTGTTCTGTTTAGCGGTGGGGGAAGCACATTGAAGGGAAGTCATCAGTCTCTCCATAGTGCTAGCAGCGTTAAGAGCCTAACTGTACTATAAATCCTAAAAACATTGACTGTATGTTGTAATTTTATATTTTTCTTGTTCTACTCCCTTCACAAGTCTTCAACTCATGCATTCAGTAGTAGGCCTACTGTTTATTTACCTATTGTTTTTACGGAAAAGGCAGGTAATACGCAGTCAGGCTAGGGAGTATATAGTCACTGTATACAATTTTATGAAAAAAGAAGCTGAACAAAACGGAACAATTTTACTGACCGATTTACAAAATCGTGTAGCCAGAGCTATGAGGATTTCGTCAAGTACAGTTCAAAGAATTTTGAAAGAAAAAAGAAAAAACCTTCATGTGCTATCAGAACACCAAATAAGAAAAGAATGAGAAGGAAAGTGAAGTGGACGATTTTGATAAGTGTGTTGTGAGAAGAACAATATATGATTTTCATAAAACAAACTCTGAATGGCCAATTTTGAAATCGTTACTCCCTGATTTGCGGAAGAAAATTCATTTCAAAGGAAGTAAATAGTCGCTGTGGAAAATTATTAAAGATGCGGGATTCAGATGGAGAAAGGCAAAAGACGACAGAAAATATTAAGTTTTTAACTAGTTTTTAGTCTAGTGTAGTAGTTGTAACAGAGTAGTATACAGTTAGAAAGAGAAGGAATGATCATTAAGTGAGAAGGAGACAACACTTGCCCCGTTGAAACTATCCCTACTCTACCTACTCGCCCTCCCCTTACAAGCTTCTTCCAAAAACAAATGTACTATAAGGCAGTTGGGAACAGCTGTTTTGCTACGATTGTTTATGATTTTTGTTTTTTGTAGGTGGGTTGCGGGGGCAGTGTTTGGTCTACCAGTAGTCCTGTAGCAAGAATCAAACAGATCTCAAGGGATGGTACTCTAGCTGAAGTGTTACAGCTGCCGGTATTGGGTTGGCATCTCGCTACGGCTCCTTTTCCATTTAGAGAAAGGCGACAGGTATTTAGTGTATTTTTATGATTTTTTTTACTTACTCTTGCCTATATGAATATTTAGGAAGGAAAGTATTGTTTTCATGTCCATCTTAACAAATACACTCTTTACCGGATCTACATGTAAACAGACCCCCTGAATCCAAAAAACATGTTTTTAGCGATTGGTCTGTGTGTGTGAACAGAATATCTCAAGAACGGAACATTGTACAAACTTGAAACTTAAGTTGCTATACCACTACCGGACCCTGACTCGAACATTTTCATCAAAATCGGTTAACCGGAAGTAGTAAATTATTTGTGTAATTTTTCACGTTTTTGCGATTTTCTCAAAAATTGGCCTTACGATTTTTTTAAAATCACCTGGTTTACTAAATTTTTTATGCTCTGCAAGATAAGGTAGGTGCAATGTTTGCTGAAATTCTTGTTGAGGCTGTTTTCAAGTAAAAAAATTGTTTTTTTAAGATCACTGCTTTAATATGCATTTTAGCACAAAAATTTATATAATAAAAACTGTAAAAAATTTTAAATGCTACAACTTATATTTCAAAGATTTTCTTGTATAAAGCTTAGTTTAGCGATTTTCTGTTTTTTTCTCACGAAAACGTGTGAAAAATTGATTTTTTTGTAAGATTTTGGCCTTAGTATGCATTTTACAACAAAAGTATATATAAACAAATTTATAGGAAATTAAAAGATCTACAATTTTTATTTAGTGTATTTTTCTCTACAGAGCCTATTTTAGCGTAAAAGAATGATTTTCCGTATTTTTAAGCCAAACTGAGGTTAATTTTCATTTTGCGTCATTCACTCATGATTGAAATTAGGTTATGTTTATGGAGGTTAGTTATTTGATTTTTTCTAATGTTTTATTAGTAATATTAGATTATATTGTTCATTATTTGCAATGGCAAGAGAAAGTCGTGTAAGTGTTTCACACCAGATTTTTTATTACCTTATGGTCCACTTACCCCAAGGTTAAACAGGTTTGTGGGTAACAGTTTCTTATTGTAGTAATCTTAATTAGACTACAAGAATGCCATCTGTCGATTGTTTATACGAGGGTAAGTCAATTATTATCCGCAATTTAGTTATATTTTTGTTTATGTTGGCAGTACTGTCGTTTTGCGTTGATGACGCATGCTTTGTTTATTTGTGGTTATATGTATGCAAGTTTCAAGCTGCTAGATTAGTTTCGTTACCGCTGTCGTGCTGTTAATCATGGCTGCTCCGCTTTCTATTTGCATCAAAGAAGAGCAACGTTCAGTGATCCGTTTTTTTATGGTCGGAAGGTGTATCAGGGGCCGAAATTTATAGAAGACTTTCGGTACAGTACGGGAACAGTGTTTTGCCACAACGGAGTGTCTACGAATGGATTGAATATTTCAAAAACGGTCACACAAGTGTTACGCACGATGACGGAGCGTGCAAGAAAAAATTCAAGACCCAACTGTCCGCAGGAAAACTGATGCTTACGGTTTTTTGGGACTCACAAGGTCCAGTACTGGAACATTATCAGGAAAGGGGCACAATAATAAACAGTATACGTTACAGTGAGATGCTTACTGCCAAGCTAAAGCCTGTAATTCGAAGCAAACGCCAAGGACTGCTGTCAAAAGGTGTTGTGTTGTTGCACGACAACGCCCGTCCGCGTACTGCTGCCCACACTGCTGAAACGCTCCAGAAACTCAATTTTGAAATACTGGCTCTTCCTTCATATAGTCCCGATCTTGCTCCTTCTGATTATCACTTGTTTGGTCCACTCAAAGAAGCAGTAAGGGACTGTCGATTTACTTCGGACGAAGCATTGTAAGAAGCGGTGCGTTCCTGGCTCGCATCTCAACCAAAAACCTCCTTTTATGAGGGCATCAGGAAATTTGAATAACGATGGACCAAGTGTGTTGAAAAGCAAGGAGACTATGTCAAAAAATGGTGTACTTGTAAGTTTCCGATTTGATTACAATAAAATTTTATAACTAAATTGCGGATAATAATTGACTTGCCCTCGTATTTATGGATAATTAGCATATTGTATTAGTTTGTAGTACAAACTCAGTACTTTGTACGATGCGTATTTGTTTTTAAATATCACGTAATAGTTTTTTTTTTATTTTGAATTGTGACAGGCATTCGGTTCTGGTGAAGGGGAAGGAGGTGGAGAAGAGGAAGGTGAAAATGAAACGGATGACGATGGAATCGCCGAACCAGAACCCGATAAAAGAGTCATATACCCGATGGTTTCACCATCGCCAGTTGTCCCTGTCGAATCCCCGTCGACTCTCGAATCTCATCGTGTACGACATCACGGCCATCATCATCGTGAGCACAGCGATCCACCGCCGTATTTGGCATCGTCGAATGTGCTACAGCAAATAAACAGCGCACCTCCTGGAGGGAATTCCAATTTTCCAAATCCGTTATCGATCATGCCTACACCTACTTTGGTAAGTTAACTAATTTAAAGTTCAGGCATATTAGATGTTCAATTTTGCCGTTTGGAAATAACGAGTTGGAAATTTAATCTTGTTGTCACCGCCACCCCTTCTAATTAATCATTTACTGTGTTGCCGGCCTTCAGTAATTCTTCTGGCCTTTGTCGGCGCGGTAGGCCCTTTGGCTGCGTTCCGAGAAACCCTTTAGCGGCGCACTGACAAACCTTTCGGCTGCCTTTTGAAGAGGGTTTTTGTTGCCAAGGCCAAGCGGGTTACCACCCCCTACCACAGCGCTCTCAGTAGCTATGAAAGCGCAGTGCACTAAGCTGCTTGTCATTACGCTCTTCATCTCCGACAAAGATCGACCGACTACATCCACAAGATAAAGAAGAAAGATGCTCTGGCACTTGCAGCAGCCACGTGCTGCCTACACTGGTCTCCTTCGAGACCGGCACAACGGTCCTTCTCAGGACCAATTTATTAAGGTTTTAACCGGCCCTTCTCAGGGCCATCAACCTGAGCCACGGCTCTCATCGCAGCCACGCGCTTCCTACACCGGTCTCCTTCGAGACCAGCATAATGGTCCTTCTCAGGACCAATTCATTTAGGTTTACACCGGACCTTTTCAGGGCTATCAAACACCTCTGTCCGCCCTGGCGGACACACACATAAATGGCCCTTTTCAGGACCACTGAACAGATAAGGTTCGCCAACGACTCTCATCGCAGCCACTTGGCTCCTACACCAGTCTCCTTCGAGACCAGCACAACGGTCCTTCTCAGGACCAATTCATTTAGGTTTACACCGGCCCTTTTCAGGGCCATCAAACACCTCTTGTCCGCCCCGGTGAACACACACATAAACGGCCCTTTTCAGGGCCACAGAACAGATAAAAGTTCTGTATGTCGCCATCCGGTGACATTGTAAATAACGAAAGTTCTGTACAAACCCATTTTATTATTTAGCAAATCAACAAAGAAACGTATAGAATGGTGATGATAGCAAATAACATAGGATGTACAGGAAATGTCAGCCAATATTATAATATGCATTAACATATAGGATTAGTTATACTTTCTCCATAAACGTTCATTCACAATGCTCACTTTGTTAAACATCGAATGACGCTAAAATCGGCGATTGATGTTCCAGCTGGACATACAAACGATGTTAATAACATTAACTGAAAGACTTGAACGCACTGCACAGTTTATAATAAAAGGTACAGGGTTTGATGTTCAATTTAATATAATAATGAGACATAAGACATATAACAGTGAGACCTTGACACTTAACAGGAAAACAGACATGGAAAGCTTAAAGAAGGAAGAAAGAAACATAATTAGGAAAATTTTTGGACCTAGATGGACCGAAAACGGGTACAGATTACAGAGAACATCTAAAATTAAAAAATATTCCAACATAGAGACAGACATGAAAAAAAGACACCTTCAATTTGATGGCCACATAATGAGGCTTCCTGACAATAGACTCACAAAGAGAATAGTAAAATATGTATCATCACTTGTTAATGGGGGGGGAATGGATACAAAGTGTTAAAAAAGATTTAGAATTGGCCAAAATCACCAAAGAAGAAATTCTCATAAGAGACAATTTTAGAACAAAAGTTAAAAAATGGGAGGTTAAACCAGCAGAGACAAAAGCTCCAAGAACCTGAACAAAGAAAAGCTGAATTCTCACAAAGAATGAAAAACTGGTGGGCAGATAAAAAAGTTCAAGAAATCGCAAAAACAAACCAGATTTACTTAGCATCTTCCACTTCGGGAGTTTTACAACTAATAATAATAATGATGAGACATAACTATGCTAAGTGTGTAAGTGTGTTCAACAACCGCAGATGAAAATTAAATACGGGACCTGCTGTTTTGTTGTTCAGTATTTTGACCATTGCACCACGGCGGATTTTGCAGAAACTCAATTGTTATAATTACAAAACTGATTTTGATAAATCAATCCAAGAGTAAATGTTATTTTCAGTTGTTGGTAATTTTTACTTTCCCTTACCTGTATGAATATACAGGAAGGAAAGTATTGTTTCATGTCAATTTTTGGAAATCGAGTTTTCACCGGATCTACACGTTTTCAGACCCCCTGAACCCAAAAAACATGTTTTTAGCGATTGGTCTGTGTGTGTGTATACAAAATATCTCAAGAACGGAACATCGTACAAACTTGAAACTTGAAACTTAAGTTACATACTACTACCGGACCCGACACGAACATTTCCATCAAAATCGGTCAACCAGAAGTAGTAGTTTATTCGTGTCATTTTTCACTTTTTTGCGATTTTCTCAAAAACTGGTCATGTTTGCTGAAATTCTTGGTGAGGCTGTTTTCATGTAAAAAAGTGGTTGTTTTAAGATAGCGGCTTTATTATGCATTTTACTGCAAAAATGTGTATAAATTAAGTTGTAGAGAATTTAAAATTCTACAACTTTTATCTCAAACATTTTTTTGTATAACACTTATTTTAGCGGTAATTAGCAATTTTCTGTTTTTCTCTCTTGAGAACATGTGAAAAATCGATTTTATTAAGATTTCGACCTTAGTATGCATTTTACAACAAAAGTATATATAATAAAATTTATAGTAAATTAAAAAATCTACAACTTTTATTTAAAGCATTTTTTTGTATAGTGCGTAGTTTTAGCGTGAAAGTGATTTTCCGTATTTTTAAGCCAAACTGAGGTTGATTTTCATTTTGCGTCTTTCATATATGTTGTTTAGGTCAACAGCCGAAAGGCTGGTTTGAACCTCTAGAGGTTTTACTACGTAAAACGAGGAGTGAGATGGTTTACCATTGCCTTTCTCACTGTGTGGAAAAGTATGCTTATCAGCATGCCGGGCCCTCTGAAAAGCACATATTTTCCACTCTGTAAATGACACCTTCACTTCATTCACCACAGGGTCTGGCTGTACAATGAAATTCATTACTTTCAGAGGAGATAACTCTGATTAGTGTCTTTTACACTCTACATCTTCTGTTCTTAAATGATTCAGTCATTTAATTGACTGACCATGTGATAAGAAACAGAACTATTTATTTTAGCCCTGCAACGAACAATTGAGTGTAAATAATTTGACACTCCACCTATCTGTTATGGGCGGCTTTCATATATATGATTAAAATAAGGTTATGTTTATTGAGGTTAGTTTTTGTTTATATCTAATGTTTCATTACTAATGTTAAGAGTTATATTGGTCATTATTTGCATTGGCAAGAGAAAGTTGTGTGAGTGTTTCACACCAGATTTTTTTTGTTTGTTTATTAGACGCCTGAACGTCCAACGCTAGATGTTCATGCGGAGGAAGATGATCATGATCCAGCCAGAAGAGAACATGAGATTTCGTCTAGTCGTGTTGTTTTATTACCAGAAGTGTCACGTTCCATTAGATTAGAAGCTTCTGCTTTACCTGACATTGTCAGCCCTACACCTGAATTAACATCGGTACGTTACCTTTTATTTCATTTTACTTGTGGTAAGAAATAAATCTTATTAATGCATTTTCTAGCTTTTTCAATTCTAGTGTCGTTATTTAGGTAATCAGCCGAAAGGCTGATGACCTAAATGACCTAGGGGAAAAATGGTAGTCATTCGGCTGATGACCTAAATGACCTAGGGGGAAAATGGTAGTCATTCGGCTGATGACCTAAATGACCTAGGGGGAAAATGGTAGTCATTCGGCTGATGACCTAAATGACCTAGGGGAAAAATGGTAGTCATTCGGCTGATGACCTAAATGACCCAGGGGAAAAATGGTAGTCATTCGGCTGATGACCTAAATGACCCAGGGGAAAAATGGTAGTCATTCGGCTGATGACCTAAATGACCCAGGGGGAAAATGTTCGTCATTCGGCTGATGACCTAAATGACCCAGGGGAAAAATGTTCGGCATTCGGCTGATGACCTAAATGACCCAGGGGGAAAATGGTAGTCATTCGGCTGATGACCTAAATGACCCAGGGGAAAAATGTTCGGCATTCGGCTGATGACCTAAATGACCCAGGGGGAAAATGGTAGTCATTCGGCTGATGACCTAAATGACCCAGGGGAAAAATGGTAGTCATTCGGCTGATGACCTAAATGACCCAGGGGGAAAATGGTAGTCATTCAGTGCTAGGTCAGGACTGTATGGTAGTGTCTGACAAGTTTCAAAATAGGAGTCCCCCCCCTTTCCGCACTTCATCCGCGCCACCTCGCATTACACACTGTCCCAAAAACATTAGCTCGGATAGTCATCCTACTGGTACAGCTCATTACTACAACAGTATTTATGTTCATACTTATTATTACTTTATTATTTGCACTTATTTAACCTGTACCTGTTTAAATCACAAATATACACTTACAATGTATTTGTTTAATCGAAACGAATTCATCTGAATATTGAACAACCGATCAAACCCAAAACATAATAAAACTGCACTCACTACAAAACCAATATTGCACGGTCGCTAACACTGTACAACGGAAGTAAAAGCATAGTTTATGTTAGCTGCTCTCAATTAAATAAAGAATAATGCTTACTCCATTTAATAATTAAATCGTATCAATTAATTACATTAATAGTCAACATTATAAATTAAGAACTTGCTGAGTTATATATTATGACTACACTACGTAATAGTAAACAAAAATAATGGAAACACTAATGACTTTCTTCTGCTGGTGGTCACATAATCTTTACAAAATTTTAATGGATAACAAGAATCTAGTGTGATATTATACAAGAATCTATAAGTGATATTCATATTAATTGCTCATTTGTGTTGTGCGTACCGATGTATTCGATTCGGCACAGGAATCGAAGAAGTGGGGAAGGGAGGGAATCCTATTTCGATCGTTGTCAAGCAAAGCAGTGGGTGATCTAAAATATCCCATTGAAATTGCTCAACGAGTCATTGGATTGCACCAGCACCGTTAGGACGGGTGTTGTGTTGGATCAGAACAGTCACAGAAGTCAGCATTCTTCTTCTTCTTCTCATCCTTCGCCTCCTCCTTCTCCTTCTTCTTCTTCTTCTTCTCCTTCTCCTTCTTGGAAAAGCTTTTCGGAAAATTTATTGATCTGACTTAAGGGGGTAGTCAACTCAAGAAGATGATTTTTTTTAAATTTTGAGTGTTTTTTTGCATTTGTTTGAAGTTTAAAATTTTCTAAATCACAACATATTTTGTTTACTTTGTTTGTAAGTTGACAAAAAGTTATAAAAACATCTGTTTAAAATAAAGCTCACTAGCAAGGCGAGTGAAATTATTCCTTCAATTTTGAAGTTTTCCAGAAATGTGGTTTTTGCATAATCGTACGTTCTTGGGAAGTAAATATTTCGATTTGTATTGGAGATATTTGGATGATGTTTTTTTTTGTCAAATGTTCATAATTTCTTGCTCTATTATCTGTGGAATGATTATTACAAAAACCTTAATAGGGATTTAGTTAAAAAATAATTTGTGAATACATAAAATAAATGTTTTTTAAAATATGGTTTTTTGTCAATAAAATTCTTCTAAGAAAAAATACATACAAGCGCATACAATGGGTAATAGACAGCAATTTTCTGTATTTTGTACGATAAGAATCATGTTGATATCTTTCTTCGTTCTTGAGATATTTGATTCCCTGTAAAAGCTCGCTTTTCCAACCTCACCCTTATATTAGGGGCTGTAATTAATTTTTTGGCTTGGTTCAAATGGTAGATCGTTACTTGTAAATTACTCTTTCATTTAAAATAAATAATCATAAATTATAGCCAGAAGTTTTCATTTTCATTTTCTGGGTTGACTACCTCCTTAACAAACTTAAACTGTGAACGTAAGTTTTTAAGCTAGTTTATAATACAGTCGAACTCGGTTTTAGCGTCATTGAAGGGACAGATTAAATTTTACCATTAAATCAGAGTGACGTTATAACAAAGTTAACTCTTGTGTCAACGTAAATCTAACTAAACTAAAAATATTTTGTATACATTATAGATACTGAAGTCACAAGATTGCCTTTTGCGTATGTATAGGCTGTGAGGAAGGGAAGTGAAATATTTGCAGTGCTGCCAACCTCAACAGTGAGACACTACTCGTATATTTCACTACCGTGCAGTTTCTAGATACATTTTGTTGTAAGCTGTGGTTTATTCCGAAAAAATGTTTTCTTCATAAACCTTATAAGAAATAAATATGACCTGTAATATTGACTATAGCTTAATTAAATGACTAGATATGTTTGATTTACTGTAATTACGAATGAATCGCCTTCTTTACTATTACTGTCATTGGCGTTTTCATTATCAGTCTCTCTAGTATCTGCTTTATCGTTTTATTTTTTTATTAGGTGTCAACAAAACTGTTAAAGAATACGTCCTTAATTTCCTTCTTTATTTTTCGAATTGTGGAAAGAGAAGCATCACAGTAGTTAGCCACTCGCTCACGGCTTTTGTTAAGAGGCACGAGTAGGAATTTTTGTTTAGCTTTAACTTCACAACATTTTATTACATTGCGTTCAGCACTGAACAATTCGACCTCGTTTTTGAGAAACCGACATTTGAGTTTACGGTTACAAACAGTTATATTGGTACAGTTAACCTACAAAAGGTTCCGCGAGATACTGTATATGCTCTGGGTATAGTATAAGTTGTTATGTTTGCCGTACTGAAAATAAAGCAGTCGCGCATGCGCACTGATGCTTTTTCCCCTTTTCCCCCTTTACCCCTCGTTGCAAACAAGGGCAAACTCAATGGGTGACTCAAGTGACTATACTACTAATTTACGTAATGTGCTAAACATTTTTTATTTGCGATTTTTAAATCGTAATACCCTAATAAAATAAAATAAAATAATAACCACTTTGTCTATGTAGGTAGACTACTTATCAGTTTTATTCTGCTCTCATTAAAATTTTAATTTTTAATATCATTTGCGTATCAATATTTTAATATGCTAATATCATTTATTAATATCAATATCAATAGCAACGAATTCATCAAGCATTCCAGTCAAAAACATTACGCCTTATAGCAAAAGCACCTCTTTACGTTAGCAACAAAACCTTACATACAGATTTGAAAACACCACTTGTACAAAATTCCATCGAATACCTATACAAACGCTTTCACGACGAGTCACACGAACACGAGAACCCCCTGGTGCGTTCACTTTCCACCGTCCGTTTACCTGATAATCCCCCTAGACGCCTTAAAAGACGCTGGAGTAGAGACCTGCTAATTTGATTTACAAATTTCATTCTTGGAGAGGCACCAATGGGGGCCCTACCCCCTCATGCGTATCATGTCATTTACATTATTTTCATAATCATCACATTTGCTTGTTGTAAAATTTTACAGTTGAAAGAGAAAAAAAAATAATATCATTGAAATGTTTTCATCCCCTTATTGGTTTTATGCATTGTTTGTTTACTGTTACGCAGTTAGATTACATGCTGTTATGTATTAAAATACGGAAACCTAAATACGTATTTGTATGTACATGAACTACATAATGGTATATTACCTACTTTATTGGAAGAAATCAGTTATTTTTTTTAACACCTCGTTCTGCGAAATAAATCCTCTCCGTGTTGCACTTCATGCATTGTACCGGCAGATGTCTCTCGATGTCGGTGAAATCTTAGCAAAGTTTTACCCGCTAGCATTGCCTCCTGCAATATTGGCGTAACGGTGTCCTCTTCATCTTTCTCTTGCTGAGTCGCTTCTTCAGTATTAGAAAATTTTCTTAAATGTGGATAGCCTGATGTGAAAGTTAGGTACAGTGCTACCTACTAAGTGTCACATGTCACATAGACGGTGCAGTGCCAAAACTGTTTTCATTGAAAACATTTTGACGCAACAACCGAGTTAATAACGTTAAAACCGGGGTTTTTCAGATAAAAGTTTGACGCAACTCCTAAAAAAATGACGTTAAGTCCGAGTTGACGTAAAGTCCGAGGCCGTTAAAACCAGGTTCAACTGTATTCAAATGCTCATGATTTCACACTGGTTTTGTATTATTTTTTTTTAGGAAATGGAACCAGTTGAAGTTGGAAAAGAGACTACAGTCGGCCTAGTAGAAAGCTCTACGACGGATTACTTGAACACCGAAATTACTCACAGTACCACACCACTCTTGTCTCAGCCAATCACCACTTTGGAAACCACTACCAAACAACCTGAAGAAATACAAAATTCAAAACCAACTATTGTTATCCGATTACCCAAATTCCCTGTCACTGCTGGAAAAATTCTCAGGTAACCATACTAAAACTTCTTTACTCATATTTTTCTGTATAAAATTTTGTTTATCTTCATGTTCCATGTTACTTACTCTTGTCTATATTAATATATAGGAAGGAAAGTATTGTTTTCATGTCGATTTTATGAAATCCACTCTTCACCGGATCTACTTGTTCTCAGACCCCCTGAACCCAAAAATCATGTTTTTTAGCAATTGATCTGTGTGTGTGTGTGTGTGTGTACATAATATCTCAAGAACGGAACATTGTACGAACTTGAAACTTGAAACTTAAGTTACATACCATTACCGGACCCGACACGAACATTTTCATCAAAATCGGTCAACCGGAAGTAGTAGTTTTTTTAATGTAATTTTTCACTTTTTGCGATTTTCTCAAAAACTGGTCCTACGAGTTTTTTAAAAATCGCCTTGTTTACTAAATTTTTTATGCTATACAAGATACGGTAGGCGCCATGTTTGCTGAAATTCTTGGTGAAGCTGTTTTCACGTAAAAAAATTGTTTTTTTAAGATTGCGGCGTTATTATGCATTTTACCGCAAAAATTTATATAATAAATGTTGTTGAGAATTTAAAATCCTACAACTTATATTGCAAACATTTTTTTGTTTAGTTTAGCGGTAATTAGCGATTTTCTGGTTTATTCTCACAAAAACGTGTGAAAAATCAATTTTTTTAACATTTTGGCCTTAGTATGCATTTTACGACAAAAGCGTATAATTAATTTTATAGGAAATTAAAAGATCTACAACTTTTACTTAGAGCATTTTTCTCTACAGAGCCCAGTTTAGCGTGAATGAGTGATTTTCCGTATTTTTAAGCCAAACTGAGGTTAATTTTCATTTTGTCTTTCACTTATGATTGAAATTAGGTTATGTTTATTGAGGTTAGTTTTTTGTTTATTTCTAATGTTTTATTATTACTAATGTTACATTATATTGTTAATTATTTGCATTGGCAAGAGAAAGACGTGTGAGTGTTTCACACCAGATGATTTTTTTTTTTTTTGTTTAAATTGGATGCACTGTTTGTTAGGTACACTATACCTGAGGGTACGTTCCATGATAAAGAGGATGGATCCACTGGAAATCTGGACATAGCATTCAAAAGTCAAGAAGGCACTCCCATACTTCCTAATTCTTGGATACAATTCAATGCAAGAACTTTGGAGATTTATGGATTGTAAGTATTTTCTTACGGTTTCTATTAAGAAAGAATGAAGGTGTTAGAAAATTATTGTGACATATCTCTAATGTCCGTTTCGGGATCTGCCTAGATTAAATAATTAACACACTAACATTTAGAAAATTATTGTGACATATCTCTAATGTCCGTTTCGGGATCTGCCTAGATTAAATAATTAACACACTAACATTTAAAATTACAAGTACATTTTATTACAACTAAAAATTACAACCAACCGGGGGTTGGTCTAGAGGTAAAGTCGTCGCCAAAATCAGCTGTTCAACAGCTGATTTTCGGTGGCGAAGGTTCCTGGTTCAAATCCTAGTAAAGGTAGTTACTTTTATACGGATTTGAATAGTAGACAGTGGTTACCGGTGTACTTTGATGGTTGGGGTTTAATTAACCATACTATCTCAGGAATGGTCGGCCTGGGTGTGCACAAGACTACATCTCATTTACACGTCATACACATCATCCTCATCTCTCATTGGGTCATAGGGTTGCTTATTGTTCTAAATTGAACAGATTGCAACGTACACAAATTAGGAATAAAAAAAAAAATTACAATTAATAAAAAGTGACTAAAATCTACACATTAATTACTTATAATAAATAACAAACTTATTGTAATTAAATAATAACAACAAATAAACTTAAAAAATTTACTAATTACTACTTACAAAAATGATACAGAATAAATGTTAAACAACCCACCGGGTTGGTCTAGGGGTAACGTCGTCACCGCTAGTCAGCTGTTTAACAGCTAATTTTCGGAGACGAAGGTTGCTGGTTCAAATACTAGTAAAGGTAGTTACTGTTATACGAATTTGAATACTGGACAGTAATTACTGGTGTACTTTGGTGGTTGGATTTCAATTAACCATACTCACTCATGAATGGTCGGCCTGAGACTGTACAACACTACTTCTCATTTACAAGGGCTGTTCAAAAAGTATCGGACCTTCTGTCCTCCCGCTGAAACGAATGAAGCGATGGCGGCCAAGCTTAGTGGGGATGTGGAGGGAGGGGACTGTCATGCACGCCCATCCACTGTTTTGTCTCATGACAAAGCTTCCGTCGCCAGCAGTCAGCCTAGTAGTGTAGACTTCTCTGTTGTGCTCGGCGATATTTATCAAGTTATAAAATGACAGAAAAACTAGAGCAGCATTACTGCATTATATTTTGCTAAAAGCTTGGCGATTCGCAAGTGGAAACAATTCGCAAGATTCAACAGCCTTTTGGGGAGTCTGCCATGAGCCGTACTCGAATAAAAGAGTGGTACAATCGATTTAAAAATGGTCAAACGTCAGTGGAAAGTGAATCGCGTTCAGGCGGGCCATCAACAAGCCAGAATGAGAATGTTATTGAACAAGTGCAAACTTTAGTCACCGAGGACCAAAAGAATACTATCTTGAGGTTCTTCGTCGCCTACGTGATGCTGTGCGGCGCAAATGACCGAATCTGTGGGTAACAAAAACTTGGCAGCTCCATCACGACAATGCACCTGCCCACTTTGCACATCTAATTCAGAGTTTTCTCGCTAAAAACAACACTCCTCTTGTTCGCCAAGCTCCGTGCTCCCCCAACATGGCTCCCTGTGACTTCTGGCTATTTCCTAAGCTGAAAATGCCCCTGAAAGGAACTCGATTTCAAAAAAGAGAAGACATTAAACAGAATACGATGGCCAAGCTTAACAGTATTCCAAAAGATGCCTTCCAGAAATATTTTGAACAGTGGCAATAGTGCTGGGAGAAGTGTTTGCATCACCAAGGAGACTACTTTGAAGGGGATTAGAAGTTTGTAGCTCTAGTTCAATAAATGCACTCTAATTAACAAAAGTTCGATACTTTTTGAACAGCCCTCGAACACTTCATACATATCATCCTCATCTCATTGGGTCATGGGGTTGCTTATTGTTCTAAATTGAACAGATTGCAACGTACACAAATTAGGAATAAAAAAATGTTAAACAATACACAGATCAAAGACTGAACTCCAAAACGGCATGTCGTGCTCTCTACAGGGTGATTCATGAAGTTCTCCCCCCACTTCTACAGCACATTGTACTAGTAAAAATAATGAAAAAATGTTATATAAACATAGGTCCGAAAACGCTTCGTTAGCGAGTTACAGCTAGCGAAAGATTTCGCCTGAATTCCTGGGCAAAGAGTAAAATAAAGCCATACTGAACTTTTGGAAAGGTTAATTAAGTAAGAAATGTCGTGGATTCTTATGTAATTTTACCTGATAAAGCTAATAAAATAGGTTTCAGAACTGTACCTGTAGTAGTTTTTGAGGGATTCACGGTTAAATGCAAAAAATTGGGGCACGAAACAATGTTTTTTTAAGTTTCATGTACAATAACTTTGTTAAATTGGTAATAAATACATAAAATCAACAAACATTAATTGTAGAGAATTTAATTCTGAGAAAATTGATATAATCAAAGTCTAAAATAAAACAGAAATAAGTATCAAAAAATCGATTTTATTCAGTATAATACATTACTATCTGTAAAGAAATACCGTACGGTATTTAGTTAAAATAAAACAAAAACAAAATGTTTGTTCCTTAATGATGAGATAAATTGAGAAAACAAGATGAACTGTTAAATAAATTTGTTTGTAAATAAAAATATCATGTTTTATTACGTTGTATTTTTTTTTAAATAAAAATTTACATAAAATGTTCGAAAATAAATGAAGCAAACATTTTCCAATTATTGTTTACTAATAATCGAAATGCAGTTTTTTGTTTTATTAATTTCTAAGTTGGTAACGCACGAATAACAGCTGATCAACAATGGTATTCTGTACTGTTACGTTAGAACTGTGTATTAGTGGTGTTTTGCAAGCTACAGCAGGAGATCGGGTTCTGTGAATCGTGTTATTAAATGCAATTTTTTTGTGAGTTATAATTCGATTGTTTATTCAGCGAAAAAATGCCTTACTTATTTACATCAGAGGAATACGCTGATATGGTTTTTATTTTGGGTTACTGTAATGGTAATGCTAGAGCTGCTGTAGTAGAATATGAACTACGTTACCCTAATAGGAGGATTCCAGATACCAAAACAATTTCAGGAACTTTTCGTACTCTTCGGGAAACAGGATCACTACCAAGTACTAGAACCAATTATGAACGAGCTGTCCAACTTGATGATGATATTGTTATTAATGCTGTTCATCGCAGTCCAGGTGTAAGTACACGACGTATTTCTAGGCGGATAGGAGTTTCGCAGTCAACGGTGTGGAGGTCACTAAATCGAAACAAATTTTATCCGTTTCATAAACAAAAGGTTCAACATCTACAGCCAGGGGATGGTCCGCTTCGCTTGGAGTTTTGCAACTTTTTGAATATTAATAATCAACTCTACAAGCGTATTTTGTTTACGGATGAGGCACAATTCACTCGGGATGGTGTCAATAACTTGCACAATGAACACTCATGGGCAGAAGAAAATCCACATGAGGTAGTGGAACAGAACTTTCAACACCGATTTAGCGTCAATGTCTGGTGTGGCCTTTTGCACAATCGGCTGATTGGACCTTTCATATTACCTGGACGCCTAAATGCTGAGTTGTATTTGCATTTCCTTCAAGAAGAGTTGCCGCAGCTGTTAGAGAATGTTCCTTTACGTCTCAGACAAAATTTGTACTTCCAGCATGACGGAGCACCTCGCCACTTTTCACGTGCCGTTTCTGCTTATTTAAATCATCAATTTCCTGGACACTGGATTGGTCGTGGAGGGCCTCACCCTTGGCCACCAAGATCCCCAGATCTATCTCCATTGGATTATTGCATCTGGGGATGGATGAAAGACATTGTATACAAGACAAAAGTGAATTCTCGTGATGAATTAATTGCCCGTATTATGGATTCGGCTGTGCAGATACAGGGAAGCCCTGAAAAATTAAGAAACGCAACAAAAGCAATACACAAACGTGCTGCAAAATGTATTGATAATGATGGCCTCATTTTCGAACATCTATTATAAAAAGGTGCGTACGGTTGGCCCAACCTGATTAATTTTGCTTAAAACTAGTAATGTATTATACTAAATAAAATCGATTTTTTGATACTTATTTCTGTTTTATTTTAGACTTTGATTATATCAATTTTCTCAGAATTAAATTCTCTACAATTAATGTTTGTTGATTTTATGTATTTATTACCAATTTAACAAAGTTATTGTACATGAAACTTAAAAAAACATTGTTTCGTGCCTATATACATATGGCTTTATTTTACTCTTTGCCCAGGAATTCAGGCGAAATCTTTCGCTAGCTGTAACTCGCTAACGAAGCGTTTTCGGACCTATGTTTATATAACATTTTTTCATTATTTTTACTAGTACAATGTGCTGTAGAAGTGGGGGGAGAACTTCATGAATCACCCTGTATATAGATGACGCTATGGAAGTCACAAGAAGGACAGAGCTTTTTGATACAACAATTAAAATACAATAAACAAAATACATTTTATAAAATGTAAACAACTCATTGTAACTGAATAGAATGGTTACAAAAAGCGTCAATTGTCTAAATTGATATCCAACTCCCTTTAGGTACGATTTGAATCCTCGCCGCCGTGGCAACGCGCTGCCATAGCAACGGTATTATGTTTTCGAGTATCACTGCTAGTGGCAGCTGCTAGACCAGTTGATCTTAGAACATGATTCAATATACTACTCCTTTGACATACAACTTACAACATGTCGATTGTAAAAAAATGAAGATTACGTTTACAAGTAGAAGAAGAAGTGAATGATGAGATATCGATGTTGATGCTATTTCGGAAACGCGAAGCTGTAAATAAAATATACAAAACTCGTGAAGAGGAAGGTTGCTTTGAGATACTTATCGAGCGGCACTTGAAACGTGATGAAGACCTGTTTAAAAAAAACACTGTAGGCTAAATTACTTCCAATTCAAAACGGTGTTAAGTTTGGTGGCTGACGATTTAAAGAAGAAGAATTTTCACTAATCTCTTTCCATATTTATTTTCCCTCAGTACAGCATCTTTATAACCCGCCGTACTAGCATCGTAAATAATCGGATGTTTGCAGACAACTTCAACCAGCTTTTCATCATCACACACCGAAAAATTTAACATGTTGTCGGTATCGCCTGTCAGTTGTACTACACGCTGCCGCTGCCAGACTGCTTGTGGCGCGGCCTGGCGGCTGGACAGCTTGAGCAGCGCAGCTCAGGCAGTGCCACATGTGGTGCTGCTTTGGCGGATATCGGAAACATCCCTACAACAAATGAATTATTGGACCAATTATTGGTAGTTAGCAGCTGCTGCTACGGCAGCGAGGATCGAAATCGTACCTTTACGTACCCATACATTGGCTGACCTGTACTATACAATAACCATTTGTGCGTTATATTTCTTTTTCTTACAAACCGTATTTATTATTTACATTTAACACCTTTTAAATCTCGGCCCTTCTCAAGAATTCTTGAACACACTTTCCTTTAGATATTGTTATATTATACTTATTTGTTGGTTCGAAACTTTAAAAACATACCTTGTAAAGTCCAGCCTTTCTAAGTTTGCTCCTGTACTGTAAACTAAAAATGACATCACTGAGCATGCGCGTTACACGCTGATTAAAAAGTAACAACAACATATTTCCAAAAGTATTTTATTACAAAATACTTTTAAAGTATTTTTATAAATTAAATTGTTAGGCCTATATCATGTCATGACTGATGTTTTAAGTAATTTAAGTACTTATTATTCAAAACTTAGTTTACTAAATAGAAATACGACATCCATGAAATCGTGGACCCTTGGGTACATCCTGTATAGTAGCTGGCTTTGGTTCGTTGACAGTAGGAGCAAACTAAGGATGGCTGCACTGTACATATTGTCCATGTATAGTAGAATCATGGTTAACTGAATCTGGGTTCAAAATGACTGAAAATGTATAAATTTTTGATATACGTAATTTGTATGAAAAAATGAAAATGAAGAGGTTAAATTAAAATGTAACGCATGATACAGTGTTGTTGTGAAGGTCATAATATATTTTCGTTAACATTGTAAACAGTTTTACTACAGTAAATATTTTGTAATGCCGGCCGCATTGGGGCAGTTTGTAAAGAGTGTTATGATTTGAAATGAAATGAAATAAAAGAAATAAATGAATTAATGAAATGATATTTAATATACGAGGGCCATCCGGAAAGTAGTACCCGTTTCCGCCGCATGAGGCGCTGACGAGGCGAGCAGCCGCCGGTCAAGGTCAGATCGCTTCAGTGGCTTGTCTGCCTTCTCTGTTGTAAGTTCCGCGACGCTAGCATTGCCTGTCTTGTTTCTGTGACCGTTCATAATGTTTAAAAAAATTGAGAACGCCGCCAGTTGTGAAGTGAGGGCTGTAATAAAATTTCTCAATGCAAGAAACGTTCGACCTTGTGATATTCATCGCCAATTAAAGGAAGTGTATGGAGACGATGTGATGGATGAGTCATCTGTTCGGCGCTGGTGTCGTAATTTTAACTTGGGGAGGGGGAACACACACGACGATGAGCGTTCAGGGAGACCATCTGTCATTACAGATCAACTGCTGAGGTCAGTAGACGAATTCGTGAGGCACGATCGGCGCGTTACAATTGATGACATCTGTGAACATTTCCCTAATGTTTCTCGCAATATTCTTCATGAAATTGTCAAAGACCATCTGCATTATTCAAAAATTTGCGCAAGGTGGGTCCCTCGCATGCTTACAGATGAGCACAAAACCAAGCGTATGGCTGCTGCATTAACATTTTTGGAACGTTATTCTGATGAAGCAGACGCGTTCTTGAATCGCATAGTTACTGGTGATGAAACGTGGGTTTGTTATGCTTCACCTGAGAGTAAACGACAGTCAATGGAGTGGCATCATCCTCATTCACCAAAGAAACCAAAAAAATTCAAGACTGTTCTGTCCACCAGGAAACTTATGGCAACCATTTTCTGGGATCGACGTGGTATACTGCTTATTGATTTTATGGCCCGTGGAGACACTATTAACGCTAATGCGTATTGTGAAACATTAAAGAAATTACGGCGGGCAATACAAAATCGGCGGAGAGGTCTATTGTCTGATGGCGTCATTCTCCTCCATGACAATGCCAGGCCTCATGCAGCGGGGATAACACAACAACTTCTGCAGCAATTCAATTGGGAAATTTTCGACCATCCACCGTATAGCCCGGACTTGGCCCCTTCAGATTTTCATCTCTTTACAAAACTTAAAGAGTTTTTGGCGGGAAAAAGATTTGACAGCGATGAAGAACTCAAAGAAGGTGTGACTACGTATTTCGATCGGCTGGCGGCGGAGGAATATGATGCTGGAATACAAAAACTCGTCACACGTTATGACAAATGCTTAAATTTGCTTGGAGATTATGTGGAGAAGTAGTTTAAGGTATGCTCTTTTCAATAAAAATGTTTACATTTGTTAATATTTACTTCTGTGTCTTTATTTCACAAACGGGTACTACTTTCCGGATGGCCCTCGTAGATTATCATTAACAAATGAAATTGACCCTTTACATATAAATTGAAAAATTGTACTAATTGATTGGTGACACTATTGTTACACTTTTAATTAATCTAATGAATTTAATTTAATAAATAATTGCAAATTGTTATTATGAAATCTTTAAGTCTATTAAATAGTATCTACTGATATTTACTGAGCTCAGTTATTAAAAATGAAACGAATATAATTACGAATTGCTTGCAGTCCTCTTGTTCCTCCTTGTCCATCTATCGATCGGAAATCAAATGGGGAATCGATGCATTGTTGCACTTGGTTTTATAGTTTTTAACAAATTTTTAAAATTTTATCTGCATCTTCTAAAATAATCAAAATTGCTTCAGTTGGTTCCATAATTTAATTAAATCTTGATATTCTTGTAATTTCTTTTAAATCTTATCTAACTTGTTCAAAATTTTAATTTAAAATTATACTATCTTTTGTTTTCTTGTTTCAAGTTTAGATATTTGGCTTCTGGATTATTATTTAAAATTAAATATTTTCTTCTTATAATTTATCTTGATTTATTTAGTTTTGATTCAGAATAATTTAAATTTTTATTAGAAATTATTTATATTTAATTATTATTTGAAATTATTTCTTTTTATTAAAATCCAACAATTGAATATTATCTACGATGTTATGTAGAATAGACTGCTATTCTACAAGTTGGTAACGTGCCTATCATCATGCGGTCCTGGGTTCGAATCCCACTCAGGCACGGCATATTTTCATACGTTACGAAAAGTCATTTCATTCTCCATTGTACAATAGTTACACCCCAACGTCTTCGCTAATGACCGTTGTAGTTGATGCGACGTAAAATAAATGAATTAAAAGAAAAAAATTAATTAATAATTATTGTAATGATTCTTTAATTAAAGTGAATCGGTGAGTGGAAATAGGGTAGGTAATATTCCAAAATCCTTATTTTGGAAAAATTAAAAAAACCTGTTTTGTGACTTTGTTTTTGGTTTAATGGTAAAATGTTCAATTGGTCATTTGTAGTACTATATTAAAGCTTTTTAATGGTGACTTTAGAATTATTTTGTTTTACAATAATCATGGGATTGATTTTTGATTATTAATATGTTGACTATTCACCTTTTTCTAGATTTGGTACAAGTGAATAGGAAAAATTAGGTTGAAAAAACAATATAATGTGCCAATATGCTACAAAACTTTATTTTTATTTCAAAATAATTAACAGTTACATTTTGATAATAATAAGACAGAAACCAGTGGTCCAACTGCTGTTCGCTATTGAATGGAAGAAGGGTAATATTCATGGAATATTATCCTTTTTCCTTTCTACTAAATTTTTAATGTAGCTTACCTGCTTTTAGATACAAGGAATATTTCCCTTTTATCAACCAATAAATGCGCTGAAGTAAACTTAACAAAACTGCTATCTTCGTTCAATTTCGCATTTTTTGGAATATTACCCTTTTTCCACTCACTGATTCAATTATGGTGTAATAATATTTGTTTACAGACCTCTTGAAGAGCATGTTTCGAAATGGAATTTCATTATAGAAGCGTCGGATTCTGAAGGTGAATTCGTTACGGATGAGTTAGAAATATCGGTCCAGCATCATAAAGCGCACCGCACGATCACTCACGAAATCACTTTGCATCTTCAACCGTCCGACCATGCTCCTGTAAGTTATTTCGTATTCTTTCCTCATTCTTCTGTATTTTAATAAAAATTTTAACTGATATTTAGTCACTGACTGACAAGTCTGTCCGTATTTTTTGCAATTGTTGTTGTTTAGGTCATCAGCCGAAAGGCTGGTTTGAACCTGTAGAGGTTTTACTAAGTAAAACGAGGAGTGAGGTGGTTTACCAGTGTTACAACTCACTGAGTGGAAAAATACGCTTATCAGCATGCCGGGCCCTCTAAAAAGCACATATTTTTCCACTCTGCAAATTACACTTTTACTTCATTCACCACAGGGTCTGGCTGTATAATGAAATTCATTAGTTTCAGAGGAGATAACTCTGATTAGTGTCACAGTACACCTCTACCTCTTCTGTTCTTAAATGATTCAGTCATTTAATTGGCTGACCATGTGATAAGAAACAGAACTATTTATTTTAGCCCTGCAACGAACAGATTGAATGTAAATAATTTGACACGTCACCTGTCTGTTATGGGCTACTTTTTTTTTGCAATTGTTGGACCCAAAAACGTGCAATTTGGTGATCATATTAGGTGATCAGCCGAAAGGCTGGTTTGAACCTATAGAGGCTTTACTTAGTAAAATGAAGATTGAGGTGCTTAAATAAATTTATACATAATATCGTTAAATAAACAGACAGTTGAACATTTTTTTTTTTTTTTTTATTGAGTGATGAGGCCTACATAAGCCTTGGGCTTGTGCGTAGGTAATGATATGCGGTGATTTACAGATGAAAAAACGCCAGACCTGATCGGGAATCGAACCCGGGACCCCGGCGTAGTAGCTAGTTGCGCTGACCACTACACCGCGGGCCGGCCCAAGTTGTAGACAATTTAAAATCTTACAACTTTTAGTTCAAACATTTTTTTATATAACGCTTAGTTTAGCGGTAACTGGCAATTTTCTGTTTTTTTCTCACGAAAACATGTGAAAAATCGATTTTTTTTTAAATTTTAGCCTTAGTATGCATTTTACGACAAAAGTGTATATAATCAAAGTTATAGAAAATTAAAAGATCTACGACTTTTATTTAAAGCATTTTTCTCTAGAGAGCCTAGTTTAGCATGAAAGAGTAATTTTCCGTATTTTTAAGCCAAACTGAGGTCGATTTTCATTTTGCATCTTTCACTCATGATTAAAATAAGGTTATGTTTTTTGAGGTTAGTTTTTTGTTTATTTCTAATGTTTTATTACTAATGTTAGGTTATATTGGTCATTATTTGCATTGGCAAGAGAAAGTTGTGTGAGTGTTTTATACCAGATTTTTTGTCTATGGATATGACATTTGAAACCAAAGCCCTATCTTCCCAATGGAAGCGGCAAAAAGAGCCAAGACCAAAAAAGCACGTCTCAAGTCCGATCAAATGTAAAAGTTCTGCTCACCATTTTCTTCGATTACAATGGCGTAGTGCGTTTTTGCCACGAGGTTGTACGGTCAATAAAGAATACGACCTGGAAGATACGTGCCAATTGCGTGCAGCGATATGGAAAAAACACCCAGAATTGTGGAAAAACCACTCATGGAAACTTCATCACGATAATGCGCCAGTGCACATTTCACTGCTTTGTTCGTGAGTTTTTGGTAAAAACCAACGCCAATATAATGGCTCTCCTCTGTATTCACCGGACTTGGCCTCCTGCGACTTCTTTTTTATTCCCAAAACCAAAAACGTCCGTGAAATGAAGACGTTATGACACTATTGAGAAGATAAAGTTCGCATCGTTGATGGAGCTGTGGTTGATAACAAAAAAAAAAACGCTTTCCAGAACTGCTTCAAAAAAAATTCCAGAAAATCTGTAAAAAATAATTTTTTTAAGAAATCGGCCGTAGTATGCATTTTATGACAAAAGTGTATAGGTATCAGATGAATTGATGTCCCATACCTGAGCGAGTGAGAGGGAGATATGTGGCGTAACTACGCATGCGCTCAAACGTCTTTACCATTATAATCCAAATCTAAAAACGTACTACGGTCGTTATCTTGCTTGTTAGTTTACTGCTTGCATAAACACTTGCTCACAACAATGAGTAAAATTATACGACAATGTTATTGGTACGGCACGTATGGCTTGTGCGAGTGAGAGCGTTATGCATTCTCTCACTCCCACGGCTAGGGCACATTAGCTCATCTGAATACTGTAGTTACTTCTGTATGGATTTGAATGCTAGACAGTGGTTACACCGGTGTACTTTGTTGATGGTTGGGGTTCAATTAACCATACTCTCTCAGGAATGGTCGATCTGAGTCTGTACAAGACTACACAGTCTCATTTACACATCATAAACATCATCCTCATCTCATTGGATCATAGGGTTGCTTATTGTTCTGAATTTTATCTCATATCAGGTATGCCATATTAGTATGGGGTAATTCATCACAAAGTAACATGGGAAGAGTTTTTAAAATACAGAAAAAAGCTATTAGGTGTATGATGGGAGTCAACCACCTTACCTCATGCAGATCACTATTTAAAGAGCTGCAATTGCTCACAGTTCTTTTATTGTACATTTTTGAAGTGATAATGTACGTAAAGAAAAATACCTTTTTACACGATTTAGATGTTCACAACCACTACACAAGAAACAGAATCGATTATTATGTTGCTAATCACAACACTAAATTGCCTCAAGGTTTAAAAAGTTGTGACAATTTAAGTCATTTTTAAAAAAAGCTAAAACAATATTTGATTGATAAAACATTTTACAGTGTGCACGAATTCCTTTCTAAATAGTTTTGGTTGAAAAGTATTTAACTTCTAATTAAACAAATATTGTGTACTAATTGATACAAAGGGGTTCATGACAAGCCTACTGAGTTAAGCAGTAGCAGGAAAAAATTATTGGTAAGTGATGAATTTATCATTGTGTTTGATTTTTTAATTTTTCATTTTGTGTGATATTTGATTCAATGGGGTTCATGACAAGCCTACTGAAGTAAGCAGTAGCAGAAACAATTTTTTGGTGGTAAGTGATGAATTCATCATTGGTGATAAACTTTCAGTTTATCAGTTTTATCTTGACATGTCCTGTACTCCCTTTGGAGTCTCCTGGATGAAAAAAAAAGATTTGAACAGATTGCAACATACACACATTAGGGATTACAAAAAAAAAGTTCATTATTTCCATTTGCAAGAGAAAGTCGTGTGAGTGTTTTCACACCGTATTTGTTTGTATTTGTGAATTAGGTACAAGGATACCTGCCGTTGGATCAGCAAATTTTGATCGTGAATCGATTAGTGAGCATCTACAAGGACATGGATGAATCAAACATAATCGTTGTCGGCGTGAATGCCACATCGTTCTCGTGGACGAATGAGTCGCTACCGAAAACTTATTGTCCAAGAGATGAAATCAATAATCTAGTCAAGGTAAATAAAGAAATTTTCTATAAATGTTTTTGTTGTTTAGGTCATCAGCCGAAAGGCTGGTTTGAACCTGTAGAGGTTTTACTAAGTAAAACGAGGAGTGAGGTGGTTTACCAGTGTTACAACTCACTGAGTGGAAAAGTACGCTTATCAGCTTGCCAGGCCCTCTGAAAATCACATATTTTCCACTCTGCAAACAACACCTTCACTTCATTCACTACAGGGTCTGGCTGTACAATGAAATTCATTACTTTCAGAGGAGATAACTCTGATTAGTGTCTTTTACACCTCTACCTCTTCTGTTCTTAAATGATTCAGTCATTTAATTGGCTGACCATGTGATAAGAAACAGAACTATTTATTTTAGCCCTGCAACGAACAGATTGAGTGTAAATAATTTGACACTCCACCTGTCTGTTTTGGGCAGATAAATGTTTTATGTACTTTTAAAAGTTTCCTCTTTCTTGGAGGAGGTTTTTGTTCTTAAATTGAACAGATTGCAACATACACACCTTACGGATTAAAAAGAAGAAAAAAATTGTCTGTGACTCAGTGGCTGATTATTTTTTTGGGGAAGGGCAAAAATGGGTTTTTTTGAATGGTAACTGATACAACGTAATTTACCTATTTTTAATTTCTCTTGCCTATATGAATATATAGGAAGGAAAGTATTGTTTTCATGTCGATTTTAAGAAATCTAGTTTTCACTGAATCTACGCGTAAACAGAATCCCGGAACCAAAAAAACATGTTTTTAGCGATTAGTGTGTGTGTGTGTGTGTGTGTGTGTGTGTGTACAAAATATCTCAAGAACGGAACATTGTACGAACTTGAAACTTGAAACATAAGTTACATACCACTACCGACCCGACACGAACATTTTCATTAAAATCGGTCAATCGGAAGTAAAATGTTTATTCGTGTAATTTTTCACTTTTTTGCAATTTTATCAAAAACTGGTCCTACATTTTTTTTTAAATCGTCTTATTTACTTAATTTTTTATGCTCTACAAGATAGGGTAGGCGCCATGTTTGCTGAAATTCTTGGTCAGGCTGTTTTCACGTAAAAAATTTGTTTTTTTAAGATTGCGGCTTTAATATGCATTTTAGCCCCAAAAATGTAATAATAATAATAATAATAATAATGTAATAATAAAAGTTGTAGAGAATTTAAAGTCCTACAACTTTTATTTGTAACATTTTTTTTTGTATAACGTTTAGTTTAGCGGTAATTAGCGTTTTTTTGTTTTTCTCTTGAAAACGTGTGAAAAACGATTTTTTTAAGATTTCGTCCTTAGTATGCATTTTACGACAAAAGTTTATTTAATCAAATTTATAGAAAATTAAAAGATCTACAACATTTATTTAAAGCATTTTTCTCTGCAGAGTCAAGTTAAGCGTGAAAGAGTGATTTTTCGTATTTTTAAGCCAAACTGAGGTCGTTTTTCATTTTGCGTCTTTCACTCATGATTAAAGTAAGGTTATGTTTTTTGAGTTTCGTTTTTTGCTTATTACTAATGTTAGGTTATATTGGTCATTATTTGAATTAGCAAGAGAAAGAAAGTTGTGTGAGTGTTTCACACCAGATTATTTTTTACCTAGTGCAGTTTCAAAAATCAAAAATACTAACTGAGTGATACAGAATGTAATGGATAGATTTGGTTGCTATTCCAAGTATGCATTTTGTATCGAGTACCAAGTGTCAGCCTGGTACGATTTGCCTCATCACTATTGTGAACATTTATATAATTTTAACACTAGACGTGCTGGAGCATTTTCGAAGCCGATGGAACATTATTGGACATTTGAAACTTTTTTTATTGTTCCTTAATTGAACTTTAGAATAGTTTCAATTCTTCATTCAAAAATAAATCTCTATAATGCATCGTGCAGTTTGAAATTATTTCCATTTCATATAATGAATTAATATAATAATTTCACCAACGTTCTTTTTAAACTGTGTCACCTTTATTTTTATTCTTACGTACACGTGTTTCGGTGGATCCACCATCATCAGAGTAAATAAAAAAATTGAAACTAAAAAATTTTTATCTCGCTTATTTAAAATTTACAGAAGATGATACATCTTCAGTCACTTGTATGAAGCTGACTTAAAATTAATTTAAATTTATCCCTTCTTATATTTACTGTAGATAGCAACAGCAGTCAATATCACTTCATCATTCCTAAATTTGACCTGTTCATTCAAAATGTCCTGCTTTTGCTCTTTTAAATATTTATAAATATGGAACATCTCATATTTTTCAATTTTATTTTTATTTTCTATATAACATTGTTCTATTATATTAAAATGTTCATATAATAGAATAATGTATAGAGTATAAATATAATGTAAGAATAAAAATAAAGGCGACGCAGTTTAAAAAAAAGGTTGGTGAAATTATTATATTAATTCATTATATGCAATGGAAATAGTTTCAATTCTGTTATCGATTATAATCATAATTATTATTCGGTATTACAGGTTTTAGCGGAGGATGATGGAAGCCCGAAACAAAAAATAAAGGAATTTTTCTTGCCGGAAATCGATGTGGTGAAAGTTAGTTGGCAAGGAAAAGGCCAGTGCGAAGGCACGCACAAAGTTCCCGAGCCACCACCGCAGACAACGAATTATCCGCCGATGCCTCGTAACCCTGTAGATAGACTGAACGCAACTGTCGGTGAATTACTCGTCTACTCTGTACCTGAAGATTCGTTTTATGATCCGGAAGACGGCAGCGTTAGAAATCTAAAATTATCTCTAGTGAATATGGATCTCACACCCATACACCCTGCTCATTGGTTACAGTTCGACGTGAAGAATCAGGAATTTTACGGCATTCCTAGCCCAAATAATATCGGGAGAACTCAGTATCAGTTGGTCTGCGAAGATAGTGGAGGTTTAACATTCAATGACGGTCTCGTCGTCGTCGTTTTTCCAGCGAGTAAAATTTCATACAACGTCGAATTCAGTATGACATTGAGTATACCTTTTGATACGTTTGAAACCAGTCCGGCCAGTCAACGAAGTTTTGTCGAAAAAGTGTCGGAATTATTCGGCGATAAAGATACTTCGGCCATCGTTTTGAGCGGTAAAGCACCCGGTTCTCAGATGTCGACGATCGTCACTTGGCATAATCGTACTTTACCGATCGATACTTGTCCGAATATACAGATTAAATCATTGAGACAAATATTGTTGGGGGATGACGAAAGAATTTCGGTAAGAGCAGAAGCAAGAATGGGTCCGGAATTCACAGTTTTAGACGCGAGTTTGATGCCTACCGGTCTTTGTGAAGGTGCTTTGACGCCTATTCATATACCGGATGATATTCCATTACCTCCTGATGAAATCCGTCCGGTTTCACATTCGGAGGAATATCTAATTACCGTCGTTGTACCGGCAGTAGTAATATCGACGATGTTGATTTGTGCCGGTTTAGTCGCATGCATATTGTATCGGCGTAGAAGAACCGGAAAAATGAGCGTCGGCGATGAAGATGAAAGACAGAGTTTTCGGAGTAAAGGTATTCCGGTCATATTCCAGGACGAATTGGAAGAAAGACCGGAACCGACGAATAAAAGTCCGATTATTATGAAAGAAGAAAAACCGCCTTTACCGCCGCCCGAATACCAACGTTCACATCCATCGCCGGCAACTGCGTTACTCTCGGATACGGAGGACTCTCCATACCAACCGCCTCCTCCATTCACGTCAAGCAGGGATTCGACCAGACCGAAACCGACCCCTACTTACCGTATGCCACCTCCTTACGTTCCTCCGTAATAATCCTAAATGAAACACGCTCACGTGACCAAAGAGGAAGATAGAGATACCTTTTCGATATCATTATCTTTTCATATCGTTACATTTAATTAATAATTTAAGGCATAAAATGTAACCAATCATTTGTACCGTGGAACCTTATTAAGTCGACCATTTTCAACTCAGATCTCTAAATTACCTGAACCGATTTTGGGAAAAATTTTTATAAAATTGTATTATAAACATTAAAACATTAATCAGAGAGAGCTAACAATTTTAACCTTTAGAGTGGCAAGTTTTGTTTTTAGTAAAACATTTTTGCCACTTAACTTTGATTATTGTTTTCAGTTATCATTTGAAATCTTTTATTTGCATTTATTTAAGTGTATTTGTAAAATAACTACAAAGCAAAGCACTTTTGAACTGTTTTCGCCCTTTATTGTGGGCTAAGTAAAACCCCAATTTGGCAGGAGTTCTTTACTTATGTTAAGTATTCTTTATAAATTTGAATATAGTATATCCCACGGAACTGTGCAGCAGATATAAACAGACTTCGGGTTGAAAGTCAGTAAAAAGGATGCGTAATTATGTTTCACTCTACCAGCACCTTCAGTCAAACAACCGGCGACAGACCGGATGTTTTATAATAGGCCTACTCTATGAATTCTTTCTACTGGTACTATCGTATTTTTTATTTACTATATGTTTCAATCGCTATACTGGGAAATTCAAAACTATACGGCAATCCCTTGGGATCTCATTCTATAGCTAAAAATAAGAAAAAAAGTTGGTATAAACATATGCCTGAAAACGCTTAGTTAGCGAGTTACGGCTAGCGAAAAATTTCACCTAGAACTCTGTACCCTCGGTGAAGTAAGGCCATATAAAAATGTTAAAGGTAGTTACAAAGATATAAATACAATTGTTTTTTATGTTTATTGATCTGAAAAATTTAATAAAATTGGTTCCACAGCTGTAAATGCAATACTTTCAGAGATTTCTCGCATAAAACACAAGAATTGGTGCAAAGAAATGACACATTTTTGTGTTTAATTTGTAGAATATTAGAAAATTTATATTTCTATTATTTAATAATAGAAAATTTATCTAAGAAAAAAATACACCTTTATTTACCATTTATGGAAATAATCTTACGTTAAACACAAAAATGTGTTATTTCTTTGCACCAATTCTTGTGTTTTATCTAAGATATCTCTGAACGTATTGCATTTAGAGCTCTGGAACCAATTTTATTCAATTTTTCAGATTAAAAAACATAAGAAACAATCGTATTTGTATCTTTGTAACTACCTTTAACATTTTTATACGGCCTTACTTCACCAAGGGTACAGAGTTCTGGGTGAAATTTTTCGCTAGCTGTAACTCACTAACTAAGCGTTTTCACGCATATGTTTATATGAACTTTTTTTTCTTGTTTTTAGCTATAGAATGAGGTCCCAAGAGATTGCTGTATAGTTTTGAATCACCCTGTATAGTGAGTTTCATCTGATAAGCGAAGAACATTTTTGTAACTCGAATGGATCGCACTAAGTTCAATCACTATTTTAATACATTTATGCTTTGACATGCTGCATGGTTCCATGTGGGATATAGTATAGTTATAAGTTTTTACACAAATAACAAGAAGATGTGGGATATGTATACATTCAAAAGTAGGTTAATGTAAATTTCTGCGGTAACTAATGTTTGATTTTATCTCTTTGGAATTTTATTCAATATGCTTCTCAAAGATAATGCATTAAATAAGCCGAACAAACGGAATTATTACTGGCTTGTTTTGGTACACACAATTTTAAGCTGAAACGAGTTAATATAAGGGACGCCATTCAAAATGTTTAGTATAATGGAGAAAATTATTTTTAATATTTTTATTCATTTTGCAATATGTAGCGGTTATTCCCATTTTTAAATAATCAAGCTAACTTATATTTCGGATTATTTATTTAAATTATAACGTTAAAAAATTCTCAACTGATCTGTTTGATGCTTTGTTCAAGACAACTTTTATTTTACATTGTTGTAAATTACAACTTAGGAATCTTAATATAAAATAAAATTAAATATTAAATGTTAGAATAAATTTTGAAAAATATTTTTGTGTTGCTACTTTTATAAATGATTTAATTGAAAATTTAAATATTGCGGTCTTTTTTGACTGTTTAAATTGGAATTTTGAAAAATTAAATGTATAAATTAAATATTTACCTGCTAATAAATGTAACCCACCAGGTTGGTCTAGAGGTAAAGTCGTCACCAAAATCAGCTGTTTAACAGCTGATTTTCGGAGACAAAAGTTCCTGGTTCAAATCCTAGTAAAGGTAGTTACTTTTATATGGATTTGAATGCTAGACAGTGGTTACCAGTGTACTTTGATGGTTGGGGTTCAATTAACCATACTCTCTCAGGAATGGTCGGCCTGGGTCTGTACACGATTACACCTCATTTACACGTCATACATATCACCCTCTCATCTTATTGGGTCATGGGGTTGCTTATTGTTCTGAATTTAACAGATTGCAACGTACACAAATTATTATTAGAAACGTACACATATTAGGAAACAAAAGTAATAAATAAATAAAATCTAGAAATCAGCTGTTCTAAATTAATAATTATTGTAAACTTACATAATAGCTGATTGCTGCAAATGGTAATCAGATTTATTAGAATTTTTTTTTTAATTTTTTAAGGAAATGATTTCATGTAAGAACTGAATGAAAAACAGTTTTACAAAAATGAAAATTAAAGGCCTATCTTTTACGGGAGTTGAAAAATGTAATAAAACTTTGAGTTTCAGGAAGTTACTCGTTGATTTAATGGGTTGATTGGCGATCAGTGGTGTTCAGTGTTTTTTTTTTTTTTATAAAAGTCTGTTTAATCGAATCTTTTTTCAAGTATTCAAAAATGTTTGCGTAAATTAGGCCTAAACATTATGGTTCTAAATATATAATAACTGTTAAACCGCTATGAAAATGCTTACTCTAAAAATAGGAAATGATTATGACAATAAAACTTAATGATTTTTGACATGCAATCACATGATCAAATAAGCCTACTTAAATGACTATATTTGTTTGTACATAAAAGTTCCGAAATTGTCGTCTCGCTTAATAATAATTAAAAATAAACCAAATCGTCAGCCGCATTGGCGCAGTTGGTAACGTGCTCGCCTCTCATCATGCGATCCTGGGTTCGAATCCCATTCAGGCACGGCATATTTTCATACGTTACAAAAATCATTTCATTCTTCACCATCTGCATTAGCAGTAATTGCAGAACATTAAGTTTTCCGGGAATGTGGTTTTTACATGATTGCACATTATTGGGAATTAAATGTTTCGGTTAGTATTGGAGATATTTGGATGATGTTTTTTTTTTCAAATGTTTATAATTTCTTGCTCTATTATCTGTGGAATGATTATTACAAAAACCTTAATAGGGATTTAGTTAAAAAATAATTTGTAAATACATAAAATAAATGCTTTTGAAAAATGGTTATTTTTCAAGAAATTTCTTGTAAGAAAAAATGCATACAACAGATAATAGAGAACAATTTTCTGTATTTTGTAGCATAAGAATCATGTTGATATATTTCTTGGTTCCTGAGATATTTGATTCCCCGTAAAAGCATGCTTTTCCAACCTCACCCTTATATTAGGGGCTGTAATTAATTTTTTGGTTTCGTTCAAATGGTAGATCATTACTAGTAAATTACTCTTTCATTTAAAATAAAATAATGATAAATTATAGCCACAAGTTTTCATTTTCATTTTCTGGGTTGACTACCCCCTTAAAAGAAAATCCTACTTTTCCTACTTTTTAGCTCTGAAAAACCACTTGGGTTCCTGATTATTGGATTTTACTCGTATTCTCAAATCAATCCATAAATTTTTATTCCGAATCGGTTCGAGTATTTATCAATATCGACTTAATAAGGTTCGACTACAATACCAATCAACCAATTGGTGCCTTTTCAGGACCATGGGCTCTTGTTTAAAACTTCTCTGTATTGTATTCTTCGTTTATATCACCCTCCATTTTTTTCATATCATTTTTTATATAATTATAGTTACGTTTTTAATAATTATTATTACTATTAAAACTACTACTAACGCGTGTTGTTTAATAAATGTTTTTTTTTTGTTTTAAGTATGTACTTTAATAATAATATATTAACGGTCGATTTTATTCGTCTGTTATTATTTATTATGTATCGTTAAGTATGTAATGTAATTAATATATAATATATAAATATATTATAAGTAGATATTTTGAAGATGAATAAGAAATTGATAAAATTATTGTATAACTTTTTGGTATCATATACTTGTAGAAATTTTTCATATCAAAATAATAATAATTGTATTAATATTATTGATTATTAATATTGTACGCATATTTAAAGTAAGTATGTTATTTATTAAAATAAATTGTCAGTCAGTGTTATTTATCTTTTATATTATTATTAATTAGTAAATGTTATTGAATGATTAGGTTATAAGTCAATTCTAATAAAATGTTATTCAATTTTTTTTATTACATAACCATGCTAATCTGAACTAATTTTTGGACTGGAACTTGTTTGGATTTCATAATGTTCAAATTATCCGAAAAAAATATGCGTAATAACAAAAAATAATCCTAAGATTGCTTAATGTAATATGATACTTGTATTATTGGAATGTTGTTGGCCCAACTGTGTTTAATTAAGTGAGAATACAACAGAAAATTCTATATGTAGCACTAGCTTGCCCCGTGTGGCTTTGCACATGCAACGTGTTTTAAATTTTTTTTATATAAATATGTAACAGAAATCTTGTAGCTGCTAGATAAACTGTATACAACAACAACATACTCCACACATAGCTGCTAGGTAGTAGCAGCTATATACTGGTACTAACTACATAGCTGCATACTCTAACGTACAACAACGTACTCCACACATAGCTGCTATATACTGCTACTAGCTACATAGCTGTATACTCCCAACGTACAACAACATACTCCACACATACAACATTTTGATAAATTCCACCGCGTACATCTCTCGCTATTCTACTCTTTAAACTAAATAATGCAGGTACTTTACTTTAACATCCTTGCAATGTGCTGTCTCCAACTTTGACAATTATCAATTATCTTTTTGTTACAGTTGTAAATACCCAATCTGATCTCATTTTCCTCATTCCTTATTCTTTCCAAGTGTGTACACCCACTAGTACTTCACAGAAATCTCATATCTGCCTTCTAGATTCTCCACTCTTGTGGTTTTTGTTGTTCGTACAGAATAACTGGAGTTGCCATAATTTTATAGAAGTTAAGTTTTGTGACCTTTCTTTCTCTTGTACTCAAAGTTTTGCTTACAGTCCAGAATATCCTCTGGAATTTGCTCAATTTCTGTATTATATCCAATTCAAAAACAAATGTGAGATACTCTCTCCATACATACCGATTTTATCCATAACTATTTTTGAACAAACAGCATATTTGACCTTGAAATACTTAATTTTGGTTTTATCAATGTAAATTTTTAACCCAAAATCTTTACACACAATTTAAAAAAAAATTAAATTAAATTAATGAAATATTTATTGTAATTTTATGTAACAATATTCAAATTACAACGAGACTTACCATTAATAACTTTGTAATTGATGTTGAAAATAACTCCGTATTTATCTATTAATAATTTTAGATCATGTTTTATATTAAAAAATTAAAAATCAATTCGAAACATCTGAAATTTCGGACTAGCATGGTTATTTATGTATTATTATTTTATTATTATTATATTTTTTATTTTATAAATTTATTATGCAGCTCTTTTATATTTTTTTACTTATTTATTTTGAATTAATTATAACTTAATTATGTTTTTGTATCGTGTATTAAAAATGTTAACTTTTGTATCATTTTTTTACGTGCAGTCTAATTATGTGGTGGTTTATTTATGTGTTCATATTAATGTAGGTAGGCCTACCTATTAGATTATTATATATTATTGTTTGTAGGTTATTTTATTTATGTATGTAACACAAAAATTGTTTAATAATTTTTTTTTAATATTTTCAAGACAAACTATTTTTTACCTGGTTTAATATGGTAGATTACGTTTCTATATATTTTATACGAAAGAAACTGTCGTGCTGCAAGCGGAAAGGCAGTTTCAATAAAATACACTAGTGTTTTTAACCCAACAACCGGTGGCCTACTTTATCATAACCGGCAGCAGAAAATTTGCCAAATGTGCCGGTGTTATTAAGTTATTTATTTTACAATCATTTTATAATCTTGGTAACACATATTATACATCAAAATGCTCAGAAAATCTCAAATATTTATGTACTATTACTAAAAATTAAATATTTAGGGGTCCCCTTTTTTACTCCCCCTACATTCACTACATATATGAATACGGTTATAATTAACCTCTCTTACCCCCTAAAATTGAAACGAATAATAATTTTTTACTAGAATTCTATTATAGCCACTTTGTAGAGTTTTTTATAGCTTGTTATTAACACATAGAACTTCAAAATAAGGTTACCAGAATGGACTAGAATCACTAATACAGTTGATGTTGGTTCTGAGCTACACCATCCATTAAAGGGTTAATTAAAGCTGAAATTATATAACCGTTTTGATTAATTTATTATATGAAATAGAATTAATTTCAAGCTACAGGATGCATTACAAGTATTTATTTTTGAATAATTTATATGTTGTTATTATGGATATAATGCTGTTCAGAATTTAGTTAAGTGTCTAGTCATTTCGTAAAGTACTGAATTTAGGATCAATTAACTTACTTAAATTACTACGACTTTCTTTTATTATATATTTCCTCTTTGTACTTTGAGGATTAGGCCTCAATCTGTTTCGGTATCTATTATGTATTTATGTATTATTATGTAATTTATTTATTATAAATAAATATTATAAAAACCAGCAGTATGATCAGAAAGTAGCATGAACCTTGACAAAATAAAAGGTTAACATTGTTAATAATATATAAAATAATATTTAATTGAAATTTTATTATCTTTTTTTTGTATAGTAATGTGAAATGTTTTATTATGTTATCTATTTGCAATATTTACTTACATGGTTTGTAAGTAGGCCTACCTTTTATCTATAGAATTATTGTGAAACCTGACTTGAAAAAAATATATATTATTTATTGTGTAAAATTATTCAACGACAGTAAAACCGTAAATAATAATTTGTAAGACTGAATAAATTTAATATAAATAATCGTAATGTAAAATACTGTAAATTTTTACTAACATAGCTAAAATAAGCAGTAGCTAATCTATAGTTGCTATAATTTATCTTTTTTTCTATGATTTTATTATTTATTTTAGCTTACATGTTTTGATACTGCCCATAACAGACAGGTGGAGTGTCGAATTATTTACACTCAATCTGTTTGTTGTAGGGCTAAAATAAATAGTTGTGTTTCTTATCACATAGTCAGTCAATTGAATGACTGAATCATTTAAGAACAGAAGAGGTAGAGGTGCAAAAGACACTAATCAGAGTTATCTTCTCTGAAAGTAATGAATTTCATCATTATACAGTCAGACCCTGTGGTGAATGAAGTGAAGGTGTCATTTGCAGATTAGGAAATTTGTGCTTTTCAGAGGGCTCGGTATGCTGATAAGCGTACTTTTCCACTCAGTGAGTTGTGGCAATTGTAAACCACTTCACTCCTTGTTTTACTTAGTAGAACCTCTACAGGTTGAAACCAGCCTAAAGGGGCTGATCACCTAAACAACAACATATTTTGATAGATCCAACATCTTCGTGGTATAAATGAGCAAATGTAATACGCCATCATTTTGATGCACAGTATGGTTTTCTATGTCTAAAATTTAAAAAAATTATGTTTTTTGACATTTTGTTTAGGTGGAAAAATCAGACTTCAGAAAATTTTTAATACAAGGTTCGGCTAAAAAATAACCGGATTAATGCTCTAAAATTATTTCATTTTATTCCTTTCACAACTTTGACATTATCCTGTTCAATATACTCCATTCCTGTATTCCTAAACCGGTCCATATAAATTTTCCACTGTTGGAAGCAATGGTGAAAGTCATTTTCTGTAAGTTGTTTTATTGTCTCCGTCATTTTCTGTTTCACTGCATCAACCAATTCAAAACTGGTTTCTTTAAGCACAGCTTTCTCCTTGGGGAACAAAAGAAGGTCACACGAAGCAAGGTTTGGTGAGAAGGTTGGATGCTCCACAACAGAGAGATCCCATGCTTGGCCAAATACGTCTTGACATTCAGTGCTGTGTTGGATCACACATTGTCATGACCATATTTTCAGGACAACTTTTGAACAAACTTTTCTCATGTTCAAATGGTTTCGCAAAATCTGCTGAATTGATTCTTTATTGATTTCTACATATCTCCACAACTCCATGAAGACTTAATCGACAGTCTTTTCTGGTCAAAGTGCCGATTTCTTTGATGTTTTTGTTGGTTCTCAACGTTCAAGGTCATCTTCAAACTCTTCTCACTGTTCTTTAAACCATTTACACCACTCTAAAACCGGAGTACATGCCAAACATTCATTGCCATAAACTTGTTTTCAATAAAATATGAGCTTCTTAAGTGGTCTTCTCAAGTTTCAGCAAGAGATTTAAATTGATATGATCTTTCAAAACTCTCAGCATTTTTCCGACGGATGGCAAATGCACAATCAGACAAGCATGGCGACCATTGCCCAACTGAGCAACCGGCAGACGATTACGTTACTGGGAATGGAGAGTGGGGATATCACGTGACTCGACAATGTGGTGCTTGGCGTGCACGTTTTATGTTGATTGTCCATTATACACTCAGTTCGGTTATTTTTAAGCCTTTAAACCATTTACACCACTCTAAAACCAGAGTACATGCCAAACATTCATCGCCATAAACTTGTTTTCAATAAAGTATGGGTTTCTTAAGTGGTCTTCCCAAGTTTCAGCATGAATTTTAAATTGATAAGTTCTTTCAAAACTCTCAGCATTTTTCGGACGGATGGCAAATGCACAATCAGACAAGCATGGCGACCATTACCCAACTAAGCGACCGGCAGACGATTACGTGGCTGGGAATGGAGAGTGGGGATATCACGTGACTCAACAATGTGGTGCTTGGCGTGCATGTTTTATGTTGATTGTCCATTATACATTCAGTTCGGTTATTTTTAAGCTTTTAAACCATTTACACCACTCTAAAACCGGAGTACATGCCAAACATTCATCGCCATAAACTTGTTTTCAATAAAGTATGGGTTTCTTAAGTGGTCTTCCCAAGTTTCAGCATGAATTTTAAATTGATAAGTTCTTTCAAAACTCTCAGCATTTTTCCGACGGATGGCAAATGCACAATCAGACAAGCATGGCGACCATTGCCCAACTGAGCGACCGGCAGACGATTACGTGGCTGGGAATGGAGAGTGGGGATATCACGTGACTCGACAATGTGGTGCTTGGCGTGCACGTTTTATGTTGATTGTCCACTATACATTCAGTTCGGTTATTTTTAAGCCTTTAAACCAAATGGTTTAAAGGCTTAAAAATAACTCCGGTTTTAGAGTGGTGTAAATCACTCTAAAACCGGAGTACATGCCAAACATTCATCGCCATAAACTTGTTTTCAATAAAGTATGGGTTTCTTAAGTGGTCTTCCCAAGTTTCAGCATGAATTTTAAATTGATAAGTTCTTTCAAAACTCTCAGCATTTTTCCGACGGATGGCAAATGCACAATCAGACAAGCATGGCGACCATTGCCCAACTGAGCGACCGGCAGACGATTACGTTGCTGGGAATGGAGAGTGGGGATATCACGTGACTCGACAATGTGGTGCTTGGCGTGCATGTTTTATGTTGATTGTCCATTATACATTCAGTTCAGTTATTTTTAAGCCTCACCTTATGTACAAAGAATGTCTCAAAAAACTGAAAGAGTGAGATTTGTTTGACCCGTCAATGCAATTTGATAAGTTTGAATCTGTTTAGGTGTAAAGTTGGCCAGCCCGTGGTGTAGTGGTCAGCGCAACTGGCTACTATGCCCGGGTCCCAGGTTCGATTCCCGGTCAGGTCTGGCATTTTTTTCATCTGTAAATCACCACATTTCATTACCTACGCACAAGCCCAAGGCTTATGTAGGCATCATCACTCAATAAAAAATAAAAAATTAATTAAAAAGTTTTAACTCATTTCAAAAGTGTGTTCAGTTGTACCGAACGATGTTCTGCCGTCATATTTGTCAGATGTGTTTTGTGTTACCTGCTGGTGTTTTTGCTATGAGTGTAGTACTAAAAAAAACAACAATATCCAATCCGCTATTGTGTTTGTTGTTGTTTAGGTCAACAGCCGAAAGGCTGGTTTGAACCTCTAGAGGTTTACTAAGTAAAACGAGGAGTGAGGTGGTTTACCATTGCCTTCCTCACTGAGTGGAAAAGTATGCTTATCAGCATGCCGGGCCCTCTGAAAACCACATATTTTCCACTCTGATTAGTGTCTTTTACACCTCTACCTCTTCTGTTCTTAAATGATTCAGTCATTTAATTGACTGACCATGTGATAAGAAACAGAACTATTTATTTTAGCCCTGCAACGAACAGATTGAGTGTAAATAATTTGACACTCCATCTGTTTGTTATGGGCAGTATTGTGTTTACCGTGGTTTATTGGCTTTTGATATTGTGAACAAGATGAAATGTGCATATGGGGAAGACTCTTTAGGTATCTGTACAATTTTCCATTGGCATAAAACATTTTCTGAAGGATAGTATCAGCCGAGTTGATTCTGGGAGATTACAGTCGGCCATTACTGATAAAAACTTTGGTAGCATGGCTGCCGTAATTCATGATGATCGGAATTTATCTGTGCGCACTCTCCAGTCTCTCCTCAATATTTCCAAAAGTTCCATTTACCACATTCTGACAGCATTTCCATATTGCCGCGTGTTAAAGAAAATAAAATCATGGAATAAAGAACAATTATATCAACTTTAGAAGGTTAGTGAAAATGACACTATTTTTATATTATGTACATAACATTTATTTCATAATTTAGGTATTATGAAAGAAAAAAAACATGATTATTAGTTATAGAAAGGATTGAACCATTAAACAGGAATTCCCACATTCAATTTCCTGCTAAATTTTTATACGGTAAAAACTATTTTTTATCCTCTCTCTCTCTAGTTAACAGCCATAAGGCTGGTTGGCAGCTGCTCTCCATGCTCCTCGGTCATCTGCTTTCCGCTTCAACTCGCAATGTGAAGCACGTCCCATGTCCTCTAGTAACTGCTTCATGTACTCCAATCTGGGTCTTCCCCGCAAATTTCTCCCCTCCACAACGCCTTTGATTATTCTTTTCAACATACTGTCATGTCGGAGTATGTGGCCTATCAGCTGGGCTCTTCTCTGTCTGATCCATTTTAGGAAGCTCCTTTTCTCCCCCGCTCTACTGAAAACTTGTTCGTTCGTCATCATTTCTCTCCAGCTGACCCTCAACATCCTTCTCTAGCACCAGGCCTCAAATGCAGCTAATCTTCTCTCTTCCCTCACACCAAGTGTCCAAGCTTCACTCCCGTAAGCTGCAATACTCCACACATATGTCTTCAGCATGCGTTTCCTTACATCAAGACTAACATTCCTAGAAGTGAATAAGCTCTTCTTCTTATTAAAAGCATTCTTAGCCTGGGTAATCCTGCTTGCGACATCCCTGTAACAACTTCCATCATTTGTGATCTTACTGCCCAGGTAATTAAACTCGTTCACTTCCTTTATCACCCCATTTCTCAATGTTATCGTTGTGCTGTTTTCTCTGTTTCTGCAACATACCAGAATTTTTGTTTTGTGGGTGTTTATTTGCATGGTGAATTCCTCATCCATTACTTTATCCATCCTACTCAGTATTCTTTGTAGGTCCTCCTCACTTTCTGCCATCACTGCTATGTAATTTTTATCCTATATTAACTAAACAACACATCCTTCTTTCTGCCATCACTGCTATATGTCATTTTTATCCTATATTAACTAAACAACACATCCTTCTTTCTGCCATCACTGCTATGTAATTTTTATCCTATATTAACTAAACAACACATCCTTCTTTCTGCCATCACTGCTATGTCATTTTTATCCTATATTAACTAAACAACACATCCTTGTAAAATTCCATACCTTGAATACGAGGGGGTACCCAAAAGAAACCGGAATTATTTTTTAAAACTATTTATTTTTAATTTTTTTACAAAAGAACCTTATCCCCTTCAAAATACTCTCCATTACAACTAATACATTTGTCCCACCGGTGCTTCCACTGTTCAAAACATTTTTTGTACTCCTCTTCAGTGATGGCTGCCAGCTCATCCGTCGTTTTTTTCTTGACATCATCAACGTTGTTAAATCGGAGACCTTTCATGCCCCTTTTCATGCGTGGGAACAAGAAAAAATCACACGGAGCGAGATCGGGTGAGTACGGTGCGTGTGGTAGCAAAACCATGCCGTTTTTCGCCAAAAACTGGGTAACCGAGATTGCCGTGTGTGCAGGCGCGTTGTCGTGGTGGAAAAACCAGTCCCCTGTCTGCCACAAATTAGGTCTTTTACGACGAATGCTGTTTCGTAGTCTTCTTAACACTTCAAGATAAAAAGCTTGATTTACCGTCTGGCCTGGTGGAACGAACTCTGAATGGACAATTCCCCTCACATCAAAAAAACAAATCAGCATTGTTTTGATGTTCGATCTGACTTGACGACTTTTTTTTGGTCGGGGTGATAATGAAGTCTTCCATTGACTGGATTGTTGTTTGGTTTCTGGGTTGTACCCATAGCACCAAGACTCGTCACCCGTAATGATCTTTGACATGAAATCTGGATCAGTTTCAAGCTGTTGTTTCAAATCACTACACGTTTCAATTCGACGTTCCTTTTGAGTGTCTGTCAGAACCCGAGGCACAAACTTGGCAGCGACTCTTTTCATTGTCAAGTCTTCTGTTAAAATGCGTTGGACTGAGCTCCAAGATAACCCACTAACCTGTGATATTTGGTCAATGGTCTGTCGTCGGTCTGTTCGTACAATTTCTTTCACTTTCACAACATTTTCGTCTGTTCGGGAAGTCGACGGTCGTCCAGAACGAGGTTTGTTCTCAATCGACATGTCGCCATTTTTAAAGCGCAAAAACCACTCGTACACTTGGGTTTTTCCAATAGCGTCGTCTTTGTAAGCTGTGTTCAACATTACAACTGTTTCCGCGGCGTTTTTACCGAGCAAGAAGCAAAATTTCACAGCCGCACGTTGTTCATTAAAACTTGTCATCATGAAAAACGACACGAGCACAAAACAGCACTAGCGAGAACAATCACTGCACGAGAACAGAACAAGCTAGATCAACGAACAAAATGGCATTGAACTGGCAATGAGTAGCGCTACAAGCAGCCTAGTGGCGGGAATTTGTACTGCACAAGCTCCGCCCACAGCAGAGCTATTCCGGATACTTTTAGGTACCCCCTCGTATGGAGACAATTTCACATACAAGACACAAAGATTATGTTAATGACACACACTAGACAAAAAACTAAAATTTTAAAATAAAAATAATATAGTTTTTGTAGAATACTGTAAAAATCTAATATAATCATTTAACTATTGTAAACCTAATGTACATTATTTTTATCCTTTGTTATGTTATGGGGTCGCTAAAAACTAAATATTTTGATGCAACAATGATAAAACTATTTTACTTACCCATTGTAGTAATAAAATAACCGTTGTAGCCGGCCCATTGGCATAGTGGTTACCGCAACTGGGGTTTTGGGTTTAATTCTCGGTCAGGTCTGGCATTTTTTTTTCATCTTCTACCTTCTTATTATCCTTCTCACCTTCTGCATTAGCAAAACCAAAAAAATAATTAAACTTTTGTAAATATTTCAATAAATGAACAATTCAAGTCAGGTTTTAACTATAATAAAATTTTTATATTCCAGTGAAAATAATTTAAAAAAACAAATTGTAATCATTTCAAAAATTGATTAATTAATTAATATATTAATATAATTATTTTATTATTATACAGTTTTAATGTAAGTATTAATATTATTAATTTATACAAATAATCAAATCTTCCTTATTGTTTTTAATACCATTTTTAAATTTAAGCAATGTTTATTTGTATAATTTTTTTTTTAATTATTTATTTTAATGTATATATTATTTATAGCATAACCACTGCCTAGGATAAGACAAATGTTAGTTTAAGATTTTAATTTATTAATATATGTTTTTTTTTATATCTGTTAAAATTTATTGCTAATATTATCGTACAATTTTATAATCCATTGTGAATTGTAGCGTTGAATATTAACATTGTCATTTTATCGTATAACTTTTGTTTTTGTTTTATCTGTGAAATTCTTATGTGTATGATGGTTTTTTTTTGTTGTATAGGGCCTATTTAAGACCCCATGAGGAGACTTTTGACGTTTCTAAAAGTATTTTTTACAGCCCACATTTTCAGTATTTATTACTGTGGTTTTTTCTTTTTTCTACTACACCCAATGTTTTATTTTTGCTCTTAATCATGGAAGTCCGTATTTAGTTATCTGAATTGGGTTTGGTTTATTACAGTTTTTTCAATATCCTTTTGTTTAGGATGTTGTTGTTTAGGTCATCAGCCGAAAGGCTGGTTTGAACCTCTAGAGGTTTTACTAAGTAAAAACTAGGAGTGAGGTGGTTTACCATTGCCTTCCTCACTGAATTAAAAATTACGCTTATCAGCATGCCAGGCCCTCTGAAAAGCACAAATTTTCCACTCTGCAAATGACACTTTCACTTCATTCACCACAGGGTATGGCTGTATAATGAATTTCATTACTTTCAGAGGAGATAACTCTGATTAGTGTCTTTTACACCTCTACCTCTTCTGTTCTTAAATGATTCACTCATTTAATTGGCTGACCATGTGATAAGAAACAGAACTATTTATTTTAGCCCTGCAACGGACAGATTGAGTGTAAATAAATTGACACTCCACCTGTCTGTTATGGGCATTTGTTTAGGATCTATACACAAAAAATGTATTTTTTGAACAATTGAACTTCCTATATTCTGAATACAAGGGCTGAATCGATTTTGGATACCAATATATGTGTCCAAATTTTATTTCGGCTGTTGCTTTAATTACATGCCCATAATAGACAGGTGGAGTGTCAAATTATTTACACTCAATCTGTTCGTTGCAGGGCTAAAATAAATAGTTGTGTTTCTTATCACATGGTCACCCAATTAAATGGCTGAATCATTTGAGAACAGAAGAGGTAGAGGTGTATTGTGACACTAATCAGAGTTATCTCGTCTAAAAGTAATGAAGTGAAGGTGTCATTTTCTAAGTGGAAAATTTGTGCTTTTCAGAGGGCTCGGCATGCTGATAAGCGTACTTTTCCACTTATTGAGAAAGGCAATGGTAAACCACCTCACTCCTCATTTTTACTTATTAAAACCTCTATAGGTTCAAACCAGCCTTTCGGCTGATGACCTAAACAATACACAGCTTCTATTAATTAAAGGCCTAAAATGACCGTGAAACACAAACAATATTGTATACAAAAAAAACTAATAATAAAATCCAATTATTATTTTCTTAATGTTAATTAATTCATGGTTGGAAGAATGAAACTAACAAAACCAACTGTCAATGAAACATGGCAGTTTCGATTAAAGTATCACAGATTATCCAAACAATCTATTTTTAACTTATTAATTTAAGGTTGCATCAACAATGTAGTCAGTCATTAGCGACCAATTAAAAAAAAATACTTACATTATCCAATACATTACTGATATAAAATAACAACAATAAATTACTAAAAAAAATTAATTACTAACAAAATTAATAACATTAAATAATAATGAATTTATATAATAATTTCACTAACCTTCTTTTTAAACTGTGTCACATTTTTACTTACACGTGTTTCGGTGGATCCACCATCATCAGAGTAAATAAAAATGTGACGCAGTTTAAAAAGAAGGTTAGTGAAATTATTATATAAATTTATTAAATAATAACAATAACCGATCGTCAAAAATCAATTTGTAACAGAATTAAAATTGCTGTTACCGTACAAGGTAGACAAAAACACACAAAAAACTATTGACAGAAGGCTCTTATCATTTGCAACACACTTTCAATCTTGTTTTCATGGCGGAATAGATTACTCTGAGGTACTTCTTGAAGCTGAAATATTCTTTTTTGAGCTTCTGTAAAATGGCAATCAGATAAAATATGTTTCACCATAAATTGGTCCTCATGGCAGAATCAGACAGACCGATGGGACAGCGGGACTTGAGAAAATATAATATAATAATATATAAATATATATAATAATCACGTGTAAAATGAGCCTGTGTATAATCGTGAAACGAGCATCCCATCCCGTCGACTCTCTAATTCTATGGGTTTCTCAAAGATGTCTTTTCTAATTTTGTGTAACTTTGATAATTTTGAAATCCATTCATCCAAACAATCTCCTTTGGATTATCTTAATTCTATGATTATACTTTATTTTTAAATACTTTAATTTTTTAATCAGTAATTAATTATTGTTTACTTAATTTTACTATGAATGTATGTACGTAGATTATTAAATGTATGCATGTAAACATGTAAATTGTGTGTGACTTAATTAATTCAGAGTTTGGCAATAAAAAAAATAATATTAAATTTTTCAAGTAGTAATATTTTGTAGGTTTTTTAATAAAAATATTAAGTTTATTTTTTTACTCTTTAATTTGCATGAATTTTTTCCGTAAAATTAGTATATTTTTTGATAGAGAATTTATGTGTTTTCATTTTAATTGTGTTTTCTTATGGATTTGTGTTTTTTTGTTATTTTTTTTTATTGTAGGTAGTAATCTAATTAGTAGAATGTTATATTAGTAATTGTATAGTATGAAATAACTTTTGTAGTAGATATAGTATGTGTTTAGTATATTTAATTAATCTGATAAAAAAAATTAACATAGAATTTATTTGTTTTATATTAAAAAAATTGTGAAATTTTATCGTGTAAGGTATGTTAATACTAAAAAAAAGTACTTCCACTATTAACTTTCTTATATTTTTAGAAAAAAATTCAATTTTATTTTTACTGTGAAATTTTTCGCGATTATTAAAAAAAGCTATTTGCCTGGAATACCTCAAGGTTCAATCTTAGGACCATTTCTATTTTACTTCTGATATTTATTTTATGTAAAAATAATTTTTTGTTATTGTAATGTACCAGGTGGTCTTAAATTATTCAGTGCATACTTTAGGTGAATAAAAAAAATTATTTATGAAATTAGTGTACTTATTACTTTTTTTAAAGGTGGAAAACCTATCACTGAATTACTTATTACTGTTTCAAACAGTGTATATATTAAAGTGTGTAATGTTTTAAAAAAAATGATTACGATGTGGAAAATTGCTACCATGCAGGAAAAAGCTTTGTTTACTCTATGGTTTCCATAAAATAATCTGTTATTATTGTTCAAAGAGGTTTTACATTTCTGTTAATGTCTTGTGCTTCTATCTCAATTCTATTGTCTGTTATATGCTGTCTGCCAGGGATTTTTTTTGGTTTAACATTCAACTGTTCTGCAATTACTGCTGATGCAGACGATGAAGGATAAAATGATTTTTTTTTGTAACGTATGAAAATATGCCGTGCCTGAATGGGATTCGAACCCAAGACCGCATGATGAAGTCTGCCAGGGAGGTTGATTCACTTTTGTGTCCCTAATACGTGAGAAACATCTTTTAACATTTCTTGAGCATCATGTGTTTTCTATTTCTTTGTATAACTCGCTTCATTTTGTACAAATTTTGGTAAGTGTAGTTACCGTTGTTGGCGGTGTATTAGAAGTATTCCCTTTTAAATAAGGATTTCATTCTTTAATTTTATTGTAAGATACACCAATATTACTCATAACCTTAACTGAAATAGAATATTGGTGCTTATACAGTACAAAAAGTAAGGTGACTTTTCATTTTTATAAAAAAATATTCATTTATTCATCCAAAACCCACCGGGTTGGTTGGGTTCATTTAACCCACTGGGTTGGTTTAGAGGTAAAGTTGTCGCCAGAATCAGCTGTTTAACAGCTGATTTTCAGAGACAAAGGTTCCTGGTTCCAATCCTAGTAAAGGTAGTTACTTTTATATGGATTTGAATGCTAGATTGTGGTTACCGGTGTACTTTGATGGTTGGGGTTTAATTAACCATACTCTCTCAGGAATGGTCGGCCTGGGTCTGCACAGGACTACACCTCAATTACACGTCATACACATCATCCTCATCTCATTGGGTCTTGGGTTGCTTATTGTTCTAAATTGAACAGATTGCAACGTACACAAATCAGGAATAAAAAAATAAATTCATCCAAAATTATGCTATCCCCTTCAAAATAATCCCCCTCTGATACAATGCACTTGTGCCAGCGCTTTTTCCAGTCGTCAAAACATTTCTGAAATGCACTTTTGGGTATTGCCTTGAGCTCCTCCAGTGATGCAGCCTTAATCTCCAAAGGAGAGCCTGGGCTCTTCCACTGGGATGATTGGGCTTTGGTTTCGACGTCATAACCATAGACCCATGTTTCGTCACCAGTTATAACCCTTTTGAGCAGATCAGGATCATCATTTACATCGTTCAACATGTCTTGGGCGATGTTCATGCGATGCTGCTTCTGATCAAAATTAAGCAGTTTTGGAACAAATTTTGCTGACACACGTGTCATACCCAAAACATCTGTTAAAATTGATTGGCATGAGCCGAATGATATGTTAAGATCATCAGCTATTTCTCTAATCGTGATTCGACGATTTTTCAACAGAATTTCTTTCACTTCTTGAACATTTTCGTCAATTTTTGACATGCTGGGGCGTCCAGAGCGAGGTTCATCGTTAATATTTTCTCGGCCCTTTTGGAATAACTTATACCATTTATAAACATTTTTTTTTGCTCATAGTTGACTCATTGTACGCCACTGTCAACATTTCAAGAGTTTTTGAACACTTAATACCATTTTTTACACTCTGCTCCATTATTTTCGACAGTAAAAATTCGCCGAGCACGCAAACACGAGTCTAACCTTTATGCCTCTCACATAAAAACAACACGTGCTATATAGTCAAAACTTTGAATATATCTTCGTGACGAGTGTACCAACACAACAAAAAAAAATTTTTTTTTTTTTTTTTTTAATCCTAATATGTGTACGTTGCAATCTGTTCAATTCAGAACAATAAGCAACCCCATTACCCAATGAGATGAGGATGATGGTTGTGTATGATGTGTAAATGAGGTGTAGTCTTGTACAGACTCAGGCCGACCATTTCTGAGAGAGTATGGTTAATTGAACCCCAAGCATCAAAGTACACCGGTAACCACAGTCTAGCATTCAAATCCGTATAAAATTAACTACCTTTACTAGGATTTGAACCAGGAACCTTCGTCTCCAAAAATCTGCTGTTGATTAGAGTGTACAGAGCGCGCAGAATTCAAAAAGTCACCTTACTTTTTGATCATACCTTGTACATCAGTCTTGGTCGAAGTCACGTACATTTGAACAATTTGAGCTGTTTTTAAACAATAAATTTATCTTAAGCTTTATCCAAAGAATTGCTGTTGCTGTACTTCTTGAAAGAATTCACAACAATATTGGACTCTTAATATTATTCCATAAAGTTTTCACCCATTCACATACCTGAGTTAATGATTGACGTTTAAATTTCCCCCTGGTGTCATTTCTTGTCTCGTTGATATTTACTACATTTGTAAATAGGGTGAAACAGTTAGTAGGTATCTCAGACACAGGAAGCGAGTGATTTCCATTAAATGGCATTTCAAAAGAAATGAATAACCAGACATTGATGAGACAATCGCTAATTTCATGTATACTGTAACTGATTGTCAACAGATAAAACCATGTGCAGGCAACTAACCTCATCCACACCACAATTTAAGGAGCTTAAATTGCTTACAGTTCCCTCCCTCTACATTTTTGAGGTGACTATGTATGTTAGGCAAAATAATTTTATGCAGAATTTCAATGTTCACAATCATAACACGAGAAACAGGAATGATTATTATGTGGCTAATCACTCCACAAAATTGTTTGAACGAAATCCTACTTATGCAGGGAGAAAATTCATAAATAAATTACCCCAACCTTTTTAAAGTGTTGTGAGGATTTGAATACCTTTAAAAAAAATCTAAAAAATTACTTGATCGGTGAAACTTTTTATAGCGTACAAGAATTTCGTTCTTGATAGTAGTGATACATTGTGTGATTGTTATATGTATTTCAGGTGCTATATCTGACGACATGTCCTATACTCCTCCTGGAGTTGCCGGCCGCGTTGGCGATGTTGGTAACGTGCTCGCCTCTCATCACGCGGTCTTGGGTTCGAATCCCACTCGGGCATGGCATTTTTTCATACGTTACAAAAAATTCATTTCATCCTTCACCGTCTGCATTAGCAGCAATTTGCAAAACAGTCGGACGTTAAACCAAAAAAAAAAAAAAAAAAAAAAAAAAAAAAAAAAAAAAAAAAAACCTCCTGGAGTCTCCAGGGCGCAAAAAAAAAAAAAAAAAAATTTGTCCTTTGATACTAAATTATGATATTCTAGGAATTTTTACTACAAAAATACTTTTTCTGTATAAGGTTGAAAAGCGTTATGACAGTAACATCATGTACAGTACTATATTTTGATTATTGTTATGATATGTAGTAAAACATTAACACATTCAGTGCTAGAGACTCGCCTAGCGGGTTCTCTTTTTTGTTATTTTAAATAATTTCAAAGGGACACCGCCTGTCGGATATCAGTTTCTTGCTATTGTATAACCCTCAGAAAGGGTTTTCCTTTGTAGCCATGCAGTTCATTTTTGAATTTTCGTTATACGGTCTTTTACCCTCGTACAGTATACTCGTTCAGTATTTTTAACAGGTTTTTAGTGTACAGTTGAAGCCGTGAATTTAGTTTCTTTGCAGGTATCGATTGAAAAAAGCTCACACTTTTAGATTTACTTTAAAAGTATATTATTTGTAGTTTAAAATTATAAAAGAAATTACGCGTAAATCATAAAGGTAAATGAAAAAATTTAGGCAAGAAATACATTTATTATAACAGGTGAAAATAAACCTAAAAAACGGCCGCCTCTGTAGCGTAGTGGTTAGCGCGTTAGCCTACCACGCGGAGGTCCCGGGTTCGATTCCCAGCTAGGGTCTGGAAATTTCATGAGTCAAAACCCACAGTTACAGTAACATAACGGACCGTAGTCGCTAATGACCAAGCAGTTGATGCGACTAAATAAATAAATTCGCCAGCCGCATTGGCGCAGTTGGTAAAGTGCTTGGTTCTCATCATGTGGTCCTGGGTTCGAATCCCACTCAGGCACGGCATATTTTCATACGTTACAAAAAATCATTTCATCCTCCATTGTACAAAGTTACACCCCAACGTCATCACTAATGACCGTTGTAGTTGATGCGACATTAAATAAACAAATTTAAAAAAAAACCTAAAAGACATTGAATTGTTTACTTTTATGTTATTAGCAAACATAAATTCATGTATTGGTCGTAAATAAAATAAATCTATAAAAATGTTAGTAACATAAGTTGTAAGGGGTTACATAAAGCAAGCGGAGAACACGGTGGACGAGTAATTGTCCAAAGGGAGAGATACCTCATAAATGCTTAGCATTGAATGTGTTAAAACAGTTACACAAAATTCCCAACCGTTGTACAAGACGCAACCTTTTTCTTTTTGATGAGTTACTGAAGTAAAAAAGTGCTTCTTGTTCTCTGGAAAATACGGTAATTTTATTGCTACTCCTCCGAGATTAAATTCAAAATATAGACACACGAAAATATTACAGATAAATTATTTTGAATTAAATTTTAATAGTTTACATCTATTGTGTTGCCCCTGATGAAGGCAATCCACTGAGAGAAACACTTTTTTTTTATTATTCCTAATTTGTGTACGATGCAATCTGTTCAATTCAGAACAATAAGCAACCCCATGACCTAATGAGATGAGGATGATATGTATGACGTGTAAATGAGGTGTAGTCTTGTACAGACCCAGGCCGACCATTCCTGAGAGAGTATGGTTAATTGAACCCCAACCATCAAAGTACACCGGTAACCACTGTCTAGCATTCAAATCCGTATAAAAGTAACTACCTTTACTACGATTTGAACCAGGAACCTTCGTCTCCGATAATCAGCTGTTAAACAGCTGATTTTGGCGACGACTTTACCTCTAGACCAACCCGATGGGTTTATAGAAACACTAGCAAGAAAAAAATAAACTTTAATAGTACTCACCTACTGGGTTGGTCTAGAGGTAAAGTCGTCGCTAAAATCAGCTGTTTAACTGCTGATTTCTGGAGACGAACATTCGTGGTTTAAATCCTAGTATTCATTCATTCATTCATTTACAACAAGGGCGTTCAGGCTTCTTCAGCCCCTCCTCACCGCGACCAAAAAGATCTTTTGTGATTGCCCCTATTCCTAATTTATGCAAGGCCCGCACTTTCGATAAAGCGCAGGGTCTGCCTAGGATCTAGTGCACTTACCTGAGCAGGTGTAAACACATCCCCACCCAACAGTGCTATACTTTTGCAGCCAACCACTATGCAACTGCAAAAATATAAATGTGCGACCCACTGAGGCGCCTTACAATACACCTCTCCGCACAGACCTTAATGGCCCATATTTCATCTTGGAAGATAGTCATGTTACACCCAAGGGCCAGGGAACTCATTCCCCAGGCCCCCAATCCCACTCTTCCGCTCATCACAGGGCCGTCAATATACCAAAAGGTAGCCCCTTCCGGCATCACCGGCCGTCCCTCCGCCCACTCCTGACGATCAAAAATTTCCATCCTCAGTGTGTCGGAGAAGTTGTATGCTCTGTTCATACGGTCCCAAGGACCACCTACCACACCCATCCCTTCAATCACCTTGAAGATCTCAGTGTGGCCCATCTCCACTGATGGGACCCCGATCCCGTCCTCCAGCCTCAAGGCAGTTCCTATCGCCTCTCCCTTCACTTGCACATGAATGGGAGGCAAATCAAACATCGCCTCCATAGCGGCCGTTGGACCAGTGCACATTGCACCACATATCCCTAGGCAGGCCAGTCTCTATAGCTCCTCAGCCGATCCTGCGCCGTCCTAGATCTGTTGTTGGCCACCATACAACATCTTCGTACGTGACCATTGGCAGAATGATGCCCACACAAGCCCATTCCACCATACGAGGCCCAAGCCCCGGAGTCCTCCCCAGCAGACTCTCACATATCCATAAGGCCTTTATAGCCTTCTCCACAGTCCTGGACATGTGGCCTTTCCAGGTTAGGCCACTATCCATGACAACCCCCAGATACTCTAACTCAGGGGAGTAGTTTAAATCCACTCCTTCCAGAGTCAAAGCATCCATAGCTGTTTTTCATGATTTCAAATGAAATGGGTACCATCTGGTCCCCACGTGCAGCTAGGGAAATAATAGGTCCGCCCCTGCATAGCCCCGCGTACAGAGGTAAGGCAAAATACTGTAGGAGGAGCCAGGTATCCTACAGGCACCGTTAGACACTGATTAAATGCCCCAGTGCCATCCACCCTTCGGCACGGTACGACTGACACCACTTGGGTTGGGCAAAAGCTACAGTAGGAGAAGTTGCCTCTAGCACGGATAGAAAAAGTGCTAGATGCCAGGGACAAGGATTAGGATAGACAGACAGAAGCCCAGCATCTCAGCTCACCTCGGCGAGACCAGAGCATGGCTGAACAGTAGCCATTATATGCCGAGGAGTTTCTAGAGGCACGGGCACGAAAAACTGCTACAGAAAGTAAGGGAGCAGGTGTGCTCTCTTGGACGTGATGCTTCGGCACATGCAAGCCAGCCGACCACTGACTTGCTTCGCCTCCTTAAATCCTAGTAAAGGTAGTTACTTTATACGGATTATATGCTAGACAGTGGTTACCAATGTACTTTGATGGTTGGGGTTCGATTAACCATACTCTCTCAGGAATGGTCGACCTGAGTCTGTACAAGACTACACCTCATTTACATGTCATACATATCATCCTCATCTCATTGGGTCATGGGGTTGCTTATTGTTCTGAATTAAACAGATTGCAATGTACACACATTAGGGATTACAAAAAAAAAAAGTAGTACTCTGCCTAGAACCATATTGTGAAGCACATAATATACAGAATTGCACTCTTGAGTAAGTTTAGGATTATAAAAGAAATCCTTTGCTAAGCCTCCTGTCCTCAAGAAAGTTGTTGATTGCCCAAAGAAAACTTTTATCAGAACTTCAGTTAAATAGATTGTTCATGTTAATTTAAAACTGGGGATTCCAGGATCTACAATTGTTGTTGTTTAGGTCATCAGCCGAAACGCTGGTTTGAACCTGTAAAGGTTTTACTTAGTAAAAACGAAGAGTGAGGTGGTTTACCAATGCCTTCCTCACTGAGTGGAAAAGTACACTTATCAGCATGCTAGGCCCTCTAAAAAGCATATATTTTCCACTCTACAAATTACATCTTCACTTCATTCACCACAGGGTCTGGCTGTATAATGAAATTCATTACTTTCAGAAAATAAAACTCTGATTGGTGTCTTTTACACCTCTACCTCTTCTGTTCTATGATTCAGTCATTTAATTGGCTGACCATGTGACAAGAAACAGAACTATTTATTTTAGCCTTGAAACAAACAGATTGAGTGTAAATAATTTGACACCCACCTATCTGATCTACAATTATGAAGATTATAAATAAATCCCGAATATTAAACAGATACGAAATTCAGTTTTTATTTCCAATTTAACTTAAAATAATATCATCTAGACTTTAATGTGCCATAAAAGATACTCATATAAAACTTAGGCCTATACCAGTGTTTCCCAAACTTTTTAACCTCGCAGCTCCCTTGTGATTTTTTAAGGTTACAGCGGCGCCCCTCTACCTTGCTCAGTGGCGGCTGGTGAGGTATTTTGTTGGGGGTTCACACCTTCCAGGGGGGGGGGGGGGGTATGGAATTTTTGAAAATTAAACATTCAAAAACAGCATTTTAATCATTTTAAGGCAAAAATTCAAGCTTCAAATAATATGTATTTTCTAGGAAAAACTGCTATTTTATAAGCTCTTGGCGGATTTTAAGAATATTATGATTATTATGAAAGACAAGTTGGCAGAGGAGAGTAAATATATTCGAAAAACCACAGGCAAGTTTTATAAATGAAATTTTAATATCATGTCTTATAAATAATTACAATTCAAACAAAAAATTATTTCATATAGCCTAAATTTTTAAATCCGTGGCCTGCGGCGCCCCTGGAAAGGTTCCGAGGCGCCGCGGCGCACACTTTGGGAAACACAGGCCTATACTGTTTGAAATTGACTTACAAAATATTATCATAAATTTAAATAAAATGTTTTGTTTATTATTATTTTTTATTCGCCTATGACATGCACCAGTAATAATTTATGATATCGTTGAACATGTTAAAAATAATACATAAAAAGATAACTCATACGAATATATTAAAATTTATTTTTATGTATACTTAACCAGCCTTTTATGTATTTATTTACCTGTAGCAAGATTGTAAATACTCTTTTGTGAAATTTTATATTTGACAAAACTAAAAAAATAAATTATATAATTTTGGATTAAATCAAGATTGATGATAATCATGTACGTATGAGGTGAGTGAGGAGGTGAAAGTTCCAGGAATCAGAGAATGATAATAAAAGCAATGTTTAATAATTTTTTTTTTTAATCCCTAATGTGTGTACATTACGATCTGTTCAATTGAGAACAATAAGCAACCCCATGACCCAATGAGATGAGGATGATGTGTATGACATGTAAATGAGACTGTGTAGTCTTGTACAGACTCAGGTCGACCATTCCTGAGAGAGAATGGTTAATTGAACCCCAACCATCAAAGTACACCGGTAACCACTGTCTAGCACTCAAATCCGTATAAAAGTAACTACCTTTACTAGGATTTGAACCAGGAACCTTTGTCTCCGAAAAGACTTTACCTCTAGACCAACTTGGTGGGTTTTAATAAAAAAATGAATTGATCTCTTTCAAGTGTAGTTAGCATCTCCAGAAGCTCTGATGATTTCGCTTGTGTAGATACTGAAGTCACGAGATTGCCTTTTGCGTTTGGATGGGTTGTGAGGAAGGGAAGTGAATAATTGACAGTGCTGCCAACCTCAACAGTAAGACACTACTTGTAGTATACATTTCACGACAGTGCAGTTACTACATACATTTTGTAAGCTGTGGTTTTTTTCGAGAAAATATTTTCTTCATAAATCTTATAAGAAATAAATGTGACCTGTAATATTGCCTAAGCTTAATTACATGACTAGAAATGGTTGATTTACTGTAATTAGGCTACCAGCTACCTTATTCCATTGGAACAAAATTTTCTCCGAATGAATCGCCTTCTTTACTATCGCTGTCACCGGCGTCTTCACTATCAGTCTCACTAATATCTACTTAACCGTTTCCTTTTTTTGCCAGGTGTCAACAAAACTGTTGAAAATAGCTTCTTCACGTCTTTAATTTTGTTGTTTATTTTTCGAATGTGGAAAGAGAAACATGACAGTAGTTAGCCGTTTGCTCACGCCATTTGTTAAGAGGCACGGATAGGCACTTTTGTTTAGCTTCAACTTCACAACATTTTATTACATTGCATATTAAATTTCATTCAGCACTGTGAATAATTTGACCATGTTTTCGAGAAACCGACATTTCTGTTAACGGTAACAAACAGTTATAGTCGTACAGTTAACCTACAAAAGGTTCCGCGATATACTGTACAATATATCGCTCTGGGTATAGTATAAGTTGTTATAATATTTGTCGTACTGAAATTAAAGCAGTCGCGCATGCGCACTGATGCTTCTCCCCCTTTACCCCTCGTTGCAAACAAAGGCAAACTCGTGACTCAACTGACTATATTTCTTCCATAGTATCAAATCGATGTCCCTTCAGCTTGAATTTCATCTTTGGAAATATGAAAAAGTCATTTGAAGGTAGGTTTAGAGAGTACAGTGGTTGGGGAACAACGACCATTCTGTTTTTGCCCAAAATTGGCCATACCAACAACGAAGTGTGTAAGGTTGTAGTACTTTGTTTTCTTTTTTTTTTGTTTAACGTCCGACTGTTGATTTTTGTGATTTTTTGTAACGTATGAAAAAATGCCGTGCCTGAATGGGATTCGAACCCAAGACCGCATGATGAGAGGCGAGCACGTTACCAACTTCACCAATGCGGCCGGCGTAAGGTTGTACTGGTCAAGTGTTAGCAGTCGGGGTAAAAATTCTCTACAGGGTCATGGTCGTGAAAAATCAGTCAGCAGTCCGCCATTTGGTGACCACTGATCTAGCGGTAGTCATCGCTGCAAATCAGCTGATTTTTGGAGACGAAGGTTCTGCGGTTCAAATCCTAGTAAAGATACGAGGATCTTTACTCGTACTTTTATACAGATTTGAATACTAGGCAGTGGTTACTGGTGTACTTTGATGGGGTTTGGGTTTAATTAACCATACTCTCTCAGGAATGGTCGTGCTGAGTCTGTACAAGACCACCTCATTTACATGTCATATGTATCATCCTCATCTTATTGGGTTATGGGATTACTGGTTGCTCTAAAAATTGAACGTTCACTACGTACATATGTTAAGGATAAAAAAAGAACTATGCCAAATTTTAAAATGGTGGCCAATCAAATTATTTAATCGTAAATTGCTCAGTAAATTTTGTGTTTTGCTGTTATGTTTTTTGGCTGGTTAAGTAAAAGCTTAATATTAGTAATTGTAATATTATTTTACATATTACTCAGTAAGTTATTGGCATTAGTTGTATTGTTATTTACTGTGTTATTTCTATCACTGCCATAATATCGTTAAAGTTATTCACCAAACATAACCTAACATTTCACTATTTTAACTGTATAGGTTAGGTTCAACCTCTGCAGATATCATTCCAAAAAAATGCATTTTCGATTCAGTATAAAATTTTTACAGTTAATTAATCTGGTTTATATATTTTTTACTTTGATGTTTTTTAGTAGTGTATTAATGTGTTTTGTGTTTTTCGGGTGTTTTATAGAATACGTCAATAATTGAATGACTATTGTGAAAATGTTTACATATTATTATAAAAGTGACCTTTAAAAATTAATCTTTTTCTTTATCTATATACAGTAAAATTCAGTTATAACTAGTCCTCGGATCGATATGCACTTTTTTGACCGAAAATATGCCAAAAAAAGGGAAAATATGCACCAAAAAAGTTGAAATATGCAAAAATAACAAGGTATTTTTAATAATTTTGTTTAATTAATTTAACTTTGAAATGCATTATATTTATAAAATGTTTTAAATAATGAATACGCTAATTTAACCACTTTAACCGTAATCATCACATTTTAAAAAATTGAAGTTTTTTAAATAAATAAATTATGTTAATTGCATAAAATAATCAAAGTTTTTTCCAAATTTTCCACTTTGTAGCTCCGTGTTTTGTCAGACAGGACGTTGTTCATTGCTGAAAAGGAGCGTTCAACATGAAACAATTGGTAGGAATTTCAGAGCTGAAATTGCTAGGGGGTCACTCATTTGCATTTCCATTTCATCCGCAATGTCTCCCTTCAAAATTCTTTAAACATCCTGAGCTGCCTTCCATCCTGGGTTTCTCTTCAAAACAGCGTTCACTTTGTTCCTCAACTTTTCGCCGACAGGTCCTCCCCATTCTCTACTTTTTCTTTTAACCTATCAATGAGGCCGACTGAATCACATAGGTTCATTCCTTTTGATTCTAATTCTGTAATTAAATCGGGAATGAATCCAAAATTGGAATGAACATAAGCAAGTTGTTGAACCACTGAAGACCTGGTTAGTACAGCATTAGCTTGAGCTATTGCTTAGTTCTCTGATTCATCAAAACTTCCAATTATTTCCTTCACTTTTTCATGGTGTTCAGCAAAGTAATTGGCTGCAGATATCCAAGTACCCCATCTTGTGATTATAGGTTGAGGTGGGAGAGAAACGTTAGGATAAGCATTCTTGAATGCCATTATTCTGCTCGGTGCCTTCACAAATACTTTTGTTTTTTTACAAATTTTCTGGAAATTTGTCTAAAATATGCTTAAAATATGCAAAAATACCACAAATATGCAAAAGGGTCTGAAATATGCACAAATATTCAAAATAAAATTGGGGTTTTTTGGTCGCAAATCATTCTAAAACGCTCAAAACGGATTATAAACTTATTTTAGAACTTAAAAAAAGATATGCAAAATCCGAGCACTAGTTATAACGAAATTCAAGGGACAGACATTATTGTCAGACAGTATTGTTTGTTGTTACCAAATGAGCTTATACGCCCAATATCTATGTGTAATGTGTCCATATCATTATCATTTACATTATCAAAGTTTCACAAAGCTGTGGAGCTTTGTAGAACCTACATCATAAACTGACCCTTACACACACATCCGCACTGCCACACACATCCGCACTGCCACACACAGCCGCACCCCTATACCTTCCTTAGCAGTTTTCTACATACTTCAGTAGTGAGTCACCTACTAGGCACTTGAATGCAATACTACCATTTTGGTTGTATTACCTTTATCGAAATTGTATAATAATTTTCAAAATCTACGTATTATTCCTTAAAAAATTTTACTGAAATTTTTTTTTTTGTTATACAGTAAATCCCCGATTAACTGAAAATATAGGGGGTGGACCCAACCCTATAATGATAAAAATTTATTTTTAACTCCTCTTAAATAATTTGTACGTTTATGGAATTAAATTTATATGTTATTGATTTTATAAAACTATTTGTATTGGCCTAAAGATTTAAGTGATTTTTTTTCATAAACATTGTTGTAGTAATTTGTAAAACAATTTCACAGGAAGCTGCAGTATATGAACATTCTCTATTATTATGTACAGTTGAACCGTTGTTAGTTTGCTCCTCCTCCTTCTGTCAACAAACAAAAGCCAGCTACTACAGGGTGCGTGCTAGAGTCTGCGACTTTACGAATGTCGTATTCCTATTAAGTTAATTATTTTTTAAATTTTAACTACTTAAAGTACTAAAAACATCAGTCATGATGTGATGTAGGCTTAACAATTTCATTTATAAAAATACTTTTAAAAGTATTTTGTATTTAAATACTTTTGAAAGTATTTTGTTGTTACTTTTTAATCAGCGTGTACACATTTTGATATAATGCGCATGCTCAGTGACGTCATTGTTTACATTAGGAGCAAACTAAGAGAGGCTGGACTGTACGTACAGTAGCAAGATTCTTTTAGCCTATTTAATATTGGTAATACTGTATAGAGATTCACATACAACTACATGTTTGTAAAGTTTATACGAATATTTCTTCACATTAATAAAAAAAATGTTGTGAATTTTTTATTTTTTGTTTAATACATATTTAAAGTAAAAAATGTATGCAAGCATTATTCATTTATTATTAAAATAATCCTCATGTAAACTTTACTCTGTTTTGGATCATTTTTAGATCTTCGCTGAGAGGTATACTGTTCGCCAATTACAGTGGCATGTAGGGAGGGTAGCGAGACGGAGAGAGAATGTGTTGCGTCGGCCGTTCCCCTCAACTCATTTCAATCAGTGCACGGTGTTCAAGCACAATAGTGACAATACGCGATACGGTAGGGCACTCTGCCAGCCAGTTTCGTTCACTACACTCTAACAAGCTCATTTTTCATCAAAAAAATTCTGAAAAAATTACTTTTGCTTCTTAATGAATCTTATTTTATTACACTATAATTTTTTTTATTATACTCTGATATTTAGATAAGATACGCTCGTACAAAGTTAGACGTTTAAATCTCATCACATTTTTTGCGTATCACGTAGGCCAATTTAACTTCTTTTCCAGGACGACATAATAAGGGCGTTATTATTTTTTATAAATTATAAAATTTTATCTGTAATTTGATATTTGTTGGGAAGAAACAGAAATAATAAACGAGCTTGAAAAAAATCACTTTTTGAAGGGAAGTCAAAGATAGATCATCGTGTCTGGTGTTTCCTTCCTATTAGTGTACTTAGGATTATTATACAGTCAGACCCTGTGGTGAATGAAGTGAAGGTGTCATCTGCAAGGTAGAATTTTACTGCCTGTCCCCAAGCTTTTTGCAGCTGCGGGATGAAGGGAAAAGACGAAGTACCAGACTGCTGTTACGTCATAACACTGTACTAATCATCTCATTGCTCTTCGCTGGGCAGTAGGCTCCCTAGTGCGGTGACATACGTGGGTGTTGTTTTCACTATTCACTGTAGACGACGACACACAATAGACCTATATGTAGTTTGGATAGTACCCTTGACTACTACAAACATAATACAAGTAAAACATTACCACTACTAACGCAATCTCTCACAGTAGTAGTGACGTAATGCATACCTCTCAGCTGCACAAAGCTTGGGAACGGGCAGTAGATGCTTTACAGAGGATCTGGTATGCTGATAAACAAACTTTTCCACGAGTTTTTTACTTAGTAAACTCTCTAGAGCAGTCATGTCAAAGATACGGCCCGCGATCGCAATGTGTCACAGAAAGAAGAATCATGTTTTTTAGAGCTTTAAGACTTCACTCGATTCCTCTACGGAAGTTTTAAAATGCGCACACTACATTTATAAGTAATTTTAAGGGCAGCACGTGCCCAGACAAGCGAGAGAGATAGACAGTAACGCCATCTCTACCTGACATCAATGAGCTTGTCGAAAACAAGAGAAGTCAGGTATCTGGATCCTCGAGCTCAAAATAATTACCATCTTTTATAACTTTGATATGATTTTTAATAACCGTATATTATATACTATTCAATTAAGTATATAAAATGTTATAATAAATAATTCAGTACATTTTTTGTTATTTGAATCTGGCGCGCCTACACATTCTAAATTTAATATATGGCCCTCTTCAAAATTGAGTTTGACATCACTGCTCTAGAGGTTCAAAACAGCCTTACGGCTGATGACCTAAAACAAGACAGACAAATACTAAAAATGATTAAAAGTTTTCTGTACTGTACCTAAAACCATAAATTTAGGCCTACTTAGAAATTTAAATAAATAAAAACAGTTGTATATTTTAAAATATTATGATTTATGAAACAAATAAAGAGCTTATATCAATTAAATGAATAGTTTATTATGTAATATTTAATAGATTTTGATACTGTATGATGTTTTGTTATATTTATCTTTATTTTTATACAATTACATTTATAACTTATTATATAGAGGTATAGTCCATCTACTGTAAGAGTACTCCGTGCGAGGCAAGCGCCTCCTATACGTTGTAAACGAAAGTTCCTCTACACTAGTTGGCGCGTATCTACCTCTCCACCTGACAATTATCTTGCACTACGTTCTATCATTAAAATAGTGCAACGAAAAATAACAATGTAAGAGTAACAATAGTAAAATTTTAGTTATTAATGGTAAACTAATGTTCAATTTATAAAACACTTTCTAACAAATGAATTAAACGTGTTTTTATTATATTAAGCTTAGAGTGAATAATTAGTGTTGTATGGGATTTTGTTTTTGATCATGGTGTGCGTATTTTTAATTAATACGCATGCTCACTTGTATTGCTGGTTGCCTACGTCGGAGTACTCTTAGCGTAGACAGACTCTAGGCTGTTTGAATTTAGAAAATGCGTTTAGCAAAAATTACATTTAATATCATTTAATTGAATTAGTCATGAGTATATAAAGTATCCCGGTAGAGTAGTGTTTCTCAACCAGTGGGTCGTGGCCCCCTGAAGGGTCGTAAAATATGGGGGGGGGGAATTGTTCGTTACTTTTACAACTGAACCAGTCATTTCAGAAAGCTCGTAAGTCGAAATTTTACCTTTTATCCTTTAGTAAATTTTACGACTAACTGAATACAATTACACCATCCCTACAAAAATCACATAAGTGGCTTTTCTATAACTGTATAACAATAATAACTGATAATTAATTATAAATACATTACATCACTCCCCATTCGCTTTGTACTGTATTTACAATAAAAGAATGTCACTATAAAATGTAGAAAAATGTATACATTAGTTTTATGAACAGTCTATAAGAATAGGTGAGGGACGGGTGGATGTAGTATATGCAAGCTGATTCATTTGAAGCCTCCACACGCCACAATGAAATGCCTATACTTATACAACACAATTTTTCTTCTGGTTTAATTCTTATGCAGGGGTAAATGCTTCAATTTATTTCAGAAACACATTAAGAAAAATATTTTCAATTTTTTTTAAACAGATTATTATTAAAAAGACGAAATATACATTTATGTTCAAGGAAACATCCCTCTGAACAAATTATATTTTTTTATTTTTTTTTTTTATTTTATTAAAACGCAGTAAATTATCAGTTTTTAATTTTTCTAAAAGTTAGTTTTTTGACTATAGGCTTTCTGAAATGACTTATTCAATTTTAATGTGAAACTTTGGCTTCTTTGGAATTATCCAATATTTTAATGTCTGGATTTATTTTTGTAACACACAAAATGATGTCAAACTATTTCTTGATTTGGTTTTCAAATTCATCATTATGGAAAATCCTTTTTCACAGTGTTATAGTTTGTGGAAAATGGTATAAAAATGTTCAAAGCTGCTTTGAACAGTTCTGAGTATTCCTTTTTAATATTTATCCAAAATTTGTTGGCACAAGCATAGTTGAAAGTTTATTACATTGCCAGATCACTTGATAGCTATAAATTATGAACATATAGCTATAACACATGAACACATAGCTCAGCATCAAGCTGTACCAACATCTTACTCATCTTACATACAAATATCTACCCTTATTTAAACTAACGTTACTCATATCCTTGAGTAAAAATTATAACTGTTATAGATTTTTTAACATTTTAATTTAGAGGGGGTTGGCAAAATACTTAATCTAAAAAGTGGGTTGCAGCGTCTAAAAGGTTGAGAACCACTGCTGTTGAGGATAATTTTAACAGATCTACCTAAATTAAATTATATGCTTTAAGTGATACTATTTACTTCTGGATAAAATTACCAGAACATGTATTTTAAGTTTTTATGAATTCTCGTATTAAATTTCAAATGTTATGTTTGGATTGGAACAGGATTTTACTACTGTTCTTAATACAAATTTGTATTAGTATTCTTTGAGCCTGATACAAATGGCCATAACATAACAGGCAGGTGGAGTGTTAAATTATTTGTATTCAACTTGCTAGTTCAAGGGCTGCAAAAATAATTCTGTTTCTAAATCACATGGTCAGCCAATTATATGACTGAAACATTTAACAACAGAAGAGGTACAGTATTCAGATAAACTAATCTTCCCTAGCTGTGGGAGTGAGAGAATGCATAACGCTTTCACTCGCACAAGCCATACGCGCCGTTTCAAAAATATTGTCGTATAATTTTACTCATTGTTGTGAGCAAGCGTTTATCCATGCAGTAAACTAACTAGCAAGATAACGACTGTAGTGTATGTTATCAGATTTGGATTATAACGGTAAAGACCTTTGACCGCATGTGTAGTTATGTCACATATCTCCCTCTCAGTCACTCGGCTATGGGACATTAGTTCGTCTGATACGTATAGTAGAGGTGTAAAAGACACTATTTTTCAAAGCTGATGAGCTCTGAATGTACGCGTTGCCCCCTCCCCCCACCCACTTCATAGCTACCCAATCACTTGCCAGCAACGTTGCCAATACTTGCTCTCGCAGCTTTGTTTTGCCCATAACAGACAGGTGGAGTGTCAAATTATTTACACTCAATCTGTTTGTTGCTGGGCTAAAATAAATAGTTCTGTTTCTTATCACATGGTCAGCCAATTAAATGACTGAATCATTTAAGAACAGAAGAGGTAGAGGTGTAAAAGACACTAATCAGAGTTATCTTCTCTGAAAGTAATGAATTTCATTGTACAGCCAGACCCTGTGGTGAATGAAGTGAAGGTGTCATTTACAGAGTGGAAAATATGTGCTTTTCAGAGGGCCCGGCATGCTGATAAGCGTACTTTTCCACTCAGTGAGGAAGGCAATGGTAAACCACCTCACTCCTCGTTTTACTTAGTAAAACCTCTAGAGGTTCAAACCAGCCTTTCGGCTGTTGACCTAAACAACAACGCAGCTTTGTTATAGGCCTACAGGGTGATTCATTTAAAAGTAGCCCGCTGTATTTAACAGCGGCCTTCGGCACTCAATTGGATTCAAATAGTAAATGAATAAATAGAATTACTTAATACATAATTTTACATATTTATTTAAAATTTATATACAAATTTCAACTTCACCTTTACAGTAGATGCTGAAAGTGGCGTCCTTGAACCCTTACACATTTTTGCGCTCGTTCAATGTTATTAATGCATACACGACGCAATACGGAAACGTCTGTAGCTTGAATGGCTGCCACGATGTTATTCTTTAGCTCATGTATACTTCGGGGGTTTGTTTGGTAAACAGTTCCTTTTAAATAACCCCATAGAAAAAAATCGCACATACTCAAATCGGGTGAACGAGGAGGCCACAAATCTTTACTTACAACTGATGGTTATGCCTGAAGGGCCTGATTGATATGAGCATCTACTGTAAAGGTGAAGTTGAAATTTGTAGTATATAAATTTTAAATAAATATATAAAATTATGTATTAAGTAATTCTTTGTATTCATTTACTATTTGAATCCAATTGAGTGTCGAAGGCCGCTGTTAAATGCAGCGGGCTACTTTTAAATGAATCACCCTTTATATTTCTCCAGCTATTTTTATGGTCTTTCAATAACAATTACAACCTGTGAACATATAACTAGCTGATAATATTATAAAGTATTCCATGTTAACGTGCTCTATAATCGACGTGTTCAGTACAAGATACGATACACGAGTGAACTACTGCTGCTTATACGCTTGCGCGCATAATGTTTGTCAAGCTGATACATTTGCACAATCTGACAACACTGTCAAATGTACTGATTGTTTTAAATGCGTGGCACAGCAGAGCTCATCAACCGTGAAATCATTATAGTCACAGTTATTTCGTCTGAGAGTAATGAATTTCATTATACAGCCAGACCCTGTGGTGAATTAAGTGAAGGTGTCATTTGCGGGGTGGAAAGTACAGTATTCAGATGAACTGCAGTCCCCTAGCCATGGGAGTGAGAGAATGCATAACGCTGTCATTCTCATAAGCCATACGCGCCGTTCCAATAACATTGTCTTTAATTTTACTCATTGTTGTGAGCAAGCGTTTATCCACGCAGTAAACTAACAAGCAAGATAATGACTGTAGTATGTTTTCAGATTTGGATTATAACGGTAAAGACCTTTGAGCGCATGCGTAGTTATCCCACATATCTCTCTCTCACTCGCTCGGCTATGGGACATTAGTTTGTCTGATAACTATAGATGCTTTTCAGAAGGTCTCCCATGCTGATAAATATACTTTTTCACTTAGTGAAGAAGGCAATGGTAAACCAGCCTTTTAGCTGATAAGCCAAACAATAAAAGTTTAAAAATTTCAAAATTTATTGTAGTTATTTTTCTATTATTTATAAATTTTCGTCATTACTTTTGTCAATGGAAACACATGTTCTGGACTAAGATCTTATTAACTTATTTTTAATATTGATCCCAGATGTAAATATACCTTCTGATTTTGAAATATATGTAATCCAGTGTAATGTCTGTTATCTAAATCCTGATTATCGTAAGTGTAAATCATTTGATATTCTATTGCTGCGGTTCCCAACCATTTTTTTCTCCCGTACCCCTTGGTGGGTGAATCTTTAACTAAAATTGTACCCCCAAAAATGTAACTACAATACTTCACTAAGTTATTGATCACTAATTAATTTCTAATCAATTTGCATATTTTCATATGTTTTTTATTTATTTCCAAATATTTTGCATAATGTAAATTTATTTATTTTTTATAATCATAATGGTATTTTTTTGTGAGTATACGTTGGTTAGTTTATATACTGAAAAATATAACTTACACTTGTACGTTTTATTATGTGTTCAAATTAAGATATAAATTTAAACCAAGGAAAATGAAAGTTAACACAAGCATTTAAAATAGATATTTTATTGAAAACTGAACATTTCTTGTATGGTCTTAATTTTATATCAAAATACTAATGACAGAGTTATAATAATTATAATATTTCTAATCTAAGACAAGACAGATTAGTTTTAAACTTTGAAAAAAAACTCATATCGAATACGAAATGCTTTTAAAATTTGTAAATACAAAATCTAACGTGAAAATTGTGATGTATTGAAACTAAATTATTAGTTCAAGAAATGTCTTCAGAACTCTTTTTTAGTGACCCTTGAGGTTGTTTTGTTGCACTTAATTGTTTGAAATTAGGTTCAAATGTAGACAAATAAAGCCTTAGATCTGGGCTTGAATTAAGCTTGTCAGTACAATAACACCACCAAGTTACTCAGAAAAACAACGTCCGCCATTTATTTTCTATTTTATTGTTATTTATTTGTATTTAATGCCCTTTGATTTCGGCGTACTCCCAACCGGTTCGTCGCGTACCCCAGGTTGGGAACCGCTGTTCTATTGAAATGCATTGTTATAAGTTTTACAAAGTATGAAAATGTTACATCATTTTATTTACTATTTAAAAGTATTATCCTTGCATAGAACTCACCCAAAAAAGGTGTAATGTCAAAAATCCCTTTCCATGAGACGATCCATCTCATGGCTGGTGGTAGTTTTTAAAATGATACCTTTGACTAATGGCAAAAACCATTGATTTCTGTATCTTAACATTCATTTATATTGCTGCTCTTTAACATTTCTTTAAGAGGAATCAAATGGCACTATTTTTGTTTCCAAATTCCTAATTTGATTTCTTGACTTCTGGTTTAGGGCCACTTCAGTTTTAAAACGGAACTTCAAACCCAAACGAGGCCCACTATTTTTTTGAGTAGTTTACGAGTCCAAAAACCATTTGTTGCTATCTTTTGTAGTTTCTGACATCTCGATCATAATTGACAGACAAAAAATGGAAAATGGTAGATGACAATTTTAAAAATTGCCAGTAAAAGTAGATGACCTCTTTCACAAAAAATTTTTAAACTGCTTTAAGTTCAGTTTTTAGTTTCTCACCAATTTTTCTAAGACCATTATGTTTTTATTGTGTTCTGTTAACCATATTGGTAATTTTTTATCGTTTACTTGAAAGTTGTGAAACTCGTCAAAATTTAAAAAATTAGCCGAACTGAGATAGATTTTTTACTTTGCGTCTTTCATTCATGATTAAAATAAGGTTATGATTTTTGAGGTTAGTTTTTTGTTTATTTCTAATTTTTATTACTAATGTTAGGTTTATTGTTAATTATTTGCATTGGCAAGAGAAAGTTGTGTAACTATTTCACACCAGATTTTTTAATCAGTATATATCTTCTAACAATGTTTCTTTTCTTTTAATTACCGTATTATTAATGTACTATGTAGGGCTTATAGGTATCAGACGAACTAATGTCCCATAGCCGAGCGAGTGAGAGGGATATAATATGGCATAACTACGCATGCGCTCAAAGGTCTTTACCGTTATAATCCAAATCTGAAAACATACTACAGTCCAGCCTTTCTTAGTTTGCTCCTAATGTAAACAAACAATGACGTCACTGAGCATGCGCATTATATAAAAATGAGTACACGCTGATTAAAAAGTAACAACAAAAGTATTTAAATAGAAAATACTTTTAAAGGTATTTTTATAAATGAAATTGTTAGGCCTACGTCATATCATGACTGATGTTTTAAGTACTTAAAGTACTTATAATTCAAAATATAGTTAACTTAATAGGAATACGAAATCCATGAAGTCGTGGACTCTAGCGTACACCCTGTAGTAGCTGGCTTTGGTTTGTTGACATTAGGAGCAAACTTAGGACGGCTCAACTGTACAGTCGTTATCTTGTTTGTTAGTTTACTGCATGCATAAACGCTTGTTGACAACAATGAGTAAAATTAAAGACAATGTTAAGAAACGGCGCGTATGGGTTGTGCGAGTGAGAGCGTTATGCATTCTCTCGCTCTCACGGCTAGGGGACATTAGTTCATCTGAATACTGTACTTTAGTAATTGTGTATTTTTCCAGTTTAATGTATTTTAAACAAAAGATCATGCAAACTTAATAAATTAGGATTGATAACAGGTTTTATACTGTAGTTATGTTTTACCAATGAATTGTTATTTCTTAATTAATTAATTAAACTAGTAATGAGAAAAGCAATAGATTTAAAAAATGTATTATAATAGATTTTTTTATGTACGGATAACAATTTAAACAGGTTTTGTACAATACTATTAAAATATTATACAACAAAAAAAAATTGTAGGACAATAATCAGTGTGTTTGATGTGTCAATTGAAATGTAATATAATAATTATAATAAAATAATAATAGTAATTTTTAATGTTAATCAATCAAATAAATATGCATGTTGGTGTCCTAATCTTAATACATAATTATTTGCTTCTCTTTTTCAAAGTGATTAATATATTTGTAAATATTACAGTAGTATTCCAACAGTATGACGTTAACACTTTCCAGTCTACCAATTTTTTTCACTTTTTTTTTTTTTTTTTTTGGTTTAACGTCCGACTGTTCTGCAATTACTGCTAATGCAGACGGTGAAGGATAAAATGATTTTTTTGTAACGTATGAAAAGATGTCGTGCCTGAATGGGATTCGAACCCAAGACCGCATGATGAGAGGCGAGCACGTTACCAACTGCGCCAATGTGGCCGGCAATTTTTTCACGACTATGCACTACAGCCTAAAGTAAATTATACGTATCTTGCACTGTAGACTGACGTTTTTTCAACTTTTTCAAAAAAATCAGTGTGCAGTCATTTCAGTTCTTATCAACAAGGGTATTATATAAAAATAAAGTTTGAAATTTGCTCTTTTTTACCATATATTTTGTTTAAGTCAATTATTAAGTTATTTATAAAATAATACTATTTACAATAACTTTAATTTACACATTTCCGAAAAAAATTATATGAAACTTATATCAATATCGCTATTCTCCGCAGGGTCGTATGATTCATCAATGTCCGTGTCATCTAATTCCGACCCAGAATCTTCTGCAAAACAATCTAATGCATCTCTAGACATCGTTTCATGAAATGTATAATAGGACAATAACAGTAAAACACATACACTGCAAACAACGTGGCTTTGTAACCCGCTATGTCGGTACTCGGTAGTAGACGCTATTGTTCGATCTCGCGCATTAAGTAGCGGTCGATAGTTTCATCGATATATCAGAAAATACTAATCGATTCGGTCAACTATCGCTGTAGGTAAACGGAGAACAAAGTGAACTAAATAACAGTGAAAACGGGAAACGGATAGCGTACGGGTAGCCACATTTATAACAATGTGAAAGTAACAAACGTATGAGATACGATTGCCGTCTAGGGATGTATATTGCCGTGCCCGTATGAGATACGTTTGCCGTCACTCGGTGTATATCATCACGGCCGTATCACGTACGGTTGTCGTCTCGAAAGTGTTAACCCTTTATAGAGCAGTATTACGGGGAAAATATATACATGGTGTATAATGTTAAATTTTGTTTTATAGGAACTTCAATATAATAATAGGGATTTCAATAGGGACTTTGTAAGTATACTTACCAAGGAACGTTTTTGAAATGTAAATCATTCAATTTTTAGTGGTATGAACGCTTATTAAAACAACTTGTAGTCCTATATAACAGAAAAATGTGTAGAATAACTTATCTCAACTTTATATTAGCATGAATGCTTGTTTACGCGTAAAAAAACTCGAATTTTCTAAGCACTGTACAAAAGTAACATCAAAACAACACGTTTGCTTACGCTGGTATGAATCCTTACCACATTCGTGTAACTCATGAAGCAAATGGTCGCTGCGCTCTAATTTCATAATGTGGATAGCCTACTTACCACAGAACATCTATAAAACCATAAAATGCCAATAGGGTTCAACTGCATAGGTTATTCTTAAATAAACTCGACCTTATTGCCAATGGTAAGTATACTTACCAAAGACCTATAAAGGGTTAATAGACCTCATTCCTGCCCAAAACAGACAGGTGGAGTGTCAAATTATTTACACTCAATCTGTTCGTTGCAGGGCTAAAATAAATAGTTCTGTTTCTTATCACATGGTCAGTCAATTAAATGACTGAATCATTTAAGAACAGAAGAGGTAGAGGTGTAAAAGACACTAATCAGAGTTATCTCCTCTGAAAGTAATGAATTTCATTGTACAGCCAGACCCTGTGGTGAATGAAGTGAAGGTGTCATTTACAGAGTGGAAAATATGTGCTTTTCAGAGGACCCGGCATGCTGATAAGCGTACTTTTCCACTCAGTGAGGAAGGCAATGGTAAACCATCTCACTCCTCGTTTTACTTAGTAAAACCTCTAGAGGTTCAAACCAGCCTACAGGCTGATGACCTAAACAACAACAGACCTCATTCACAAACAAATTATTTTTGTAATGCATCCTGCCAACCGTTTAATTTATAAACCACAATATAAATGAAATTTATATTTCACCTCATCATTGGTTGGCTTTTAGTTTAAAAAAACTTATACCTGTTTCGGTGGTACCACCTTCTTCAGACCCAATAGCTGAGAATACAAAAAACAGTGATGCAGATATTTTAAAAACTAAAATTCTCTTTGCACTAAAACGAGCAGTATAAAATTGTGAAAAATATTCGTTCTCGGTAACATAATTTTCTGTGTAAAAAAAAATTATTTTTTTGACGTAATTGAATGGTTTTTCTGGTAGATCTAGGCCAAAAATTATTTTTTTTGACGTAATTGAATGTTTTTTCTGGTAGATCTAGGCCAAAAGTTATTTTTTTGACGTAATTGAATGGTTTTTTCTGGTAGATCTAGGCCAAAAATTATTTTTTTGACGTAATTGAATGGTTTTTCTGGTAGATCTAGGCCAAAAATTATTTTTTTGACGTAATTGAATGTTTTTTTCTGGTAAATCTAGGCCTTTTTTTATGTTAGGAACAGTATTGTTACAGTTTCTCTTTTGTACTGTCATACTATTGGAATGCTACTGTAGTTATACGATATTGAATAATAAAGCACTTAATAGGGGATAACCTAATAAAATGTATAGGCTACTAAATATGTTATTCTATGATTTTATGATGTTGCAAATAAACTAACTGCTACTACTCTGTATAAAATAATATGGTACAATGTAAACAATGATGTATAAATGCAATTTTTTATGACTGTTTCACCGTTAACTTAATTGTAATATGCTTACTTATTAATAAAAATAAATATTAGAATATTTTATTGGACTTTCTTATTTCAAACATATTCTTCCTCAGAGCTTACTTCAGCGTTAACACATTCAATGCTGAGCAATTATTAGGGTAATCGCATGGTGAAGAGGGAGAGGTCGAGGTAGGTGGAGGTGGAGGTCACGGTACCTCTAGGTAACATAAATACATTGTGTGTTATGAGCGCGCGCGTAGTGAAGAGGTCGAGGTAGAGGTGTAGCTCGCGGCCCTCCAGGAGGTCTTACCCGCCCGCTTTTGAAGACAAAATAGTTTGTCTTTTAGAGCGGTGTATCAAGCGGCTTCTCTGTGATTGGTTCGTTCAAGGCCATAGGTGACATGAAGGTTGCAGTAATTTGTACAGTTTTCCAACTTTGGTGATATGTTGTCGGAAATGTATGAAAATGTTTCAGGCGTCATCCTCATGTATTCTTGGAATTTGTCTGGGTATTCCTTAAGTTGCAAAAAAAGGTTGTGATATTCTCCCAGATCTTACCGCACTTGATTAATGGGATGAACACTAAACTCACGATTACTTGAAGTTCCAATCAGCCACCATTTACACGCTGTTGACATGTCATCACTATCTTCACTACTGTCGCTTAACATTGTAAAAAGATAAACTATCCTAACAACCTCTCTCCTTGCAACACAGTGAGTGAAGTGCGTCTAGAATGTAAGCAGGTCGTAATGAGAGGTTACGCTAGACGGAGAAAGACTGCCCTCAAATCGTGTGAGAAAGCAGCGCGGTAACCCTCTTCACTATGCGACACTCCTTCTGCCTATACCTCTACCTCCACCTCCACCTCCACCTCGACCTCTACCTCTTCACCATGCGATTACCCTTAGGTACAGTAATCCCTTGGTATCCGCGGGTTTCGTTTATCCGCGGACTTTGTCCGTAGGCCTAAAACTTTAAATACTTACGTAATCTGAAAGAAAGTACTAATTTGATACAAAGGGGTTCATGACAATCCTTCTGAGTTAAGCAGTAGCGGGATGTGGTTTATTTGTCTTCCTCCTTCTCCTTTCTATCTTCCTCCTTCACCATGGTTCATTTGTCTTCCTCCTTCTCCTTTCTGTCTTCCTTCTTCACCGCGGTTTATTTGTCTTCCTCCTTCTCGTTTGTCTTCCTCCTTCACCGCGGTTTATTTGTCTTCCTCCTTCTCCTTTCTGTCTTCCTCCTTTACCGTGGTTTATTTGTCTTCCTCCTCCTTTCTGTCTTCCTCCTTCACCATGGTTTATTTGTCTTCCTCCTTCTCCTGTCTGTCTTCCTCCTTCACCATGGTTTATTTGTCTTCCCCTTCTCCTTTCTGTCTTCCTTCTTCACCATGGTTTATTTGTCTTCCCCTTTTCCTTTCTGTCGGAAGACAGAAAGACATGGTGAAGGAGGAATCCTTCACCGCGGTTTATTTGTCTTCCTCCTTCTCCTTTCTGTCTTCCTCCTTCACCGTGGTTTATTTGTCTTCCTCCTTCTCCTTTCTGTCTTCCTCCTTCACCATGGTTTATTTATCTTCCCCTTCTCCTTTCTGTCTTCCTCCTTCACCGAGGTTTATTTGTCTTCCTCCTTCTCCTTTCTGTCTTCCACCTTCACTATGGTTTATTTGTCTTCCCCTTCTCCTTTCTGTCTTCTTCCTTCACCGCGGTTTATTTGTCTTCCACCTTCTCCTTTCTGTCTTCCTCCTTCACCGCGGTTTATTTGTCTTCCACCTTCTCCTTTCTGTCTTCCTCCTTCACCGCGGTTTATTTGTCTTCCTCCTTCTCCTTTCTGTCTTCCTCCTTCACCGTGGTTTATTTGTCTTCCTCCTTCTTCTTTCTGTCTTCCTCCTTCACCGTGGTTTATTTGTCTTCCTCCTTCTCCTTTCTGTCTTCCTCCTTCACCGAGGTTTATTTGTCTTGCTCCTTCTCCTTTCTGTCTTCCTCCTTCACCATGGTTTATTTGTCTCCTCCTTCTCCTTTCTGTCTTCCTCCTTCACCACGGTTTATTTGTCTTCCTCCTTCTCCTTTCTGTCTTCCTCCTTCACCGCGGTTTATTTGTCTTCCCCTTCTCCTTTCTGCCTTCCTCCTTCACCGCGGTTTATTTGTCTTCCTCCTTCTCCTTTCTGTCTTCCTCCTTCACCGCAGTTTATTTGTCTTCCTCCTTCACCGCGGTTTATTTGTCTTCCTCCTTCTCCTTTCTGTCTTTCTCCTTCTCCTTTCTGTCTTTCTCCTTCTCCTTTCTGTCTTCCTCTTTCACCGCGGTTTATTTGTCTTCCTCCTTTTCCTTTCTGTCATCCTCCTTCACCGCGGTTTATTTGTCTTCCTCCTTCTCCTTTCTGTCTTCCTCCTTCACCGCAGTTTATTTGTCTTCCTCCGTCTCTTTTCTGTCTTCCTCCTTCACCGCGGTTTATTTGTCTTCCTCCTTCTCCGTCTTCCTCTTTCACCGCGGTTTATTTGTCTTCCCCTTCTCCTTTCTGCCTTCCTCCTTCACCGCGGTTTATTTGTCTTCCTCCTTCTCCTTTCTGTCTTCCTCCTTCACCGCAGTTTATTTGTCTTCCTCCGTCTCTTTTCTGTCTTCCTCCTTCACCGCGGTTTATTTGTCTTCCTCCTTCTCCTTTCTTTCTTCCTCCTTCACCGCGGTTTATTTGTCTTCCTCCTTCTCCTTTCTGTCTTTCTCCTTCTCCTTTCTGTCTTCCTCTTTCACCGCGGTTTATTTGTCTTCCTCCTTTTCCTTTCTGTCATCCTCCTTCACCGCGGTTTATTTGTCTTCCTCCTTCTCCTTTCTGCCTTCCTCCTTCACCGCAGTTTATTTGTCTTCCTCCTTCTCCTTTCTGTCTTCCTCTTTCACCGCGGTTTATTTGTCTTCCTCCTTCTCCTTTCTGTCTTCCTCCTTCACCGCGGTTTATTTGTCTTCCTCCTTCACCGCGGTTTATTTGTCTTCCTCCTTCTCCTTTCTGTCTTCCTCTTTCACCGCGGTTTATTTGTCTTCCTCCTTTTCCTTTCTTTCTTCCTCCTTCACCGCGGTTTATTTGTCTTCCTCCTTCTCCTTTCTGTCTTCCTCCTTCACCGCAGTTTATTTGTCTTCCTCCGTCTCTTTTCTGTCTTCCTCCTTCACCGCGGTTTATTTGTCTTCCTCCTTTTCCTTTCTTTCTTCCTCCTTCACCGCGGTTTATTTGTCTTCCTCCTTCTCCTTTCTGTCTTCCTTCTTCTCCTTTCTGTCTTCCTCCTTCACCGCGGGTTATTTGTCTTCCTCCTTCTCCTTTCTGTCTTCCTCCTTCACCGCGGTTTATTTGTCTTCCTCCTTCTCCTTTCTGTCTTCCTCCTTCACCACGGTTTATTTTTCTTTCTCCTTCTCCTTTCTGTCTTCCTCCTTCACCGTGGTTTATTTGTCTTCCTCCTTCTCCTTTCTGTCTTCCTCCTTCACCGAGGTTCATTTGTCTTCCTCCTTCTCCTTTCTGTCTTCCTCCTTCACCGTGGTTTATTTGTCTTTCCTTCTCCTTTCTGTCTTTCGCCTTCACCGCTGTTTTTTGTCTTCTCCTTCCCTGTTCTGTTCTCCGCCTTAACCACAGCCGAACCGGCCGCATTGGCGCAGTTGGTAACGTGCTCGCCTCTCATCATGCGGTCTTGGGTTCGACTCCCATTCAGGCACGGCATCTTTTCATACGTTACAAAAAAATCATTTCATCCTTCACCGTCTGCATTAGCAGTAATTGCAGAACAGTCGGACGTTAAACCAAAAAAAAAAAAAAAAAAAAAAAAAAAAAAAAACAACCGAACAATTCTTACGCTATCTATCGGATTTCATTGGAACTAACGTTACAATAGTGTGGATGCTCACGCTATCTACTGGAATTGATTGGAACTAGTCTAGTGTATGCTACGCTTCCACACCTATTGTAAAGTTAGTTCCAATGAAATCCGATAGATAGCGTAAGAATGGTTCGGTTGTGGTTAAGGCGGAGAACAGAAAAGGGAGGGAGAAGACAAAAAACCGCGGTGAAGGAGGAAGACAGACAGTAGAAGGAGGGGGACTAATAAACCTCCGTGAAAGAGGAAGGCAGAAAGGAAGAGGAAGACAGAAAGAAGGGAAGACAAATAAACCGCGGTGAAGGAGGAAAACAGAAAGGAGAAGGAGGAAGACAAATAAACCGCGGTTAAGGAGGAAGACGGAAAGTAGACGGGGTAAGACAAATAAATTGCGGTGAAGGCGGAAGACGGAAAGTGGAAGGAGGAAGACAAATACACCGTGGTGATGGTGGAAGACAGAAAGGAGAAGAAGAAACACAAATAAACCGCGGTGAAGGAGGAAGACAGAAAGGAGAGGTAGGAACAAGTACCCAAGCGTTGTATTTATTTTAAGAGAAATGCCTGAAGTTCAGACAAAGACGTGTGCAATCAACTCACTGCTGTCAAGGCCCTAATAATATAAAAAAATATATTTTTTTTACAATGAAATGCTTTGTAGTGACTTCTGTTGTTAATATAAGTCACGATTTTATTTGAATACACTATTGTTTGCTGATGATCACGTTTTACAGGCCTGGACAGAAGAGAAGCTCAAACAGATTTATTCTTTTTCAAAAGGTTCAACCTTTAATTACGGACAACCTCTGCACATCTAACACAAAAACTAAAGTAATGGCTTTTGTAGTAAAGGACCCGGCAAGATATAAGCTTGTAATTGTTTCATTTATTTGCTTGAACTGCCATATTGGCTTTGTCGAAGAGCTAAATGTTTACAAGAAAATTCATCGTTTTCGAATAATTACGAACGTTAGGTAACTAAGCTCACAAACATACGTTGATGAGATTTTATGATGTAATTGTAGTTTCAACATTTTTTATGTCAGTGAAATTTGGACTCTTACTGGTAGAAATATGCCTCTAACGAGCAGGTGGAGTATTAAATAAATTGCACTCGATCTGTTGGTTCGGGGGCTGCAAAAAATAGTTTTGTTTCTTATCACATAGTCAGCCACTTATATGACTGAACTATTAAAGAACAGAAGAGGTTGAGGTGTAAAAGACACTAGTCACAGTTATCTCCTCTGAGAGTAATGAATTACACTATACAGCCAGACCCTGTGGCAAATGAAGTGAACGTTTCATTTGCAAGGTGGAAAGTGGATGCTTTTCGAAGGGCCTGGTATGCTGATAAGCATACTTTTCCACTCGGTGAGGAAGGCAATAGTAAACCAACTCACTCCTCGTTTTACTTAGTAAAACCTCTAGCGGTTCAATCCAGCCTTTCGGCTGATGACCTAAACAACAACAACAACAACGGGTAGAAAGAAACATTAATTGCCTGCTGCCGAAATGCGTTTTTTTTTACGAAAGGTCTAAAGTTTTACATCGGAGGACGTAATTGCAATACAAGGAAGGAGCTGCAGACATTAATAATATGATGGAGAGAATCTGCTATCATCTCAATAAACGTATGCAGCATTTCAAAGAATGAAGGGAGATGGAATTCCAAAACGGGTTCTGGAATACATTTCTTAGGGATAGAGAAGCTTGGGAAGGCCTTTACAACATGGGGAATAATTTGTATTATTTACAGATTTCTAATATTTTGATGCCGGAATAGGCTAACTGGCCTATGCCGTTATAGAGAAAGAACAAGATTTATGTGTTTATCACCTGATGAATGAATTTTTACTAAAGAACAGAGTGTGTAAAAGTACAAGGGAAACTAATCGCAGTCACCTCCTATGAATTTGTCTATTTCGTTACATGGAATAGACACTGTTGTTAACCCTTATAGTGCCAGGAGAATATTGCGAGTGCCTACCGCCGAAAAATGCCAGGTATTTTCCACTAGGTACTGCGTAAAAATGCCAGCCTATTTTTGTGCGATTGTAGCATTTCATATGTGTATCCATAACGTGGCTATTGTTAAAGATAACTTGTGTTGTTTACGTCATCAGCCGAAAGGCTGGTTTGAACCTGTAGAGGTTTTACTAAGTAAATCGAGGAGTGAGGTGGTTTACCTAGCCTTCCTCACTGAGTGGAAAAGTACACTTATCAGCATGCCAGGCCCTCTGAAAAGCATATATTTTCCACTCTGCAAATGACACCTTCACTTCATTCACCACAGGGTCTGGCTGTATAATGAAATCCATTACTTTCAGAGGAGATAACTGTGATTAGTGTCTTTTACACCTCTACCTCTTCTGTTCTTAAATGATTCAGTCATTTAATTGGTTGACCATGTGATAAGAAACAGAACTATTTATTTTAGCCCTGCAATGAACATAGAGATAACTTAAAAAACAAGATAACTTGATATCACAAGATAACTTAAAATTAAGTTAACTTAAAAAGTTGATAAAAAGTTATCACAAGATAACTTAAAAAATACAAAAAATAATGTCTGCTTTAACATTTATTTTGGGATCTTTCTTTTTTAATTTAAAAAAATCACACTAGTATGTTACCCAACTTCATTTATATCATTTGTAAAGATGATTTCATTATGTAGCCTACAATCACCTAAACTCATTTACGTATTGTAAAATATAAAAATACTGCGATAATTGTTTTGAAAATCCAATTTTTAGTTTTTTAACTTTGGAAAGTACGTAACTAATCTACTGTAGAACATCCTAATTTCTAATAATTACATTAAAAGTTTGTAAATTAAAAATGTAGCTTACGTATAGCACTATAAACACAAGAAATAATCAGCAATAATATTATAAATAAAAATCTGGTGTGAAACCAGATTTATTAGTAATAAATCATTAGAAATAAACAAAAAACTAATCTCAATAAACATAACATAATTTTAATTATGAGTGAAACATGGAAAATGAAAATCAACCTCAGTTTAGCTTAAAAATACGGAAAATCACTCTTTCGTGCTAAACTAGGCTCTGTAGAGGAAAATGCTCTAAATAAAAATTGTAGATTTTTTAATTTTGTATAAATTTTATATTATATTACATTATTATTATATATAGTATATTTGTCTATGATTTTATGAAATGAATACATTTAGATAACCGATTGAGTACATTCTATCTTTATTTCAGGATTAGTATTGAATAAACAAACACAACCTTGTAATTTTTATAAGAAATTTACTAAATTGAACACTATAAATACAGTACATGGAGTTACAAAAACAGTTTGAAAATATAAAAATCAAGTCCAAATCCATTATGTTGGTCAAAATTATGAAGAAATAATAACACATAAACTAGTCAACTCTCAATAATTGTTTACTTTAAAACAAACTGAACTGTTGCCATCTTCCTTTTTGAGCTGCAAACTCGTCCACAACTGGATCTGGATCCGACATTAAAGGAAAACTTAACTCTCTCTCTATGGATAGAATCGCCAGGTTACTGAGACTTTGCCCTGCCATAGATGCCCGTAGAAAGGTTTAATTCGTCTCATTTGCGATACGTAAATATCGTAACCATTATTGTTTTCCATGTTATTGTGAATAAAAATCCTCATTGTTTTATTGTTTCAGTCGTCATATTAAAAATGGGTGGGCCCGGGCCCACCCATTCACATAGGCAAGAGAAAGTAAAAAGATATTAAATAACTTACTAAAAATAAATGTAAAGAGTTACTTTTTTTTTAATTACTTTTAAAACCCCATAGTATCACTTTAGTTCAAATTCAGGTTTGTTCCCGGGTTGGGTTTCTTTGAAAGCACGCTCTCTTGAGACCACCTTCCTTTCGTTTGACCCACACTTTCTTAAGACGCTCCGATCTTTGTTTCCGGTCTTCATCGGTAAACACCCTGTTGTATACTCTCCTGGGTTTTGGTGCAAATGTTATCATGTTAGAGTAGAGTTATATTTCATCATCATCATCATCAACTATACGGCTTAGGCTTTACCCAGCCTGTTCCGTTGCAATGGTAGTTGTTTTCTTCTTTTGTTGCTTTCTTTTGAAATTGTCATTTGTTAAAAGATTGTATATTTTAAAAGTATACTTTGTAATTTAGTAAAATTCATCATCAACTGCTCCGTTGTGTCAACTGAACGTGCAAACGACTTGTATAGTTCAGCCGCTCTAAGTTTGCTCCTACTGTCAACAAACCAAAACCAGCTACTAGAGGGTGCACGCTAGAGTCCGTGATTTTATGGATGTCGTATTCCTATTAAGTTATCTATTTTTTAAATTATAAGTACTTAAAGTACTAAACACATCAGTCGTGATATGATGTAGGCCTAACAATTTAATTTATAAAAATACTTTTAAAAGTATTTTGTATTTAAATACTTTTGAAAGTATTTAGTTGTTACTTTTTAATCAGCGTGTACACATTTAGATATAATGCGCATGCTCAGTGACGTCATTATTTGTTTACATTAGGAGCAAACTAAGAGAGGCTGGACTATAGTATATTCATCTGGAAAAAATTGTTGCCATGGCAACGAATATACACTGGCTCTAAATATTATTATTGTTTATTTTGTTTGTTTTGCGTTATGCGTAAGATAAGTTAGGTAAAGTAATTTTTTTTTGAAATTAATAGTTTTATTTTTTTTTATTAAATTAATAACTGAAGTTTATAAGTTTTTTTTCAGTGAACAATATTGTAAATAATAGTCATCTAAATTCTAAAATCGGCTAACAGTTAAAAATGTCATTTATCTTGTGGATTGTCTTATTCTCAACCATTCGGCCAGGTGAATTAAATATTAAACAATTATTACTTTCTCTTGCCTATTTAAAGTTCAGCCGTTGTTAGTTTGCTCCTTTTTTTGTAATCTCTAATGTGTGTACGTTGTCAATCTGTTCAATTCAGAACAATAAGCAACCCCATGACCCAATGAGATGAGGATGATGTGTATGACGTGCAAATGAGGTGTAGTCTCGTACAAACTCAGGCCGACCATTCCTGAGAGAGTATGGTTAATTGAACCCCAACCATCAAAGTACACCGGTAACCACTGTCTAGCATTCAAATCCGTATAAAAGTAACTACCTTTACTAGGATTTGAACCAGGAACGTTCGTCTCCGAAAATCAGCTGTTTGGCGACGACTTTACCTCTAGACCAACCCGGTGGGCAATAGTTTGCTCCTCCTTCTGTCAACAAACCAAAGCCAGCTACTGCAGGGTGCACGCTAGGGTCCATGACTCTATGCATTTCGTATTCCTATTAAGTTCACTATAGGCCTATTTTGAATTATAGCCTAAGTTTTTAAATTATCAGTTGTAATTGTAATTTTAAACTAAATTTAAAATGATAAGTGACTATTATTAGGCTACAAGTCATTTGAATTACTTAAACATCAGTCATGATATGATGTAGGCCTAACAATTTCATTTATAAAAATACTTTTAAAAGTATTTTGTATTTAAATACTTTTGAAAATATTTTGTTGTTACTTTTTTATCAGCGTGTACACATTTTGATATAATGCGCATGCTCAGTGACGTCATTATTTGTTTACATTAGGAGCAAACTAAAAAAGGCTGGACTTTACATAAATAAAATTGTAATTTTGTCTGTTCAATTTTTCAAAATGCCCCAAATTTTATTTCTACGCCAGATGTACCACGGGTAATTATTTACTTATAGGACACCAAACCAATTTGAACTATTTTGTTTAAAATAGATATTTTTAGTATGCTGAATCCGATATGAGCTTATTTTTGAGCGCAAACCACTGTGAAATTATTTATAAGCCCTTTTATATTATATAATGACATAACCTCACTTTCCCGCTACGTTGTCAATTTATGCCGTGATATTACAATAAATGTATAAATTTTAAAATAAAGAATACATTTATTGATAGTAAAGTTAATAAATATTGATCAAAAAACATGAATAAAAATAACGTAAATATATAAACAACGTAAATGCCATGAATAACATAAAATGACATACTAATGTAATGACGTCACGGCGTATAATGGTATGATTTTTATGACGTCATTACAAACGGCCTCAAAAATTAACAACCTATTCAACATAAGTTCATTTAAAGTAGGTTATTCGTTGTTATATGTTGTTATCGGTTCTTACAGGCGTTTATATTTGCGCATAACAGCCGATAACCTACTTTTAATGTTGAGTAGATTATTGGTTGTTACGGGCGTTTATAGTTGTGCAAAACAACCGATACCTATTCCAAATTAGGGGTTCCAAATTAGCTCATTAAGAATAGGTTATCGGTTGTTATGTGCAAATATAAACGCCCGTAACAACCCATAACCTATTCAACATAAGCACATTAAGAGTAGGTTATCGGTTGTTATGTGCAAATATAAACGCCCGTAACAACCCATAACCTATTCAACATAAGCACATTAAGAGTAGGTTATCGGTTGTTATGTGCAAATATAAACGCCCGTAACAACCCATAACCTATTCAACATAAGCACATTAAGAGTAGGTTATCGGTTGTTTTGTGCAAATATAAACGCCCGTAACAACCCATAACCTATTCAACATAAGCACATTAAGAGTAGGTTATCGGTTGTTATGTGCAAATATAAACGCCCGTAACAACCCATAACCTATTCAACATAAGCACATTAAGAGTAGGTTATCGGTTGTTTTGTGCAAATATAAACGCCCGTAACAACCCATAACCTATTCAACATAAGCACATTAAGAGTAGGTTATCGGTTGTTATGTGCAAATATAAACGCCCGTAACAACCCATAACCTATTCAACATAAGCACATTAAGAGTAGGTTATCGGTTGTTATGTGCAAATATAAACGCCCGTAACAACCCATAACCTATTCAACATAAGCACATTAAGAGTAGGTTATCGGTTGTTTTGTGCAAATATAAACGCCCGTAACAACCCATAACCTATTCAACATAAGCACATTAAGAGTAGGTTATCGGTTGTTTTGTGCAAATATAAACGCCCGTAACAACCCATAACCTATTCAACATAAGCACATTAAGAGTAGGTTATCGGTTGTTATGTGCAAATATAAACGCCCGTAACAACCCATAACCTATTCAACATAAGCACATTAAGAGTAGGTTATCGGTTGTTTTGTGCAAATATAAACGCCCGTAACAACCCATAACCTATTCAACATAAGCACATTAAGAGTAGGTTATCGGTTGTTATGTGCAAATATAAACGCCCGTAACAACCCATAACCTATTCAACATAAGCACATTAAGAGTAGGTTATCGGTTGTTTTGTGCAAATATAAACGCCCGTAACAACCCATAACCTATTCAACATAAGCACATTAAGAGTAGGTTATCGGTTGTTTTGTGCAAATATAAACGCCCGTAACAACCCATAACCTATTCAACATAAGCACATTAAGAGTAGGTTATCGGTTGTTTTGTGCAAATATAAACGCCCGTAACAACCCATAACCTATTCAACATAAGCACATTAAGAGTAGGTTATCGGTTGTTATGTGCAAATATAAACGCCCGTAACAACCCATAACCTATTCAACATAAGCACATTAAGAGTAGGTTATCGGTTGTTTTGTGCAAATATAAACGCCCGTAACAACCCATAACCTATTCAACATAAGCACATTAAGAGTAGGTTATCGGTTGTTTTGTGCAAATATAAACGCCCGTAACAACCCATAACCTATTCAACATAAGCACATTAAGAGTAGGTTATCGGTTGTTTTGTGCAAATATAAACGCCCGTAACAACCCATAACCTATTCAACATAAGCACATTAAGAGTAGGTTATCGGTTGTTTTGTGCAAATATAAACGCCCGTAACAACCCATAACCTATTCAACATAAGCACATTAAGAGTAGGTTATCGGTTGTTTTGTGCAAATATAAACGCCCGTAACAACCCATAACCTATTCAACATAAGCACATTAAGAGTAGGTTATCGGTTGTTTTGTGCAAATATAAACGCCCGTAACAACCCATAACCTATTCAACATAAGCACATTAAGAGTAGGTTATCGGTTGTTATGTGCAAATATAAACGCCCGTAACAACCCATAACCTATTCAACATAAGCACATTAAGAGTAGGTTATCGGTTGTTATGTGCAAATATAAACGCCCGTAACAACCCATAACCTATTCAACATAAGCACATTAAGAGTAGGTTATCGGTTGTTTTGTGCAAATATAAACGCCCGTAACAACCCATAACCTATTCAACATAAGCACATTAAGAGTAGGTTATCGGTTGTTTTGTGCAAATATAAACGCCCGTAACAACCCATAACCTATTCAACATAAGCACATTAAGAGTAGGTTATCGGTTGTTTTGTGCAAATATAAACGCCCGTAACAACCCATAACCTATTCAACATAAGCACATTAAGAGTAGGTTATCGGTTGTTTTGTGCAAATATAAACGCCCGTAACAACCCATAACCTATTCAACATAAGCACATTAAGAGTAGGTTATCGGTTGTTATGTGCAAATATAAACGCCCGTAACAACCCATAACCTATTCAACATAAGCACATTAAGAGTAGGTTATCGGTTGTTTTGTGCAAATATAAACGCCCGTAACAACCCATAACCTATTCAACATAAGCACATTAAGAGTAGGTTATCGGTTGTTATGTGCAAATATAAACGCCCGTAACAACCCATAACCTATTCAACATAAGCACATTAAGAGTAGGTTATCGGTTGTTATGTGCAAATATAAACGCCCGTAACAACCCATAACCTATTCAACATAAGCACATTAAGAGTAGGTTATCGGTTGTTTTGTGCAAATATAAACGCCCGTAACAACCCATAACCTATTCAACATAAGCACATTAAGAGTAGGTTATCGGTTGTTATGTGCAAATATAAACGCCCGTAACAACCCATAACCTATTCAACATAAGCACATTAAGAGTAGGTTATCGGTTGTTTTGTGCAAATATAAACGCCCGTAACAACCCATAACCTATTCAACATAAGCACATTAAGAGTAGGTTATCGGTTGTTATGTGCAAATATAAACGCCCGTAACAACCCATAACCTATTCAACATAAGCACATTAAGAGTAGGTTATCGGTTGTTTTGTGCAAATATAAACGCCCGTAACAACCCATAACCTATTCAACATAAGCACATTAAGAGTAGGTTATCGGTTGTTTTGTGCAAATATAAACGCCCGTAACAACCCATAACCTATTCAACATAAGCACATTAAGAGTAGGTTATCGGTTGTTTTGTGCAAATATAAACGCCCGTAACAACCCATAACCTATTCAACATAAGCACATTAAGAGTAGGTTATCGGTTGTTTTGTGCAAATATAAACGCCCGTAACAACCCATAACCTATTCAACATAAGCACATTAAGAGTAGGTTATCGGTTGTTTTGTGCAAATATAAACGCCCGTAACAACCCATAACCTATTCAACATAAGCACATTAAGAGTAGGTTATCGGTTGTTTTGTGCAAATATAAACGCCCGTAACAACCCATAACCTATTCAACATAAGCACATTAAGAGTAGGTTATCGGTTGTTATGTGCAAATATAAACGCCCGTAACAACCCATAACCTATTCAACATAAGCACATTAAGAGTAGGTTATCGGTTGTTATGTGCAAATATAAACGCCCGTAACAACCCATAACCTATTCAACATAAGCACATTAAGAGTAGGTTATCGGTTGTTATGTGCAAATATAAACGCCCGTAACAACCCATAACCTATTCAACATAAGCACATTAAGAGTAGGTTATCGGTTGTTTTGTGCAAATATAAACGCCCGTAACAACCCATAACCTATTCAACATAAGCACATTAAGAGTAGGTTATCGGTTGTTATGTGCAAATATAAACGCCCGTAACAACCCATAACCTATTCAACATAAGCACATTAAGAGTAGGTTATCGGTTGTTTTGTGCAAATATAAACGCCCGTAACAACCCATAACCTATTCAACATAAGCACATTAAGAGTAGGTTATCGGTTGTTTTGTGCAAATATAAACGCCCGTAACAACCCATAACCTATTCAACATAAGCACATTAAGAGTAGGTTATCGGTTGTTATGTGCAAATATAAACGCCCGTAACAACCCATAACCTATTCAACATAAGCACATTAAGAGTAGGTTATCGGTTGTTTTGTGCAAATATAAACGCCCGTAACAACCCATAACCTATTCAACATAAGCACATTAAGAGTAGGTTATCGGTTGTTATGTGCAAATATAAACGCCCGTAACAACCCATAACCTATTCAACATAAGCACATTAAGAGTAGGTTATCGGTTGTTTTGTGCAAATATAAACGCCCGTAACAACCCATAACCTATTCAACATAAGCACATTAAGAGTAGGTTATCGGTTGTTTTGTGCAAATATAAACGCCCGTAACAACCCATAACCTATTCAACATAAGCACATTAAGAGTAGGTTATCGGTTGTTTTGTGCAAATATAAACGCCCGTAACAACCCATAACCTATTCAACATAAGCACATTAAGAGTAGGTTATCGGTTGTTTTGTGCAAATATAAACGCCCGTAACAACCCATAACCTATTCAACATAAGCACATTAAGAGTAGGTTATCGGTTGTTTTGTGCAAATATAAACGCCCGTAACAACCCATAACCTATTCAACATAAGCACATTAAGAGTGGGTTATCGGTTGTTTTGTGCAAATATAAACGCCCGTAACAACCCATAACCTATTCAACATAAGCACATTAAGAGTAGGTTATCGGTTGTTTTGTGCAAATATAAACGCCCGTAACAACCCATAACCTATTCAACATAAGCACATTAAGAGTAGGTTATCGGTTGTTATGTGCAAATACAGGGTGATTCACGAAGATAAGCAGAAACTTTGGGAGCTCATTGTACATGTAAAAATAATGAAAAAAGTTTATATAAACATGGGTCCGGAAATGCTTCGTTACCAAGTTACGGCTAGCGAAAGATTTCGCCCGGATTTCAGCTCATCAGGTGAAATGAGGTCTTCCTGAAATTCTGGTAAGGTAGATTAAGGGGCGAATTCAATTTTTACTTATGGTTTTTGACCTGATAAATTGAATAAAACAGGTCCCCGAACTGTAAGTTAAATAGTTTTTGAGAAAACCAGTGTCAAATGCAAAAAATGGAGTGAAAAAAACACATTTTTTCATCTTTGTTTTTCTGGTTAATTTTACTTTGTACTGTTATGAATAAAAATTCATTTAATCAAACATCTATTCGCTTTCTGTGTACTTTATTTACACCGGTTTGTTCAGAATAAAATTTTCTACATGTTTTATTCAAAAATTTTAACTGTTTCTTAGTGAAATAACAAAGTTATTCTTGCCCAAAGATGAAAAAATGTGTTTTTCTCTCCATTTTTTGCATTTGACACTGGTATTCTTAAAAACTATTTAACTTACAGTTCTGGGATCTGTTTTATTCAATTTATCAGATCAAAAACCATTAGAAATGATTGAATTTGCCCTTAATCTACCTTACCAGAATTTCAGGAAGACCTAATTTCACCTGGTGAGCTGAAATCCGGGCGAAATTTTTGCTAGCCGTAACTCGGAAACGAAGTATTTCCGGACACATGTTTATATAAACTTTTTTCATTATTTTTACATGTACAATGAGCTCCCAAAGTTTCTGCATATCTTCGTGAATCACCCTGTATAAACGCCCGTAACAAAAAAGTATCTATTTTAAACAAAATGGTTCAAATTGGTTTGGTGTCCTATAAGTAAACAATTACCGTACCACGTAAACACCAAAATAAGTTAAGGGGAGCAGACTGATTTTAATAAAAAATATTGATTTTTCAATTTAACCATAAATATTGATCGATCGTTTTCCGCTATTTAAATAATTGATATAATAACACGACATTCGTTGCTTTTTCTGTTGAGAAAAATTATGTTTTTATGTTGATGGGGTACGTAATGTTTATTTCGATATTTTTTCACGTTTTTCATTCTTGTAAATTGAGATTAAAATAATCTCGTTACTGCTCTAACATTACGGAGATCGCGTTCACATAAAAACAATAATTTCTAGAATGCATAGGAATCAGCTGTAAAGCAAGATAAATATTGGTGTGTTTTTGTTTGGAAGTTAATTCCAATTGGCAATAGGTGTTTCTATAATGGTATTATGCTTTTAGTTACTATATCCGCATTTTCCGCGTATTGTATTTTTTGACTTTAGGTACTTATTTCAGAAACCATCCCACCTAGGAGTGTGCAATTTCACACACTACATTTTAGTACTAAGGTGTGTATTTACTCCAGAGATACTTCAAAAATTTTGGAGTTTTTATTTTTTGGGGTGTCTTTTCATAAAAAAATGTGGGCTACATTTGAACATTTTTTGAGAATAAAAATCATTTTTAGATTGGATGAAGATAAATGAAAAAGGTCTGGTACAAATTTGTAAAAAGGTACTGCCCTGAAGATGTCCTAAAGCTCAGCTTTGTAGCTTAAATGGTTCCTACAAAAAATTTACCTAAATTAGTATTGCAGGTATAGTCTACGGATAATAAAAATGGTCTGCTCCCCTTAATCAGTGCCAACGTCCGGAAAACAGGACGTCGATATTGTTTACTTAGTTATAACATCCTGTTTTGCGGACCCCGCAAAACCACCCGTCCCTCACCTATTGTTATAGACTGTTTACAAAACTAATGAATACATTTTTCTACATTTGATAGTGACATTCTTTTATTGTAAATACAGTACAAAGTGAATGGGGAGTGATGTAATGTATTTATATAATTAATCATCAGTTATGATTGTTATTATACAGTTATATGCTTATGTATGGATAGTTTATTTACAAATGAAACTGGTTTTGACAGCAGGCGACTCATCAACTACATACGCCTAACAAATAAATTAAACGCACAGTGAATATTGTCATTCAGTGTTTAATCAGTTGTCTTTCAGTACAATCATTACGGTTATACAGTGTCGAGGGTTTTTTTATGTGTGCAGATCGAATAGTGTGTTAGTGAGTGTGTGTGTGTGTGTGTGTGTGTGTGAGCGCGCGCGCGTGTGCGTGCGTGCGTGTGTGTGTGTGTGTTAAATTTTTAAGGTTAAAGTACAAATTTACCTAGTGTAGTGTTTATTATTTTATCGATTACTAGTTTGCATTAAGCTTAAAATGTCTAAAATCGGAGGGAGTAAAGTTCTGCATAGCCAATCTCGGGAGATGATTGCTAATGTGGTTACGTTTATGACCGAGGAAGCAAAGCACGGTGTTTTTATTATAGGTGTTAAGAAAATTATCGAACGTGTTAGTGCAGCAACTGGTGTGTCAAAACGTTCAATTACGCAAATAAAACAAAAAACGAAAGTAATATTAGAAGGATCGTCACTGTCTTTTACGACATCCAAAAAAACATTCGGTACGGGCCAAACCTGTTTCAGGTTTGGATGATTTTGACAGAAGTGTTTTCCGTCAAAAAATAAATAATTTTTACACAGACGAAGGTGTAAAATGCTTACCAACAATAAATAAATTATTGCACGTCTTACGAGAGGAAAATATTTTTCATGGGTCTAGTAGAACATTAAGACGTGTTATGTATGACATGGGTTATAAATGGCGCAGAGTTGAAGCAAATCAATTGGGTCTAATATAATATGAATATTATTGTATAAATGTACGCTTTATAGAAAACTGTGTCATCCATTTTGTTTTGAAGTGGGCATTTTTTATACACCTTATAGAAACGGTTCCCAAAGTGGGGGGCGCGCCTTCCAAGGGAGGCGTGAAGACACGTCAAGGGGGGGCGCGGGACTTCGAAATAGCTTTACCCTCCATAACGGATCCTTTCAGTGTCAAGATAGACTTCCTGCCCGAATTACTTAAAAAACAAGTTTTAGGAATAAAAAATGTTTCTGCTGCGGAAAACGATTTTGATAAAATTGACAAAACATCACTTTGGGTTAAGTATTACCAAGTTTACCCCAGTATATAACAGCAAGCGGCAGTAATTGTAATTATCTTTATCAAGCACCTATCTGTGCGAAAAAGTGTTTTCATCACTTGTTACAATAAAAACATAGCATCGGTGCAATGTTGGTTTTATCAATGATTTACGTTGTGCACTTTCTAATAATCAACCTTTTTTAAAAAAAAAATGCAAGATCATCCATCCACTGATTTATTTTGTCTTTTGTTAAAATTAAATTGCAACTTCTAATGCTACAATAAATAAAAAAATAAATGTATGGTTATTTAATGTAATACGTGATTTTTCATTGCCCAATAAAATTGTGTAAGGGGCGTGAGAAGTTTTCTTTTTGGCAAAAGGGGACGTAAAAGATAGAAGTTTGGGAACCGCTGCCTTATAGTCTTCTTCTTCTTGTAGTTGCGTTCTTCTAACGAAGATTAGCAATCATCATGGCTATCTGCACCTTGGAGACGGCTACTCTAAATAGTTCACTTGTACTACTCCCATACCACTCTCTGAGGTTCTTGATCCAAGACGTCTTCCTACGGCCGGGTTGTCTCCTTCCCTCGATTTTTCCTTGAATCACCAGTTGGAGGATTCTATACTTCTCATTCCTCATCACATGAGCAAAGTATTGTAATTTGCGGACCTTAATCTTGTGTAAGATCTCCGTCTGTTTACCAATTCTTTCCAACACTTCCGTATTTCTTACTCTTTCTCTCCATGAGATCCTCAATATCCGTCTATATACCCATAATTCGAAGGCTTCCAGCTTGTTACTCAGGACCTTTGTCAACGTCCATCCCTCCAAACCATAAAGGAGAACAGAGAACACATAACACTGCGCCATTCGAATTCTAATTTTAAGGTTGATGTTACGGTTGCTCAGCACTGGTCTCATTCTGCAGAATGCGCTACGAGCGGTCTCTATCCTCACCCTTATCTCCTGAGACAAATCCCATTTATCATTCATCCAACACCCCAGATATTTATATTGCAATACCCTTTCTATAGTCGCATTGTTAAGCTTAATTTGTATGTTGTTTATCAGCGGCGCTTTCGAAATTACCATATATTTGGTCTTTGAAACGTTCATATTCAGACCTATGTCCTTACTGGCGGTGTATACTTTGGACAAAAGGATTTGCAAACCTTCCATCGAGTCGGCCAGCAAGGCGGTATCATCTGCCTTATAGTATTATAGGCTAAACTCTCTGCACGCCAGATGAGACGCTTATAGCTATACTAACGCAATCTCTCACAGTGTACGGCGTACTGCATTCTTCTCAGATTGGGATCGGGCAGTAGGTAGTTGCCATTGAGGAGACGTGGGGGAGAGACCGCGTTTCTCCTGGTGGGAGAGTGTTCACCGGGCGTTTACGCTTACACTCCAGGGAGGTTGTACTAAACATAATAGTACGAATAAGATATGTTATTTGAATATATGTTTCAGGTTTCACGATATCATGTTATTCTTGTAACTTAGAACAAAAAAATTATGACCCTAATTGTGCAATCCTTTTAAATAAAAACAATTATAAAAAAGAATGTAAACCAAAAATTCCAAATGTGGCTAACTATGTGCTCGGATCGAACGATACGAACATGTATTTTTGGGCGAATATGTATAAGAGACAAGTTGAATTGAGTGCCAAAGGATGTGTCAAGATTACGATGAAATGTAAGTATTTTTACTTTCTCTTTCCTACATGAATATATAGAAAAGAAAGTTTTGTTTTATGTCGATTTTTAGAAAATGAGTTTTCATCTGATATTTTTTTATTTTTATTTTATTTTATTTTATTTATTTAGTTAAACATAATACAAGTATTGTTATACTAACCTATTTACAATACGTATTTTTAACTAAAATATACTTATACGCAAAAACTCTTCTTCACGAAGAGTTCTGTCCGCCCATAGGAGTAAACAAAAAAAATTATTTAGACAAATTTATATCTACTAATAACTACTATAAAAAATACTATTATAAAATCTAAAAAGGGTACAAGAAATACACCCATTAAACATTTTTTGTTAAAAGCATTAAAGTAAATGATAAATACCATTAAATTTATGTTGTTGTTTAGGTCAACAGCCGAAAAGCTGGTTTGAACCTCTAGAGGTTTTACTAAGTAAAAACGAGGAGTAAGGTGGTTTACCATTGCCTTCCTCACTGAGTTGAAAGAGTATGCTTATCAGCATGCCAGGCCCTCCGAAAAGCACTCACTTTCCACCCTGCAAATGACACCTTCACTTCATTCACCACAGGGTCTGGCTGCATAGTGAAATTCATTACTCTCAGAGGAGATAACTGTGACTAGTGTCTTTTACACCTCAACCTCTTCTGTTCTTTAATAGTTCAGTCATAGGGTCTATAAGTGGCTGACTATGTGATAAGAAACAGAATTATTTTTTTTATTAAATTTATATAAAAATAATAATAATAATTTTAATAATAAAATTTTTAAACATTACCTGGATTTTTGACTTCCGGTGTGAACCAGTGCACTTCAGTCTGATTGTTGTGAGTTTATTATAAAAAGTTTGCATGGTTTTTTTTTTTTTTTTTTATTTAAACAATGTGATAATTATTAGTGCGGGAAGGTACTTGTTTGTTTGTTGGTGAGTGAACTTTATTTATTGTTTTGTCCGAACTTTTTTATTTTGTAACGAATTTGAAATAAAAAATAACCTCAATATGGACGATTTAATTTCGCCATGTGATCTGGAAACAAACCCGACTGATCAAGGCCATCTTGATATCGCCGCCGAATTTACAACGGTCGGTAAGAAGCGTTCATCGTCACCGAACGCAAGAGACCCGCGTAAATTACGTCGGCAGCCGCCAGCAGACGACATTCAGTTGCAGAATCGATTCGGTGTACTGTCACAAGATGTAAGTGGCAGTGATCAGCTGATTGAAAAACGTCCGCCGCCCATTGTTATTTCGAATGTTTGTAACTACGAAAATTTAATTAATTCAATTAAATCTATCGCTGTGAATCAGGATTTTAAATTAAAATCAACAACTGAAAATGTTGTTATATATCCTAGTACGCCATCTTTGTATAGGACACTGGTCCATGCTTTCAAGTTACAAAACACTGAATTTCACACTTATCAGTTACCACAAGATCGTCCGCACAGAGTAGTTATGCGTGGCTTACACTGTACTACCTCGCCAGAATTAATTAAAAATGAACTTTCATTACTGAATTTTAATGTAGTAAACGTGACGAATGTCATTTCTAGGGATAAGACTCCTTTACCGTTATTTTTTATTGATATAGATCCTAAAAACGGTAACATTGATGAGATATATAAAATTAATTCATTATTGCACACCATCGTTCGTGTAGAAGAAGTACGTCGGCATAGAAACGTGGTACAGTGTACCAGATGCCAGCGCTTCAACCACACCAAAGCATACTGCAACCGGCCAGCGCGTTGCGTTAAATGCTCCGGGCCCCATCTCTCGACTGACTGTAAAAAGAGTAGAGATTCAGCTCCTACTTGCGCTCTGTGCAAACAACAGCACACGGCAAATTACAGAGGTTGCACTGTGTATCAAGAGTTACAAAATCAGCGGAAACGCCAGTCGACTACCAGCACTGAGAGACCTTCACCAGAGACACATAATAATGGAGTAAATTTTAAGCCTGATGACATGAACATGTTCCCGAAAATCCCAGCAGTTAGCCGACGAGTGAGTGAGCAAGAAACCAAAACCATTTCTGAACCTATTTCTTCAAATGAACGCAAAAACGATACAAATAATTCTAAATCTTATGTTTGTTATTCTAATTCTCGTTCTTATGTTTCAGCTGTAAAAGGAGACCGCCAAATAGTAGACCATTCCGTTAATTTAAATAATATAATGCAATCATTTTTAACAGATATAAAAAATGTCATCATGCCTTTGATATCTCTAATGACACAACTGACACAAGTCTTACTGAACACTTATGGCCCAAAACCCTAATTCTTCTGATTCTCTTCTTGTCCTCCTTTGGAATAGTAACGGTATATTGCAGCATAAAAGTTTACTGGAATTTACTCTTAATACTCGTCGAGTAGACGTTGCATTGCTTTGTGAGACTCATTTAACAGCAAAACACACCTTCTTCGTCCCTAATTATACAACATATCGTTCCGATCACCCGGACGGAACAGCCCACGGTGGTACCGCTGTTCTTGTTCGTTCGAATCTGTTGCATTATCTTTGCCCTTTGGATCAACAAAATTTTCTCCAAGCTACAGCTATATCGCTTTTGTCGAATAACTTTCCCATCACACTAGCTGCAGTGTATTGTCCTCCTCGATTTTCAGTTTCGGCTCAAACATTTACTTCATTCTTTCAATCTCTTGGCCCTAAGTTTGTGGCAGGAGGTGATTTCAATTCAAAACACCACCACTGGGGCTCTCGTCTCAATAATCCCAAAGGTCGTAACTTGTATTCCTGTCTTCTTTCCAATAACTATTCTTTCATTGCTCCTCCTGGGTTTACATACTGGCCGACTTCTATAAATAAACAACCGGACCTTCTTGACTTTTTTGTTACAAAAAATATTAACAATTTTTCAAGAATAGAGTTTGCCGACGAACTTTCATCGGACCATTCCAGTATTCTTTTGACGCTAAGTTTAATACCTCTTATTCGACCTTCTCCCCCATCACTTACCCGTGGAGTCGTTAATTGGCACACTTTTCGTAATTACTTCGACGATAAGATAAATTTACGAGTACCCTTAAAAACTTCTGAAGACATTGAAATGGCTGTTGAGCATTTTGTCTCTACCGTGCAACAAGCCGCTTGGTCAGCTTGCGATTCAATACAACCAAGACCGCATAACGTCCCTTGTTACCCAATCTATATCCGTAATCTGATACGAGACAAACGACGCGCTAGAAAAGTCTGGCAAGTTTCTAGACGACCTGCTGACAAGATTACTTATAATAGGTTAAACAATGAGTTGAAGAGGCTTATACGTGAATTCAAGCAACATGCGTTTGAGTCAAGTATTAGTTCTCTTACTGTTAAAGATGGATCGTTATGGTCCAAAACTAGACGGATACTAAAGTATCACACTCCTTCTCCTCCTCTTCGACGTAGCGATGGTAGTTGGGTGATCTCTGATGAAAGTAAAGCCTCTGAATTTGCTTTTCATCTGTCTCAAGTTTTCCAACCTCATCCGGATGTTCAGAACCCTCTCTTCGTCTCTGAAATTGATCGTTTGATATCAAATCCCTTACAACTTTCCCTTCCCCCTAACCCGTTTAAGCCATCTGAAGTCTTTAATCTTATTAAGCACCTCCCTAAACGCAAATCCCCGGGCTACGACCTCATAACTGCTGAGGTTCTTCAAGAACTCCCTAGAAAAGGTATATTATGTTTGACCTTCATCTTTAACGCAATATTACGAACCACCAAAATTCCAATTCAGTGGAAATCTTCTGTTATTAAAATGATTCATAAGCCTGATAAACCTCCAGGAAACGTAGCTTCATATCGTCCTATAAGTCTACTTCCTCTATGTTCTAAAATTTTTGAGAAACTACTTTTCGCCAGGATTTTACCGATTGTAGAAAACCTGAATATACTACCATCACATCAGTTTGGGTTTAGATCAGAGCACTCAACTATTCATCAGCTTCACAGGGTTGTAGATTTCCTTGCCTCTGCCTTAGAAAGAAAACATTACGCTAGTGGAATATTTCTTGATATTAGTCAAGCTTTTGATCGAGTATGGATTGAGGGGTTATTATCTAAATTTCGCTTTTTGCCTTTCACGTACTATCTCATATTAAGGTCCTTTCTCACAGATCGATATTTTTGTGTCTCTCAAGGTAATGCAAGGTCTGCTTATTACAGAATTCTTGCAGGAGTTCCTCAGGGATCTATCCTTGCACCTCTCCTCTACAACATTTACACTTCTGACATGCCTACTACCAGAATAACTACAATAGCCACATACGCAGATGATACTGTCATTTTAGCAGCTTCAAAAAGTTGCATTGAAACTACTCAAAATTTACAACACCATGTGAACATTCTTGACACATGGTTTAATAATTGGCGTATAAAGGTGAATGCTACAAAAACAATGCAGAGTACTTTTACTCTTATGAAACAAAGATGTCCCGCTGTTTTCTTGCGCGGTCAACCGCTTCCACAAACCGATTCAATTCGATATCTCGGCCTGTACATTGACAGACGCTTGACCTGGAATAGACACGTTCAAATAAAACGGCAGACTCTGGATAACAGACGAAAACAACTATTTTCCTTGATATCGCGACGATCAAAACTTCCACTTCATTTAAAACTACAAGTATACAAATCTTTTCTGAAACCGATTTGGACTTATGGTGGCCAAATTTACGGCGCAGCAAAACATTCAACTCTACAACGAATTCAACGATTTCAATCCAAATTGCTTAGACAAATAACTGACGCACCCTTTTACGTTACTAATCACACATTGCACAACGATTTACATGTTCCATACATTAACGACACATTTTATCACATCTATTCTCGGTTCAAACGCAAACTTGATTATCATAAAAATCATCTCATTAGAACGCTGGCATCCCCAAACTTACCCGGAAATCCGCAACGCAGACTGAAACGACGATGGAGTAGAGATATCATAGTGCAGATGTAAATTCTATCAATTTATTATCCAAGATTAATCCACCGTTGGAGTGGCACTATTGAGTGGCGGTCTCCTTAATGTCTTAACGCCATTTTTGTTTTTGTTAATAACATCACATTCACTGGTTGTATTTTGTACAGTTGTGAATAAATAAACTAAGTTAAAAAAAAAAAAAAAAAAAAAAAAAAAACATTACCTAAGATTATGTACAATAATTGTGCAGAACTTGAAAAACTTTTCCTAGTTTTAAAATAACTGTTCTCTGATTATTTTTTGCTTTCCTCATTGCAGTAGTTTTTTTGTTTGTTTCTGTGCTCATTAATTGAATTAATTCTCATAAGTAAAAATATCCACATGTATTCCCTAAAATTATTGTAAAGTAGTTTTAGTTATTGAGAAAAGAAGTTTTTTCTCTATTAATACAATTATTGTATTTACAATAATTCAATTAATGAGCACAGAAACAAACAAAAAAACTACTGCAATGAGGAAAGCAAAAAATAATCAGAGAACAGTTATTTTAAAACTAGGAAAAGTTTCTCAAGTTCTTGCTCGTATATCGATAGGATATATACGAAGTATTACAATTTTTTAGTATGATTTTTTTTTTAAATTAGCCTACCTCACTTACTACATTTTTTATGCTCTACAAGATGAGGTAATAATAATAATAATAATAATAATAATAATTTGATGGCCTCCACATCACCCCTTATAGCCATCCCTATCCTCCGAGAAGCAAGAGAAAATACAACCAGGGAAGGGGGACGGACCTACTTAGTGGAAGAAAGGCAGCACAACAGATCCAAGTCCTTAATTTGGTGCACACCTATCGTGGATTAAGGGGAGTCAAGACATACACAAAAAATGTGGTGTGAAACACTCACACAACTTTCTCTTGCCAATGCAAATAATTAACAATAAACCTAAAATTAGTAATAAAACATTAGAAATAAACAAAAAACTAACCTCAATAAACATAGCCTTATTTTAATCATGAGTGAAAGACGCTAAATGAAAATCGAACTCAGTTTGGCTTAAAAATACGGAAAATCACTCTTTCACGCTAAACTAGGCTCTGTAGAGAAAAATGCTTTAAATAAAAGATGTATATCTTTTTCTTTCCTATAAAGTTAGACTATATACACTTTTGTCGTAAAATGCATTCTAAGGCCGAAATCTTTAAAAAATCGATTTTTCACACGTTTTCGTGAGAAAAAACAGAAAATCGCTAATCACTGCTAAACTAAGCGTTATACAAAGAAATGTTTACAATAAAAGTTGTAGGATTTTTAATTCTGTACAACGTTTATTATATACTACATTTTTTCGCTGAAATTCATATTAAAGCCGTAATCTTAAAAAAACAAATTTTTTACGTGAAAACAGCCTGACCAAGAGTTTCAGCAAACATAGCGCCTACCCTATCTTGTAAAGCATAAAAAATTTAGTAAACCAGACGATTTTTAAAAAAGTGAAAAATTACACGAGTAAACTACTACTTCCGGTTGACCGATTTTGATGAAAATGTTCGTGTCGCGTCCAGTAGTGGTATGTAGCAAGAGAAAGTAAAAATAAACACCTAAAATAACTATAGTTAAGCATCAAGTGCAGTACCTAACTCACATGACAATAAAAATTTGTAAGACAAACAATAAAAAAAAAATGTTTACACCACAGATAAAAAAAATTAAACAGTTATTAAAAATAATACTAATAACGACCCAAAACTAGGATGAGTTTAGAAAATCTTGTGTAATCGGGAGTCCAGTGTAACTTCGTAACACTGCCGGGCTATTCGATTCACCCGACAGCTTGTCCCACGGGCTATCCCTAGCTGACCGAAATGTAAGAACTTGTTTTTTTTATTCCTTATTTGTGTACGTTGCAATCTTTTCAATTTAGAACAATAAGCAACCCCATGACCCAATGGGATGAGGATGATGTGTATGACGTGTAAATGAGGTGTAGTCTTATACAGACCCAGGCCGACCATTTCTGAGAGAGTATGGTTACCATCAAAGTACACCGGTAACCACTGTCTAGTATTCAGATCCGTATAAAAGTAACTACATTTACTAGGATTTGAACCAGGTACCTTCGTCTCCGAAAATCAGCTGTTAAACAGCTGATTTTGGCGACGACTTTACCTTTAGACCAACCCGGTGGATCAATGTAAGAACTTAGGATGTAATAGATTTAAAAACTCTTGTTAATTGTTAATAAAAATCTGGTGTGAAACACTCACACAACTTTCTCTTGCCAGTGCAAATAATTAACAATAAACCTAATATTAGAAATAAACAAAAAACTAACCTCAATAAACATAACCTAACTTTAATCATATATATGAAAGACGCAAAATGAAAATCGATCTCAGTTTGCCTTAAAAATACGGAAAATCACCCTTTCACACTAAACTACTCTCTGTAGAGAAAAATGCTTTAAATAAAAGTTGTAGATCTTTTAATTTTCTATAAATTTTATTATAAACACTTTTGCAATAAAATGAATACTAAGGCCGAAATCTTTAAAAAATCGATTTTTCACACGTTATCGTGAGAAAAAACATAAAATTGCTAATTACCGCTAAACTAAGCGTTATACAAAAAAATGTTGGAAATAAAAGTTATCGAATTTTAAATTTTCTACATTTTTTATTATATAAATTTTTGCGCTATAATAGGCCTACATATTAAAGTCGTAATCTTTAAAAAACACTTTTTTTACGTAAAAACACCCTCACCAAGAATTTCAGCAAACATGGCGCCTACCCTATCTTGTAGAGAATAAAAAATTGAGTAAATAAGGCGATTTTAAAAAAAATCGTTGGACCAGTTTTTGAAAAAATTGCAAAAAAGTGAAAAATTATACGAATAAACTACTACTTCCGGTTGACCGATTTTCATGAAAATGTTCGTGGCGGGTCCGGTAGTGGTATGTAACTTAAGTTTCAAGTTTCAAGTTCGTACGATGTTCCGTTCTTGAGATATTTTGTACACACACACACACACAGACACACACACAGACCAATCGCTAAAAACATGTTTTTTGGGTTCAGGGGGTCTGAAAACTTATAGATCCGGTGAAGAGTGGATTTCTTAAAATCGACATGAAAACAATACTTTCCTTCCTATATATTCATATAGGCAAGAGAAAGTAAAAATATGTGAGACTATTTGCTTAAAGGAGCGCAAGCCGAGTCTAAAAACATCAACGTCATTATTTTGGCATAAATCATTGAGTCCCTCGATACACCTAGGCCAGAGGTTCCAGACTACCTCTGTTCATCTGTTCATATAGGGCCGAGGGGCTAACGTCAAGCAACACTATCTACAAAAACCTATTTTTACTTTCTCTTGCCTATACGAATATATAGGAAGGACAGTATTGTTTTCATGTCGATTTTTCAAAATCGAGTTTTCACCGGATCTACAAGTTTTCAGACTCCCTGAACCCAAAAAACATGTTTTTAGCGATTGTTCTGTGTGTCTGTGAAAAGAATATCTCAAGAACGGAACATTGTACGAACAAGAAACTTGAAAGTTAAGTTATATAACACTACCGGACCCGACAGGGACATTTTCATCAAAATCGGTCAACCGGAAATAGTAGTTTATTCGTGTAATTTTTCACTTTTTTGCAATTTTTTGCTCAAAAACTGGTCCTACGATTTTTTTTTTAAATCGCCTGGTTTGTTGAATTTTTTATTCTCTACAAGATAGGGTAGGTTCTTATTTTGCTCCTACTGTCAACAAACAAAAGCCACCTACTACAGGGTGCACGCTAGAGTCTGCCACTTTACGGATGTCGTATCACTATTAAGTTAACTATTTTTTTAATTATAAGTACTTAAAGTACTTAAAACATCAGTCATGATATGATGTAGGCTTAACAATTTCATTTATAAAAATACTTTTAAAAGTAACTTATTTTGTATTTAAATACTTTTGAAAGTATTTTGTTGTTAATTTTTAATCAGCGTGTACAAATTTTGATATAATGCGCATGCTCAGTGACGTCATTATTTGTTTACATTAGGAGCAAACTAAGAGAGGCTGGACTTTAACTGAATCGGTTGTTATGAAAACATCATGAGTCCACAAAAGCATATTTTCGGATAAACGAAAAAAACTGTTTGCCTGAAAAACGGCCAAACATCAGGTGGTGCCACTGATTTTTTATAGTAAAATGTAGGTTATTGGTTTTTACAAAATGACCAATAATGTTCTTTTAAACCATTTTCTTCAGCTTAAAAATTTTTCTGTTTGTGGACTCATGATGTTTTCATAACAGACAGGAAAAAAATTGCTGTTAGGAGAAAAAGTTACTGTGTCATACAAGACAAACAAGCAGTAAGGAAGTATGGCAGTAGGCCTACGTTAGGTTTAGATATCAGACTTGTAGAATAAATTAAAACAGCTGACATTTCGTTTAGAGGTTCATCACTACACAGCAGCACTGATGATTTGTTTTGATAACAACATGAGTCACAGGACTCATGATGTTTTCATAACATATGATATTTGATATGATATTTATACTGTGCCGCATTGGCACAGTTGGTAACGTGCTCGCCTCTCATCATGCGGTCTTGGGTTCGAATCCCATTCAGGCATGGCATTTTTTCATACGTTACAAAATATCATTTCATCCTTCACCGTCTGCATTAGCAGTAATTGCAGGACAGTCGGACGTTAAACCAAAAAAAAAAAAAAAAAAAAAAGAAGATATTTCTAATTCACAATAACATTGCATATAGTACAGCCGCTCTAAGTTTGCTCCTACTGTCAACAAACCAAAACCAGCTACTAGAGGGTGCACACTAGAGTCCGTGACTTTATGGACGTCGTATTCCTATTAAGTTAACTATGTTTTAAATTATAACTACTTAAAGTACTAAAAAAATCAGTCGTGATATGATGTAGGCCTAACAATTTAATTTATAAAAATACTTTTAAAAGTATTTTGTATTTAAATACTTTTGAAATTATTTAGTTGTTACTTTTTAATCAGGTGTACACTTTTAGATATAATGCGCATGCTCAGTGACGTCATTATTTGTTTACATTAGGAGCAAACTTAGAACGATTGAACTATAGAGATGTAGGACTCGTGCGTCTACATAATAAAAACATGGCGGCATGTCTAACTCAATTTCAAAAAAAATCTGGTGTGAAACACTCACACAACTTTTTCTTGCCAATGCAGATAATTAATAATAAACCTAACATTATTAATAAAATATTAAAAATGAACAAAAACTAACCTCAAAAACATAACCTTATTTTAATCATGAGTGAATGACGCAAAATGACAATCGAACTCAGTTTGGCTTAAAAATACGGAAAATCACGCTTTCACGCTAAACTAGGCTCTGTAGAGAAAAATGCTTTAAATAAAAGTTGTAGATCTTTTAATTTTCTATAAATTTAATTATATACACTTTTGTCGTAAAATGCATACTAAGACCGAAATGTTAAAAAAATCGATTTTTCTCACGTTTTCGTGAGAAAAAACAGAAAATCGCTAATTACCGCTAAACTAAGCGTTATACAAAAAAATGTTTGAAATAAAAGTTGTAGGTTTTTAAATTCTCTACAACTTTTATTATATAAGTTTTTGCGCTAAAATTTATATTAAAGCCGTAATCTTAAAAAAAACAACGTTTTTACGTGATAACAGCCTCACCGAGAATTTCAGCAAACATGGCGCCTACCCTATCTTGTAGAGAATAGAAAATTGAGTAAAATAGGCGATTTTAAAAAAAATCGTAGGACCAGTTTTTGAGAAAATCGCAAAAAACTGAAAAATTATACGAATAAACTACTACTTCCGGTTGACCGATTTTGATGAAAATGTTCGTGTCGCGTCCGGTAGTGGTATGTAACTTAAGTTTCAAGTTTCAAGTTCGTACGATGTTCCGTTCTTGAGATATTCTGTTCACACAATAACACACAGACACACACACACACAGACACACACACACACAGACACACAGACACACACACACAGACCAATCGCTAAAAACATGTTTTTTGGATTCAGGGGGTCTGAAAACGTATAGATCCGGTGAAAACTCGATTTCTTAAAATCGACATGAAAACAATACTTTCCTTCCTATATATTCATATAGGCAAGAGAAAGTAAAAATGTGACTCATGATGTTTTTATAACAACTGATTCAACTGTATTGTGATGCACAAATGTTTACGATGATTGTTTTCTCTTTCAGGTTCTGATAGTTATAACATTGAACACGTGCTGCGAGATTGCATTTATGTGGATGCTACAGAATTCTGCAACGGTATGAAAACTGCATTAAAGGATCAGAATTGTGAAATGAAATCTTGCGATATGTGTTCCACTGATTATTGCAATCATGCTACAACTTTAACAAGAAAAATCCTTATGCGCATTGCTTTGCATATTTCAATTTTACTTTTTTGGTCAATTTCTTAAATTAACCACAATTTGTAATGTTCTTTACTAAGTAAAAATTTAAATTATTGAAAAATTTATTACCACCATTTACTTACAGAAGGGTCGAAAGACTTTTTTATTATTGAGTAATGATGCCTACAGTTCAGCCGTTCTTAGTTTGCTCCTACTGTCAACAAACCAAAGCCACCTACTACAGGGTGCACCCTAGAGTCCACGATTTTATAGATGTCGTATTCCTATTAAGTTAACTATTTTTTAAATTATAAGTACTTAAATTACTTAAAACATCAGTCATGATATGATGTAGGCATAACAATTTCATTTATAAAAATACTTTTAAAAGTATTTTGTATTTAAATACTTTTGAAGTTATTTTGTTGTTACTTTTTAATCAGCCTGTACACATTTTGATATAATGCGCATGCTCAGTGACGTCATTATTTGTTTACATTAGGAGCAAACTAAGAGAGGCTGGACTGTACATAAGCCTTGGGCTTGTGCGTAGGTAATGATATGTGGTGATTTACAGAAGAAAAAATGCCAGACCTGACCAGTAATCGAACCCGGGACCCCGGCATAATAGCCAGTTGCGCTGACCACTACCCCACGGGCCGGCCAATAGTATTTTATAGTATTTTACTATACTACAACCCCTTACTAACCTGAAAGCTAGGAATCAGTCATACGTCATGACATTTTTAGCACGTTGACTGCCACATTCAATTTTGTGACACTTACAGCTGGGCCATCGTACTTTTTTCACATTTTATTCATTTTTCTTCTTATTTTACTTAATTTATTTAATAACAACTATTTTTTTTTATAAAATAAAGTTGTGATAAACTTTGGGTAACATGGCCTGCTGGAATGATTGTACATTTCAAAGCAATGTGGTCCCTTTTTGTGTCACAATAAAAAATGTAATAAACAACTGGGTTAAGTTACAAAGTTCTAGACTATTTCAATCAACCAAAATAAGCAAAAGAAATAATAAAATTTAAAATAATAGCAGCATTCTAGTAGAGGACAACAAGGAAAACTACCCACATACGCTATATTCAATATTATTTGAAAAAACCCAACTATTTGAACAGTTTAAGTGTACAATGTCACTCAGAAGCCGTACCTTTTCAAACCACATTACACGGCTTAAAAATAAGTCATGTACTGTGACTCATTTTTGGTGCACGTGGCCTATTTTCAAAGACAACTGTGACACATATTTGGGTCACGTACCAGTCAACGTGTTAAATGCAATTTTCTCCGCAACTATACATTATTTTCTAAAAATTTAGTTGCATTGGATAGAGAATTTCTTCTTCTTTGATTTAATGTATCTTGCATATTTGTACTATGAATATTTAAGATGTGGTATTACGCGAAAGATAGATTTTTTTTTGACGAGCCAGTACTAAAAACTGAGCGTTTATTTTGACGAGCCAGTACTAAAAACTGAGCGTTTTTTTTTTGACCAGCCAGTACTAAAAACTGAGCGTTTTTTTTTTGACGAATCAGTACTAAAAGCTGATCGTTTTTTTTTTTGACGAGCCAGTACTAAAAACTGAGCGTTTTTTTTTTTTTTTGACGAGCCAGTAGTAAAAACTGAGCGTTTTTTTTAACGAGCCAGTAATAAAAACTGAGCGTTTTTTTGACGAGCCAGTACTAAAAACTGAGCGTTTTTTTTTTTGACGAGTCAGTTCTAAAAACTGAGCGTTTTTTTTTTGACGAGCCAGTACTAAAAACTAAGCGTTTTCGTCCATAACTTTTAAAAAAAAGCTACATGTTTGAAAATGACATTATTTGTTAGCTCTTACTGTTGAGGTCGAAATAATAAATTAAATTAGTGTCAAAATAAACGCTAACATATTTCTACTTATGTTGAGAAATGAATAATAGACTACACAAAATAACGTGCAGAAAAGAGATAGAAACTTCCATAGAACAGGAGTAAAAAAAACGTGAAAAGAAACGACATTTTTTGAGGCGATATTTATTTCATCGGAACGATTCTTTGCTGAATAAAAAATGTTATATCTTTTGAACGCGTCTATAAATTTGTAATATCTAAACGTTATTATTTTTACAATGAATTGTTTTATTTATGTAGCTAAACATAGTTTAGGAGAAAGTAGGCCCTATTGTTTTCATGTCGATTTTTAGAAATCAAGTTTTCACCGGATCTACACGTTTTCAGACCCCCTGAACCCAAAAAACATGATTTTAACGATTGGTGTGTGTGTGTGTGTGTGTGTGTGTGTGTGTGTGTGTGTGTGTGTACAAAATATCTCAAGAACGGAACATCGTACGAATTTGAAACTTGAAACTTAAGTTACATACCACTACCGGACCCGACACGAACATTTTCATCAAAATCGGTCAACCGGAAGTAGTAGTTTATTCGTGTAATTTTTCACTTTTTGCGATTTTCCCAAAAACTGGTCCTAAGATTTTTTTTTAAATCGCCTCATTTACTTAATTTTTATGCTCTACAAGATAGTGTAGGCGCCATGTTTGCTGATATTCTTGGTGAGGCTGTTTTCACGTAAAAACGTTGTTTTCTTAAGATTACGGCTTTAGGCCCTAATATGCATTTTAGCGCAAAACTTTATAATAAAAAAAGTAGAAAATTTAAAATCCTTCAACTTTTATTTCAAACATTTTTCTTTGGATCCTAACGCTTAGTTAAGCGGTTATTAGCGATATTTTTGTTTTTTTTTCTCACGAAAACGTGTGAAAAATCGATATTTTTAAGATTTCGGCCTTAGTATGCATTTTACGACAAAAGTGTATAAACCAAATTTATAGAAAATTAAAATATCTATAACTTTTATTTAGAGCATTTTTCTCTATAGAGCCTAGTTTAGCATGAAAGAGCGATTTTCCGTATTTTTAAGCCGAACTGAGGTTGATTTTCATTTTTCGTCTTTCATGATTAAAATTAGGTTATTTTTAGCGAGGTTAGTTTTTTATTTAGTATTTCTAATGTTTTATTACTAATGTTAGGTTTATTGTTAATTATTTGCATTGGCAAGAGAGAGTTGTGTGAATGTTTCACGCCAGATTTTTGACCTTGTAAAGTTTCGACTGTAATGGCGTAGGGTCAGATGAAATCTAAAATCTAAATCTAATTTTAAATCTAAATCTAGGTAATCCTGCTCGAAAATTATAGTGAGACAATTCGCGCAGTTGTACAATCGATTCTGTAAGGCTGAAATTCACACTGCTGACACAGTAAAAAAACTGGGACATGTTTTCAATAAAATAGCGCACAATTGACGTCATCTTCACTGTTTTTTAATTATTTGCCTCGCAGTTTGAATACACTTAGGCCTATACATCGTTCGTGAAAAAATTTATTTATCTGTCACCACGTTTAACACTAATTTGCAATTATTTTACAATATAATACAGAACTATTTGGTTAATTCAAACTTAAAGGGGAATGAAAAAAATTTCGAATTATCCAAAATTCGAAATTACCGACGTCATTCTGAACACAGTATTTTAAAGTTAAAAATCTGGCGTGAAATACTCACACAACTTTCTCTTGCTAATGCAAATAATGACCAATATAACATTAATTAGTTATAAAACATTAGAAATAAACAAAAAACTAACCTCAATAAATATAACCTGATTTTAATCATGAGTGAAAGACGCAAAATGAAAATCGACCTCAGTTTGGCATAAAAATACGGAAAATCACTCTTTTACGCGAAACTAGGTTCTGTAGAGAAAAATGCTCTAAATAAAAGTTTTAGATCGTTTAATTTCCTATAAATTTAATTATACACTTTTGTCGTAAAATGCATACTAAGGCCGAAATCTTATAAAAATCAATTTTTCACAAGTTTTCGTGAGAAAAAAACAGAAAATCGCTCATTACCGCTAAACTAAGCGTTATACAAAAAAATTGTATGCAATAAAAATGTTAGGATTTAAAATTCTCTACAAGTTTTTTTATATAACCTACTTCATTTTTTCGCTAAAATGCATATTAAAGCAGCAATCTTAAAAAACAATTTTTTTACGTGAAAACAGCCTCTCCAAGAATTTGAGCAGACATAACGCCTACCCTATCTTGTAACACATAAAAAATTTAGTAAATGTGGCGATTTAAAAAAAAATCGTAAGACCAGTTTTTGAGAAAATTGCATAAAAGTGAAAAATTACACGAATAAACTACTACTTCAGTTTGACCGATTTAGATGAAAATGTTTGTGTTGAGTCCGGTATTGGTATGTAACTTAAGTTTCAAGTTTCAAGTTCATACTATGTTCCGTTCTTGAGATATTTTGTTCACACACACACCAATCGCTAAAAACACATGTTTTTTTGGGTTCAGGGGCTCTGAAAACGTGTAGATCCGGTGAAGAGTGTATTTGTTAAAATCGATATTTAAACAATATTTTCCTTCCTATAGGGCCTATATTCATATCGGCAAAAGAAAGTAAAAAATTTAATTTCGTAATTTTTCGGAAGGAAAGTAACTTATTGTTTTCATGTCGATTTTTCGAAATTGAGTTTTCACCGTATCTACACGTTTTCAGACCCCCTGGACCCACACAAACATGTTTTTAGCGATTGGTCTGTGTGTGTGTGAACAGAATATCTCAAGAACGGAACATCGTACAAATTTTAAACTTCAAACTTAAGTTAGACACCACTAGAGGGTCCGAACATACATTTTCATCAAAATCGGTCAACCGGAAGTAGTAGTTTATTCGTGTACTTTTTCACCTTTTTGGCGATTTTCTCAAAAACTGGTTTTACGATTTTTTAAAAATCACCTGGTTTACTAAATTTTTTATGCTCCACAAGATAGGGTAGGCGCCATGTTTACTGAAATTCTTGGTGAGGCTGTTTTTATGTAAAAAATTATTTGTTTAAGATTACGGCTTTAATGTGCATTTTAGCACAAAAATGTATATAATAAAAGTTGTAGAGAATTTAAAATCCTACAACTTTTATTTCAAACATTTTTTTGTAGAACGCTCAGTTTAGCGGTAATTAGCGATTTTCTGTTTTTTCTCACGAAAACGTGTGAAAAATCGATTCTGTTTAAGATTTCAGCCTTAGTATGCATTTTACGACAAAAATGTATATAATACAATTTATAGGAAATTAAACGATCTACAACTTTTATTTAAGCATTTTTCTCTACAGAGCGTAGTTTAGCGTGACAGTGATTTTCCGTACTTTTAAGCCAAGCTGAAGTTGATTTTCATTTTGCGTCTTTCACTCATGAATAAAATAAGGTTACGTTTTTTAAGTGTCACCGCCACCCCTTCTCATTCAATTATTGTGTTGCCGACCTTCAATACTTCTTCCGGCCTTTGTCCGCGCACCGACAAACCTTTCGGCTCTGCACCGACAGAGGCCTTTGTCATCAAGACCAAGCCAGTAGCAGTCAGTCTCCTACCACAGCGCTCTCGGCGGCTATAAAAAGAGTGCTCCACTGAGCCGAGCGATTCATACGCTCCAGAGACACCGACCAGGTAACATCATGGAGTGTGACCAGCCTTCACCAGAAGACTTCGTTGAGGTCGTTGCACGCAAGCGTCAACGACCAGACATCACTGCATCATCATCATCATCTACAGGGTCAGCCGACACGAGTGGGACACCTTCTACAGGGTGTCCCAAAATCCCGCCGATGGTTTTTAAGGTGCCAACGGCGTGGACTGCTCTTTCGTCTAAGATCGGCGCGGCGGTGTCTTCGAAGTATGTGGTGACCTGCAAGGGCTCCACCTACATGCTTCGGAGCTCCACCGTTGCCGATTTCAAGATCATCCGAGCGTTGTTCATCGAGGAGGGGGTATATTTTCATACCTACCACCTCGATGAGCCCGCCGACATTAAGGTTGCGGTCAAAGGACTACACCACAGCACTGATCCGGCAGACATCAAGCTGGCACTACAGGTGGCGGGTCACACCGTCACCTTAGTTCAGCCTATAAAAGGTTTAGGGGGACGCCCCATAAATGTCTTCTACGTCCGGATCAAGAAGGAGGCCAACTCGTCGGAGATATACGACATCCACGAGCTGTTCAACGTCGCTGTCACCATCGAAGCTTTCAAGAGTCGTCCGGGCCTGCCGCAGTGTTTTAGATGCCAGCGCTTCGGCCACTCGTCAGTCAACTGCTGCCATGCCCCCCGATGCGTCAAGTGCGGAGGGGAGCATGACGCCAAGGATTGTAGAACACTGCAGGAGGCCCCAACGTGCTGCAACTGTCAGGGTAACCACCCGGCTAACTACCGGGGGTGCCCTGCACACAAGACACTGCAGAGAAGAAGACAGCAGCAACAACGACCAGCAACGACTTCTACAGCGACTGCACAGCCGAGCTCTACCGCTCCAACCCCTGTCCCTTCTCATTCTAAAGCCGGGCCGGCTAGCTCCCCAATCTCCCCACCGGCCCGGCAGACGGTCCGTAAGACAATTTTTAAAACCTCGTCACCGAGGAACACTTCTGCACCTGTTAGGCACTTTACCCAGGCACAACCGGTTATTATCAACCCAAGTAGGCCAGTATACCTTCATAAGAGCTCGGACTTCCCCGCCCTTCCGTCTAAACCAACCACTTCTGCTCCACCTGAGCCACAGCCCTCCAGTGCCACCTTCTTCACACTGATAACGTCACCGAAATTCTTAAACTGGGCTATTCAGACGTTACAGAAGCTCGCCACTGCGCAATCTTTAGATGAGATAATCTCTACGGTAATTTCATCGCTCCCCTTGTTACTCTCGTAATGCCTTTTACAGTAGTCACTTGGAACGCAGCGAGTATCCGACAGCATAAGAACGACCTGCAGCGATTCCTCGAAGAGCACGACGTGGATGTTGTCCTACTCCAAGAAACCTTCCTTCAACCTCATAAATCCTTCAAGCTCTCTCCATATATCATATACCGATCCGATCGACCTTCTACCCGAACAGCCCGTGGTGGTGTGGCAATTATGATTCATAAGCGCCACACCCACAGCCTCCTCACAATACCAACCATTCCTCTCCTTGAAACTATTGCAGTTTCTGTTCCTATCGGCTCTGTACCTGTCACATTCGTGTCAGTGTACAGACCACCGTGCACCCACTTTCATCCTACTGCTCTTACGGAGTTGTTCAAGATTCAACGGCCGCTCTTCATCGGGGGTGACTGGAACGCCAAGCACCGCGACATCGGTTGTGGATCCACGAACACCGCTGGCACAGAACTCCTTCACTTCCTACAAGACCTACCGCTTCCAATCTCGCTAGACGTACCTGACTCACCTACCCACATCCATCAGCACGGACACACCCCGAACACACTGGACTACGGTGTATCCGTCTCCTTACCCTACCTACCAGACACCCAAGTAATTAACGACTTGGGTTCTGACCACCTTCCAGTTCTTTTCCAGTTCCACTCACCTAACTTCACAAAACAAACTCCTCCTACCCGCAAAGTCGACTGGGACTACTTCCACGCCTCAGTCGACGGCGCCTTACCTCCTAACCCGCCAACCTTGCTCACCCCCGATCACATCGATCGGCACATCCGATACCTAACCGACCTTCTCCACTCAAGCCTCACCGCCTCATCCTCTCCACCTTCGCCACAAACCCGTTCTGGCCTACCAGCGGCTGTTCGCAACGCCATCAACGACCGACGCCGATGCAGACGACTCTGGCAGCTGACCGGGGATCCACGCCATCGACTACTCTTCAACCGAGCGGCAGCGAGATGCCGGTATCTCCTCGCCCAGCACCGTTCTCGGAGCTGGGAGGAATACCTGGCCACGCTCGACGATGGCAACAACCCCTGGGACGCCACGAGGAAGCTACTTCGGAAACCACGGACCAGTCACCCTCTCAACACGCCTGATGGGAAGCAGTACTCCGCCCATGGAATCGCCGAGACCTTCGCCTCGCATTTCGAGTCCCACTTTACCGACAACCAGACCGACACCGATCCCAACCACTTAGACCATATCACGCAATCTGTCTCCACTACTCTCGCCGACCCTACACCCTTAAACCTACCACCATTCACAGACGACGACCTCCTCTCCGTCATCCGCTCCATCAATCCGAGAAAGGTACCTGGCCCCGACGACATCACCGGACGGGCCATACTCAACTCACCACCTCACTTAAAACCTCACCTCCTCCAAATCTTCAACGCCATCCTCACAACCCAACACTTCCCCGCAGCTTGGAAAATCTCCAAGGTCTGCGTCATTCCTAAACCGCACAAACCGCCCACCGATCCTTCCAGCTACCGTCCGATTTCTCTCCTGCCCATCTTCTCAAAGTTATTTGAGAGGCTACTCCTACCCTACCTCACCCAAACACTCGACCCTGTTCTCCGACCAGAGAAATTTGGCTTTCGGAAACAGAGATCCACCACCCTCCAGCTCCTTCGGCTCACAACCGACATCATCAACGCTACCAACACCAAGCGCGACACTACGGCGGTGCTCCTTGACTTCAAGGCAGCATTCGACAAGGTGTGGCACTTGGGGCTCCTATACAAACTTTCCTTGCTCTTTCCTCCTCCCATCATCCGCCTGATGAACTCCTACCTCGCTAACAGAACCTTTTACGTCACTTCTCCGTCCCAACACTACCACTCCGTCACCTCTTCAGTCAAACCGATCCGAGCCGGAGTCCCTCAAGGCTCGGTCCTCGGTCCAATACTCTACCTTGCTTATGCAAATGATATTCCTCTCCTACCCACAACCCGGACCGGCATGTACGCCGACGACATCATCCTCTACCGCTCAAGCCCATCCTTACGCCTTAACCAGTCCCACCTACAAAAACAACTCCTCCTCATTACCAAGTGGTGCTCCACTTGGAAACTCTCCCTCAACCCACAGAAATGCGAGGCGATCAACTTCTCAACGAAGAGGCGGCAACCAGTGCCACTCAAGATCGACGGCCACCAACTCCCATGGGCGGCCAGTGTGAGGTACTTGGGAGTCACACTGGACAGAAGACTAAACTTCGCCAAGCACGCCGAAGAGAAACTCCGTAAGAGCAGATTCCTTCTCTATCAACTAACACCTGTCCTACGGTCGAGAGGTCTCCGTAACACCCTCAAACTCCTCATCTACTCGGCCATCATCCGCTCCTTCATGCTCTACGGGTCACCAGTCTGGTGGCCCATCCTAGCTAAATCTCACCGTCAAAAATTCATCTCCTTCCAGAACCGTGCCCTCCGCCTAATCGCCAACTTTCACTACCTTATTCCTAACTCCATCGTACACGAACACCTTCTCCTTCCTTCACTCGAAGAACACATCCACGCCACATCGAGGAAGCTGCACGACAACAACAAGACGTCAGACATCGAGCTCGTCAGAAACATCTACGACACCGCCAAGCTCGAATGGATACGCCGTCTGCCGTTCCACGACTACTTGTAAGCCGCGACTATTCTCGGCCAGTTGAATTGTCAACGTTAGTCCCGCCCGCCCAGCCTAGTTTCGTGTGATATTTATATCACGTGAAACAAGGTAATACTTCGTAAATTATTCCCAATACAGCCCCACAGCCAATGACTCTGAAACTAATACATACTTCAATTACCCTTCCGTAACTCTCTTACGAAGAGACCCCAGTTCTGTTATTTTTCTCCGAACGATCAGGTGGTAACTCCCACGATATCGTCAAAATTCCCTCTTCTACCAGTTTCAGTTTCAGCCAAGCGATTCATTACCGATCCAGACACAGGGGGATTTACTTCCGATCCAGACAGAAGAAGACGAGCCCAGCCGAGACCGGACGCACCATCCCTGGTCTACGCTACCGGTGGCGGACACTACATTCCCACACCGGTCAGCCTTCGTCGGCCCAGAAAGAGCCGCATCGGCCGCGCTATCGGCAGACGGCTTACGCCGACCTGACACTGCGGGGCTCTGTGGGCCACAACTGGCACGCTGCAGTGGGGACCCAACTGCCGCTGAGGGAAGGCTAGGCCTGAACCCGGTAGCCGAGCCGTCACTCTTCGGGCTCTGCTTCCACCACGCCGGCTCGTCGCTTCCAATCCAGACAACGACAAGACGTCCAACACAGCACACGGCTGCCGGACTCCAGCGAAGACTAATCGACGACCCCGCAAGAGAGAAGATGATGCTTCCGCTGGCCGACCCGTCACGGTAAGCCGTCGACCGGACCGTCCGACCAACGCTTCTCATCAAGAAGACCACCGCTTAAACGGCCCTTTTCAGGGCCACCAAACAAATAAGGTTTGCCACTTAATGTCGCCATCCGGTGACATAAGGTTATTTATTTTTTTGTCTATTTCTAATGTTTTATTACTAATGTCAGGTTACATTGTTCAATATTTACATTGGCAAGAGAAAGTCGTGTGAGTGTTTCACACCAGATTTTTCCACTTTTCATTAACGTTAACAATGGAATAATCATTTTTGTCGGTAGAATTTTACCGTTCTATGAAGACGTTCTGCTGATTAATTTTTATGTTTGATTAAACCTTGATTAATGGATGATTTACATAAATACTTATATAATTTGTTAGGGCTATGATGAACAAATTCGACGAATAATAATTAATAGATATTGAATACTTATTTTTTTACGTGTCACGTGTTAGAAATTTTGAATATTGAATTGTTTTTTATATTTAAGCAAATCTTAATGCAATGAACTTTATTTTATTATCGACAGTATACTGAAGCGAATTCACTTTGCAACATATTGGTAAGTACCAGCTACTGATCAAATTTCAATCATTTAATTAAAAAACCCACCGGGTTGGTCTAGAGGTAAAGTCGTCGCCAAAATCAGCTGTTCACAAGCTGATTTTCGGAGACGAAGGTTCCTGGTTCAAATCCTAGTAAAGGTTGTTACTTTTTTTTTTTTTGAAGCAAGTTTTGCAACCTTAGAGTCGCTTCTCGCATCCCTTCCGCCATCGCTCCCTATCTCTCCAGTCCCCCTCTCGCAATCCTCTACCTTCCATCTCCTGTCGAACATTGGTCATCCATATTTTCCTTGGCCTACCCCGCTTCTGATGCTGATTTGGAGTCCATTCAAAGATTTTCAATGGTATTCTCTCCGTATTCATTCGACGAAGGTGGCCATACCATTTTACCTGATTCCTCCCAATGCTACTTAGTATTGTTTCTTTTGCCTGCATCTGCTCTCTTATAACTTCACTTCTTACTTTATCTAATAATGATAAATCTTCTCCGATACATCATTTCTGCAGCAAGCAATTTTGCAGCATGTCTGCGATCCATGACCCACACCTCAGATCCATACGTCAATATTGGTTATTGTCATAAAATAAATATTGGGTATTGGTTATAGTCAATAAAGGTTGTTACTTTTATACGGAATTGAATACTAGACAGTGGTTACCGGTGTACTTTGATGGTTGGGGTTCAATTAACCATACTCTCTCAGGGATGGTCGACCTGGGTCTGTACAAGACTTCATATCATTTACACGTCATACACATCATCCTCATTTCATTGGGTCATGGGGTTGCTTATTGTTCTCAATTGAACAGATTGCAACGTAACTTACACATATTAGGAATTAAAAAAAAAATTAATTGCAATTATTCTTTCCAAATTCAAAGTAAAAATTTATTTAACCCTTTCAGAACAAACGTCCGGAAAACAGGACGTCGATAGCCTATATTTTATGTAGGTATACCATCCGGTTTACCGGACTTTCGTAATTTACGCGTAAAGTGCCAACGTCCGGATAACCGAAAATTTCCAAAAAAACTTTTAAACAAAAATTAACAAAAAATGTATTTTGAAACAGGCTCCGTGGCGTAGTGACTAGAACGATAGCCTACAAAGCGACAGTTCCGGGGTTTAAATCCCGGCTAGGGCCTGGAAATTTTTACACGTTAAAACCACCGTTGAGGTGCCAAAACCCACAGTAGATGCTAATGACCAAGCTGTCAATGCGACTTTAAATAAACTAAAAAAAACTATTTTGAATATTTTTATTGTTAGAACGATTTCTTTTTTTTTTTGTTGTTGTTTAGGTCATCAGCCGAAAGACTGGTTTGAACCTGTAGAGGTTTTACTAAGTAAAACGAGGAGTAAGGTGGTTTACCTATGCCTTCCTCACTGAGTGGAAAATTACGCTTATCAACATGCCGGGCCCTCTGAAAAGCACATATTTTCCACTGTGCAAATGACACCTTCACTTCATTCACCACAGGGTCTGGCTGTATAATGAAAAATTTCATTACTTTCAGAAGAGAAAACTCTGATTAGTGTCTTTTACACCTGTACCTCTTCTGTTCTTAAATGATTCAGTCATCTAATTAGCTGACCATGTGATAAAAACAGAACTATTTATTTTAGCCCTGCAACTAACAGATTGAGTGGAAATAATTTGACACTCCACCTGTCGGTTATGGGCAGTTATTTTTTTTATGAACACGATAAAAATTAATTTTTAATAGGACATTTTATTATTATAACATATAACGTTGAAATTTTTGTCAGCAATGGCAGACTTACGCCAGCAAGTTTTCGAAATAAGGGCTGGCACTTTTTGTACACCCTTATCCAAATTCAACGGCACTTTAGATCAAACTTTTAACTATTGTTTCGGCACTGAAAGGGTTAAATTCATTGACATTCTTCTTCTTCAAGTGCCGTCTCCGCGTCGGAGGTTGGCGATCATCATTGCTATTCTAACTTTCGAAACAGCTGCTCGGAACAGTGACGTGGAGTTGAGACCAAACCAATCTCTCAAATTCTTCAGCCAGGACGCTTTCCTTCTACCCGGCCGGCGCTTTCCTGCTATCTTTCCTTCCATTATCAGCTGAAGAAGTCTGTATTTCCCGTTTCGAAGAACATGGCCGAAGTACTGCAGTTTTCGTCGCTTGATGTCGTATAGCAGTTCCATCTCCTTGCCCATCCGAGTCAGTACGTCCGTGTTTCGTACTCTGTCGGTCCACGATATACGGAGCATGCGGCGGTATAGCCACATCTCAAACGCCTCCAGCCTCCTTTCTAGAAGTTTCGTTAGTGTCCATCCTTCCTGCCCATAAAGAAGTACAGGAAGTACGTAGCACCTCAGAATTCGGAGCCTCGTGTTGAGACTAAGATCACGCTGGCACAATAGATGTTTTAGTTTCGTGAACACCGCTCTGGCTTGCTCAATACGCACTTTAACTTCCTGACCGTAGTCCCATTTGTCATTTAGGCAGCACCCAAGGTATTTGTACGTGTGCACCTGTTCAATGGCGGAGCCAGCGAGTGTGATTCCTGCGTTGACCTCCTCTTCACCGATCACCATGAACTTGGTTTTACGTATATTCATCCGTAGTCCGTATGCATTAGATCAAACTTTAGATCAAACTTTTAACTATTGTTTCGGGCACTGAAAGGGTTAAATTCATTGACATTAATATTTCATTAATAAAACAATTTTCGTTTGCTTAAATTTCGTTTTATTTAAAGTTTATTGGTAATTAATGGTAATTTAAAATAGTTTTTGTAATCTAATTTTTTTTCCTTAACAACTAAGATTATTTACAATCAGTTTAATAAAAGAAAACTCTTAAAAAAAATTCGCTTTGGGAGTAACAGCTCCTAAATATTTAATTTTTTCTAAATATTAATATTTTATGCAGTTAACAATGTGCGTTTTATGTGCGTCTGTTTTGATTTTAAATAAAGCAAAATTTCAATATCTATTATTCATTTTTTTCTTGAGTAATTCACATGAATCTTTTTAGAATTAAATTTTCTACAAATTTGTTTAAGAAAAAATACACCTTCATTTACCATTTATGGAAGTAATCTTACGTTAAACACCAAAAAAGTATTATTTCTTTGCACCAATTCTTGTGTTTTACGTAAGATATCTCTGAAAGTATTGCATTTACAGCTCTGGAACCCAGTACATTCATATTGGTATACCAACGTGTGCCAGTTACAATGTATTTTACTTTCTCTTGCCTATATAGGAAGGAAAATATTGTTTTCATATCGATTTTAAGAAATCCACTCTTCACCGGATATACACGTAAACAGACCGCTGAACCCACCAAAAAATGTTTTTAGCGATTGGTGTGTGTGTGTACGCGCGTGCGTGCGTGCGTGTCCAAAATACAGTCAAACTTGGTTAAAACGATCACGGTTACAACGAATTCACGGTTAAAATGAACAAGTCAGATAGTTTGATTTGATTTTACTTAATTCTTATGATTGGTTTTCACGTTTAATACGAATGCGTATAACGGATATAACGAACCTAACAGTGTGATAGAAATAGGAAATATCGGAATCAGATACGTATGATTTTTGTAACAGGTAGTCCACGATATTGACAACACAAACACTTTCACCGTTTTCTTAGAACAGACACCACTGTACGCAGTATGAATAGGGTGTACCTACCTGGTTTTCCCATTGTTCACTTTGTACTAAGTTCAGTACTACAGTATGTACATACACAATTTTACTGTAATTGGATGGCGGTCAGCGACCCTTGTGACTTGTACGCCTAAATTTATTGACCACAAAAATATTTTCTTTCACTTCTTAGAATCGCACTAGTACAGTATGTTCAGTTCTTTCCTTTTGTTCCTCCACTTATAGATAGCCATTATAGGCTATGAATAGGCATAGGCCCACATGTGTCACCTGACCGACTCTCAACAATCAGTTTTACACTGATCGACTCTAGTTCAATACATACTGTATGTACCGTACTACAGTTTGTTTCTTAAAACTCGAGTTTACTACAGTATACGCACACTGTACTGTATTGCATTGTAGTGTGTCGTAGTATCGTTCAGTTAAAGTGGTGTATTATTGCAGCGCTGTACTGTGACTTCAGTTTTTAAAATGTCAAAGCGTAAAAATTTTTCAGTTTCTGAAAAAGTGCAAGTGATCCGCGAATTACAAAATGGATCGTCTAATTTATCTGTGTCAAAAAAATACGGATTATCAGCATCCACGACATCTACAATTTGGAAAAATCGGGACACTATACTGTTAGCCTTCGCAAATAATCAGACAAATTGTAAAAAAATTAAAAAATGTGAAAAAAGTGACATTGACACAGCTCTTCTTTCTTGGTTTAAAATGCAATCGTCCCGTGGTTTACCAATTAGTGGAACACTATTAAAGGTTCAAGCTGAAAAGTTTGCCATACAGTTAGGGTACAAGGACTTTGTGTGCAACAATGGATGGTTGGATCGCTTTAAAAACAGGAACAATATCGTGTACGGAAAAATAAGTGGTGAAGCATCTGCGATTGATCAAACTGTAGTCAACGATTGGTTAAAAACTGTGTGGCCGGATATAAGGCGGGATTATAGTGATAGCAACATATATAATGCGGATGAAACAGGTGTCTTTTACGACATAACGCCTGATAAAACGTTAAAGTTTAAAGGTGAAAAATGTGTGGGTGGTAAGTTTGTTAAAAACAGACTTACAGTTTTAGTATGCGCTAATATGACCGGCACCGATAAGAGAAAGCTCCTGGTAATAGGAAAGTCGCAAAAGCCAAGGTGTTTTAGAAATGTGAAATGTCTTCCCGTTAATTACGTTGCTAATAAAAAGGCGTGGATGAAGGCTAGTATTTTTGAAAAAGAAATCAGGCAGTGGGATGAATCACTGAGAAAAGAGAGAAAAAATATTTTGCTTTTGATTGATAACTGTCCGGCTCACCCTACATTGCAGAATTTAACAAACATAAAAATGGGTTTCTTGCCTGCAAATTGTACGTCTGTGTTACAGCCAATGGATCAAGGGGTAATTAGAAGTTTCAAATGTAACTATCGCCGACTGTTGGTCTTAAATTTAATTGAAAAAATTATCAGTTCCGATAAAACTGTTTATGATGCCAAAGTTTCCGTGCTCGAAGCAATTCGTCTTTTCAGCGATGCATGGGAAAATGTGACAGAAAACACGATACGCAACTGCTTTAAAAAACCAGGACTTGCAACATTTCCAAATGACAGTGAAGATCCTGAGGACTACTTACCTTTATCACAATGGCTTAAGTCAAGAAATGTCAAGAGCGATTGCCGATTTTTGGATGTAATAGTAGACGATTTTGTGGATATAGATACTGAAGTAGTGACTTCAGGGATTCCGACCGATGATGAAATCTTAAGTAATGTTTCCACTATCGTTCAAGAAAGCAGTGACTCCGAATCCGATGACAACGCACGTATCATTAAAACCACTTCGTGGAAAGATGCAGAAGATGCTTTGGAACTTCTTTCTGGATTTCTGGAATCTAAAGGTAACTCTAAAGAAGAAACGTTCCAGCAACTGAGTGTTTTGAGGAACAGTTTTAGACAATTGAAGTACTCAAAGAAAACAACTCAAACAACAATAGACAATTTTTTTATGCCGTAACTTGAGTTTTACTCCATCATACATACTACTTATAAGTTTTTGCAATTTTTTATTTATTTTTAAATAAAAAATATATATTTTATTTGTAAAAAAATTAATTTTAGATAAATATAAATATTTCTTTGTTCAAATATTAGGTCTCTCTATTAATATAGCGTTTAATGATTAGTACTGTATCTAAAAATTCCATTGTTTTCTTGTACGTAATATGTAAGCACCCCTTATATTTCACGTCACGGTTATTGCGAATAACGGATTTAACGAACGAATTTACTTGCTCCCGTGGAATTCGTTTTAACCGAGTTTGACTGTATCTCAAGAACGGAACATCGTACAAAGTTGAAACTTGAAACTTAAGTTACATACCACTAGAGAACCAACCCTACATGAACATTTTCATCAAAATCGGTCAACCGAAAGTAGTAAATTATTCGTGTCATTTTTCACTTTTTTGCAATTTTCTCATAAACGGCTAATAAGATTTTCTTTAAAATCGCCTCATTAAGTACATTTGTTTGCTCTACAAGATTGGGTAGAGACGCCTAGTCTGCTGAAATTCTTGGAGAGGCTGTTCTCTCGTAGAAAAAAACGGTTTGTTTAAGATTTCAGCCTTTATATGCATTTTAGCGCAAAAGTGTATATTACTAAAGTTGTTGACAATTTAAAAATCTACAACTGTTATTTCAAACATGTTTTTGTATAACGCTTAGTTTAGCGGTAATTAGTGATTTCCTTTTGTTTTTTTCATGAAAATCTGTAAAAACTGGATTTTTTAAGATTTCGGCCGTAGTATCCATTTTACGACAAAAATGCTTCCAATCAAACTCATTGGAAATTAAAAGATCTACAATTTTTTTTTGTTCACGAATTGACCTGCTATGGATCACGTTACCAAGTTGTTCCTCTGGCCTACTGTATTTGCCAGCTTCCCTTGCGTTCGACCCATAACGCCTTCATTCTCGCGCTTTGTTGCTGTCTCCTCTCCTCTGACCATTCGCTGCCATTGCCCCGGCGCATCCTCCTGCTCTCGATCGCCCCAGATTCCCTTATCACTGCCCTACAGTGCTCTCTGTCCTGTGTGTCCCGCGGTGTTAATCCTATCTGTTCCAGATCCAGTTTAGTTTCTTTGGCCCATGTGTAGTTCTTCTTCCCCCGGTTTACAAAGTCGAATACCTGTTTGACCAATCTATTGTTACTCATCCTGCTGAGATGCCCAAAGAATGCCAGTCTGCGCTTCCTCATCCGTGAGACGATGCTCTCTGAGAATTTATACACGTCTTGGTTGTGCTGCAGTCTCCATCCCTCCGTGGTCATCCTGCCCCCCATTATCTTCCGTATTATCTTCCTGTCCAATCTTTCAATCTTCCTGAGGCCCCTATTGAGAAGCAGCGTTTCACTGGCGTACAGTGCTTCGGGTTGGATTGCCGTGTGATAGTGTCGCTTCTTAGCATTTTTGGAGATGCACTTCTTGCTGTATACGCTTCGTGTTGTCCTAAATGCGTTCCACATTTTCCGTATTCTTTCCTCTATCCCGGGCTTATCCAGACCGCTTGTGTGGATGTGTTCTCCCAGATACTTAAACGATTCGACCTGTTGCAATGTTCCTATGTTAGTCTCGATGTCCTCTTGTGTTTTGTGGCTTGTTATGAACTTTGTTTTTTCTGCCGATATATATAAACCCACTGTGTTGGCCACTTCCTCCAGTAGGTTAACCCCCTGTGCTGCCTCCTCCAGAGTGTCGGTTATTATGGCGAAGTCGTCCGCGAAAGCCAGGCAATCTATTGTGAGTCCCTGTTTCGTATATCCTAGATATATTGGCTCTATTGCCTAGTTTAACGTGAAAGAGTGATTTTCCGTATTATTAAGCCAAAGTAAGGTTGGTTTTCATTTTCCATCATTCACTCATGATTAAAATTAGCTTAGGTTTTTTGAGGTTAGTTTTTTGTTTATTTATAATGTTTAATTACTAATGTTAGGTTATATCGTTCATTATTTGCGTCGGCAAGAGTTAAAAGTATAGTTGTTCTTAACAACAGTTGGCAGACCTGCCTGTACTGCACATAACCATTTAGCCTATAGTACATAATTCTAACTATTTCTTGGAAACTTTATTTATTGTTTTTATTATTTAAGTTAATATTTTTCATTTCTGCCCATAACAGACAGGTGGAGTGTCAAATTATTTACTCTCAATCTGTTCATTGCTGGGCTAAAATAAATAGTTCTGTTTTTTATCACATGGTCAGCCAATTAAATGACTGAATCATTTAAGAACAGAAGAGGTACAGGTGTAAAAGACACTAATCAGAGTTTTTTCTTCTGAAAGTAATGAATTTCATTATACAGTTGGACCCTGTGGTGAATGAAGTGAAGGTGTCATTTGCAGAGTGGAAAATATGTGCTTTTCAGAGGGCCCGGCAGGGTGATAAGCGTACTTTTCCACTCAGTGAGTGTTGGCAATGGTAAACCACCTCACTCCTTATTTTACTTAGTAAAACCTCTACAGGTTCAAACCAGCTTTTCAGCTGATGACCTAAACAACAACAATATTTTGAAAATCGTGATCCTCCTCGAAAATACATTCTTTTTAGATATTGTCACAACATTTATTAATAAATACTATGAAAGTATTACACACACGGTATAACTGATGCGATATTTTTTCTTTCAGATTGTTCTAGACGCAAAAAATGGCGTTGAATTTATTTTGGAATTTTGGAGTCATCTTGTTTGTAATTGCACTTTTTATAGTAAGTACTTTTATTTCAATCAATTAACTAAAATTATTTTGAATTTTCGTACATGGCTGTTATGAATAAAGGAGAAGATAGGAATATGAGATAGGGTAGAAATATGAGATACCGTGGTATTCGTTTTTGTATTATCTCGTGAAAAGGTTTACGGGCCGTTCTTCTTTCCCGAAGTGTCAGTAACCGGAGTAATTTATCTGGACATGTTAAACGAATGTTTAATGCCTCAAATCCAGGAAGATAGTGATAACTTCATTTTTTTACAATATAGAGCTCCGCCTCACTGGCACTTACAGGTCAGAAATTATCTTGATGAACGTCTTCCTAGACGATGGATCGGCCGTGCAAGTGAGGAAACCATTGTGTTTACGCCGTGGCCACCTCGTAGTGCAGACTTAACGCCCTGCGACTTTTTCTTATGGGGTTATGTAAAAGACAAATTTTTGTACCACCGCTTCCTGTATATATCTATGATCTAAAACAACGTATCGCAAATGCTCTTGCCACAGTTGACCGTGGCAAGTGGTTGTTCCCGCGTGTGGGAAGAATTCGGCTACCGTGTTAAAATCTGTCGTGTTACAAATGGTGCACACATTGAACATGTGTAAATATTTTCAATAAAAACTTAATGAATTCTTCTACACAATCATGTAAGTAATACCTAACCTAATAATCATGTATGTATTACCTTAACTTTTCAAAAATAAATTTTCTTTGACTGTTTCGTTGACTGCTATGTGACCCAAATATGTGTCATAGTTGTCTTTAAAAATGGGCCACTTGCATCAAAAATGAGTCACAGAACATGAATTATTTTTGAGCTGTGTAATGTGGTTTGAAAAGCTACGGCTTCAGAAAGACATTGTACACTTACGACAGTTCAAATAGTTGGCCTTTTTCAAATAATAGGATATTGCGTATACAGATAGTTTTCCTTGTTGTCCTCTACTAGAATGGTGCTATTATTTGTAATTTTATAATTTCTTTTGCTTATTTTGGTTGATTGAAATAGTCTAGAACTTTGTAACCCAGTTGTTTATTACATTTTTTATTGTGACACAAAAAGGGACCATATGGCTCTGAGATGTAGAATCATTCCAGCAGGCCATGTTACTCAAATGTTTATCACAACATTATTTTACAAAAAAAAAATAGTTCTTATTAAATAAATTAGACCAACAATCAACCAATAAATCTAGACCAACCCACCGGGTTGGTCTAGAGGTAAAGTCGTCCCCATAATCAGCTGTTTAACAGCTGATTTTCGGAGACGAAGGTTCCTGGTTCAAATCCTAGTAAAGGTGGTTACTTTTATACGGATTTGAATACTAGACAGTGGTTGCCGGTGTACTTTGATGGTTGGGGTTTAATTAACCATACTCTCTCAGGAATGGTCGGCCTGGGTCTGTACAATACACCTCATTTTACACGTCATACACATCATCCTCATCTCATTGCGTCATGGGGTTGCTTATTGTTCTAAATTGAACAGATTGCAACGTACACAAATAGGAATAAAAAAATTAAAAAAATTAAGTAACATAAGAAGAAAACTGAATAAAATGTGAAAAAAGTACGATGGCCCAGCTGTAAGTGTCACAAAATTTTGTGTGGCAGTCAACGTGTTAAGCTATCAAAACTGCCTATTTCATTTATAATCACCCTGTATTATAAACATATTTTAAATATTTTACTTGAGAAACTATAAATATGGCAAAATGTGGTTAACAGAAGATGCAAATGCACGGTAGTAAAATGTAGTGTCTCACAGTCAGATTTCTCTTCCATGCCTCACAGACCATCAATACGCTAAAGGCATTCTTGCGACTCACGATCTATAAATAAAATTGATCTACCTTTAATAATATTATACAGTATAATCTCGGTAGTCCGGCCGTGCAGTAGTCCGGCACCTCCAGTAATCCGGCCCTTAAAATATTAGACCTAAAAGTATGAACCTCACCCTGGACAGATTTTAGTGAAAGATTTAAATTGAATTATTAACAAAATCAACTCTGACCTAATTACGGCGCATTTAATATATAACATGTATGTTTAGGATTTGATTAAAAAAATGAATAAGCAGACATTAATTATTGTTAAATGGAATAATTTTTGGCCTTTTATTCAAAACCCAGAACTGGGCTATACTCTTATTCTCCATGCTGAATTGACAACGAAAAATAATTCTCAGAACACGAGTATCCCTACACCGCACTAGACGATGTCAATAGCCGATAATAATGATGTTTAGTACAATGACTCAGCAAACCTTTTTTAATTAGTTTATTTAATTTAAAATCACATGGAAATCAATGCTTATTCATTTTTTGTTTAAATTTATAATTTATAGTTCCAAATTCCAACATATCCAGTAATCCGGCATTTTCAGTCATCCGGCACCCTCTCTATCCTGAACAGGTTGGACTACTGTAGTATGGGAAACTATAATTGGGTCACCCATTCAAAATATCTTATCCATCACAGTTCATGAACCCACCGGGTTGGTCTAGAGGTAAAGTCGTCGCCAAAATCAGCTGTTTAACAGCTGATTTTCGGAGACGAAGGTTCCTGGTTCAAATCCTAGTAAAGGTAGTTACTTTTATACGGATCTGAATACTAGACAGTGGTTACCGGTGTACTTTGATGGTTGGGGTTTAATTAACTATACTCTATCAGGTCGGACTGGGTCTGTACAAGACTACACCTCATTTACACGTCATACACATCATCCTCATCTCATTGGGTCATGGGGTTGCTTATTGTTCTCAATTGAACAGATTACAACGTACACAAATTAGGAATTAAAAAAAAATCAGAGTTCACTGTCCTTGTTCAACACACACTCTACCCTATACAATACACAGTTGTTTCTTACAGTAAACAACCTTTTACTTTTACATCAACCACTTTCAAAATAATGTTATAGTCCATTCGAAACAGCATGATAGTATTACTTAAATGGAATAAATAACAGAGGGAGTTTTTTAATGTGCGCATGCGTCAGTGCTACCACTTAGAATAATAAGAATAATTAAAAGGGAAATTTTATTTTTGAAAAGGGACTTTTTATTCAGAAAAGTTACCACCATTTAGAGTTTTACTATCATGCTATTTTGAATGAACTGTACAATTTGTTAATATTCCAGGATAATGGTACCAGTTTTCGCAGCAGCACAAGAAAAAAACCCACTTATCCCAGCATCACAGGAAAACCATTTGTGGAATCTCCAAAGTCGGTGAGTAAATCCAATATAGATAGATTTTTAATTGACTTTTTAATTTGAATTGATTTTATTTTCTCTTGCCTATATGAATGAATATATAGGAAGGAAAGTATTGTTTTCATGTTGATTTTTTGAAATTGAGTTTTCACCTTATACACGTTTTCAGACCTACTGAAACTAAAAAACATGTTTTTTTAAAACCACTTGTTGGAAAACCACTTGTTGGAAAACCACTTGTGGAATCTCCACGTTTGGTGAGTAAACCCAATATAGATAGATTATTAATTAACTTTTAATTTAAATTGATTTTATTTTCTCTTGCCTATATGAATGAATATATAGGAAGGAAAGTATTGATTTCATGTCAATTTTTTTGAAATTGAGTTTTCACCTTATACACGTTTTCAGACCTACTGAAACCAAAAAACATGTTTTTTTTAGCGATTGGCCTGTGTGTGTGTGTGTGTGTGTGTGTGTGTGTGTGTGTGTGTGTGTGTGTGTGTGTGTGTGTGTGTGTGTGTGTGTGTGTGAACACAATATATCACAAACTGAACATTGTACGAAGTTGAAACTTAAAGCTTAACTTAGATACCATTAGAGGACCCGACACGCACATTTTCATCAAAATCGGTCAACCGGAAGTAGTAGTTTATTCGTGTCATTTTTCTTCTTTTTTGCGATTTTCTCAAAAACGGCTCGTACGATTTTTTTTAAATCGCCCCTTTCACTAACTTTTTATGCTCTACAAGATAGGGTAGGCGCCATGTTTGCTGAAATTCTTAGAAAGACTGTTCTCTCGTAGACAAAAATGGTTTTTATATGATTGCGGCCTTAATACGCATTTCAGCGCAAATGTGTCTATTATAAAAGCTGGAGACAATGTAAAAATCTACAACTTTCTTCTTAAACATTTTTTTGTATAACGCTTAGTTTAGCGATAATTAGTGATTTTCTGTTTTTTTTCCGTGAAAATGTAAAAAAAAAGATTTTTTTAAAGTTTCGGCCTTAGTAGCCTATGCATTTTACGCAAAATTGTACAATCAAATTTATAGGAAATTAAAAGATCTACAACTTTTATTTAAAGTATTTTTCTCTACAGAGCCTTGTTTAGCGTCAGAGTGATTTTCTGTGCCAAACTAAGTTTGGTTTTCATTTTGCGTCATTCACTCATGATTAAAATAAGATTATGTTTTTTGAGATTAGTTTTTTGTTTATTATGAATGTTAGATCTTAATGTTCATTATTTACATTGGCAATCGAAAGTCGTGTGAGTGTTTCACACCAGATTTTTTTTTTTTTTTTTTTTTTTTTTTTTTTTTTTTTTTTTTTTTTATTGACATCTATCATTTTCCTTTGTCCGTCCGTCAAATCCAGATGTAAGAAACTACAAATAATAGCGACTTGTGGTTTTCGGATTCGTAATCTACACATAAAGTTAGTGAGCCTGTACTGAGTTTGAAGTTCCGGTTTTGACCAAATGTAGCCCAAAACCGGAATTCAAGAAATCAAAGTCGGAATATGGAAACAAAAACAGTGTCATTCGATTCCTCTTAAAGGGCAGATCCAGAAATAATTGAGTTTAAAGTTCCGGTTTTGACCAAAAGTGGCCCAAAACCGGAAGTCAAAAAATCAGAGTCGGAATTTGGAATCAAAAATAGTGTCATTTTATTCCTTTTAAAGGGCAAATACAGAAATAATTGAGTTTGAAGTTCCGGTTTTGACTAAAAGTGGCCCAAAACCGAAAGTCAAGAAATCAAAGTCTGAATTTGAAAACTAAAATAGTGTCATTTGATTCCTTTTAAAGGGCAGATACAGAAAGAATTGAGTTTGAAGTTTCGGTTTTGATCAAAAGTGCCCCAAAACCGGAAGTCAAGAAATTAAAGTCGAAATTCGGAAACAAAATTAGTGTCATTTGATTCCTTTTAAAGGGCAGATACAGAAAGAATTCAGTTTGAAGTTTCGGTTTTGACCAAAAGTGGCCCAAAACCGGAAGTCAAGAAATTAAAGTCGGAATTTGGAAACAAAAATAGTGTCATTTGATTCCTCTTAAAAAGTAGCTTTCTCACTTACCTTTTTTCCTCAGCTTTCTTACGAAAGCTTATTGGGTTTGACCTCATTGTGAAGAAGGATAACCCCAGTTAAGTGAACGAGTAACCTGATTTCTCAGGCTGACTCCTTAGAAAAAAATTGTCACTAGCCATGAGACGTACGTCTCATGAAAGGGATTTTTGTTAAAATTATAATACTTCAGTTATACTGATTTTAGATTTAGAACTAAATTTTTTACAATTTTTCAGGACAATATTTTTGTAGTTTTAGAAACGAAATAGAAGGACATGAAGTTACAAATTTTGATTGGTTGATTGTTAATACAGTTGTCCAGTACAGCCTCTCTTAGTTTGCTCCTAATGTAAACAAATAATGACGTCACTGAGCATGCGCATTATATCAAAATTTGTACACGCTGATTAAAAATTAACAACAAAATACTTTCAAAAGTATTTAAATACAAAATACTTTTAAAAGTATTTTTATAAATGAAATTGTTAAGCTTACATATTATTAAGATAAATGATGATTACATGTATTCGCTGTTATTTGCTGATGACCAGGTAATAATGGCGGGAGATGATCACGATATTGAATACATGATGAGAAACCTGGCTGAGACTTATGAGCAAAATGGGATGAAGATTAACTACCAAAAAACCAAATATTTAGTGGTAGCAGGGCAGGCAAGAAATCTGCAGATATATGGACACACTATTCATGTATGTGATCAATATAAATACCTGGGAAGTGTAATAACGTCGGAAGGAAACTCTAGGAAAGAAATAACAAACAGGATTGGACAGGCTAGACAGGCAACACAAAAATTAAACCCGGTACTCTGGTCAAAAAGTATCAGGAATAGCACAAAAGTTCGTCTATATAATACTGTTGTGCAAAGTATTTTGACATATGGATCAGAAACCTGGGAGATGACCAAGAGAGATCAGCAGAAAATAAATGCGGTAGAAATGGACTTCTTACGCAGAAGTTGTCTGGTTTCTAGGGTAGACCGGGTTAGAAACACCGAAATTAGAGCTCGTACACAAAAACAAGACACCACAATGGAGGAAATCGAAAAACGACGTCTGGTATGGCTGGGACATGTGCAAAGAATGGGAGATGAGAGATGGCCAAAGAAAATAATAAACTGGACCCCTTGGGGACGAAATAAGCGTGGTAGACCACCTGAAGCATGGATAAAGCAAGTATCGAAAGATATGCATGCTAGACAATTGGAGGGAGGAGACTGGATGGATAGAGAGGGGTGGCGTATGGGATGCGAGAGACGGCCAGAGCTGTAGAATAACTCGCTTGATATATATAAATTGTTAAGCTTACATCATATGACTGATGTTTTTAGTACTTTAAGTAGTTATAATTTAAAAAATAGTTAACTTAATAGGAATAGGACATCCATAAAGTCTCAGACTGTAGCGTGCACCCTGTAGTAGGTGGCTTTTGTTTGTTGACAGAAGGAGGAGGAGGAGCAAACTAAGAACGGCTCAACTGTAGATTAAGTCAGAGCTCCAGTCCAAGAGGTTTTACTTGGTAAACAAGCAGTGAAGTGGTTTACAATTGCCTTTCTCACTGTGTTGAAAAGTGTCCCAGTATTTCCAGAAAAAAAAATTAAACAAACTGTTTTCAGATCCGGCCACTCCAAAATTCTTTATTTAAATTTCGTTATATAAATATTTTAAAACTTTGTTAAAATTTTTAAAATCGTTAAAAATGATTAAAACTTTTAAAATGTTTTAAATTCTTAAAAACTTAAACACACCAATCTTCTGAAATTATGTTTTTCCTTTTAACAATATTATTTCTAAATTGCAAAATATTTCAATATTTTTGTTGCTTTAAAATTCGTAAATACGTTTCCACTCTTTTTAAAAGGATTAAAAAAAATGGAAGGAAACCAACAATCCTTTTTTTTGTGTGATTAAAAAAGGAAAGTTCTTTTTTATCTTATTTAAATGTTTTGAAATTATTTCATGTTCTTTTTATCTTCTCACATCTGTCGGTAGTAAATCATCTGTTGTTTATTTACGTTATGTTTACGTTACGTATGAAAGTATTTAGTTTGTGTTGTGTGTGTACGTATGTTTAAATGTAGTTGTGTTTAAAAATGTGTACTCACATTACAATCGTATGCTTTTCAGCTTGCCAGGCCCTCTGAAAAGCACATATTTTCTACCCTACAAATGACACCTTCACTTCATTCACCAAAAGGTCTGGCTGTGGAGATAACTCTACAATGCTTTTCAAGGTTAATGAGCTCTGTTGTTGGCGCGTTTAGACCAATCACAACGTTTACCGCCGTTGTCAGATTGTACAAATGGTTTCAATTCTTATTGAAAAACCAAAAAAATCTGGTGTGAAACACTCACACAACTTTCTCTTGCCAATGCAAATAATTGACAATAAAATTTAACATTAGTAATAAAACATTAGAAATAAACAAAAACTAACCTCTAAATATAACCTTATTTTACTAATGACTGGAAGACGCAAAATGAAAATCAACCTCAGTTAGGCTTAAAAATATAGAAAATCACTCTTTCACGCTAAAGTAGGCTCTGTAGAGAAAAATGCTTAAAATAAAAGTTGTAGATCTTTTAATTTTCTATAAATTTTATTAACAACACTTTTGGCATAAAATGAATATTAAGACCGAAATCTTTAAAAAAAAGTTTTTTCACACGTTTTCGTGAGAAAAAAACCAGAAAATCGCTAATTACCGCTAAACTAAGCGTTATACAAAAAAATGTTTGAAATAAAAGTTGTAGAATTTTAAATTCTCTACATTTTTTATTATATAAATTTTTGCTCTAAATTGCATATTAAAGCCGTAATCTTAAAAAAACTATGTTTTTACGTGAAAACAGCCTCACCCAGAATTTCAGCAAACATGACGCCTACCCTATCTTGTAGAGAATAAAAAATTAAGTAAACCAGGCGATTTTAAAAAAAATCGTAGGACTAGTTTTTGAGAAAATCGCAAAAAAGTGAAAAATGTACGAATAAACTACTACTTCCGTTTGACCGATTTTGATGAAAATGTTCGTGTCGGGTCCGATAGTGGTATGTAACTTAAGTTTCAAGTTCGTACGATTTTCCGTTCTTGAGATATTTTGTATACACACACACACACACACACACACACACAGACCAATCGCTAAAAACATGTTTTTTGGGTTCAGGGGGTCTGAAAACGTATAGATCCGGTGAAAACTCGATTTCTAAAAATCGACATGAAAACAATACTTTCCTTCCTATACGAGATTCATATAGGCAAGAGAAAGTAAAAATAGGTGACGAAATATATAACAGAGCTACGAGAGTAAGTATTGGCAAGTGATTGGCTAGCTATGAAGTGGGTAGGGGACAATGCATCCGTTCAGAGCTCATCAACCCTGAAAAATAGTATAAATAGTGTCACAGTACACCCCTAACTTGTCTGTTTTTAAATGTTTTAGTGTTATAATTGAGTGGCCATGTGATAAGAAACAGAACTATTTTTTGTAGCCCTGCAACTAGCAGATTGTGTGCAAATAACTCAACACGCTACATGTTTATTTACCATGTTGTTGTTGTTTAGGTCAACAGCCGAAAGGCTGGTTTGAACTTCTAGAGGTTTTACTAAGTAAAACGAGGAGTGAGGTGGTTTACCAATGCCTTCCTCACTGAATGGAAAATTATGCTTATCAGCATGCCGGGCCCTCTGATTTTCCACTCTGTAAATGACACCTTCACTTCATTCACCACAGGGTCCAACTGTATAATGAAATTCATTACTTTCAGAGGAGATAACTCTGATTAGTGTCTTTTACACCTGTACCTCTTCTGTTCTTAAATGATTCAGTCATTTAATTGGCTGACCATGTGATAAGAAACAGAACTATTTATTTTAGCCCCGCAACGAACAGATTGAGTGTAAATAATTTGACACTCCACCTGTCTGTTATGGGCAGTTATTTACCATAAAAATGTATAAGTAACTTATATCAATTTTTTTGTTTTTAATGGAAGTTTGTATAACGTATTATTTTTTCAGTCTCCTGCAGCCTCAGAAGAAGATATTAATGAGTCGAACAATACGAAAATTCCTGATCTATCAAACGACCCTGTGAGCATTGAAACATTATTTATTTTTCATATTTTTAATTTTTCTCTTCTTCTTCGTCTTCTTTTTTTCTTACTACTAAGGATTAGGCATAAGCCTGGAGCGAACTCACAAACCATCCTGTACGTCTACACAAACACCGTACATCTCGACTACTGCCATCTTCTTCGAGGTCTTCCCACCTCCCTTCTTCCAACTGGAACATATTCCATCACTTTTAGAGGTAATCTCCTCTGGCATCCGTTCCAAATGTTGCCTCCATTGATTCCGGTACTCCTCCACTTTTCCATTCAAGCTAAATACACCCAATTTGGATCTAATTTCCTCGTTATGTATTAGGATCCAGCCTCGAGCAGCCCTTCACCCTTCTTAAAAACCTCATTTCAGCTGCTTGGATCCTACTTTCTTGGCGTTTCGTGGTAACCCATGACTCACTTCCATAAAGAAGGACTGAGGCTGCCATTACCTTGTCTAATTTTTGTATTTTCCTTTTACATAAGCGCTGCAAGAAATCAAGGTTCAAGTTCACCTATTAAATATAACACCTAACCGCCGTTCACCAAACATTTTTACCTTTTTCTGCTCACTTTCGGTTCAATTCTGGTCATGATACGGGAAAATAAATTACTAGCCGATTCGAAGTCAATTTGAAGGGAAGATGGCCGGTTCGCTCAAAAATTATGCTTGGCAACCGAACTATGGAACAAATTCGAGACTTTAAATATTTAGGATGCAAGATTTCCTATGACAAAGATGATGACGTGAGTGGAAAAACTGGCCAAATTCAGCGCTGTGTGTGGTTCTGTTCGCAGGACAATAGGAGAGAAAACGAGAAAGGACACTCAAATGAAATTTTGTAGAGCAATGGCTGTACCACTCATAACATATGGGAGTGAAAAATGGGTGTCATTAGAGAGGAATGAATCTCGTATCCAGGCTGCTGAAATGAGATTTTTTCGGGGAGTAAAAAGGTTGTACCCGGTTAAATAGAGTACGTAACGAAGTTATACGCGCCCAGATAAATGTTCAATCACTGTGGGAAACGTTAAGAAGACCCACCGGGTTGGTCTAGAGGTAAAGTCGTCGCCAAAACCAGCTGTTTAACAGCTGATTTTTGGAGACAAAGGTTCCTGGTTCAAATCCTAGTAAAGTTATGTCACCGGATCACAACATTAAGTGGCAAACCTTATTTGTTTGGTGGCCCTGAAAAGGGCCGTTTAAGCGGTGGTCGTCTTGGAGAGGCGTCGGTCGTAGTCGTCGTGGCGGTCGAGGAGCTGGGTGACACGGCATGTCGTCGTCCAGCGGAGACGTCATCTTCTTCCCTCGCAGTAGTGCGTCGTTGGCTGCTTCGTCGGGTCCGGTGATCGTAAGGCTCGGTCGAGGGACCGCTGTGGGCATCGCTCGCGTCAGCGGGCGATGACGGTCCGGTCGACGGCTTACGGTGACGGGTCGGTGAGCGGAAGCATCATCTTTTCTCTTGCGGGGTCGTCGATTAACCTTCGCTGGAGTCCGGCAGCTGTGTGCCGTGGTGGACGTCTTGTCGATGCTGTCTGGTGGAAGTGAATCCCTCGGTGTCTGGATCGGAACTGAATCTCTGCTCAGTGCAGCGCTCTTTATATAGTTGCCGAGAACGCTGAGGTAGAGGGCGGCGACTGGCTCGACCTTGATGACAAAGGCCTCTGTCGGTGCGCAGTCGAAAGGTTTGTCGGGATGCCGTCAAAGAGCCTACCGCGCCGACAAAGGCCGGAAGAAGTATTGAAGGCCGGCAACACAGTAAATGATTAATTAGATGGGGTGGCGGTGACAGTTAGTTACTTTTATACGGATTCGCATGCTAGACGGCGGTTACCGGTGTACTTTGATGATTGGGGTTCAATTAACCATACTCTCTCAGCAATGGTCGACCTGAGTCTGTACAAAACTACACCTCATTTACACGTCATACACATCATCTGCATCTCATTAGGTCATGGGGTTGCTTATTGTTCTGAATTGAACAGATTCCAACGTACACATATTAGGAATTTAAAAAAACCGTTAAAATTATATAAGAGAAACTGGTCCAATCATTTACTTCGCATGCCAGTTCACATGTGCTAATACAGTTGTTAATACAGTTGCTAATACAGACTTCTTCTACGAGCATGGAAATGTAAACCTAGAGGAAAGCGAGGCTTGGCAAGACCTAAAAAGAGATGGTGCCAGAACAGGCCATTGCGTCTAATCCTTGACAGATGATGATGATGATGAATTCAAAGTAGCCTACAGGAGCGTAAAACACAACATGAGTAATAACAATTATGAATATTACAACCAATTATTATAACAAGTGAGTTATATAAATGTCACCGCCACCCCATCTAATTAATCATTTACTGTGTTGCCGGCCTTCAATAGTTCTCCCAGCCTTTGACGGCCCACCGACAAACCTTTCGGCTCTGCACCGACAGAGGCCTTTGTCATCAAGGCCAAGCCAGTAGTCGCCCTCTACCACAGCGCTCTCAGCGGCTATATAAAGAGCGCTGCACTGAGCCGAGTGACTCAATTCCGATCAAGACTCCGAGGGATTCACTTCCACCAGACAGCATCGACAAGACGTCCACCACGGCACACGGCTGCCGGACTCCAGCGAGGACTACACCGCAAGAGAGAAGATGATGCTTCCGCTCGCCGACCCGTCACCGTAAGCCGTTGACCGGTCCGTTATCGCCCGCTGACGCGAGCAATGCTCACAGCAATGCTCCCTCGACCGAGCCTTACGCCCACCGGACCCGACGAAGCAGCCATCGACGCACTACTGCGAGGGAAGAAGATGACATCTCCGCTGGACGACGACACGCCGTGTCGCCCAGCTCCTCGACCGCCACGACGACTACGACCACCGCTTAAACGGCCCTTTTCAGGGCCACCAAACAAATAAGGTTTGCCACTTAATGTCGCCATCCGGTGACAGTAAGTTACTTGTTATTAAGTGTTTTCGTTAACACGCCTGTACTTACATCCACTGTGCGTTTTTTATTTTAATTCATTCTTTCTCCATATCTTTAACAAAAATCGAGGTTTCACCGAGTTTTGCCTTAGTATGTACTTTACGACAAAAGTATATATATTAGACCTATCTAAAGTTTTAGAAAATAAAATCCTACAGCTTTTATTTCAAGCATTTCTTTCTACAGAACTTAATTCGGCGTCAATTAGTGAGTGATTTTCCGTATTTAAGTCGAAGAGAGATTGTTTTTTCATATAGCGTGCACCACCATCCACTAATTTTATTAAACTACTAAGACATTTTTATTAAAAAGGTATGCTATTAATTATACAATTATATGTACAAATGAAAAAACAAGTAATAAAATATGCAAAATAAAAGAATTTATTTACAATAAAATTCATATTTTATATATGTAGGCTATAATAATTTGTGTAATCAATTTTTACAGCCACAAGGGGACGCACAGGATTTAGTATTCGGCGCGTTGATACTGGCACTTCCAAAGATCAATGCATCACTAGACGAAAAACCAGTAAGCAAAATTTTTGTTTCTGATCACATATTCCTTTTTAGAGCATAATTACAGCACAAGAAAGTTGAAGCTTTTTAAGGCATTTTGTACCGGGGTTTGCACCATCTTGTAATCCTCTTTGCCTTTTCTTCCTCTTTCTTCTTTCTTCTTCTTTTTGTTGGCCTCTTGTACAGTAAAATTTATCGTATGCGGACGTGCTTTCGGCGTTACTCTCTCGGTTGGCGTCTCGCATGACGCTAACATTGTTTTCGTACTTTAAAAGGCTTATTCGTTTTAATGCTTGTATTAAAGTGTGCTTTGTTGTGTTCATTATTATTGTTTATGTACTTGAAAGTGTATCTTAACGTTCACCTATTCGGCAGTGTGACGTGTTCCAATCAATGTGTTTCTGCATCAACTTTCAACCAGGTAAGTACGTTCTGCTCATGATAATAGTTTACTGTACAATTGGTCAATACTCCTGTGTCTTCCTCTCCTTATTTTTACGTGTTCTATCACAAGTTTTTTTGGTCTTATGCACTGACCGCTATAAATGTGCATTGGTCCTCCTAAGGCTTAGTTTTGACACAAATTCCTTTCTTAAAATCAGCAAAACCATTTTTACAAGGTGCTGGTGTAGTACGATAAAGAGTTAAAATATTAATACAGTAATCCGCTGGTATCCGTGGGTTTCGGTTATCCGCGGGTTTCGGTTATCCGCGGACTTTGTCCGTGAGCCTAAAACCTTAACACTTTGACTGCTATGTGACCCAAATATGTGTCACACTTGTCTTTGAAAATGGGCCACGTGCATCAAAAATGAATCACATTACATGACTTATTTTTAAGCCGTGTATTGTGGTTTCAAAAGCTATGGCTTCAGAGAGTGACATTGTACATTTAAGACTGTTCAAACAGTTGGCATTTTTCAAATAATAGGATATTGCGTATACAGGTAGTTTTCCTGGTTGCCCTGTACTAGAATGCTGCTATTATTTTAATTTATTTTATTTATTTTGCTTATGTTGTTTAATTGAAATAGTCTAGAACTTTGTAATTTAACCCAGTTGTTTATTACATTTTTTATTGTGACACAAAAAGGGATCACATTGCTTTAAAATGTAAAAACTTTCCAACAGGCCATGTGACCCAAAAGTTTGTCACAAATTTATTTTACAGAAAAACAAATAGTTGTTATTAAATAAATTAAATAAAATAAGAAGAAAAATTAATAAAATGTGAAAAAATTAAAAAAGTACGATGGCCCAGCTGTAAGTGTCACAAAATTTAGTGTGGCAGTCAACGTGTTAAAACACGTACGTTTTCTCACCTTGTGTACACTGTACTCTGTATGGAAGTCATACAATTCTGAAAACATGTGTTAGAACATGGCGTTCTCTAGTTACAGGCGGGAGTACTGGAGTGGGGGTAATGACGTCAGCAGTCTTAATTACTGACGTGGCGCTGTCTACACACTGTCTTATTCGCATATTTTAGTAGGGGAAACCGGGGGAATCACGCCATCCTGGGTTATTCTGTCACCCCAGTTAGCCTATAACTCAAGCCTTGAGTCGGATATTCCCGGAATTGTTGCTGGAACTTAGCAGACAACGCCATAAGCACTATCTGTTGCGTTCACAGTTGAGTGAGAACTAAGTTAGTGTGTAGAACAATTTTAGTTTTTATTGAAAATTTCATCTAATTTTTTGCTTTCAAACTATTGAGGTATGCAAAAATTGTGTTGATAATAGACTTGTAAGAGCATTATATACGTATAGTGTATTTATTTAGCCACATGTTAACGTCATTAGATCTGTTTGTTCTGTTTCCTATTCCGTGTGGGTTACCTATGTATTATGCCATGTTGTCAAGTCGGGGTTATGCCGCCATCCTGAAAAGGTGGCGGCTTAAAGAAATAAATCATGTGCAAGAAAATTAACAACTTTAGAATGAATTAACAAATTTAAAATAGGTAAGGTAAGAGAAGAATCATTTTATTCTATAAACTGTAATTACGTATTTAGATCTAAATAAACAAATTTATATAAATAAATTTATAGTAATCTTATTTATAATCCGTATTCAAAACAAACACAAACAAAAACAGAGATAGTAAGTGAGGATTCATAATAATAAATATATTAAGTACGTATAGCCTATTACAATGTAATGTAATGTAATGAATTAGAAACTGGACCTCTGACGTCACCAGTCAGACTTCTCCCCACCACTGCTATCCCGCCTGTAGCTAGAGAACGCCATGGTTAGAATAAATGTTTTGGCGTCCGTATAATGTTGAGTCGCCCACTAGTGTGCCGACGGCCGCTATGAGCCAAGCTAGATTTCCGCGTATTGTACGTAGTGAGCGCATCGCCAGGTACCGGGCCCCACCACCACCACCACCCTCATACGTACGCCCACGCACCATACTGTAATTTCTACGTATTATACTTTCTCCTCCAAGTGTCAGTCTAACTTCTTCGTACGTACTGATCACGTGTTGGAGACGGATCCCGTCATGGAAAGGGCCCTTCAATTAAAAAGAGGAATCAGGAGCTGATGATACCATACGAAGAAGTCCAAAAGGAGTTTGAAAAGAAGAAGAAGAAGAAGCAAAAACCAACAATTTCAAAGCAAATTAACTTTTTTATGCATACATTAATGTATTTATTAAATATTCATAGATTTTTTTTTAATCCCTAATTTGTGTACGTTGCAATCTGTTCAATTCAGAACAATAAGCAACCCCATGACCCAATCAGATGAGGATGATATGTATGACGTGTAAATGAGGTGTAGTCTTGTTCAAACTCAGGCCGACCATTCCTGAGAGAGTATGGTTAATTGAACCCCAACCATCAAAGTAACACCGGTAACCACTGTCTAGCATTCAAATCCGTATAAAAGTAACTACCTTTACTAGGATTTGAACCAGGAACCTTCGTCTCCGAAAATCAGCTGTTAAACAGCTGATTTTGGCGACGAATTTACCTCTAGACCAACCCGGTGGGTTATGATACTTAAGATTCTAATTTGTTGTAATAAAATATAAAAAATGGAGTTAAAAAAATTTAAAAAGCTACGCTCGTATATCTAATTGACCGGAAATTACATTATAATGACTCTACATTTACTTTTTACGGTACCGTTTACAATCAAAATTATTATTACCTTGTCGGGACCAGTGGCGGCCCCAGAAATTTTTTTCTGGGTGGGCCCACTTATATATTTATATATTAATTTTTCAAGTTAAAAAGTAGCTGTTTATATGTAATGTATATTATTTTTACCTATGTAAAACATATATATTTGTCTATGATTTTATAAATTGAATACATTTAGATCAGCCTTTCTTAAACTTTTTTATATAGCGACCCCCTTCAAGCTTAGGAAATTTTAAAGCGACCCCCTCCTCCATATAATGAAATATATATTAACCGTAGATGTAGATGTAATATCGCACTATTTTACAATGTAAATAAAATAAGGATTAAAGAATACGTACCCATTCATTTCACATATATATAATTGAAAAGTATCAGATCTTTGCGACCTCCTTTCAGTAGTCTCGCGACCCCCCTGGAGGTCGCGACCCACAGTTTAAGAAGCGCTGATTTAGATAACCGATTGAGTACATTCTATCTTTATTTCATGATTAGTATTGAATAAACAAACATAACCTTGTAATTTTTATAAGAAATTTACTTAAATTTAACACTTTGAATACAGTACATGAGTTACAAAAACAGTTTGAAAATATAAAAATCAAGTCCAAATCCATTCTGTTGGTCAAAATTATGAAGAAATAATAACACATAAACTAGTCAACTCTCGATTATTGTTTACTTTAAAACAAACTGAACTGTAGCCGTGTTCCTTTTTGAGCTGCAAACTCGTCCACAACTGGATCTGGATCCGACATTAAAGGAAAACTTAACTCTCTTTCTATGGATACAATCGCCAGGTTACTAAGTCTTTACCCTGCCATAGATGTCCGTAGACAAGGTTTAATTCGTCTCATTTGCGATACGTAAAAATATCGTAACCATTATTGTTTTCCATCTTTTTGCGAATAAAAATCCTCGTTGTTTTATTGTTTCAGTCAAGTCATATAAAAAATGGGTGGGCTCGGGCCCACCCACGGACTTAGTATGATAGGGACGGAGCGTACGTATCTTAATACACGCCACGAAACTGTGTCCAACTCCGGCCACTTGGAGAAAAGAGAAGGTTGTATAAATTTAAAAATCGAGCTAGGGTCGCCTCCCACTCCTTACACTCTCTATCTCTATCTGCATATATAGTATATACCTGCTGCGCGTATCTTATTAAATATAGCTCAGTCTTTGCTTTGGAGTGGGAGTTGGGCCTAGCTCACTTTTCTCTGTTTCTCTTTTTTCCGTATCCCCTCTTTAGACACAGATTTTTGAATTTACGCTCCGTCCCTATCATACTAAGTCCGTGGGCCCACCCGGCCCACCCGCTAGGACCGCCACTGGTCAGGACTTTAGTTGATCATGACGGAATCGGAATCTGAGTAAACTCGCGTGCACTGTGGCCGTACCCTATTGCCGAATCACAGGCTACAACCACGTGTAGGCCTACTCCCTAACAGAATAGACAACGCTTAACACGTTGACTGCTATGTGACCCAAATATGCGTCACAATTGTCTTTGAAAATGGGCCACGTGCAACAAAAATGAGTCACAGTACATGACTTATTTTTAAGTCGTGTAATGTGGTTTCAAAAGGTACGGCTTCAGAGAATGACATAGTACAACAGTTAGATTGTCCAAACAGTTGGCCTTTTTTCAAATAATATTGAATATAGCGTATGTGGGTAGTTTTCCTCGTTGTCCTCTACTAGAATGCTGCTATTATTTTAAATTTTATTATTTCTTTTGCTTATTTTGGTTGATTGAAATAGTCTAGAAATTTGTAACTTAACCCAGTTGTTTATTACATTTTTTATTGTTACACAAAAAGGGATCACATGGCTCTGAAATGTAGAATCATTCAGCAGGCCATGTTACCCAAAAGTTTATCACAACTTTATTTTACAAAAAAATATGATTCTTTCATATTTATGAGTCTTTCACTCATGATTAAAATTAGGTTATGTTTATTGAGGTTAATTTTTTGTTTATTTCTATTGTTTTATTACTAATGATAGGTTATATTGTTAATTATTTGCGTTGGCAAGAGAAAGTTGTGTGAGTGTTTCACACCAGATTTTTTTCAATGAATTGTTACAGAGAGCTCGCCTTTACCTGTACCAGGGTTTGTCGGAGTTATTTCGTTTAATGTCTGCTGATCAAATTATCCAAATATTGACTGAAATTCGATCGAATGTAAGTAACCTATAGTCCAGCCTCTCTTAGTTTGCTCCTAATGTAAACAAATGACGTCACTGAGCATGCGCATTATATCAAAATGTGTACACGCTGATTAAAAATTAACAACAAAATACTTTCAAAAGTATTTAAATAAAAAATACTTTTAAAAGTATTTTACTAAATGAAATTGTTAGCCCTATATCATATCATGACTGATGTTTTTAGTACTTTAAGTAGTTATAATTTAAAAAATAGTTAACTTAATAGGAATACGACATCCGTAAAGTCGCAGACCCTAGCGTGCACCATGCAGTAGATGGCTTTTGTTTGTTGACAGTAGGAGCAAACTAAGAACGGCTGAACTGTAATTATAACTTATTGTAGTCAAGTACCTAGTAGGTGACTCACTACTGAAGCATATAGAATACCGCTAAGGCAGGTATAGGGGTGCTGCGCACGCGCGCGCGTGTGTGTGTAAGGGTCGATTTATGATGTAGGTTCCAAGGTGCTGTGGACATATTATAAAAGTGTATATTATTTTCAATACGCTATTTATAATGACACATAGAAGTTCAGATACGAGAGGTCAACGCAAAAAAAATAGTTTTAAACGTGATGCAGTTTTTTGAGAGGCTCTCTAAAAATTAAATTAAGGATGAAATCCCCTTCGTGCACCTCAGAGAGCCACAAATAAGATACCTAACAGTATCGTGAGTAAAATTTTTTTTTAACTTTTATTTGTTATCGGGATCTTGCCCATAACAGACAGGTGGAGTGTCAAATTATTTACACTCAATCTGTTGTTAGTTGCAGGGCTAAAATAAATAGTTCTGTTTCTTATCACATGGTCTGCCAATGAAATGACTGGACGATTTAAGAACAGAAGAGGTAGAGGTGTAAAAGACACTAATCAGAGTTATCTCCTCTGAAAGTAATGAATTTCATCATTATACAGTCAGACCCTGTGGTGAATGAAGTGAAGGTGTCATTTGCAGAGTGGAAAATATGTGCTTTTCAGAGGGCCCGGCATGCTGATAAGCATACTTTTTCACTCATTGAGGAAGGCAATGGTAAACCACCTGACTCTTCGTTTTACTTAGTAAAACCTCTAGAGGTGGTTCAAACCAGCTTTTTGGCTCATGACCTAAACAACAACAACATCGGGAACTGTACATTGTTGACAACTACCCAATTCGATCGCTGCTTTTTGCTGTATTTTTTTTTCTTGACGTGGATTAGACATGAGTTTGAACAGGGACCCTCAGTAGAGTTTGTTCATGGATGGCTTTCAACTAATCACCATACAAAGTTGCTTGCCCAACCGGTGTTACTTAACATATAATAGCGACTTTCTACCAGCTGACTGACTGGGCTGGCCCGAAGGCCTCGTGAGAAAATTAAAAATATTTTCCATATTGTGCTTATCAAAATCAAAGAGCAACAGAAGTTGATTTACCATTGTTGTCAACCACGCATGATTAAAATTAGGCTATGTTTTTCATTGTTTACATTTTTTTTAAATTCCTAATAGGCCCTATATGTACGTTGCAATCTGTTCAATTTAGAACAATAAGCAACCCCATGACCCAATGAGATGAGGATGATATGTATGACGTGTAAATGAGGTGTAGTCTTGTACAGACCCAGGTCGACCATTCCTGAGAGAGTATGGTTAATTAAACCCCAACCATCAAAGTACACCGGTAACCACTGTCTAGCATTCAAATCCGTATAAAAGTAACTACTTTTACTAGGACTTGAACCAGGAACCTTCGTCTTCAAAAATCAGCAGTTAAACAGCTGATTTTGGCGACGACTTTACCTCTAGACCAGTGGTTCCCAACCTGGGGGCGATCGCCCCCTAGTGGGCGATTTTGGTTCGCAGGGGGGCGATAAATTTGTGGGGGGCGATAGGGGGGCGATGAGTATTCAAAGACAAAAAAAATAAAACTGTACTACAGGGTAGAATCTTTACTGTCGTGGATACATGTTTTTTTACAAACAAATAGATTAGTTTTTACAAACAAATAAACTACTAACAGGCTTACAAAATAACCAATTTTTATGGTCGAGCTCCTACACATGAGATGAAGAATTCTGGACACAACAGCTGCTTTGGTTGATTATTTGTTGTGAACAATAATAAATCTTTTTTACAGAATAACATAGCCTACTTTATTATTTATCAACACATTACTTCAAATTAAATTAGGTATAAGGTGCTAAGAGAAGGGAGCGATAGGTGTAAGTAATCCTTCACAAAGGGGCGATGCCCCATAAAAGGTTGGGAACCACTGCTCTCGACCAACCCGGTGGGTTATTGTTTACATCGGCAAGAAAAAATTTAGAGTGTTTCGTACCAGTATTTTATATTTAGTTCTGTGTTCATCTAATTTTGCATTTCTATAATAATCATGTGATTTTTTTTTTTCATTTTAGTTGATACATTTGAAAAATAATAATGTAAACGAGGAAGATGAGTTTGCTGAAGCATTTAAAGCAGCTGTGGAAAATGATGAAGTTTTGAAGAAAAACAGTTCAAAATTGTATAAATTTGTATGTGAAGAGATAAAGAACTTTAAGCTCAAAGTAATACTTACACAAACATTGGCGAAAAGTATAGAAAAATACCAGTGGTTGTATCGTATTTTTAGTTTTTTGATGGTCATATTCGTAGTGCTGTACATTTGTGCACTTTTTGTTGACGGTTTCACTTATTTTCTTTGGTTGTGTGATGATTGTCCGATCAACCGCTGTAATTGTATCCAGTCCATTCACTCAACATTCATAGGAATATTTTGTGCAATATGGTGCAACAAAATCGGAAACAGTGATTATTATGAGAATATGACGTCAACTGCGTGTCCGTGTTAGTACGGTAGGGGCGGTTCCAGGGCTGATTTTCGGGGGGGGCTATCTTGTTTTTATGTAGCTCTTCTTCTTCTTAAGGTGCCCCATCCCTAAGGACATTGTCGATCATCATGGCCCACTTTACTCTATCTACTGCTGTCCTGAAAAGCTCTATTGATGTTTTTCCACACCATTGTCGTAAATTTTTCAACCAGGATGTGCGTCGTCTTCCCGATCCCCTTTTGCCCTCCACCTTCCCTTGTATGACCAGCCGCATCAATTCATACTTTCCGTTCCTTAGAATGTGACCGAAATATCCCATTTTCCTTTTCTTTATGGTGTTGAGCAGTTCCTTATCCTTCTTCATTCTTCTTAGCACTTCCATATTTGTTATTTGCTCTGTCCAGGATATTCTCCACATTCTTCGGTAACACCACATTTCAAAGCTACTGAGTCTTCTCTCCATCGTCTCTGTGATTGTCCAGGCATCAACTCCATACAATAGGACAGAAAATACATAGCATCTCAGTACTCTTGTTCTAATATCTATGCTCAGTTTTCCGTTACATAGTATTGCCTTCATCCTATTGAAAGTATTTCTGGCTATCTCAATGCGTCGTTTTATTTCCCTCTGTAGCTCTTACTGTTTGTAATTGAGTCATTGAGAAGTCCTCTTTTATGGTGTATTGCTGTAACCACAATTTTAATTCACTGAAAAATTTTCGCTACGTCAAAGTCCTTGTAAATCAAGAAAATCTTGAAAAATGAAGGTGCTGACTGGATACGAGTGGCTTTTGACTAGTGACACTGATTGTTATCTTAATACTTTTTAAAAATAGATACTTTCCGTTTGACTCATTTTTATACTAAAATAATTATTGGTAATTGATAGGTACGAGTATTGAGATTCAGTTTTGTTAGAAATAATACCTTATAGAAAATATTAAACTAAGTTTTCCTAGAATTTCGGGGGGGCCATGGCCCCCATGGCCCCTTCCCTGAAACCGCCCTTGTAGTACGGATGGGAGCTTACTTGATTGCTAGCGTAAGGAATTCGGTTGGAGGATTGTTTGTTAGGCTACATTTTTTACTTTCTCTTGCCTATATGAATATAGGCCTATAGGAAGGAAAGTATTGTTTTCATGTCGATTTTAAGAAATCGAGTTTTCACCGGATCTATACGTTTTCAGACCTCCTGAACCCAAAAAACATGTTTTTAGCGATTGGTCTGTGTGTGTGTGTGTGTGTGTGTGTGTGTGTGTGTGTGTGTGTGTGTGTGTGTGTGTGAGTGCGCGCGCGCGCGTGCGTGTGCGTGTGCGTGCGTGTGCGTGTGCGTGCGCGTGCGTGTGCGTGCGTGTGCGTGTGCGTGCGCGTGTGCGTGTGTGTGGGTGTGTGTGTGTGTGTACGCGCGCGCGCGCGTGTGTGTGTGTGTGTGTGTGTGTGTACAGAATATCTTAAGAACGGAACATCGTACGAACTTGAAACTTAAAACTTGAGTTGTATACCACTACTACCGGACACGATACGAACATTTTCATCAAAATCGGTCAACCGGAAGTAGTAGTTTATTCGTGTAATTTTTTACTTTTTTGCGATTTTCTCAAAAACTGGTCCTACGATTTCTTTTAAAATCGCCTCATTTACTAAACTTTTTATTCTCTACAAGATAGAGTAGGCGCCATGTTTGCTGAAATTCTGGTAAGGCTGTTCCCACGTAAAAACATTTTCTTTTTAAGATTGCGGCTTTAATATGCATTTTAGCGCAAAACGTTATATAATATAAGTTGTAGAAAATGTAAAATGCTACAACTTTTATTTTGAACATTTTTTTGTAAAACGCTTAGTTTAGCGGTAATTAGCGATTTTCTGTTTTTTTCTCACGAAAACGTGTGAAAAATCGATTTTTTTAAGATTTCGGCCTTAGTATGCACTTTACGACAAAAGTAGCCTATATTATAATCATATTTATAGGAAATTAAAAGATCTACAACTTTTATTTAGAGAATTTTTCTCTACAGAGCCTAGTTTAGCGTGAAAGAATGATTTTCCATGTTTTTAAGCCAAACAGGTCGATTTTCATTTTGCATCTTTCACTCATGATTAAAATAAGGTTATGTTTTTGAGGTTAGTTTTTTGTTTATTTCTAATGTTTTATTACTAATGTTAGGTTATATTGTTTAAATTATTTGCACTGGCATGAGAAAGTTGTGTGAGTGTTTCACACCAGATTTTTTTTTTAAATTCCTAATATATGTCAAGTCCAGCCTCTCTTAGTTTGCTTCTAATGTAAACAAATAATGACGTCACTAAGCATGCGCATTATATCAAAATGTGTACACGCTGATTAAAAAGTAACAACAAAATACTTTCAAAAATATTTAAATACAAAATACTTTTAAATTTTTTTTCTAAATGAAATTGTTAGGCCTACATCATATCATTACTGATGTTTTTAGTACTTTAAATGCTTATAATTTAAAAAATAGTTAACTTAATAGGAATACGACATCCATAAAATCGCAGACTCTAGCGTGCACCCTGTAGTAGGTGGCTTTTTTTTGTTGACAGTAGGAGCAAACTAACAACGGCTGAACTGTACGTTGCAATCTGTTCAATTAAGAACAATAAGCAACCCCATGACCCAATGAGATGAGGATGATGTGTATGACGTGTAAATGAGGTGTAGTCTTGTACAGACTCAGGCCGACCATTCCTGAGAGAGTATGGTTAATTGAACCCCATCCATCAAAGTACACCGGTAACCACTGTCTAGCATTCAAATCCGTATAAAAGTAACTACCTTTCACTTATTTGAGATGAGGATGATATGTATAACGTGTAAATGAGGTGTAGTCTTGTACAAACTCAGGCCGACCATTCCTGAGAAAGTATGGTTAATTGAACCCCATCCATCAAAGTACACCGGTAACCACTGTCTAGCATTCAAATCCGTATAAAAGTAACTACCTTTCACTTATTTGAGATGAGGATGATATGTATAACGTGTAAATGAGGTGTAGTCTTGTACAAACTCAGGCCGACCATTCCTGGGAAAGTATGGTTAATTACCAACCATCAACCCCAACCATCAAAGTACACCGGTAACCACTGTCTAGCATTCAAATCCGTATAAAAGTAACTACCTTTCACTTATTTGAGATGAGGATGATATGTATAACGTGTAAATGAGGTGTAGTCTTGTAAAAACTCAGGCCGACCATTCCTGAGAAAGTATGGTTAATTGAACCCCAACCATCAAAGTACACCGGTAACCACTGTCTAGCATTCAAATCCGTATAAAAGAAAAAATCCGTATAAAAGTAGCCCGCCGCTCGAGTAATTTAATTTATAGCCACTCGAGTAATTTTCATATGCTGTATTGGCAGCACTGATCACGATGTGATTGACTGGCCTTTATAGTACAATTTATATTATTATTTAATTATTATATTATTATAGAGTACAATTTTTTCCAGCAAGATGGTGCAACATGTCACACGTTTCGCCAGTCCCTATCTCATATCAATCAGGCTTTTTCCATGCGAATTGTTAGTAAAGATTTGTAGCCTCCTCGTTCACCCGATTTGAGTACGTGCGATTTTTTTCTATGGGGTTATTTAAAAGGAACTGTTTACCAAACAAACCCCCGCAGTATACATGAGCTAAAGAATAACATCTTGGAAGCCATTCAAGCTATATACGTTTCCGTATTGCGTCGCGTGTGCATTAATAACATTGAACGAGCGCAAAAATGTGTAAGCGTTCAAGGACGCCACTTTCAGCATCTACTGTTAAGGTGAAATTTAAATTTGTATATAAATTTTAAATAAATAGTATGTAAAATTATGTATTAAGTAATTCTTTTTATTCATTTACTACTATTTGAATCCAATTGAGTGCCGAAGGCCAGTGTTAAATGCAGCGGGCTACTTTTAAATGAATCACCCTACAATACGCTTCAGCTACAACCTATAGTCCGATTCACGAAAGAAACACCTATCACGTATAACACGTTGACTGCCTCAATAAATTTTGTAACACTTATAATATTCAGATGAACTGAAGTCCCCTAGCCGTGGGAGTGAGACAATGCATAACGCTTTCACTCGCACAACCCATACGCGCCGTTCCAATAACATTGTCGTATAATTTTACTCATTGTTGTGAGCAAGCGTTTATGCACGCAGTAAACTATCAAGCAAGATAACAACTATAGTATGTTTTCAGATTTGGATTATTGCGGTAAAGACCTTTGAGCGCATGCGTAGTTATGCCACATATCTCCCTCTCTTTCGCTCGGCTATGAGACATTAGTTCGTCTGGTACCTTTACAGCTGGGCCATCGTACTTTTTTCACATTTTATTCATTTTTCTTTTTATGTTACTTAATTTTTTTTTTTTATTCATATTTGTGTACGTTGCAATCTGTTCAATTTAGAACAAGCAACCCCATGACCCAATGAGATGAGGATGATGTGTATGACGTGTAAAATGAGGTGTAATCTTGTACAAACTCAGGCCGACCATTTCTGAGAGAGTGCGGTTATTTAAACCCCAAACATCAAACTACATCGGTAACCACTGTCTAGTATTCAAATCCGTATAAAAGTAACTACCTTTACTAGGATTTGAACCAGGATCCTTCGTCTCCGAAAATTAGCTGTTTAACAGCTGATTATGGCGACGACTTTACCTCTAGACCAACCCGGTGGGTTGGCCTAGATTTATTGGTTGATTGTTGGTCTAATTTATTTAATAACAACTATTTTTTTTTTTTGTAAAATAAAGTTGTGATAAACTTTTGGGTAACATGGCCTGCTGGAATGATTCTACATTTCAGAGCCATGTGATCCCTTTTTGTGTCACAATAAAAAATGTAATAAACAACTGGGTTACAAAGTTCTAGACTATTTTAATCGACCAAAATAAGCAAAAGAAATAATAAAATTTAAAATAATAGCAACATTCTAGTAGAGGACAACAAGGAAAACTACCTGTATACGCAATATCCTATTATTTGAAAAATACCAACTATTAGAACAGTCGTATTTGTACTATGTCACTCTGAAGCCGTAGCTTTTCAAACCACATTACACGGCTCAAAAATAATTCATGTTCTGTGACTCATTTTTGATGCACGTGGCCCATTTTTAAAGACAAGTGTGACACATATTTGGGTCACATAGCAGTCAACGTGTTAAACAGCAATATCTTTTGAACCGTTATAAAATATGTACAGGTAAAAATAATTATGATACAGCAAATTGATCCTTTATAGGTGTTTGGTAAGTATACTTCTGCCCATAACAGACAGGTGGAGTGTCAAATTATTTACACTCAATCTGTTAGTTGCAGGGCTAAAATAAATAGTTCTGTTTCTTATCACATGGTCAGCCAATAAAATGACTGAATCATTTAAGAACAGAAGAGGTAGAGGTGTACTGTGACACTAGTCAGAGTTACCTCCTCTGAAAGTAATGGATTTCACTATACAGCCAGACCCTGTTGTGAATGAAGTGAAGGTGTCATTTGCAGAGTGGAAAATATGTGCTTTTCAGAGGGCCCGGCATGCTGATAAGCATATTTTTCCATTCAATGAGGAAGGCAAAGGTAAACCAACTCACTCCTCGTTTTACTTAGTAAAAGTTCTAGAGGTTCAAACCAGCCTTTTGGCTGATGACCTAAACAACAAGTATACTTACCACTGGCAATAACGTCGATTTTATTAAAGAATAAGCTATGCCATTGAACCTTATTGGCATTTAAAGGAGTTATAAATGTCCTTTGGCAATTAGGCTATCAAAATATTTAAATTAACGCGAAGCGACCATTTGCTTCGTGAGTTGCACGAATGTGTTAAGGATTCATACCAGCGTATAGTACATTTGTTTTAGGAAGAAGCTTGTAAGGGGAGGGCGAGTAGGTAGAGTAGGGATAGTTTCAAGGGGCAAGTGTTGTCTCCTTCTCACTTAATGATCATTCCCTCTCTTTCTAACTGTATACTACTGTTACAACTACGCGGTGCTTCCCCCACCACTAAACAGTACAGCTCAGCGGCACAGAGCGTTGGAGGGAGAGCTTCTAGCTAGAACAAATGACCTATACGCTACTGTGTTGTTTTGTTGTTACTTTTGTACAGTGCTTAGAAAATTCTATTTTTTTACAGGAAAGCATGTTTTTATGCTAATAGAAAGGTAAGATAAGTTATTGTACAGATCAGCCGTTCTTAGTTTGCTCCTACTGTCAACAAACAAAAGCCAGCTACTACATGGTGCACGCTAGAGTCTGTGACTTTACGGATGTCGTACTCCTATTAAGTTAACTATGTTTTAAATTATAAGTACTTAAAGTACTAAAAACATCAGTCATGATATGATGTAGTCCTAACAATTTCATTTAGAAAAATACTTTTAAAAGTATTTTGTATTTAAATACTTTTGAAAGTATTTTGTTGTTACTTTTTTATCAGCGTGTACACATTTTGATATAATGCGCATGCTCAGTGACGTCATTATTTGTTTACATTAGGAGCAAACTAAGAACGGCTGGACTGTACACATTTTTTTTCTTACATATAGTACTACAAGTTGTTTTAATAAGCATTCTTACCACTAAAAATTACATCCCATATCAATCAACGTTCCTTGGTAAGTATACTTACGAGAAATATCTTACTGTTCTGGCAATAGAAATACATTATTCAAGTCCCTGTAAAGCAAAATTTAATATTTTACAACATGTGTATTTTCCCCGTAGTACTGGCCTGTTTTGTTTAGGTCATCAGCCTGTAGGCTGGTTTGAACCTGTAGAGGTTTTACTAAGTAAAACGAGGAGTGAGATGGTTTACCATTGCCACAACTCACTGAGTGAAAAAGTACGCTTATCAACATGCCGGGCCCTCTAAAAAGCACACATTTTCCACATTTTCCACTCTGCAAATGACACCTTCACTTCATTCACCACAGGGTCTGGCTGTATAATGAAATTCATTAATTTCAGAGGAGATAACTCTGATTAGTGTCTTTTACACCTCTACCTCTTCTGTTGTTAAATGATTCAGTCATTTAATTGGCTGACCATATGATAAGAAACAGAACTATTTATTTTAGCCCTGCAACGAACAAATTGAGTGTAAATAATTTGACACTCCATCTGTCTGTTATGGGCAGACGTGTAGGGCTACTGGCCCTATAAAGGGTTAAAGCTTGTTTTATTGTTGGTTACAGGATAAATATTAACATTTTCGGAAATTTATAGTGTATTAAATTTAACGAATTACAAAAATTACGAGGCGTATTTTTAAACTAAGTACCGTTTGAAAATAAAAAAAAAATAACAGGAAATTTGCAAAAACTAATTTTATTTTCGGAATCTACATACTTTTATCTATTTTTCTACATAGTTTCCAGGTTTTTGTAAACACTTATCATATCGCATAACTACATTTTGGAAACCTTCTTCATAAAAACTTGCCGCCTGCTGTGATAACCAAGAATTCACGGCCGTTTTCAATTCGTCGTTATCGTCATAACGGCTGCCTTCCAAGTGATGTTTCAGATGACGGAAGAGATGAAAGTCGCTCGGCGCAAGGTCGGGGCTGTAGGGTGGGTGGTCCAAAACTTCCCGGCCAAAAGAGTCCAATGCAGCTCAGGTCTGAGCGGCAGTGTGAGGCCGCTCGAGAGAGTTCAAAAGACTTGAGAGTTCCTTGAATTTTCTGACACGTTATGACGAAAATGGTAACGACATGCTGAGTCGGATCGTAACTGGAGACGAAACTTGGATTTCGGATTTCACTCCCGAATCGAAACAACAAAGCATGGAATGGAGACACACGCACTCTCCCGTAAAGGTCAAAGCCAAAGGTCAAGTCACAGCAGGCGGCAAGTTTTTATGAAGAAGTTTTCCAAAATTTAGTTGTGCGATATGATAAGTGTTTACAAAAACTTGGGAACTATGTAGAAAAATAGATAAAAGTATGTAGATTCCGAAAATAAAATTAGTTTTTGCAAATTTCCTGTCATTTTTTTTATTTTCAAACGGTATTTACTTTAAAAATACGCCTCGTATTTCTGTAGGGCCTATCATTACTGGTAGCCGAAATAACTTTTTTTTTAAATACGGCCGCCATTTTAAAACCAGTCGCTTTAAAATATAGGCTATACATATAAAATTGCGGTAAACAATGAAGTTTGTGTCAGTCAACATTGAGGAAAATTATTTGTTAAATCTAAGTTTAGGCCAGCCCAGTCAGTCAGCTGGTAGAAAGACGCTATTATTTGTTAAGTAACACCGGTTAAGCAAGCGACTTTGTATGGTGACCAGTTGACAGCCATCCATGAACAAACTCTACTAGGGGTCCCTGTTCAAACTCATGTCTAATCCACGTCAAAAAAATACAGCAAAAGCAGCGATCAAATTGGGTAGTTGTCAACAATGTACAGTTCCCGATAACAAATAAAAGCTAAAAAAAAAAAAAAAAAAAAAAAATCTAAGTTTAACCCACCGGGTTGGTCTAGAGGTAAAGTCGTCGCCAAAATCAGCTTTTAACAGCTGATTTTGGAGTCGAAGGTTCCTGGTTCAAATCCTAGTAAAGGTAGTTACTTTTATACGGATTTGAATACTAGTTAGTGGTTGCCGGTGTACTTTGATGGTTGGGGTTCAATTAACCATACTCTCTCAGTAATGGTTGGCCTGGGTCTGTACAAGACTACACGTCACACACATCATCCTCATCTCATTGGGTCATGGGGTTGCTTATTGTTCTGAATTGAACAGATTGCAACGTACACAATCAGGAATAACAAAAAAAAAACTTTGAGTCAATTCTTTCTGCTACTACACCTCCTTTCCCCACTTCTCGCTTCACCGGCGACTGGACTGCTACTCTCTGAGGCAGCGGTGAAAGGTGTTCGCTGTGTCGGAGACTGCTCCTAATCATGGATTAGGAGCAGGTCGGCCTGCTCCTACTAGGAATGGTCGGCCTGGGTCTGTACAAGACTACACCTCATTTCCTTGTCATACACATCATCCTCATCTCATTGGGTCATGGGGTTGCTTATTGTTCTAAATTGAACAGATTCCAACGTACACATAGCCTATTAGAAATAAAAAAAAAAAAATCTAAGTTTGCAATTATCGCACAGATAGTGCTTCCAATCGTCCCCTCTACACGGGCACACAAAAAGTGTCCCTACTTTCTTGTTGGGACATCAATAAATACAATTTTTCTAAATTTTCTCAGTGTAAATTCTTCTTCATACACTAAGTTATTTTGTTGTTATTCCACAGCAAGAGGGAGGGGGATGAATGTGCCCCTCCCCAATCAGCTAACAGTACCCTAAAGTAAATCCGACCATGTGAAAACCACTCCTTACCAAGTTCAAATCCAGCAATTGAAAAAATTTGTTCTCAAAATTTGTCAATGGTCATGACAAGAAAGATAAGCTACTAACGAAAATCCGGTGTGAAACACTCACACGACTTTCTCTTGCCAATGCAAATAATTAACAATAAACCTAACAATACCCTAGTAATAAAACATTAGAAATAAACAAAAAACTAACCTCAATAAACATAAACTAATTTTAATCATGAGTGAAAGACGCAAAATGAAAATCAACCTCAGTTTGGCTTTAAAATACGGATAATCACTCTTTCACACTAAACTACTCTCTGTAAAGACAAATGCTTTAAATAAAAGTTGTAGATCTTTTAATTTTCCATAAAATTGATTATAAACACTTTTGTCATAAAATGAATACCAACGCCGAAATCTTCAAAAATTCGATTTTTCACACGTTTTCGTGAGAAAAAAAACAGAAAATCGCTAATTACCGCTAAACTAAGCGTTATACAAAAAAATGTTTGAAATAAAAGTTGTAAAATTTAAAATCCTCTACAAGTTAAATTAGCCTATATAAATTTTTTCGCTAAAATGCATATTAAAGCCGTAATCTTATTAAGAAAACAATGTTTTACGTAAAAACAGCCTTACCAAGCATTTCAGCAAACATGGTGCCTACCCTATCTTGTAGAGAATAAAACAGTTAGTAGGCTTAAACCAGGCGATTTTAAAAAAAATCGTAGGACCAGTTTTTGAGAAAATCGCAAAAAAGTGAAAAATTACACGAATAAACTACCCTACTACTTCCGGTTGACCGATTTTGATGAAAATGTTCGTGTCGGGTCCGGTAGTAGTATTACGTAACTTAAGTTTCAAGTTCGTAAGATGGTCCGTTCTTGAGATATTCTGCTCACACACAGACACACACACACACACACACGCACACACGCACACGCACACGCGCACGCGCGCGCACACACGCACACGCGCACGCGCGCGCGCACACACACACACAAACAGACCAATCGCTAAAAACATGTTTTTTGGATTTAGGGGGTCTGAAAACGTGTAGACCCGGTGAAAACTCGATTTCGAAAAATCGACATGAAAACAATAGGCCTACTTTCCTTCCTATATAGGCTATTCGTATAGGCAAGAGAAAGTAAAAAACCAAGGCAAGTATATTTAAACAATATTTTTACTTTCTCTTGCCCTATATGAATAGCCCTAGGCCTATCGGAAGGAAAATATTGTTTTCATGTCGATTTTAACAAATACACACTTCACCGGATCTACACGTTTTCAGACCCCTGAACCCACACAAACATGTTTTTAGCGATTGGTCTGTGAGTGTGTGTGAACAGAATATCTCAAGAATAGAGCATCGTACGACCTTGAAACTTAAGTTACATACCACTACAGGACCCGATACGAACATTTTTATCAAAATCGGTCAAACGGAAGTAGTAGTTTATTCGTTTAATTTTTCACTTTTTGCGATTTTCTCAAAAACTGGTCCTACGATTTTTTTAAAAATCGCCTGGTTTACTCAATTTTTTATGCTCTACAAGATAGGGTAGGCGCCATGTTTGCTGAAATTCTTAATAAGGCTGTTTTCACGTAAAACAATTGTTTTTTAAGATTGCGGCTTTATTATGCATTTTACCGCAAAAATGTATGTAATAGAAGTTGTACAGAATTTAAAATTCTACTACTTTTATTTCAAACATTTTTTTTTGTATAACGCTTAGTTTAGCTGTAAATAGCGATTTTCTTTTTTATTTCTCACGAAAACGTGAAATGTTTTTTAAGATTGATTTTTTTAAGATTTCGGCCTTAGTATGCATTTTACGACAAAAGTATATATAATCAAATTTATAGGAAATTAAACGATCTACAACTTTTATTTAAAGCATTTTTCTCTACAGAGCCTATTTTAGCGTGAAAGAGTGATTTTCCGTATTTTAAAGCCAAACTGAGGTTGATTTTCATTTTGCGTCTTTCACTGATGATTAAAATTAAGTTATGTTTATTGAGGTTAGTTTTTTTTTATTTCTAATGTTTTATTAATAATGTTAGGTTCATTGTTAATTATTTGCATTGGCAAGAGAAAGTTGTGTGAGTGTTTCACACCAGATTTTTTTGAATATTGTTTGGCGTGAACAAGCCGAGCCCCCGACCGGCTGCTTCGGCTTCCTTCGGCTCCCTTCGCATTCACAAAAGGTTACCATAAAAATTGCTCAGCGCTCATTGGCTGAATCGAGCCGAGCCCCCGACTGACTGTTTCGGGTTCCTTCGGCTCCCTTCGCTTTTACGAAAGGTTGCCATTAAAATTGCTAAGCGCTGGTTGGCTGAGAGCGCGACCCCCGACCTGCTCCTTTGTCTTCCTTTGGCTCCCTTCGCTTTCACAAAAGGTTGCCATTAAAATTGCTAAGCGCTGGTTGGCTGAAAGCGAGCCGAGCTGCCGACCGACTGCTTCGTTTTCCTTCGGCTCCGTTCGCCCTCGCTAGCTCCAGGTTCGTTTTACTTTTGATTTCAACTATAATAACAATTTTATTGTACCTATTATAAATAAACTAATTGTTTCCATGTTCTTATTTTGACTTAAAAGTACTCAATCGATTTTACTGATAGTTATGTATTAATAAGAAAGTAATTATTTAGGAACAATCAGTTCTAAAATTAACGTAACAAAATATTAAAAATTAAAAATAGGTGCAAAGTTTATTAAACTGAGTTGTCTAGCGACAACTATATTACAGAGGGGGTTCGTGACTATTGCCCTGATTAAAATGAATTCATTATTATTTTTAAATGACTTACTCGTAATATGTAATGTGTTATATTATACTCTTTGGCTATTCAATAATACTGCGTATTCGAATATTATACTGTGTCAGTATACTAAGAAGTAATGGTTCAAACTTAATTAAATAATTTAATTAGTCATTTCAAAACAAATTGATTAGATTCGTTTGTTGGAAAAGTATTTATATTTCTTAAAACTGGAGCCGTTTTAAATTGTTATTTTCATTTGCTAACAGCATGTTGGTAATAGAAAATCATCTGTTCCATCGTTAACTCTCGAGTACGCACGGCTTTTAAGCATAGGTTATGTTGTGAAATGATATCAAATAAGATACAGTAAAGTTATATTTTTGAAGTAAATATAAGCTACTTATACAAAAATAGTATGTGACAGCTGTTTTATTTTAAGCTCCTTAAATATAACATTGGTTAAGTAGTTTTTAATTAACGTTTACATTCGTTTTATCGGATGTTAAACTTTGTTTACAGTATAATTTCGCAAAGTTAGGTAATTTTATTTAAAATTAGGTAAGTACACCAATTAATACACACTAATCTCTGTGTTGTTTATTTTCATTGTTTTCGTTAGAATGTTTATACAATGGGCTGTTTGTTATTTGTGTAATCCATGTCAGATTCAAGTAGAGTGATTTAATTCTGTTGATTTGCTAGTCCCATGGCTAGAAAAATAAATAGCTGTTTGTCTTCTGTTTATTATATTGAAAAGTGTCTATCAGAATTTTTTCTTCTGAAAGTATTAGCATTCACTGTACTGTCAAATCCTTTGTTGTGAGTAAACTATACACCTGGAAGGTGGAGAAGAACTTTTCAAGGAATCACACACTGACAAAACAAACATACTTATTACCTCATTGAACTGAGCTGCTAATATTCTAATAGCTGCTTAAGCTACTAAATATAGCTGCTTTATATTCTAAAAGCTGCTAATATAAGTTTCTGTAGGTATTGAAAAATTAAAATATTCTAAGACTGCTGAAGAAAAATTTGTAATTATGATCGAGTTCTCAATTTCAGAGATAATGTATTTTATAATTTACTGAATGTAAAAGTTACCATTAGACTGGTAATGTGCTCGCCTCTCATCTTGCGGTCTTGGGTTCGAATCCCATTGAGGCACGGCATATTTTCATACGTTACAAAATATCATTTCATCATTCACCGTCTGCATTAGTAGTAATTGCAGAACAGTCGACGTTAAACAAAAAAAAAAAATTATTAGACTAGTAATTTTTTATTTCGATTTCTAGAGAAATCAGGTTCTGCCGAATGGTCCTTTCGTAATTTCCATTGCAGTAAACTATTGTACATACACAACTTTGTTGGTTAAATTATATTCTCAACAGGTTATGTTTTTTACTCTTTTTTGCATCCAGGAGACTCCACAGGGAGTATAGGACATGTCAAGATAAAACTGATTAACAAAAAGTTTATCACAATGAAAATTCATCACTTACCACCAAAAATTTGTTTCTGCTACTGCTTACTTCAGTAGGCTTGTCATAAACCCCATTGTATCAAATATCACACAAAATAAAAAATTAAAAAGTCAAACACAATGATAATTTCATCACTTACCAATAATTTTTTTCCGCTACTGCTTAACTCAGTAGGCTTGTCATGAACCCCTTTGTATCAAATAGTACACAATATTTTTGTTTAATTAGAAGTTGAATACATTATCACTTGAAAAATGTACAAAGAAGGAATTGTGAGCAATTGCAGCTCTTTAAATAGTGATCTGCATGAGGTAAGGTGGTTGACTCCCATCATACACCTAACAGCTTTTTTCTGTATTGTAAAAACTCTTTCCATGTTACACTGTGATGAATTACCCCATACTAATATGGCATATCTGAGACAAATTTAACCATGATAAGCTGCCATTAGCAATATTTTATCATTTAATCTGGCAATTTGTTTTAATGCAAATACCCCAGATGATATTTTACCACAAATTTGATCGGTATAATAATCCCATGATAGGGTCCTATCTAGTGACACTCCTAGAAACTTCATTGTTTGCACATAATCTAGGATATTATTTTGTATAAAGACATCCACTTCTCTGATTTCCCTTACATTGTGTTTGTTTTTGAACTGTAAGTTCTGACACTTTTTCCTATTAACTCTTAACATTAATTCATTCAGAAATTGGACTACAGATTCTATGCTAATATGTGTATTCACTTAGAGACTATATCTACCAGTATACTTTCTCTTGCTCTGTGTAATATATGGGGAAAGAAAGTATTGTTTTCACTAGAAATACATGTTTTCAGTTCCCATAAACCCACCAAAAAACATGTGTTTACCTATTGGTCTGTGTGTGTGAATAAAATATCTGAAGAACAAAATATCATACAAAGTTGGAACTTAAAGTCCAGCCTCTCTTAGTTTGCTCCTAATGTAAACAAATAATGACGTCACTGAGCATGCGCATTATATCAAAATGTGTACACCCTGATTAAAAAGATTAACAAAATACTTTCAAAAGTATTTAAATACAAAATACTTTTAAAAGTATTTTTATAAATGAAATTGTTACGCCTACATCATATCATGACTGATTTTTTAGTACTTTAAGTACTTTTAAATTAAAAAATAGTTAACTTAATAGGAATACGACATCCGTAAAGTCGCAGACTCTAGCGTGCACCCTGTAGGTAGGTCCCTTTTGTTTGTTGACTGTAGGAGCAAACTAAGAACGGCTGGACTGTAGGTTAGTTATCATGACCCAAAATGAACTTTTTCATCGAAATTGGTCAACTGAAAGTAGTAGTTTATCGGTACATTTTCGCAATTTTCTCAAAAAAGGCTCCTATTTTGTTAAAATCACCTTATTTTACATTTTATGTGCTCTCAGTGGTAAACAATGGTTTTTTTAAGGTTTTGACCTTAATATACATTTAAGGATAAAAAGGTGTATAATGATTATACCCTATTCATTGTTGTTGTTTAGGTCATCAGCCAAAAAGCTGGTTTGAACCTGTAGAGCTTTTACTAAGTAAAACGAGGAGTAAGGTGGTTTACCAGTGCCTTCCTCACTGAGTGGAAAAGTATGCTTATCAGCATGCCGGGCCCTCTGAAAAGCACATATCTTCCACTCTGCAAATAACACCTTCACTTCATTCACCACAGGGTCTGGCTGTATAATGAAATTCATTACTTTCAGAGGAAATAACTCTGATTAGTGTCTTTTACACCTCTACCTCTTCTGTTCTTAAATGATTCAGTCATTTAATTGGCTGACCATGTGACAAGAAACAGAACTATTTATTTTAGCCCTGCAATTAACAGATTGAGTGTAGATAATTTGACACTCCACCCGTCTGTTATGGGCAGACCCTATTCATTGTAAGAAAGATATGTCGAGTAAACACAGTGCATCTGTATTAGTGCGTATAGATACACATTGCTAATCACCGAGCCAGGTCATCTCCAACTAGTGAAGAGCAATCACTGTTTCAACCAGTCACCGTGATCACGGTGATAGTGATTTTGCGCTCACAGTTACTTTTAATAGTGTTACTAGTGATTTAGTAATAACTGTGAAAAATATACTGAGTATATTTTTCAGTTGTTATCGTGAAATAATAATAATAATAATGTTTTCAGTTGTTATTCCATGATAACTGAAGTTTCGATAAACTGAAAAAAAAATCTGGTGTTAAACACTCGCACAACTTTCTCTTGCCAATGCAAATATTTAACAATAAACCTAACATTAGTAATAAAACATTAGAAATAAACAAAAACTAACCTCAATAAACATAACCTAATTCAAAATCAACCTCAGTTTTGCTTGAAAATATGGAAAAATCACTCTTTCACTCTAAACTAGGTTCTGTAGAGAAAAATGCTTTAAATAAAAGTTGTAGATCTTTTAATTTTCTATAAATTTGATTGTACCACACACTTTTGTCATAAAATGCATACTAAGGCCGAAATCTTATAAAAATCTATTTCACACGTTTTTGTGAGAAAAAAACAGAAAACGCAAAAGGTAATCTCGGGACTTCAATGGATTTTTTGTACGGACAAAATATATTTTACTTAATAAAATAAGATGACAGGTTTTTGTGGTTTTCAAAAAAAAATTTATAGTGGACCTTGTTTGTAATTTTGTACGATTCATATAAAGATAAACGAAAACAACTGTGTTGTTTAGGTCATCAGCCAAAAGGCTGGTTTGAACCTGTAGAGGTTTTACTAAGTAAATCGAGGAGTGAGGTGGTTTACCATGCCTTCCTCACTGAGTGTAAAAGTACTTTTATCAGCATGCCAGGCCCTCTGAAAAGCTTATATTTTCCACTCTGCAAATGACGCTTTCACTTCATTCACCACAGGGTCTGGCTGTATAATGAAATACATTACTTTCAAAGGAGATAACTCTGATTAGTGTCTTTTACACCTCTACCTCTTCTGTTCTTAAATGATTCAGTCATTTAATTGGCTGACCATGTGATAAGAAACAGAACTATTTATTTTAGCCCTGCAAAGAACAGATTGAGTGTAAATAATTTGACACTCCACCTGTCTGTTATGGGCAACAGACCATAACAATTCATAATAATTCAGTTTATGAAAACAACTGATAAGATTTATTAAGACTAACATTTTGTTTTTCTATTTTTTGAATTTCAGATTAATTTCGGTACAATAATGAACTCGACCACAGAAGATAAGTTGTGCAAAATCTGTCGAAACAACGAAGGTAAATATGTATGCCCTCGTTGTAATGTTCTCTATTGTTCTGTTAACTGTTACCAAAATGAAATACATGCTCAATGTTCTGAAGAATTTTATAAAGAATGCGTTACGAACGAGATGAAATCTCTCGGTAACCCTGACGCTGAATCACAGAAGAAAATGATGGAAATGTTACAACGATTAAACGAAAGTGAAAACGTTTTCGAATCTGATTCGGAGTTGGATTCTGACGATGATCGCGATGATGATGATGATGATGATGATGATGATGATTTGTGTTCACGATTAAAAGATACTGACTTAAACGACGCCGACAACGTCTGGAATAAATTAACGAACGAAGAAAAACAACAGTTTGAACAGTTATTGAAATCTGGCGATGTTGCCGGAATCTTACCTGAATTTGAACCGTGGTGGAATTATAAGGATGATTGCAAAATTATCGAATTGAATGAGTTATCTAATTTTGATAAAACTCATAAACATAAATGTCCCAATATTAATTCAAATATAATTCCACTTTCAAACCTATCAAAAATATCGCCAGCACCGACAGTTTGTTATAATTTATCGAATGTTTTAACAGCGTATGCATTTTTAGTGCGTTACTATAATAATGATCACCATGAATTTCGCGATGAAGCGACTGTTACTCTTATTTCAATATCGACGAATTTATCGTCGAATCAAAATTTCACCGATTTCGAATCCGCTGTTAAAAATGTATTTTTTGAAATAACAAATTCTAGTTGGTTAAATCCTTCGCTTAGCGATACCGATATATTAATAAGAGATGTAATTAAAATTTTACAAGGTCCTGATGTAAATAATAAAACGTTTTACGTAAAATCGGCACTCAGCGATATACATAAATTATTTTCACACACAATAAAAATGTATGATGATAAACGAAAAACTAAAGATAATAATCTCGGCGAATTTTCTAAACGGTTTCCTGATTCTGGATTATCTGCTTTACCAAAGTTACCTAAATCTAAAATTAAAAATTGTTTAAAAAAAATTGAATATTATTTGTCGTGGGTCGTTGAATTTTATGTAAGTCCAATTTTATAACGTAAATTTCCAATCTTTGTTTTACTTGTGAAATTTGTTCCTGGGGTACATATGATAAAAAGATTGAGGTGAATATACGAAGGCTGTTCAAAAAGTATCGAACTTTTGTTAATTAGAGTGCATTTATTGAACTAGAGCTACAAACTTCTAATCCCCTTCAAAGTAGTCTCCTTGGTGATGCACACACTTCTCCCAGCGCTTCTGCCACTGTTCAAAACATTTCTGGAAGGCATCTTTTGGAATGCTGTTAAGCTCGGCTGTTGTTAAATCAAATTCCTTTCAGGGGCATTTTCACCTTAGGAAATAGCCAGAAGTCGCAGGGAGCCATGTTGGGGGAGTACGTAGCTTGGCAAACCAGAGGAGTGTTGTTTTTAGCGAGAAAACTCTGAATTAGATGTGCAGAGTGGGCAGGTGCATTATCGTGATGGAGCTGCCAAATTTTTGTTGCCCACAGATTCGGTCGTTTGCGCCGCACAGCATCACGTATGCGACAAAGAACCTTAAAATAGTATTCTTTTGGTCCTCGGTGACTAAAGTTCGCACTTGTTTAATAACATTCTCATTCCGGCTTGTCGATGGCCTGCCTGAACGCGATTCACTTTCCACTGATGTTTGACCATTTTTGAATCGATTGTACCACTCTTTTATTCGAGTACAGCTCATGGCAGAATCCCCAAAAGCTTCTTGAATCTTGTGAATTGTTTACACTTGCGAATCGCAAAGGTTTTGGCAAAATTTAATGCAGTAACGCTGCTCAAGTTTTTCTGTCGTTTTATAACTTGACAAAAATCGCCGAGCACAACAGAGAGATCTACACTACTAGGCTAACTGCCGGCGACCGAAGCTTTGTCATGAGACGAAAGAGTGCATGTGCGCGCATGACAGTCCCCTTTACATCACCACTAAGCTTGGCTGCCAGTGCTTCATTCAATGCAGCGGGAGGACAGCAGGTCTGATACTTTTTTAACAGCCCTCGTACGAATTGGCATAAGTGATAAACTTGTCTTAGATTACTAAAACATCTTGCCAGGAGGAAATTAAAATGATTTTGAAGAAATGGAACATCCCAGCTGGCTCGTCTTATGGTCTTAGTAACTATGATAGTTAAATAAACAAATATATACTAAAATCTGAACCTTTCAGACATAAATTTATCATATTCTATGTTTCATAGATTTCTATTGCCAATTTATCAAAATGTCTTTTCTCTGTATTCTAAAAATTTAAAAAAACAGCATCCTAACCTAGTTTCACATTTCAAGTGAACAATTTTTACTTTCTCTTGCCTATATGAATATATAGAAACGAAAGTATTGTTTTCATGTCGATTTTAAGAAATCGAGTTTTTACCGAATCTACACGTTTTCAGACCCCCTGAATCCAAAAAACATGTTTTTAGCGATTGGTGTGTGTGTGTGTGTGTGTGAACAGAATATCTCAAGAATGGAACATTGTACGAACTTGAAACTTGAAACATAAGTTACATACCACTACCGGACCTGACACGAACATTTTCATCAAAATGGGTCAACTGGAAGTAGTAGTTTATTTGTGTAATTTTTCACTTTTTTGCAATTTTCTCAAATACGGGTCCTATGATTTTTTTAAAATCACCTGGGTTACTAAATTTTTTATGCTCTACAAGATAGGGTAGGCGCCATTTTGCTGAAATTCTTGGTGAGGCTGTTTTTATGTAAAAATATTGTGTTTTTAAGATTACGACTTTTATATGCATTTTAGCGCAAAAATTTATATAACAAAAATGTAGAGAATTTAGTTATGTATGAGAGAAATCCTACAACTTTTATTTCAAACAATTTTTTTGTATAATGATTAGTTTAGCGGTAATTGGGGATTTTCCTTTTTTTCTCACGAAAATGTGAAAAATCGATTTTTTCGAGATTTTGACCTTAGTATGCATTTTACGACAAAAGTGTATATAATCAAATTTATAAGAAATTAGAAGATCTACAACTTTTATTTAAAGAACTTTTCTCTACAGAGCCTAGTTAGCGTGAAAGAGTGATTTTCCGTATTTTTAACCAAACTGAGGTTAATTTTCATTTTACATCTTTCTCTCATGATTAAAATTAGGTTATGTTTATTGACGTTAGTTTTTTGTTTATTTCTAATTTTTTATTACTAATGTTTGGTTTATTGTTAATTATTTGCATTGGCAAGAGAAAGTTGTGTGAGTGTTTCACACCAGATTTTTTATTGTTGGAAAAATTCAATATGAATTTTCTCTTAAAATAAAACAGTATTTTGTAATACAGTTGAACCCGGTTTTAACAGCCTCGGACTTTACGTCAACTCGAACTTAACGTCATTTTTTTAGGCATTGCGTCAAACTTCTATCTGAAAACCCCTGTTTTAATGTCAGTAATTCGGTTGTTGCGTCAAAATTTTTCCGATGAAATCATTTTTTACTTCACGTACAACGATTGTGAACTAGCCATAATTTATCAGTAAATTATTTAAAAAATAAAAATACAGTATACAGTAACATAGTACAGTAGTTTACTTGTGAATAGTGTTTGCTTGCGCGAAGGGATTAAAATGATTTTGTTAAGCTGTTCATATTGTGTCTATAACTACTGATTGATCTACGTCAAGGTCAGTTTTGGGACTGCACCCTCTACGTGACATGTGACACTTAATAGGTAGCACTGTACCTAACTTTCAGATCAGACTATCCACATTTAAGAAAATTCTCTAATACTGAAAAAGCGACTGAGCAAGAGGAAGATGAAGGGGAAGACACCGTTACGCCAACATTGCAGGAGGCAATGCTAGCGGCTGAAACATTTTTAGGATTTCTCCGACACCGAGAGACATTACGGAGAGGATTTATTTCGCAGAACGAGGTGTTCAAAAGAAAATCACTGATTTCTTCCAATAAAGTAGATAACGTACCATTATGTAGTTTATGTACATACAAATATGTATTTTGGTTTCCGTATTTTAATACATAATAAAGTCTACCTACTTACACAGAGTGGTTATTAATCTATTATATTAGGGTATTACAATTTAAAAATCGCAAATAAAAAACGTTTAGCACATTACGTAAATTAGTAGTAATGTATACGAAATATTCTTAAGTTTAGTTAGATTTACTTTGACACAAGAGCTAACTTTGTTATAACGTCACTCGGATATAACGGTAAAATTTAATCTGTCCCTTCAATGACGCTATAAGCGAGTTCGACTGTAGTTATTACATCTATGAGGTGTGGCTAGTAAATAACAAGACTGACATTGTAAAAAAATTTATTTTTATTTTCTACATGATCACATATTGTCACCTTCAATATACACTCCTTCTCTATCCCTGCAACACTCCATGTAAATTTTCCATAGTTGGAAACAGTGCTGGAAGTCATCTTCTGTTAGCTCCTTCACGACACGTGCCGCTTTCTCTTTTACAGCTTTCATAGACTCAAATCTTGTCCCTTTTAATGCAGATTTCACCTTAGGGAACAGGTAGAAGTCACATGGTGCAAGATCTGGTGAATAAGGTGGATGTTCTAACACTGAGATGCTGTACTTGGCTAGGAACCTCTTGAGAGATAATGCGGAATGAGCTGGCGCATTGTCTTGGTAGAGAACCCATAATTTGTCCTTACACATTTCGGGGCGTTTTTTTCCTTACTCTTTGATGTAGTTTAGAAAGTACCTCAAGGTTATTGTTCAATTAAGGTTTAATTGTTTGACCTTCAGGAACCCAGTGAAGGTACACAATCCCATGGATATCAAAAAAACAATCATCATTACTTTAAATTTTGACTTGCTCATTCAAGCTTTTTTGGCTCTCGGTGAAGTTTGGCTCTTCCAATGCATGTATTGGCGCTTCGTTTCCAGATCATAAGTAAAAAACCACGTTTCATCACATGTTATTATCTTTTACCTGTTCCCTAAGGTGAAATCTGCATTAAAACGGACAAGATTTGAGTCTGTGGAAGCTGTAAAAGAGAAAGCGGCACGTGTCCTGAAGGAGCTGACAGAAGATGACTTCCAGTATAGTTTCCAACAATGGAAAATTCTCATGGAGCGTTGTAGAGATAGAGAAGGAGTGTATACTGAAGGTGACAATAAGTGATTATGTATTAAATAAAAATAAAATTTTTTACGTCAGTCTCATTATTAAATAGTTACACCTCGTATACTGAAAAGCTAAGTTTTTGTAATGTGACTAATATTATATAGAAACTTTGTTAATTGTAGAGCTAAGTGAAGAAGTTTGTACAGCTTAAAATAAGGTAAAATTTATTGAAAAATAAATTTGTTTAAAATATAATTAATAATTATGTCATCTTTTTGTCGATCTTCCTTTTATGGCCACAATTTCCATGTAAATGTAACTTTAATTTTGTTTTACTGACCTGTTACAGCTGCTACACCACTCGTTTTTACTTTCTCTTGCTCTATATATTGGTAAATATATAGGAAAGAAGGGAAGTATTGTTTTCATATTGATTTTTCACTAAAAATACATGTTTTCAAGCCCTCTGAACCAAAAAATTATGTATTACTTTTTGTATGTCTGTGTCAATGTGAACATTTTTTTTTTTTTGACTTTACGTGACTGTTTTGCAATTTCTGCTAATGCAGATGGTGGAGAATGATGGTATGAAAATGAGTGATAAAAAACTGCTAGACCTGACCAAGAAATCGAACCCAGGACCCCAGCGTAGAAGCCAGTTAAACTAACCACTACACCAACGGGGCGGCCAAAATATCTCTAGAACAGAATATTGTACAAATGTACAAATTGTACTTTCTCTTGCCAATGCAAATAATTAACGATAATCCTTACATTAGTAATAAAACATTAGAAATAAATAACTAACCTCAATAAACATAACCTAATTTTAATCATGAGTGAAAGACACAAAATGAAAATCAACCTCAGTTTGGCTTAACAATATGGAAAATCACTCTTTCACACTAAACTAGGCTCTGTAGAGAAATATGCTCTAAATGAAAGTTGTAGATCTCTTTATTTTCTATAAATTTAATGATAGACACTTTTGTCGTAAAATGCATACTAAGGCCGAAATCTTCAAAAAATCGATTTTCACACATTTTTGTGAGAAAAAAGAAAATCCCCAATTACCGCTAAACTAAGCATTATACAAAAAAATGTTTCAAATAAAAGTTGTAGGACTTTAAATTTTCTACATTTTTTATTGTATAAATTTTTGCACTAAAATGCATATTAAAGCTGTAATTTAAAAAAACCAATTTCTTTACGTGAAAACAACCTTACCAAGAATTTCAGCAAACATGGCGCCTACCCTATCTTGTAGAACATAAAAAATTTAGCAAACCAGGCGATTTTAAAAGAAATCGTAGGACCAGATTTTGAGAAAATCACAAAAAAGTGAAAAACTACACGAATAAACTACTACTTCCGGTTGACCGATTATGATGTAAATGTTCATGTCGGGTCCGGTAGTGGTATGTAACTTAAGTTTCAAGTATGTATGATGTTCCATTCTTGAGATATTCTGTTCACAGGCACACACACAGACCAATCGCTAAAATCATGTTTTTTGGGTTCAGGGGGTCTGAAAATGTGTAGATCCGGTGAAAACTCAATTTCGAAAAATCAACATGAAAACAATACTTTCCTTCCTATATATTCATATAGGTAAGAGAAAGTAAAAATAAACTTTTAAAGTAGAGTAAACCCTCACAGGTAAACATGTCATTTGCCAATTTGTCTGAAAATTTTTCCACAATTTAAAAAAAATTTCTTAATTCCATGATTTCCCTGAATTGTAGACAAAAATGGTAACTTTTGTTCAACCAACACCTGATGCTCTAAGGTAACAAAATACAACACGGTAAGAAAAAAAATCAAAACAAGAAAATATTTTTCTAATAAAAGTCTCTTTAGTTCCAATCTTTTATTAATAATAATAATAACTAAGCGTATTGGCAAATACGCAATATACTAGGCGACTAAAATGTTAGCCAGGGCTTAAAGACAATTATTGAAGACTAGTGAATCACAGAACAAAGTGACACTGCCAAATTTATCTCGCACAAATAAAAAGCAAGCATTACACAATCACACAGTACAGATTTAATAATTATGGTAACAAATCTGCACAGCAATTCATGTAGTACCTGGGTCACTTATTTCTCCTAAATAATCCCAGTTTGGACATAAATGTAAGAATCCCTTCATGGAACAAGGAAAATTCATTATACCGTAAACCTCAATAAATTGACACTATTTGGAACTAGTGAAGAGCGTTCACTGTTTCAACCTGTCACCGTAATCACAGTGACTGGTTGAACGGTGACTGATAACAACTGCAGTTTTGATAAATTAAAAAAATGGGCTACATAATATATAACTAAAATGAAAATTTAGCCTAAAACAGATTAACCGGTATCCTAAATTAGTAATATAAAGAACATTTTGTATAAAAAAGAAAAAGTACAAGAAACAATTTACAACTGAAAATTAAAATTAATTGTAAATTTACAATTTACAACGCGGCGTGCAATAAAAATAACACTGTAATGTAATTATGTTATCGCGTTCAGAAATGTAAAGGAATTACCCTCGTTTTGTTTAGTCTAGTTGCTGAGGAACATAACAAGGGGAAGAGATTGAGAGAGGGGGAGAAGTACGGTGAACATTCGCCGTGTCATCCTGTCTTCCAGTGACAGAAGAGTAAGCAATCTTTGTAACAGTGACTTGGGAACGGTTACTCACCTATCTGAATAACTGTGGTCACAGTGACTTATAAGTAACCGTGACTCGTTCACAGTGACAGTTCTTTTGTCTTTTCTCTATTTGGAACAACAAGGTTCATCAGCAATTATATTCCTCCAACAACTTCGTTAAGAAGCAGACAAGCACAGAGTTCAGAAAGATCAACAATTTTTCCAGGAAATTAATTTAATTTAAATTGTTTAAGACTTGAGACTTCATTTTTCAATCTTGTACTGTATTGCAGTAATTTTTTCTAACTTAATTAGTGCTTAATTATGTTTTGTGCTATATTTTGTACATAAGAATACTGTAAATATAAAATTTATTACGGTTTTCTTAACTTTATTTGTTTACCATTACTGTACTACTAGCAAAAAAATAGTTTTCAGATTAATAATCAACACATGCCTGCCACAGGGCCTGGATTAAGTTTAACACGTTCAGTGCCATGGACGCATACGTGGCGCCCAGCAGTGCCTCATCCGCTGCGCCGAAAGCGCCACATGTGCATCCAACACAGTATTATTTTTCTGGCGTTCTTACATCATCGGTTTTTCAGTTGAGCTCTTTATATTTTAGTGGCATGTTAATTGAACTACAGTAAACGTGTATAAATTCGTGGTATCAGTTTGTTTGTTTTAATAAGTGTTTATAATGGCTGATGACATTATAAGTGTTTATAATGGTTACGATGACTACAACCAATCATTATTACATCATCAATGTTATTTTCTATCTAACTTACTCCTTATTTTTGTAAACAGAAAATATTTATAGTGTACTACTTACTACTCATTAAAATCAACATTGTTCTTAATTTTTCTAATTAACACAAAACAAATAAAACATTCTTTTTTTATTAGTCAAACCCCTTCTACCACTACACTAGGGTACAATTTTAATAGAACTAGTGAATTTTGTGGAGTAAAATGTTTACAATTTATGAATCATATCCATTGCCGTTCCTGCTAACTGCTGTCAAAACGATCGTATTTACAGAAAAATGTTTCACAAGATGTCATCGTAAAATGTTCTTTGTCAGTTTTACCCAGGATCTTTTGTTATGCGACTTAAAAGTTTTGTCGAATATTACACTAATAATACAAAACATTTTTCATTAATACATAAACAATAAAACAGTAACGAAACTGAAAATGCATGCGCTAGTTGTGTATAAATACAAAACACAAAGCGGACACCACATGTGCGTCCAGCGGCCCTCAGTCAGATAATTTAATCGCAGGGCCACTGGAACCACGTATGCGTCTTCATTTTTTTTGCTATAAAATTGCACAACATAATCCCTACTAAGGATAAATATCATTTTGATACATTATTTAACCTAATAATTTAAAAATGTATGTTGGGCTTACAAAATCTTCTAGTCATTTCTAGGTGGCACTCAACGTGTTAAAGTTCAGGTTCCAACCGGAAGTCAAGAAAAGTCAGAACTTGGAAACAAAAGTAGTGTTTGTCATTCGATTCCTCTTAAAGAGTAACTTTCTTATGAAAGCTAAGTGGGCTTGATCTCATTATGAGAAAGGATAACCCTGAATTTCATGAACGCGAAATGTGACTTCTCAGACTCCATTTTTTTAGAAAATATTGCCACCAGCTATGAGACAACGCACCTTTATCTCATGAAAAGAATTTTTTGAACAAACAGTCCATGCCTCTACACCCAACATAATTGGTCCTCTGAACGGATGACTCAACCCAAACAATTCGCATCAAGATAATTTATAAACAAACAATCATATTAAGAGTAAAACCAGTTCAGATATTGTTAAGTTACCCCAGTTCTTAATTTAGTGAAATTGGTTTTTACAGCTTTAGCTGCATCAAAATTGAGATGTAGAAACAAAATCAAAATAGAAAATGCCGGCTCCATTGGCGCAGTTGGTAACATGCTCGCCTCTCTCATCATGTGGTTCTGGGTTCAAATCCCACTCAAGCACGGCATATTTTCATACGTTACAAAAAATCATTTCATCCTTCATTGTACAATAGTTACACCCCAACATCGTTGCTAATGACCGTCGTATAGTTGATGCGATGTTAAATAAATGAATTAAAAAAAAAAAAAATACAGAAAATGAACTCAAGTGGCTGTCTTGAACACAAAATGAAATCCGGACAGGCTGCGTAGTTCAAAGCAGGCACATACGATCATGAGATGGATGCCTTAGAAATATTACTCTCTTCTTAAGGGAGGAGTCTAGTCAGTTTTATCACTAAAAATTAAAAAATAATCAAAAATTTTTTTTTTGTTGATTATAAAACGTCAGAACTTTTTTAATCCAGCTATATATATTTTGTTTTTATGTATGATAACTAGAAATTTGTAAAACATTATTTTACATAATCGGTGTAAGTGTAATTGTAAATCAAACTTTACGTTCAATTTTCTCGGCATTTAGTATTTCAGGTTTTCTTCATGATAAAATCCTTATAACTTTCTTTATATAAATGCTATCTTGATGATTTTTTTTCCACTATACTCAGAATTTATTGCCTTTTTATTTGTAGGTTGGCCGTGTAAAAACTTATTATAGGAATTTTTTTTAAATTAAAAAACCTTATCTGTATTTTTGGGGGAAAATATTTAATAATAATTTTCTCTTCATTGTAAAGTTAAATGTACAAATGGAACCTTCACAAAAAAGAGCATAATTTTCTGATTATTTTGACATAAAAACCAGGGTTTTACCTCTAAAATTAACTAAGTTATAAGCAAATAACGAAGATATGATTTTCCACCCCTTATATTATGGGTTGTAGTGAACAAAATTAACATTTTTTTTTATGAAAAAATTAAAAATTTAATGTTTATTCACTTGCAAATCAAACAGATTACTTATCTAAAGATAATAAAAAAAACTTTTTTTGAGCAGACTCCTCCCTTGACACCAATAGATACTCAAGTCACGAGATTGCCTTTTGCGTATGGGTGGGCTATGAATAAGGGAAGTGAAAATATGACAGTGCTGCCAACCTCGACAGTGCGACACTACTTGTACAATTTCACTACCGTGCACAGTTTCTACATACATTTTGTAAGCTGTGGTTTGATCCGAGAAAATTTTCTTCATAAACCTTACAAGAAATAAATCTGTCCTGTAATAATACTGCCTATAGCTTAATTACATGACTAGAAATGTTTGATTTACTCTAATTACCAGCTACCTTGATCCATTGGAACAAATTTTCTCCGAATGAATCGCCTTCTTTACGATCACCGTCACCGGCGTATTCACTATCAGTCTCGCTAGTCAACTTAACCGCTTCTTTTTTTTACCAGGTGTCGACAAAACTGTTGAAGAATAGCTTTTTCACGTCTTTAATTTCCTTGTTTATTTTTCGAATTGTGGAAAGAGAAAAATCACAGTAGTTAGCCAGTAGTTAGTTAAGAGGCATTGAAAGGCATTTTTGTTTAGTTTCAACTTAACAGCATTTTATTACACTTCGTATTAGATTTCGTTCAGCACAGTAAATAGTCTGTCTACATTTTTGTGAAACTTACATATGTGTTTACAGTAACAAACAGTTAAATTCGTATTGTTAACAAACAAAAGGTTCCGCGATATACTGTATAGGCTATGCTCTGGGTATAGTATAAGTTGTTATGTTTGTGTACTGAAATTAAAGCAGTCGCGCGTGTGCACTGATGCTGTTCTCCCTTTCCCCCTTTACCCCTCGTTGCAAACAAGGACAAACTCGTGACTCAAGTGACTATACCTACACTTGAATTCAAAATTAAATTTATAATTTTTACTTAACCCACCGGGTTAGTCTAGAGGTAAAGACGTCACCAAAATCAGCTGTTTAACAGCCGATTTTCGGGGACAAAGGTTCCTGGTTCAAATCCTAGTAAAGATAGTTACTTTTATACGGATTTCAATACTAGAAGTGGTTACCGGTGTACTTTGATGGTTGGGGTTTAATTAACCATACTCTCTCAGGAATGGTCGACCTGAGTCTGTACAAGACTACACCTAATTTACACGTCATACACATCATCATCATCATCTCATTGGGTCATGGGGTTGCTTATTGTTCTCAATTGAACAGATCGCAACGTACAGTATTCAGATGAACTAATGTCCCCTAGCCGTGGGAGTGAGAGAATGGATAACGCTCTCACTCGCACAACCCATACCCAGCGTTCCAACAACATTGTCTATAATTGTACTCGTTGTTGTGAGCAAGCGTTTATGCATGCAGTAAACTAACAAGCAAGATAACGACTGTAGTATGTTTACAGATTTTGATTATAACGGTAAAGACCTTTGAGCGCATGCATAGTTATGCCACATATCTCCCTCTCACTCGCTCGGCTATCAGACAGTAGCTCGTCTGATACCTATACTTATTAATATACTAATTTTTCTCGATTTTTTTTCAACTCTTCAACTATTTTTGAAGTCATAAGCCACCACTGCGACAACCAATTTTGTTTAATTTAGAACAAAAAAAAATGGTAAATGGTAAATTTAATGTAAAACTGGCACTGAATGTCCTCCTCATAACATCATCACCGATTTCATATTAAACATTTAAATATTTTCCATACAAGATTCCCTACGAATGCCAATACTTCAACTACTTTTTAGCCCTGGCCATCACTTTATTTAATCAATTAATAACAAATACGTTAATATTGATACGAATAATGTATCAATCTAAGCTATATCGGCAAGTCCTTCTCGTTTCCTAAAATTCGACTGCTGTCTCCGGTGAGGTTGTTCGACACCAAAACTGGCAGCAAGTCGTCGGTCTTCTTGTCTAGAATTATTCGCTTGCGGATCGTAATGCATTTCTGAACATAATTGTACAGCTAAAGGCTGTAACATAACAACATAAAACACATATTCAGAAAAGATTATACAGTACAGAAAAAGAACTAAAAGTGGAATACACCTCAAAAAATTGTTTTTCACAATTTTTCATCAACACTAATCTGTTAAAAATTTTTTACAATTTTTCATCAACACTAATCTGTTAAAAATTAAACAAATATAAATATCAAATACAAAAGTTGCAGCACATTTAATTATCTTTAATTATTGTTCGGACCCACCGGGTTGGTCTAGAGGTAAAGTCGTCTCCGAAAATCAGCTGTTAAGCAGCTGATTTTTGAAGGTTCCTGGCTCAAATCCTTGTAAAGGTAGTTACTTTTATATGGATTTGAATACTAGACAGTGGTTACCGGTGAACTTTGATGGTTGGGGTTCAATTAACCATACCTCTCAGGAATGGTCGGCCTGGGTCTGTACAAGACTACACCTCATTTACACGTCATACACATCATCCTCATCTCATTGGGTCATGGGGTTGCTTATTGTTCTAAATTGAACAGATTGCAACGTACACAAATTAGGAATAAAATTATTTATTGTTAGGTGCATTTCAGCTTCAAGAGGAAGTCGTGAAATGTGAAGATAGTTGAAATCTGGGCAACTTTCCCCTATGAAAATAGAAATTGTGAACGTAAACCAAATAAAAAAAAATCTGGTGTGAAACATTCACACGACTTTCTCTTGCCAATGCAAATACTGACCAATATAACCTAACATTAAAAATAAACAAAAAACTAACCTCAAAAAACATAACCTTATTTTAATCACGAGTGAAAGACGCAAAATGAAAATCGACCTCAGTTTGGCTTGAAAATACGGCAAATCACTCTTTCACGCTAAACTAGGCTCTGTAGAGAAAAATGCTATAAATAAAGTTGTAGATCTTTTATTTTTCTATTATTTTGATTATATACACTTTTGTCGTAAAATAAATACTAAGGCTGAAATCTTAAAAAAATCGATTTTTCAAACTTTTTCGTGAGAAAAATACAGAAAATTGCAAATTACAGGTAAACTAAGTGTTATACAAAAAAATGTTTGAAATAAAAGTTGTAGGTTTTTAAAGTCTCTACAACTTTTATTATAAAAATTTTTGCCCTAAAATGCATATTAAAGCCGCAATCTTAAAAAGAACAATTTTTTACATGAAAACCGCCTCACCAAGAATTTCAGCAAACATGGCGCGCCACCCTATCTTGTAGAGCATAAAAAATTTAGTAAACAAGGCGATTTTTAAAAAAATCGTAGGACCAGTTTTTGAGAAAATCGCAAAAAAGTAAAAAATTACACGAATAAACTACTACTTCCGGTTGACCGATTTTGATGAAAATGTTTGTGTCGGGTCTGGTAGTGGTATTGTAAATTAATTTTTAGGTTACAAGTTCGTACGATGTTTCTTCTTGAGATATTCTATATATATATATATATATATATACACACACACACACACACCTGAAAACGTGTAGATCCAGTGAAAACTCGATTTTGAAAAATCGACATGAAACCAATACTTTCCTTCCTATATATTCATATAGACAAGAGAAAGTAAATAAGTTCGTAAAATTTTCAAAATTGTGAAATTTACAAAATATATCATTTCATCCTTCACCATCTGGATTAGCAGTACTTGCAAAACAGTCAGTCGTTTAAAAATAAAAAAAAATTTTCACGTTTCAAAATTTTGTTCAATTCTTTTACTACTGTACACTACATAAATTTTAGCAGTCTGTTGAAAGATACCATCACTGTTACATTAATTTATACAACAGGGTGATTCACGAAGATATGCAGAAACTTTTGGAGCTCATTGTACATGTAAAAATAATGAAAAACGTTTATATAAACATGGGTCCGGAAATGCTTCGTTTCCGAGTTACGGCTAGCGAAAGTTTCGCCCGGATTTCAGCTCACCAGGTGAAATGAGGTCTTCCTGAAATTCTGGTAAGATTATTAAGGGGCGAATTTAATCATTTCTCATGGTTTTTGATCTGATAAATTTAATAAAACAGGTCCCACAACTGTAAGTTAAATAGTTTTTAAGAAAACCAGTGACAAATGCAAAAAATGGAGTGAAAACACATTTTTTCATCTTTGGGCAAGAATAACTTTGTTATTTCACCAAGAAACTGTTAAAATTTTTGAATAAAACATGTAAAAAATTTTATTCTGAACAAACTGGTGTAAATGACGTACACAGAAAGCGAATAGATATTTGATAAAAAAATTTTTTATTCATAACAATACAAAGTAAAATTAACCGGAAAAACAAAGATGAAAAAATGTGTTTTTTTCACTCCATTTTTTTGCATTTGACACAGTTTTTCTCAAAAACTATTTAACTTAAAATTCTGGGACCTGTTTTATTCAAGTTATCAGGTCAAAAACCATAAGAACAATTGAATTCCAGAATTTCAGGAAGACCTCATTTCACCTGGTGAGCTGAAATCCGGGGGAAATCTTTCGCTAGCCGTAACTCGGTAACGAAGCATTTCCGGACCCATGTTTATATAAACTTTTTTCATTATTTTTACATGTACAATGGGCTCCCAAAGTTTCTGCATATCTTCGTGAATCACCTGTATAACACGTAACAGCGCACGTTACATGTAATTGTTGTTGTTGTTTAGGTCATCAGCCGAAAGGCTGGTTTGAACCTCTAGAGGTTTTACTGTAAAACAAGGAGTGAGGTGGTTTACCATTGCCTTCCTCACTGATTGGAAAAGTATGCTTATCAGCATGCCAAGCCCTCTGAAAAGCACATATTTTCCACTCTGCAAATGACACCTTCACTTCATTCACACAGGGTCTGGCTGTACAATGAAATTCATTACTTTCAGAGGAGATAACTCTGATTAGTGTCTTTTACACCTCTACCTCTTCTGTTCTTAAATGATTCAGTCATTTAATTGGCTGACCATGCGATAACAAACAGAACTATTTATTTTAGCTCTGAAACAAACAGATTGAGTGTAAATAATTTGACACTCCACCTGTCTGTTATGGGCAGATGTAATAGTATGTAGGCTTATTAAATAGGTGACCAGATAAAATCTTGAATCACAATGGCACCTGATACAAAACAAGCCTTCTTTTATTTTCATTTAGCATCCGTACAATCACCCCAGACAATACAACAAATTTAATACGTCTGGCTCTACTTGGATGCAATTAATAACAAACAAATATCGATAAACTAATTAAAAGAGTCTCCCCGCAATGTAACGGGTGAGGCAATGAATCGGGCGATTTGGCAACACTGCATACAGTCTCCTGTAGTGTGGCTAGGAGAAGAAGACTACCGCCATTTTTAAGCGTCTTGTTTTACCATTTCAGTTCCAATGGAGTCATGGACCGGTGCACAACGAGCATACGCGCTGTTAAAATGTATTGTGACGATATCGAAAAGACATGGTTCGCGTAATTTCTAGAATTTCATTCATGAAAATAATAAAGAGAGGATAATAGCGTGAAATAGTAACAATAAGTGACAATAGATAGGACAATAAAGGTATGCCTATTCATGAAAGTTGTTTGAAATAATTTCGCTATTGTGTATGACAAAAGGTCGGGTATTGTGTACAGCTATTTTTAAAGGGGCCGGCTGTTTACGTTTTCTATTTGCAATAGTTGACTTGTTTACAATAGATTTTTCTAGCACTCATTTATAAAGGGTTATTTTTTGAACTTTATTATTTGCATGGAGTTTCTCTGCTTTGCTAGAATGATCTTTTTAAATGAGTATATAAAGAGACCCCCAAGCGCGGTCAGAAAAATAGATTCGTTTGATCTTTGACGAGTTGCTATCGGGCATTGTTCAGGGCGCGTTCCGAGCATTGTGTCGGTCAACGATTGTTATGCTGTCTTTGTTTGTGTGTGTGTATTGTGAAAAGTTAATGTGTATCTGTATTAAATTCAGTTTTGTGTATTCAGTTTTCATTTTGTATGTGTATTCTATAAAAGTGATTGTAAGTAGTGCTAAGTAAATTATTAAGTTATTTATTGTTTATTATTTATTTTAAGTAAATTATTAAATCATTAATTACATTGTATTACTTCATTATAATTAGTTTGTTGATTATTTTGTAAATCTTTTAGTTGTAATAAATACTTATAATTGTAAACTTTAGTGTATTAATTATTTAATAACCTAGATCCCGAAACGGACCTTAGCAATAAGTGTCACAGTATTATAAAAATAATGATAGTTACGTGTTCGCGCAGCGCCCATTTCATAATTATTTCAATATTCTGCGTAATGATCCGATACCTTAAGCCCATACAATAAAAAACGGGTTAAAAACTTTGAAGAAACAGGCTCAACACTGAAGACACGAACTGTAAGCGTAAAATGTGTCTGTACACCAAAAAATGTTGACAAGGTGCAGGTGGCTGGGTTAAAAAGTCTTATGCGTTCCGCTCGATGGCATGCAATATCACTCGGCATTTCTAATCGCAGTGCGAGGAGGATTTTACACAAAGATCTACAGTTCCATCCGTTTAAAATTCAGTTAGTGCACGCTTTGAATTATGTTGATCACGCATCCCGACTTGCTTTTTGTAATCGATTATTGGACATGATGAACGACAACACAAATCTTCTCAACAATCTTTGGATGAGTGATGAAGCTCACTTCCATTTTTTGGGCTTCGTAAATAAGCAGAATTTCAGATATTGGTCACACGAAAATCCATAGACAATACACGAAAAGCCGCTTCACGGTATTAAAGTGACAATTTGGTGTGCAATATCAACACAGGCTATCGTAATACCATATTTTTTTAGGATGACAATGAACGTGCAGTTACAGTGAATACACAGCGCTACGTTAACGTGTTGGAGAACTGTCTTCAACCGGAATTAGTTCGTAATCTGGCTTACCAAAACATGTTTTTTCAACAAGACGGTGCTACCTGCCACACATCCAGGGCTTCAATTAATGTTCTGCAACACTTGTATCCCAATCGCATCATTTCTAAGAACGGAGACATTTCATGGCCAGCCAGATCACCAGATCTCTCTGCCTGTGATTACTTTCTATGGGGACACTTAATTAAAATCACGTGTTTTCCAATCTCCACCACCTCGAAATGTACAGGAACTTAAAGAACGGATACGTGAAGAAGTGCCACAAATTCCTACAGCCACATTACGAAATATGATGAATAACCTTCGTGCACGAGTTCAGGAATGTGTGCGGAAAAATGGAGGACATCTTTATGATATGATTTTCAAGTAATTTATAAAAAAATTGTAATTATTTAAGTATTACTTGGTACATTCTAAATTAATTAAACTACATTTTTTAACTTTCTCACAGTGTTTTCATAATCGCCCGATTCACTGCCTCACCCATTATTTCTGAAAAGATTTATTTACACCACTACCGCAAACATACATCTTTCATTATTTATAACCACAAGAGACTTTACTATAATATATCCGCAGCTCTGTGGAACGTACATCATAAACCAACCCTTACACACACATGCAGCAACCCCTTACCTGCCTTAGCTTGCCTTCCTTACGCTCTACATTCTCAGTAATGAGTCACCTACTAGGTACTTAACTGCAATACTACCATTTTAGTTGCAATATTTTTATCAAAATTGTATAATAATTTTAAAATCTATGTATTAATCCTTGAAAATTGAGTCCAAACATGGTGTCATTGTGAAATTCGTAAGCTTTTCCGATGTTGGATTTCATTCTGACTGTGAGCGTGTGTAAGGGTCGGTTTACGATGTAGGTTCCACAGAGCTGTGGACATATTATAATGCACTAAAAAACAAGTTAATTAAACAAAAAATTTATTATCTGGTTACCTCCGGAGCAATATGTCCTTGAACAGTTAACTGTTGATCAATTCTATTGAATTCCGTTTCTAAATCTTTATTCCCGCTTCTTTGGACAGCCAACCTCAATTTTTCTATCTGCAAAATAAACAAACAAACAAACAAACATAATCACTTGTTATTGTTTAAGTGATTAGCCGAAAGGCTGGTTTGAACCTAAAGTAAAACGAGGAGTCAGATGGTTTACCCCTTTGCCTTCCTCACAAAGTTGAAAAGTATGCTAATCAGCATGCCAGGCCCACCTGAAAAGCATACCTTCAAAGACGCTGCAAAAGACACCTTCACTTAATTTATTTAAGAGTTCGGCTACATAACGAAATTAATTACTCTTAGAGGAGATAACTGTGACTAGTGTATTTTACTGTATTTCTTCTGTTTTTAAATGCTTCGGCCATAATATATAATTGGCTGACCATGTGATAAGAAACAGAACTATTTTTGATGATTAAAAATTGGTTAAATGCTTGTAAAAATATTTCTCATCTCACTTTGTGGTGCACGCAATTTCAATGGACTTTCGTTTAACTAATATGATTATTATTTTTTATATACTTTTGTAAAAGCTAATACAACTCTCCTTAATCACTTATTTTAATTTTTATTTTATTTATTGACGTAGTTAGAGGAAATTTAAAAGATTAGATAGAGGTGTCCGGTTACGACCACACAAATGATGTAATGAGGTGAACCTTCCTTTTCTCCCTCTATCAAGTGTTGGTAGGGAGTCAAGGAAGGGTAATCCACGCAAAATTAACTGACACAACCTTTTCGAGACTTATAGAAGGAAGACTGCAGGCTGAGATGGGAAAAGCACCAGTCTGGGTGCGGTCGGGCGTATATGTTGGTGAGTGGCAACAAAATTAAATTAACATTACCAGTGTCAATCAAAATTCAAATAGAACATTATTGGGGAAAAATTGCTAATACCGTTACTTATTTATGGGGATAACTTTTAACAAGAAAAAGGGTGATTAATGGAGAAGAGATGTAAAGCCTAAATTAAACGCTGCAGGAATACTCATTGATCACAATAAATATGAATGCTTGCTTCCAAAAAGTGTTGCCAATTTATTTCATAGAGACCATCTGCTAACATCAGTGCGACAACCACTCGGCACACTACAACTTCATTCCTAATTATTTAATACCGAAAACATAATAACAGCATGGGTTTTACCAAAGATATAAAATTTTAATCAAAACTACACAAATCTGGTGTTAGAAAACCGGTATTTTTTTTTTGCATTATAACAAAGTTTTTGGTCCGAGGTTAAAATGGTTGAATTGTATCATCCGAACAATTCTTATTAAAAAATGTTAACCATTACAACATTGCGGATTCATGATGACAAAAGAAAAAACCAAATCGAACTAAATTAAAATAATGACAACTTACTGCTTCTTCGCTGAATGTCTGTTTCCTTTCAGTCGGCACGTCCAATTCTAACACTCTTCTGAGTATGGGGAACGCATCCTCAGGTCGGTTTAAATCAGCTAATGCTGCTACCTAAAATGAAAAAAAAAACAACAATTAATAAGCAAAAAAAATTTGGTGTGAAACAATCACACAACTTTCTCTTGCCAATGTGAATAATGACCAATATAACCTAACATTAGTAATAAAACATTAGAAATAAACAAAAAATTAACCTCAAAAAACATAACCTTTAATCATGAGTGAAAGACGCAAATTGAAAATCGACCTCAGTTCGGCTTAAAAATACTGAAAATCACTCGTTCACGCTAAACTAGGCTCTGTAGAGAAAAATGCTTTAAATGAAAAATATCGAAATATAAATTTTCTATAAATTTGATTATATACACTTTTGTCGTAAAATGCATACTAAGGCTGAAATCTTAAAAAAATAGATTTTTCACAAGTTTTCATGAGAAAAACCAGAAAAGCATTATAAAAAAAATGTTTGAAATAAAAAATAATAAATTTTTGTGCTAAAATGCATATTAAAGCCGCAACCTTAAAAAAACAATTTTTTGCGTGAAAACAGCCTCACAAAGAATTTCAGGAAATATGGCACCTACCTTTCCTTGTAGAGCATAAAAAATTAAGTAAATGAGGCGATTTTTTAAAAAATCGTAGGATCAGTTTAAGAGAAAATTGCAAAAAGTGAAAAATTATATGAATAAACTACTACTTCCGGTTGACCGATTTTGATGAAAATGTTCGTGTGGGGTCCGGTAGTTGTATGTAACTTAAGTTTCAAGTTTCAAGTTTGTACGATGTTCCGTTCTTGAGATATTTTGTACACAGACACACACACACACACACACACACACACACACAGACCAATCGCTAAAAACATGTTTTTTGGGTTCAGGGGGTCTGAAAATGTGTAGATCCGGTGAAGAGTGTATTTGTTAAAATCGAAATGAAAACAATACTTCCCTTCCTATATATTCATATAGGCAAGAGAAAGTAAAAATGATATCAAGAACATCTGCAAGCTTATAAATACAGAAAATAAAAATCTAATACTGCAGAACAAGTTCAAATAAATAACCAAAAATTTTCTAAATTAGAAGACACGACTGTTCTGGAAATAAATGACAATAAACATGACATTCAAACTAGAAAAAATGCATACATTAAAAAATAATAATAATAATAATAACTTAATAAACGAACAGGTAATATTAGAAAATTATACTTGCATAAATTTATCACAAAATAATATACAGGCTGTTTCACGAGGAACCTGCACAAGCTTATTCCTCTCATCAAAATAATGAAAAAAGTTCATATAAACATGGATCCGGGGAAATGCTTCACTGGCAAGTTATACAGGGTCAAAGATTTCGCCTGAAATTCAGCCCCCTCAGAGAAATTAACTTACATTGAAATTTTTAGGGTATTAATTGAGTCTGTTAATTAGATAAACTTTTAAGTTAAGTAATTAGATAAGTAAAATGAGCTGACAAATCGTATAAAATCTGTCCCAGAACTCTATCTCCAATAGTTTAGGAGAAAAAATCGGGGAGAAAAGGTTAGGGTCAAAACACACTTTTTTTGCATTTGGACTACAATAACTCCGTTAAATTGCCTATAAACAAAGAAAAATGTTCAATACAATCTGTAGAGAATTTAATTCTCAAAAAAATAATGTAAATAAAGTCCATAAAAACGGAATTATCACTACAGTACTGGTTAACCTTTAACGTATGGACTGTGTTTGTAATTTTGTAAAACATCAAACTAATCATAAGAGTCTTGCAAATAAATACTTTTATCTTATTTACTAATAGATATAAAATTCTGAAAAAAATACAGTTAATTTATGAAATACGTACCAATTTTTTGAATATAAAATTTTGAAAATAACTTTACTATTGTCTTCGCTGTGGCTAGCGAAAAATTTCGCACGGTAATATAAAGTACTTGGTGTACATTTTTTACTCTGAAGGGCTTAAAATTCAGTTTATCAAAAAATTTTATAGAATATATTTTGTAAAGAAGAATTTTCTTTAAAAATGGGTAATTTTCAATTCATTTTCCGAAAAATTTGTAAAGAGGTACAAATTTTTTAAATAGTACATGTTTTTACAAAAATGTCCTTCAAATTTATCATAACGATCTTGCGAATAAACTCTTTTATCTTATTTACTTAGGGCTGTTCTTATGGGCACAGCTGAATAGAACATTGCTTACTGTATACATACATGTTTTGATAAACATTGTAAGAGGTCTGGAACGCAAATGGCAGAGCTTTTACTAAGCCAATGCAATACTAACAAAAATCATTCATTTTTGTCTAAAATCGTTCGTAAACCTGTTAAATGAGACCTTCTGCCTTTTCAAGGGCAAACTACCAACGTATAAACATTCATACTTCACACACACACACACACACAAGACACACGTGTATTTTAATTTGTGTGGGTGTTACAACCATTCCCCTTCTACGACAAAAAACTGGATTTTCTTACATGCTACCAACATTTTAAACTGAAATACAAAATTTCCCTTTCATGATATTTTATTTCTGATTGCACTGTTACACACATTAGAAAATTCCCTGCAAGAAAACTATACTATTCCCTGTGGTTAAGTTGACAATTAGTACGGAGCGTCTCTTTTAAAACTCTCTGAACACATCTGTTGTTAAAAGCCACTGAAACAGCATCCCGTGTTTTAAAGGTTAATATTTAATTAATGTTTTATTTGTGTGTGAATGTGTTGAGTTGCGAAAATGTGTGAGTGTTAATGGCCGCTGGCTACTGCCATGTGCGTAGCTAGTTCCAGTGCGCACGTGAGAGTGAGTGTGTGTTGAAGAGTGATACAGCCCGCTTGTGTTCGTGTGTGTTCAATAAAACAGTGTGCAAATTTCGTACGTTGAATCCTTTATTTTGTGCATTTATTCAACATTCATTCAATTAATCAAGTACATTATCTTGAAAATTCTTTAAAATACACAAACGACAATTAGTTCAAAATACATTACCTTAAGGGGGGAGTATACCATAAAAATAAAAATTTACATCTTTCAAATTAAAACCTTCACTACTTTTTCATTTTATAGCCTAAGATTAGCACATTCTTTTCATTATAACACATGTTAAAAAAACTACCCCTAGACCTAAAAAACGGGGTGGGTTTTCAATTACAATGGTTTTTTGGAAAATGGATTTTTTAAATTCTATTCAGCCGATTTACTTGAAATTTCGGGTATGTGCTAAGGACATGCAAATTTATTGTCTAGAGTATGCTTTTTGAGACATGTGAATGAAGAAGAAAAAATTTTTTTTTTCATTTAGAAGCCTAAAAGATGTTATTAGCGCAAAATATGTTTAAAAACAAAAGTTTTACCACACTTAGGGTTTAAAGCATACTACAGTCAATAGAGCAGAAAATTCTGAGTATTTTGATGTCAAATTTATTACTGTAGCTGAAATAGAACTCAAATTACACAGTTTCTAGTGCAACACGACATGAAAAAATTTATTTGCAGGAAAACACTTAAACTAAATGATATTTCTTGTAAGTCCATTCCTATAATCTCAAAATAGAGCGATCATAGAGCAAGAACGATACAGTAGAGCAATCTAGTGGTGTTATAATGAAATACAGAATCAAATGCGCTTCAAATATTAAAAAAACTGCAATAGTTTATCTGCTATCAGTCTTGAGTATTTTACATAGAAAAACACAACATTTTTGCTTCTAAGCAAAAAAAATCGAGTTGACACTCGCAACAAAATAATTTATTTGTAACATTTCTATCAATCCATTTTACAAAGTAAAAAAACCTTCTTATTCAGAACATTCCACACAATAAAAAAAAAAACAAAAAAAGATTTTTTGGGAAAAAAATTTAATTTTGGTCATTTTCATGGTATACTCCCACCTTAAAATACATTACCTTAAGATACAAAATACATTACCTTAACAAAATACATTACCTAAATACATGCGACAAAATACATTACCTTAAGATTCCGTACAGTGACGTAATTATTTCTATTGGTAGCTGAAAGCATTTCCAACGCGATATGCGGTGCGTTTTGAGCCAACGCGAGACCCGCTGCAAATGTGATCGTTTTACAAATAGGAATGTGACCCATATCTTGCATTTCTTTCCATAAGTTTTTCACATACTCTAGCGCTTCCGGTGTATTCTGCAAAAACGAGAAAAAAAATAAAACAATTTACTTTACTCTATTCATTGTACAAAAGATAGGTCGAGTAAACACACCGCTTCTATTTTATATAATGAATTTATATAATAATTTCACCAACCTCTTTTTAAACTTTTTTTTTATTCCTAATTTGTGTACGTTGCAATCTGTTCAAATTAGAACAATAAGCAACCCAATGAGAACCCAATGAGATGAGGATGATGTGTGTGACGTGTAAATGAGGTGTACTCTTGTACAGACCCAGGCCGACCATTCTTGAGAGAGTATGGTTAATTAAACCCCAACCATCAAAGTACACCGGTAACCACTGTCTAGTATTCAAAATCCATATAAAAGTAACTACCTTTACTAGGATTTGAACCAGGAACCTTCGTCTCCGAAAATCAGCTGTTAAACAGCTGATTTTGGCGACGACTTTACCTCTAGACCAATCCGGTGGGTTTCTTTTTAAACTGCGTCACTTTTATTTTTATTTTTACTTGACACGTGTTTCGGTGGATCCACCATAATCAGAGTAAATAAAATAATTGAAACTAAATAAAATTTGTTTTCTCACTTATTTAAAATCTATAGAAGATGATACATCTTCAGTCAATTGTATAAACTGACTCATTTATTTTATACAAATGACTGACAATGTATCATCTGCTATAGATTTTGCACAAACACAACACCTTACTCATCTTACTCATTGATTTTATGGAACGTGGAACAACCATCACTTCTGCTGTCTATTGTAAACTTTAAACAGACTAAGAAGAGCAATCCAAAACAAGCGTCGTGGCCTTCTGACACGTGGTGTTGTGTTTGTGCATGACAACGCTCGCCCTCATACAGCTCGAAGAACAAATGAACTTTTGGTTAAGTTTAAATGGGACGTTTTCAATCATCCCCCATACAGCCCAGACTTGGCTCCTAGTGACTTTCACCTGTTCCCGAACATGAAGCGGTGGCTTGCATCTCAGTGGTTCGCCAATGACCAAGAGCTTCAAAACACCGTGAATGGTTGGCTACATTCACAGGCAGCAGAGTTTTATGCAGAGTGTATTTCAAAGACTGTTCCAAGGTACGACAAGTGCTTGAATCTGTTTGGCAACTATGTTGAAAAATAGAGAAAAACTGTAGTTTTAATATGTATATAATAAAGTTTTTGTATCTTCACTCGTTTACTTTTTATTTCAAAACGGAGGTTATTTTCCGGATAACCCTCGTACAACACGGGGAATTCAAAGACGTCAAATGACACGATCAGCAAAACAGAAAAGTATCGTGATGTCAATTGACGAGCTCAGCAGCGAAAGTGTTATGCTTCCAACGGTTTACATTTCAAAGTTAATTTAACCTTCCAAAGACCTGTACATGCAAATCGACTACCGCACAGTAACGTTCCGAACTCTCTGTACGTACCTTCTTGTAACAAGCAGCGACAACAAGAACCAACGGATGTTTTTGAAATTTGGATCCCAACAATTGTCTGGATTTGATGATGTCGAATACTTCTACCACTTCGTCAAACATGTTGTTATTGTACAAGAGGTCCATTAACAACTGGTAACTCACCACTTGATCGAAGAAACCATCCAGTTGTGGATGCTTAAATAACTATAAAAACACAAAAAAGAAAACATTTATACGAATGGTGTTACGGCAAAACAATAACAAATTTACTCAGACAACCTTCAACCTGTCAGCTGTTACTGGTAATGCGCTATAAGTTGACGATTGCGCCTATCATGCGGTGGGAGGACATTATACTATCTATCCTACTTACATCGGCCAACCTGAAAGCATAACAAATCTATCAAGCTTGTAACTCAAAATATAAACACACAAACACTTAAATAATAAAATTCAGTTCATGAGCCATCACACTAAATAAGTAAGGAGTAATGTAATTAGTTAGAGAAAGTGAATTGTTTAAAATTAAATTGTAATTTAACATAACTTTACTGAAAATAATGCAGTATGAAAACCCTAAAAATAGAATAACATTTTGAAATTACCGTAAAACTAGTATTACTCACGATAATAAGCTCGCATCGACGGAACTCACAGATTAAAATTTAGTCTATGTATTTATTCTAAATAAGCCATAATACTGGACCTAAGCTATATTTAGTATCCTTTTTGGTCATCAGCAGTAAACTGAATTACTGCACTCTGACATTTGTTGTGATAGACTATTTAATAGTCTATCACTACAAATATCAGAGTGCAGTAATTCAGTTTACTGCTGATGACCAAAAAGGATACCAAATATAGCTTAGGTCCAGTATTATGGCTTATTTAGAATGAATGTTTATTATTTAGGAAAATTATTAAGTACCAATAAATAATACAATGGGATGTTTATAAAACGACATAGTTGTAAACATAATAAATCAATGTAAGAGTAAAACTAGAACATGATGTCATGGCTAGAGCTGTCGCTATGATGTATTTAGAAAAGCACATATAGTAGCACTTCCACCCCCACCCCCACCTGCATAGTCCAGTCTTACTCTTGCTGACGATCATCAACTTATCTTGCATTACCGGTACTTGATAACACCGTATTCAAAGCCGTTTAATAAACTCATGTACAAACGACACTTGTTTCACTGTTATAACAGCATTAGACTGTTCAAAGCTAAATAAAGTTATCAATAACCTTTTGGTTTAATAACGCCACTTTCAAGTTTAACTACGTAATAATATAGTCACTTGAGTCACGAGTTTGCCCTTGTTTGCAACGAGGGGTAAAGGGGGAAAAGCATCAGTGCACATGCCCGACTGCTTTAATTTCAGTACGACAAACATAAAAACTTATACTATAACCAGAGCATATACAGTATTTCGCGGAACCTTTTATACATTAACTGTTTGATACAAAAATATCGGTTTCTCGAAAATGCGGTCGAACTGTTCACAGTGTTAAACGAAATCTAATATGCAATGTAATAAAATGTTGTGAAGTTGAAGCTAAACAAATATGCCAATCCGTGCCTCTTAACAAAAGCCGTGAGCGAGCGGCTAACTACTGTGATGTTTCTCTTTCCACAATTCGGAAAATAAAAAGGAAATTAAGGACGTGAAGAAGCTATTCTTTAACAGTTTTGTTGACACCTGGTAAAAAAAAAAACAGTTAAATAGATATTAGAGAGACTGATAATGAAAACGCCGTAACAGCAATAGTACAGCAGGCGATTCATTCGTAATTACAGTAAATCTAACATTTCTAGTCATGTAATTAAGCTGTAGGCAATATTACAGGTAATATTTATTTATTATTAGGTTAATGAAGAAAACATTTTCTCGGAATAAACCACAGCTTACAAAATGTTTGTAGAACCTTAACGGTAGTGAAATGTACAAGTAGTGTCCTACTGTTGAGGTTGGTAGCACTGCAAATATTTCACTTCCTTTCTCACAGCCCATACAAACGCAAAAGGCAATCTCGTGACTTCAGTATTTATACTAATATTCATATAAACACAAGGCGGCAAATCTCATTGAATCTCTCACGGACTCAAACTGTTAAGACAAACGGCACTATTTCCAGTAACCAAATACAACCATGGCAAACCAAACACAATTTTTCGTGAATACAAGGGTCGCCAGTCACACTGAATATTTTATGGACACACAGCAAGACATTCTAGTTACTAGACATTGTTCACCGAGCAGAGAAGTCAGAAGCCATGCATCCATAAAGGCGTTGGCAGGAATAAACCAAGTCAATACTCAAAACGAACCGTCCAGCGAATCATGATGTCGCTGCCAGACAGTTTGTTTTGACTAGCATTTTCTATACCAACAAAACTTGGCAAAAAATTTTACCTTTTAGTGAATAATTTAGTTTACTTCTTTTCTGCGTATGTCGTGCTAGTATAAATATAACCAACAACGGTAGCATGCAGGCCGCACATGCGCAGTAAGTAGCTCCCCCACCACGGCATCATAGCTTGATACAGGCTGCCTCTAAAGTAGTACTCACTACTCATTGTGTTCTGTTCATGCGGTAATCGTTTTAACATTGTGTCGCTGTCGAAAGCCGCATGCCATCGAAATTAGTTGCGCACACATAAAATACGGGGGAAAATGTTTGAGATTCATTTTAGGGTAATAGGCAATAAGTTTTTTCTAAATGATGTACCTACCTTAAGTTTTGACAGGCCTTAAAGAGAGGGACGTCATACCCTCATTCTGTTATATTTACTGTACCCTTGTACTTTACATCAAAATTTAGCTCGTTTTATTCTGTGTTGACCTATAATAGTCCTATATTTTTAATATTGTTTAAAATTGCCATATCGATGTTGGAAGACAAAAAGACCCGTTTTTCTTTTTGCAACCGCAACAAATTTCATGCATTTAGAGGCGTGTAACTCGATAATTATTTGACCAAAAAAAATTGAAATTTTAACACAATACAGTCAATTATATTCTTACAGCATGTACAAAATTTCGAATTAGTACGTTATTTAAATTTTGTTTTTTTAACAATAATCTGAACCCTTGCTATCTTGGTAACCGCTTGATTGTTCGGCATAGGCTAACTATCGTTTTATTCAGCGTAAAAAAATTTGTACAGATATGTTAATGACATGAAACCGACCAATTTTGGGGTAGAATTTTTAAAATTTTGAAAAATAGACTTGGTAATGCAGGGGGTGGGCGCTACTATCCATATTGACAGTTTGTGTGCGTGACATCCCGTCGGACTGATTACCTGAATTGACAGCCTGCACTGTCAACCCAGGTAGGCAGTCAGATCCAGGCAAAACGGATAGTAGCACCCACCCCCCCCCCCGCATTACCAAGTCTATTTTTCAAAATTTTAAAAATTCTACCACAACATTGGCCAATCAATATTTCATGTTATTAACATATTTGTACTAAGGTTTTTACACTGAATAAAACAATAGTTTTCCCATGTCAAACAATCAAGTGGTTACCGAGATAGCAAGGGTTCAGAATATTGTTAATAAATCAAAATTTAAATAACGTACAAATTTTTAATTTTGTACACTCTGTAAAAATTGTCTGTCGCGTTAAAATTTCAATTTTTTCGGTCAAATAATTAATCGAGTTACATGCCTCTAATAGCATGAAATTTTTGCGGTAGCAAAAACAAACCGGGTCTTTTTGTCTTCCAACTTCGATATGGCAATTTTTAGACAACATTAAAATTATAGGACTATTATGGGTCAACGTGTAATAAAATGACCTAAATTTTGATGTAAATTATGTTGATATCCGACTCATAGTTTTGGAGATGCAAGGGTTCAAACTCGGGAGTCTATGATTATGAAACCGATAGTAGTATAACTGTAATTAAATAATTGAACAAGAATACAAACCCTTAAAGCTTCGATCGGCTTGTTAAGTAGATAGAACATTCTCATAACAACTGGACCAAACACAAACGAACCAAATCTTAATTCCTTATTCTGTTGATTGAACCTGAGAAACAAATAATTGTTTTTAAATGTATTCAAAATAAACATTGAAATAATATTATATTTCCAACAATACCCTTCTGTCCTTGTATCTATAGGCTGTGGCCTGAGCAGAGCGGGGCATGCAGCATACGAGACAAACATGTTGTAAACATTTACGAGGCCTGGTAACAAGAATTTGAACGGGGCATGCAGCGAACTTAGCAGCAGTGGCTACAGCATCGAACGTTCAGTTCAATCCAGTTTGTGTTTTACAAGCATTGTGAGCGTGCAGATAGTCTTTTAACACGTTCAGAATGGATGCCACCTTAAGGCGGCAAAATCGAGGTTCATTCCAGAGACTAATGCCACCTTAACCCCCTTGCCGGTTCCCGACAGAATAAGATAATGCACGAAAAAGGCCGCTGACGGAATATTACGTCGGAAGTATTTGTCCCATTTTATTTTGTTTTGTGTCGGCTTATTACGTCGATAGCATTAAGTATTTAATTTCACTCTCTTTCACAATGATATAGAGCGCTAGTACGTAGCTTCAAAGTAGTCTACGCATATTATCACGAACGCGAAGAGACGTTGTTGTTAGTTACAGAGGTCCATGTGCTTGAATAACCTATAAATGTAATGATTTTTATGTGTTTATAAGTATTTTTTAAGAGATTTTTATGACTTTATTTTATGAGTATTTTATAAGTAGTTTTATAGAAAACAATTATTCAATTATGTAAATGAAACAATTATGGACTTATATTTTATTTTATGGACTTACAGACTTTTTTTTCAATAATATAACATTAAGATAGGTTAGGTAACCAATTGTTTTAAATTATGAATAAAATATATTTTACATGCAAAAATGTTGCTTTTAATATCATATTTGGTCATAATTAGCTGTAATAATTGTGTTAAAGCAAAAAAAAATAAAGTAAAATAGTATTAATTTCTGAAAAATATGGTGTGAAACACTCACACAACTTTCTCTTGCCAGTGCAAATAATTAACAATAAACCTAACATTAGTAATAAAACATTAGAAATAAACAAAAAACTAACCTCAAAAACATAACCTTATTTTAATCATGAGTGAAAGACGCAAAATGAAAATGAAAACTCAGATTCGCTTAAAAATACGGAAAATCACACTTTCACGCTAAACTAGGCTCTGTAGAGAAAAATGCTTTAAATAAAAGTTGTAGATCTTTTAATTTACTATAAAATTGATTATATACACTTTTGTCGTAAAATGCATTCTAAGGCCAAAATCTTAAAAAAATCAATTTTTCACACGTTTTCGTGAGAAAAAATTAGAAAATCGCTAAACTAAGCGTTATACAAAAAAATGTTTGAAATAAAGGTTGTAGAATTTTAAATTCTCTACAACTTTTATTATATAAATTTTTGCGCTAAATTGCATATTAAAGCTGTAATCTTAAAAAAACTATGTTTTTATGTGAAAACAGCCTCGCCCAGAATTTCAGCAAACATGACACCTACCTTATCTTGTAGAGCATAAAAAAATGAGTAAACCAGGCGATTTAAAAAAAAATCGTAGGACCAGTTTTTGAGAAAATCGCAAAAAAGTGAAAAATTACACGAATAAACAACTACTTTCGGTTGACCGATTTTGATGAAAATGATCGTATCGGGTCCGGTAGTGGTATGTAACTTAAGTTTCAAGTTCATACAATGTTCCGTTCTTGAGATATTTTGTATACACACACACACAGACCAATCGCTAAAAACATGTTTTTTGGGTTCAGGGGGTCTGAAAACGTATAGATCCGGTGAAAACTCGATTTCTTAAAATCGACATGAAAACAATACTTTCCTTCCTATATAGGCTACTCATATAGGCAAGAGAAAGTAAAAAGAGAATAAACTGGTAAGGCATACAACACCACATATACAATATCACACTTCTATAGCTTTTGTTAAATTGCCGGTGTACTGGCAGTGTTAGTAAAGGTTGTTCAGGGGTTCAGATCTATCCTATGAGCACCACTGTGAAGATCGTCTTTCGTTACCAACTGCCGGGAATTTTCCAACGAATTTTAAAAGTGTAGTCTATTCGGACGTTCTAGTGCTGTGTAATTTTATTGTTTTATTTAATTATATCATTTATTCTACGAATTTCTTCATTCCCAGTGACTTCTTTTTACTTTCTCTTGCCTATATGAATATATAGGAAGGAAAGTATTGTTTTCATGTTGATTTTTCGAAATCGAGTTTTCACCCGATCTATACGTTTTCAGACCCCCTGAACCCAAAAAACATGTTTTTAGCGATTGGTCTGTGTGTGTGTGTGTGTATACAAAATATCTCAAGAACGGAACATTGTACGAACTTGAAACTTAAGTTACATACCACTACCGGACCCGACACTAACATTTTCATCAAAATCGGTCAACCGGAAGTAGTAGTTTATTCGTGTAATTTTTCACTTTTTTGTGATTTTCTCAAAAACTGGTCCTACGATTTTTTTTAAAATCGCCTCATTTACTCAATTTTTTATTCTCTACAAGATAGAGTAGGCGCCATGTTTGCTGAAATTCTTGGTGAGGGTGTTTTTACAAAAAAAAATATTTTTTTAAGATTACGGCTTTAATATGTATTATAGCGCAAAAATTTATATAATAAAAAATGTAGAGAATTTAAAATTCTACAACCTTTATTTCAAACATTTTTTTGTATAACGCTTAGTTTAGCGGTAATTAGCGATTTTCTGTTTTTTTTCTCACGAAAACGTGTGAAAAATCGATTTTTTTAAGATTTCGGCTTTAGTACGCATTTTACGACAAAAGTGTAGATAATAAAATTTATAGGAAATTAAAATATCTACAACTTTTATTAAGAGAATTTTTCTCTACAGAGCTTAGTTTAGCGTGAAAGTGTGATTTTCCGTTTTTTAAGCGAAACTGAGTACAATTTTCATTTTGCGTCATTCACTCATGATTAAAATAAGGTTATGTTTTTGAGGTTAGTGTTTTGTTTATTTCTAATATTTCATTAATAATGTTAGGTTTATTATTAATTATTTGCATTGGCAAGAGAAAGTTGTGTGAGTGTTTCACACCCGATTTTCACAAATAAAAGGTAAGAATAATACACTTTTACGTAAAAATAGTTTGATTGTTACTCAAAAGAAATTTCTGTTACTTTCTGAACTCGCGATTTCTATGCACTGTGTTTCCTTTGCAGGCCTACTGTACGTTATATAATATAATGTACTATTATAATTACAGTCAAAAAAATAATTTTTTATGAATAAAAGTACTTTTATTAACTAATTTTTCCATATTGCCATGGTCTCACTAAAAATTATTAATTAATTTATTGTAAACATGTAAATATATTTGTTTTTATTGTAGGATATATAAAAAAAATTTACATATTCAATTTTACCTAATTAAATTTTAATATTTACATTTTAAAAATTTTAATTTTACATATTAAATTTTGTTAATTAAATACTTTTTATTATGAAACATAATTATTGTACAGTAATCCCTTGGTATCCGCTGGTGTCGGTTATCTGCGGACTTTCTCCGAGGGCCTAAAACCTTAAAATACGTACGTTTTTTTACCTTGTGTACACCATACTTGGTGGGGAAGTCATACAATTCTGAAAACATGTGTTTGAAAAAATGTTTTGGTGTTTGTATCATGTTGAGTCACACACTAGTATGGCGACGGCCGCCATGAGCCAAGCTAGATTTCCGCGTAATGTACGTAATGAGCGCGTCACCGGGTACTGCGCCCCACCAGTGCAACCCCATTCCCACCGCCACACGTACGCTCAGGCACCATACTGTAATTTCTCCGTACGTTTTCCTCCGTGTGTCAGTCTAACTTTTTCGTATGTACATACAGTTCTTTGTTTGTTTGACGATCCTGAAACGAAGCCAAGCATTTCTTCACAAACCATCAACGCGATCCTCAGCAAGGCAACGCATTGGCTGACCACGTGTTGGAGACGGATCCTGTCATGGAAAGGGCCCTTCAATTCAAAAGAGGACTCAGGAGCTGATGATACCATACGAAGAAGTCCACAAGGAGTTTGAAAAGAAGAAGAACCAAAGAGCCATAACTAACTATTTTAAAGCAACTTAAATTTTTTTTATGTGTACATTACTGTATTTATTAAATATTTATAGATTATAATAATGGTAAAACGTTCCTAAAACTATAAAACACTTAAAAAGACTACAGGACTTTACCTTTAGAACCTAACCCCCATCTTTCCGTTCATATAAGGTATTATTATCCGCGGTTTTACTAACCGCGGTAATCCTCCAGAACGTATCCCTCGCAAATAACGAGGGACTACTGTATTTTTTTTTATTTTACACATAAAAATAAATTTCAATTATTTAATAACTTATAAGTATAAATTTTGCTAACAATTAAAAAGTTAATTTCAAATATAAATTTCGTAGAAACAACAAACGCGTATAATATCGTGCTATATTGAGCCGGTGAGTAGATGAGCAAATAAGTAAGATCGTTTCCATGGCCTGATGTCGCCATAAGGTGGCATCGTATATTTTCACTGTAATGGCGGGTCGCCGTAGCGAAGCACCCATGATTCTAGCCATCGCGCTGAACGTGTTAAGAAACTTTTCAACAACAGAAACACTGAATGGAAGTTGGAATCGGTCCTTTTCAAATGGTAGCTCAATTTTTTGGTAAAATATCAAACTTAGACAGAAACATTCCGATATAGCCACAGAATTTATCAGGCTGGAATCTTGATGGGTTTCATACAACTTAGCAAACTCACCAAATTTTTCTCTTTCTTTCACTACTGAACTTTGACCGCTGAACGACTCAGCTACATTCATTAAACAGAAATCACAAAATATGGAAAAATCTGGTGTGAAACACTCACACGACTTCCTCTTGCCAATGTAAATAATGAACAATGTAACCAAACATTAGAAAAAACAAAAAACTAACGCTTAAAAAACACAACCTTATTTTAATCATGCGTGAAAGACGCATAAAGAAAATCAACCTCAGTTTGGCTTACAAATACGGAAAATCACTTTTTCATGCTAAACTAGGCTCTGTAGAGAAAAATGTTTTTTTTTTTTTAAATAAAAGTTGTAGATCTTTTAATTTCCTATAAATTTTATTATATACACTTTTGTCGTGTAAGTGTTTCACACTAGATGTTTTTTTGCTTTAACACAATTATTACAGCTAATTATGACCAAATATGATATTAAAAGCAACATTTTTGCATGTAAAATATATTTTATTCATAATTTAAAACAATTGGTTACCTAACCTATCTTAATGTTGTATTATTGAAAAAAAAGTCTGTAAGTCCATAATTGTTTCATTTACATAATTGAATAATTGTTTTCTATAAAACTACTTATAAAATACTCATAAAATAAAGTTATAAAAATCTCTTAAAAAATACTTATAAACACATAAAAATCATTACATTTATAGGTTATTCGAGCACATGGACCTCTGTAACTAACGACAACGTCACTTTGCATTCGTGATAATATGCGTAGACTACTTTGAAGCTACGTACTAGTGCTCTATATCATTGTGAAAGACAGTGAAATTAAATACTTGATGCTATCGATGTAATAAGCCGACACAAAACAAAATAAAACGGGACAAAAACTCCCGACGTAATATTTTGTCAGCGGCCTTTTTCGTGCATTATCGGTGCAACAAAATATTCCGTCGTGAATCGGCAAGGGGTTAATAAAAATTATAATTGATTAAAAATTATAAAAATTCTAATTTTTCGTATACTACTTGGTCAATTTGGGGGGGGGCGCAATCACCCCGATCAACCCCCCTGGATCCGCGCCTGTAAAATAATGGGATTTTAGCTTGGCATTCTTAGGACTTTTAAGTACCAGGCAGTAAGGCAGCATACGGGTTAAATACACAAACATTAATTCTTTATAATACGAGGTCAATCCAGAAAGTAACAAGAGGTTTTGGCCTGGCGTGGCAGTGGGCGAAGCTAGCGCTGCCATCTTGGCGTCAGAGTGTTTCTACATTCAGTACGCAACCAGGCATGGTAGCTAGAGCATCATGCGTATTGTACTTTTTATACAGTGGACTTTTAAAATCATAAATGCTGCGATTGAAAATCACCAGTGTGAAGTGCGTGGTTAGATGTGAAGTGGAAACCATGTTATCGATCGTATCGTAACTGGTGACGAGACTTGGGTAAAGCGCGTCAACTGTGAAACAAAACGGCAGTCGATGGAGTGACGTCACACGCATTCGCCCAAGAAACCGAGGAAGTGTCTGCAGATGCTATCAGCAAGAAAAATTATGGCTACTGTGTTTTGGGACGCTCTTGGAGTGATTTTCCATTGATTTTCTTGAACAAGGCCAAACAATCAATTCGGAGAGGTATTGGGAAACACTCAAAAAATTAAGATGCGCAATACAAAACAATTGTCGGGGAAAACTTATGTTTTTCCACGACAACGCCCGTCCACACACAGCCAAACGTACTCAAGAGCTCTTGGAAAGTTTTGGATGGGAAATTTTTAATCATCCGCCGTACAGCTCGGATTTGGCGCCGAACGATTACCATCTGTTTCCAGCGATGAAGACATGGCTCACTACGCAACGCTTCGACACTGACGCTGAACTCCATGCCGGTGTAAACCAGTGGTTGAACTCGCAGGCGGCAGATTACTACTAAGAGGGCATTGAAAAGCTTGTACCACGTTACGATAAATGCCTTAATTTTTCTTGGCAATTACGTAGAATAGCCTAAGAGTTAACCTTTAAAATGTACGTAATAAAAATTGGTTTTTTTACTTAGTTTATTTTTTATTTCAAAACGTCTGTTACTTTCTGGACAGCCCTCGTATAAATATCAGGTAAGAAATTTTTTAGATAAAGAGACACTTACTTGAGAATCATATTTTCAACCAAAGCTAAATCTTCCTCGGTGTCTTTAGCCAAATAGATCATATTTTTTAGATCCTCGGTGAAAACCATATTTTTTGAATCCGGTGATGTAAAATCTAACATTTTCTGTTTGAATCTCTCGTCGATCTGAGTGAAATTAAGTTTCACTCGTTCGGTTACTCTTTGAAATGTGTCTAAACCTAAAGCTGTGGCTGTATATAATGATGCTACATTTGGGTTACCTGCAAAATTAGAACAACAATAATATTAATCACAATCCATCTTTACGTACCTAAATACTACATCTTCCAAAATAATTTCCCCAGAAAACTTTTTTTCTTATTATTATTATTTTAATTACCTGACCGGGAATTGGACTAGGAACCCTTGAAATAGAAACCAGTTGCTCTGATCAAAACACCAATAAAAGCGTTATCAGCTCCATAGAGTTTAGACCCATCTGAATAGATTATTATCAATACACAATTATATAATCCATCTACTGTAAGAGTACTCCGCGCGAGGCAAGCGCCTCCTATAGGTTGTAAACGAAAGTTTTACACTAGTTGGCGCGTATCTACCTCTCCACCTGACAAATATCTTGCACTTCATTCCATCATTAAAACAGTATCTACATCCAACTAATAAAATAAACATTATCCTTTAAGTGTTTTCAATTAAATACCGTTCTGATTACTTGTAATTATTGTAGTTTCATAAAGAGACGCCTTAATTAATTATTTTAACCATTGCAATTAACAAAACAATTATTGTGTACTTTTTAATGTTTACCGTTTTACGTTTCAAAAACTCAACACATTCACTATTACACATGTTAACAAAACACAGCTTACAAAACTTTTCAACTTCAGTCTACAAAGAAAATCGAAACGAACCGATACAATACCAAAAGATAACTGATGACGCTAAAAATGAGTTAAACACAGCCAATTGCAAACAGTTGTATATCACTTTTTTTTTTAATGATACGAAATAAACAATCTGAAATGATAAACAACGAATCACTGGAATTGTTTACTCTCCTCTCCTGTTATAATTCAAGAGCATTAGCCTTTTAATACTTGTGACCAAAAATAAATCTGAGTATACTTAATAAAAACCCACTAATCATCAATAATAATGTAATAATAGTAAATAATGTAATGAAAATAACAATGTAATAGTAACAATAGTAAAAGTTTTAGTTATCAATGGTAAACTAATGTTCGATTTATAAAACATTTTCTAACAAATGAATTGAACGTGTTTTTAATATATTAAGCTTAGAGCGAATAATTAGTGTTGTATGGAATTTTGTTTTTGATCACGCTGTGCGAATTTTTAATTAATACGCACGCTCAATTGTATTGCTGGTTGCCTACGTCTGAGTACTCTTAGCATAGACAGACTCTACACAATACAGAACTAGCTTAGGCATTAGCAAATTAGCCATAAACAAAAGTTTACTGGTAGATAGTCTCAAAGTGAATACACATATTAGCATAGAATCTGTAGTCCAATTTCTGAATGAATTAATGTTAACAGTTAATGGGAAAAAGTGTTAGTACTTACAGTTCAAAAACAAACACAATGTAAGGGAAAACAGAGAAGTGGATGTCTTTATACAAAATAATATCCTACATCATCTCCAAACAGTGAAGTTTCTAGGAGTGTCACTAGATTGGACTCTATCGTGGGATTATTATACTCATCAAATTTGTGGTAAAATATCAACTGGTGTATTTGCATTAAAACAAATTGCCAGATTAAATGATATGAAATTGCTAATAGCAGCTTATTTTATTTTATCTCAAATCAGGTATGACATATTAGTATGGGGTAATTCATCACAGTGTAACGTGGAAAGAATTTTTAAAAAACAGAAAAAAGCTGTTAGGTGTATGATGGGAGTCAACCGCCTTACCTCACGCAGATCACTATTTAAAGAGCTGCAATTGCTCACAGTTCCTTCTTTGTACATTTTAGAAGTGATAATGTACGTAAAGAAAAATACCTTTGTTACAGAATTTAGATGTTCACAACCACTATACAAGAAACAGAATCGATTATTATGTTGCTAATCACAACACTAAATTGTTTGAACAAAAACCAACTTATGCAGGTAGAAAATACATCAATAAATTGCCACAAAGTTTAAAAAGTTGTGACAATTTAAGTCATTTTAAAAAAAAGCTAAAACAATATTTGATTGATGAAGCATTTTACAGTGTGCATGAATTCCTTTCTAAATAGTTTTTGGTTGAAATGTATAATTAACTTCTAATTAAACAAATATTAAGTACTAACGGGTGTTTTATTAAGGACGCAACCCTGATTATAAGAAGATAGAAGTAATACATCGGTAAATTTTCTGTCACCCAATCGGTATGTTGGCAACAGTGTACTCAAGGCCAACTACCTAAGACAGTTAAAATGTTCCAGTCAAGCATTAGTGTGGTGACAGCAGTTGTTTCGTTATACTGTGTCAGCAATGGTTTTTTCCAAGGAAGAATGCGTGTTTATTGTAGACTTACATAGCGAGTAAATCTTACAAATGTGTGCAAGATAAGTTTCAGTTGAAATTTCCCCGTTCTGCTGTTCCAAATAAATTGTCAATATTGCATTTGATAAATAAATTCCATAGAACTGGGAGTGTACTCAATGAGAAACCACCTCGCCAGCCAACAAAGTTAACCGTGGAAGTTCTTGAAGATTTTAAAAATCGTTTGACTCAACCACCTAAAAAAATCGCTTACAAGATTATCATCGCAAACTGGGCTAACATTAACTACTGTTTTCAGAGCTACGAAAAAGTTACATTTGCATCCTTATCGCGTTGGCGTAACTCATGAACTGAAAGCTACAGACCATCAGACACAATTACAATATTGTCGGTGGTTTCGATCTTTGGTTGAAGAAAATGGTATTCAAGTGTTGGATCATTTTTATTTTAGTGATGAGGCTTGGTTTCATTTAGATGGCTATGTGAATAGTCAGAACTGTAGAATATGTAGTGCAACAAATCCTCATGCTTTCCAAGAAAAAGCATTGCACTCACGTAAAATTGGTGTTTGGTTATGGAAAGAAAGCATGAGGATTTGTTCTTCCTTGGAAAAAACCATTGCTGACACAATATAACGAAACAACTGCTGTCACCACACTAATGCTTGACTGGAACGATTTAACTGTCTTAGATAGTTGGCCTTGAGTACACTGTTGCCAACAAACCAATTGGGGGACAGAAAATTTACCAATGTATTACTTCTATCTTCTTATAATCAGGGTCGCGTCCTTAATAAAACACTGGTTATTTGATACAAAGGGGTTCATGACAAGCCTACTGAGTTAAGCAGTAGCGGGAAAAAATTATTGGTAAGTGATGAAGTTATCATTGTGTTTTGACTTTTTAATATTTAATTTTGTGTGATGTCTGATACAATGGGGTTCATGACAAGCCTACTGAAGTTAGCAGTAGCAGAAACAAATTTTTGGTGGTAAGTGATGAATTTATCTATACTAATATAATAAAGAAGAAACGTCTGTTTGTTTGTTTGTATGAAGTAATCTCAGAAACTACTCAACTGATTTTAAAAAAATCTTTCATTGTTGCATAGCTCAGACCTTCCTGGTCAATATAGGCTATTTTGCAACTTTAAGTAATTTTAATTATGTGAGTTAAGCAACTTAAACTGTAACGATGTCACATGTTTTAGTTTATCGGGTGCATAGCAATTTTATTTTTTCTAAGTCCTCTGGATGGTGTATTTTTTGGGCTAGAAGCACGATTCAACTTTTATATTTCATAGAAAAACATGAAGTATAACATTCGATTCCAAAAACATTAAAAATTCGGAAATATTCAAAATTTTTATTTTTGTACTGCGTTTCATATATTTGTGTTCATTCGACAGGTAGAGAATGAGTCATATATTTCCAATTACTCTGTATACCGCACCCACGTATTACTGTCTCTTACCTCAGCCATATATCAACTTTCTCTTTCTTTTCCATCGGTATTCTTGTATGCATTCTATTCAATTCTGTTAAATTGCAGGGACAAACATTTAAAACAGTGGGCATCGATTTGAGACAAGAGTGCTTCCTTCAGTCATGGACAACTTTACGTCGGGCTTTCTAGAGCTGGAAGTGCAGAAAAACAATTGATTTTGGAGCCACAAGGCAACGAAACCACAAATATTGCATACACACAGGTTTTAAAATAATTTAATGAGGCCTACATTAGCTGCTGTGAAGCGAAGCGAGCGGGAGTTGCTAGTTATTGTGATAAACTTGTTTATAAGTTTTATCTTGACATGTCCTGTACTCCCTTTGGAGTCTTCTGGATGCAAAAAAAAAATTAACTAATATTGTCACAAAATTATCAACATTCTCAGGCATACAAGATAGAAAAAGTGGTAATAAGCAAACATAAGCTACACAATATATATGTTTTGATCATTTGCAACAGAACAGAATAGCCCTTTGAATCCAAAGAAATGTTTTTAACCTCTACCAACATTCAAGTGGTAACCGGGGATTGTTCACCCTCAACTTCAATGCAAACTACATTAATTTTTATCAGATTCGCCCGTTATTACTGGTTGAAAAACATTTACCAAACATTATTACCACTAATACTGAACTACCAAAAATGAATAAGACTTTTTTATTTGAAAATTTCCATTTTACATAACCTCATTAAAGTTCAGAGAAACCTTATAAGTTTAATGAAAATGTACTTAGATGTATATAAATTTGAAGAAAAACAATTTTTTAACGAATAAGTAAACTTACCAGACACTTTAGCAAGTTGCACATAATTATTCAATGAATTTAAAAGTTTACAACCTCTAAAATACCTTACGCACATGGTGGCCATTTTAAATTATGAAGAAATAATATTTTAAAACAGATACAATATCAGATTCACACAGTTTCAGGTAATGAATTAACTGTGATATGAGACTAAAAAACTATTAATAATAGTTAGATTTACTTAAATACTACAACCGGCATCGAAGATAACCCAAATCATGCAATGAAACTTTTTTTCATTCAATTGCATGCAAAGAGGATTGTGAAATCACTACTGTAATCAAAATGCTACCTAGAAGCATAAATTTAACTTTGAAAACAGTGCTGCAATTGACTTCATTCCGATTAGGGCGTTGTTAAAAATTTCATTACGTTAACACTGACTTTCGTAAAGTTTAAATGAAATAAAACTTTACAAATTTATTTGGTAAAGAATTTTTATGAATTTTTCTTTATTTTATTAGCGCCCGAATGTTTTGCACTTAGCTAATAGCGACAAAATGAAAATTGTGAAGAAAATATAGCGAATTAACCGAGAATCGAAACCAAACTCCCGACCTAAAAACCAGTTGCACTCACCACTGCAACAACGATAGTAATTATAAGTTAACTACTTTTGGTATTTTGAAAAATCCGCTTTTCTCAGAAAACGTAAATTATTCTTGCCTATTGTCTCCTTACAAAAATTCCAGTACTTGAAACGCAATAATTGTTATCTATCTAACTGATACGTAATTTGTAATCGTTACTATTAAAACAATTAATGTTTTTGTGATTTTATTGTACCCTACAGAAATTATTTATGAACTGACTTCACTAACCAAAGAGAGCCATTTTGCGTAGTGGCGAACCCTAAATTGCCGAATTCATTTTTATGCCTGATAATTGGTAAAAGAAAATGTTGAATGGTTTAAATAATTTTTTGAAAATTTTGCCGACGATAAATCTCTCCTCAATGCATTAAATACTGTTTTATTAAAGCGATTGAATGATCCTAGAAATGTGTCAATAGTAGATATATACTCTATTTATATGAACTTCTATTTACGTTGGATGTATGTAATATTAATCATTTCAAAAGTTTTAGGCATGCATTCCACCAGAGTAGCGTGGAATATATTCTCGCAAATAATGCGACGTCGCAAAATGTTACTAGCTGTAAATAATATCTGCTACTAGTAACAAAACATAAGCACTAACAATTGGAGTGGCAAACGTTACTACAAGGTAACCACTAGAAACATTTACATTTTAGAAATAACAAAACAATATTAAATTTTCAAGATAACATTTATTTAACTTACGTTACGTAGTTGTGTGAGTGTACGCCATTAACTTTACGTAGAAAAAATTATGTCAGAAAGGTGACGCCCTTCTTCCCTAAGGCAATTTTCTATTCTGTCCAACAAGCTCCTCCATACTCGTTTTAGTGTCTCTTTAGTGATCAACGCCACCTCTCTACGTATCGCCGCTTTCAAGTTATCTAAAGTACGGGGTTTATGTCGATAAACTTGCTCTTTCACATGTCCCCACAAATAAAAATCTCACATGTTAAGGTCAGGAAATCGAGGAGGCCAGTGCACATCCCCAAATATTGAAATCAGGCGACCAGGAAACACATTCCGCAGCAGGTTCATTGGAATTCTGGCACTGTTAGCAGTGGCTCCATCTTGCTAAAACAATACGTCGTCCTGCAAGTTTAACCTGTGCAGTTGTGGGAGAAAAAACGTGTTGATCATATCCACGTATCTGTTCGAGGTCACTGTTACCATTACTCCAACCTCTTCAAAAAAGAAGGGACCAATAACATGCATTCTCGATATCGCACACCATACGGTTACACGGGGTGAATGCAACGGTGTCTCATGGAGATCTCTCGGATTTTCCACTTCCCAGTACCTGCAGTTTTGTTGAGTCACAGTCCCATTTAGGTAAAAATGGGCTTCATCGCTCATGAAAATGAGAGCATGCGATTCATCGAAAATAAGAACTTGCATTTTTGCAGCAAAATCATACCGTTGGGGTTAGTCAGTTTGGGAGAAACTGACTGGGGTGGTACCGTTGGGGGAAATGGCCGTCCTTTGGAATGCGAATGAACGCCTCCCCACCACACAGTGACTCACCATTTCTGAGTACCGTCCCATCCAAAATGTAAATGTTTCTTATGGTCACCTGTTATAATATGCACTAATGTTACTACAGTATCGCATCATCAAACGGTGTTGTATCGGTCTGACGGGAATCTGCTCAATCAATTTTTATTTTTATACTTCTGTACTTAGTTACTTATTCACTACGAACTAATAATAGCATTATAGTAATTTGGGGCATTAGTGATGGAGAATCATGCAAAGGATATTGTTTCGTTGCATTAGTTAAATCTAATTAATTCCAATGATATTAAAAATTATAACTCATTTCACTTTAGTTGAATATATTAGTAAATAAATATTTTTAAAACAACTGCTAAAATCCCAAACTACATAAAGAAACACCAGTCGCACAAGTAATACGAGTGGAAAATATAGAACACAAGAAATTATAGAAATTCTTGAACGAGTACTTTGTGACTATGCAGTTTATACCAAGGAGTGGCTTACGGTCTCGGTGTTGCACTCTAGTGGAATATATATAGGTATCAGAAGAACTAATGTCCCATAGCCGAGCGAGTGAGAGGGAGATATGTGGTATAACTACGCATGCGCTCAAAGGTCTTTACCGTTATAATCCAAATCTGAAAACATACTACAGTCGTTATCTTGCTTGTTAGTTTACTGCATGCATAAACGCTTGCTCACAACAATGAGTAAAATTAAAGACAATGTTATTGGAACGGCGCGTATGGCTGGAGCGAGTGAGAGGGTTATGCATTCTCTCATTCCCACGGCTAGGGGACTTTAGTTCATCTGAATACTGTAGTCGTATTTGTTTCAGTGTAGTTACAAGGAATTGCATGCTACCGTTCACAAAGTTGTGAATTACCGTACCACAACGCTCCCACGTTACTCTGATGGAATGCCGGCCTAATAACAATACTCATAGAAGCCCACTTTCGTGGCACAGTGACGTATGTAAGACAGGGTTAGTATGTAAGACTGTAAAGCAGTATATAGTCAAGGTTTGTCTATATTTTCAGGCAGGCTCCAAGAGTTTAGAATGCAGAATGCATAGTCGAATGTACTTCAGATTTATGGTGCAACCGTATTCTATTAAGAATCCCGGATTTGACTCCCACGGTAGCGCTCCCGGTCAAATCCGACATTTCTTCATCATAATTTTCAACCGTTACGCTCTACCATATGTACAGATGTCCAAAACAGTTGGATTGGATGTGAAATAGGCTAAGATTCCTTCCAAGGATCAAACATTTAAACACGTCAAAACCCACTGTTCAATAAACCACGGTAGTCGTGATTAACCAAGCTGTTGATACGACATTAGATCTGAAAATTGTATTAAATTAAAAGTAAAATATTGGAATATTGTATTAAATTAAATTAAAATTAAAGTACATCCACTGTTTAGATTTTTCTCGTTTAGGGCCATTTTAATCCACGTAAAATAACTTTGAACTTTTTTTAAGCTCATCTTGCAGCCCATACTCACAGCATTTTTTCACCGTTACATTGTCTCCTCTCTTCCGCTCCTACTGGTGTTTGCTTTTGTTCATCGTGAAATCCCTTGAATTCAATGATGAGTTGTCTGAATATGGTTAGGTCCATTTCGTATTCTCGGTTTATTCCAGTATTCAATATCTGATTTCTTTAAGACCTTTATCCGACATCGCAGCACCAGATTTCCTAGGTTCGATTCCTGGTCAGTTCTAGAATTTTCATCTATCACCCTTCATCGCCTCCATTAGCCTATCATTAATTTGCAAAACATCAAAAGTAAAACAAAAAAAGGGTTTATTTGTTTAGTGCCCTAAAACTTTGTGTTGTCAGCCGTTAGTCAACCATTCTACATTTATCTATTCGTATAATTTTAGCTTCATTTTCTGATCGTTTCCATTAATTATCCAATTTCCTTGTCCAGGTGTCGATTCTACGAAACCACTTTGCATTCTGCCTCTGCAAATTTAAAACGCTTTCGTGGAACGGTCTTTTGATATTTTGTACTCTGTTATTAATTGCTGTTGAGTAAAATGTGCAGAGTTGAAGAGTAGCTTCATGGAACAGTCCCCGGTCTCCTACTTCTCGTGACTTGCGCTGTCCGTTTAATATGTTCGACCCATTATCTTCCAGAGGTCATTCTTTGGATTTCTCTGCTTCTCTTAGATCAGGCTTCCCTTCTTTCTTAAGGAAATCACTCATCTTCAGACCCGCAGGGCATTACAAATAGTAATGTTATATGTCTGATCTTGGTTTGTTGCTTTCAGAACGCTTTCTTCCCGTACAGGTTCCACTATTTCTGTTTTACAGGACGTAAATTAACTGACTTTTTTAAAAACTAATGGCAACTGCGCACTAACTGCCATCCAATTTGATTTTTACCTCTTTGGTTTTCTGATTAGGAGACATGAGTTTGAACACGAATACCTGGGGCGTTCTTTTTTATGTCGCATTCAGCTGGTCATCATACAAATTCGATTATCCTATTTTCGTTACTTAACGATTAATAGAGATTTTCTACCAAGTGACTGACTTGGCTCACCCGAGATTGGCCGCGTTGGCGATGTTGGTAACGTGCTCGCCTCTCATCACGCGGTCTTGGGTTCGAATCTCATTCGGGCATGGCATTTTTTCATACGTTACAAAAATTCATTTCATCCTTCACCGTCTGCATTAGCAGCAATTTGCAAAACAGTCGGACGTTAAACCAAAAAAAAAAAAAAAAAAAAAAAAAAAAAAAAAAAATCACCCGAGATTCAGTAAACATTACAATAATGTATCTACACTAGCGCTACGGACAGTTCGTTAAATTTTATAGTTAAGTGTAAACCAGCCTCTCAACGGATACCATATTTTTCAGTCAGCTGATTTCGGGAATGTTTTGCCAATCATACGATAGATGTCAGTGTTGAGTCACGTGAAAAGTTATGGCAGGTTTTTGGGTGTCTTGTAACATTTGAAAACATTTTCCGTTTAAATCAACTTTTATCAAATATTTAGTAGTAAAATACTATCGCTTTATATTAAATTAATTTCTGTAAGTATTTTTTACTATTTAGTTTTTCATTGATTAATTTATTTATTGGAAAATCGTAATAACCTTAACCTACTTCAAAAAGCCAAACCCAAAATCATACACCCTTTTTTAATTTTTAGCATTTTAGTGTATTTTAATGTCGTACATTTGTGTAGTTATTTCTGTGTAATATTGGAATAATTTAAAACAGTTTCGTCTAGTATTTTAATCTATTAATTTGTTCATTTATGTTTAAAACAGCCAGGTTAATTCTTCTCTGTATACCTAACTTAAAATTATTTTTATCGTTTTTATTCTATAGTTCTATGATTCCGTACAAAATCTAATCACCAGGTTTTAGTAAATATATTTTAGTAATTGTTATAAAACATTAATTTTATATTGTGTTTGTGAAAATAGTCCAAAATAGTTAATTGTAAATTGGTTACCATATTTTTTGGAAGTTAGAATGTGAATATTTTGTTACTACAATTAAAAAAAACAACTTGCTATTAGTAATGTTATTAAATTTTATATTTTTATTACTCTGTACCAGATTTCAAGAACGTAGAACTAACTATTTATAGTATTTATCAAGTATGTTATCCTTGTATAGTTTAACTCATGATATATCACTTAATTTATTTTAAAACAATTAAGATTCTGTATTAAATTATTGAATTTCTGTTGCGGTATTTTTAACATATGTTTTAGCTTTTGAGTTAACTATTTCCATGTAAAATAGATCAGAATTTTTCACTCTGCTCTAAACACATAACTAGTTTTCTGCTAATGTAACTTTTGTTGAAGACATACATTTGATATTCTTGTGCATTATATTCATTGGAGATTTTAAAAATTAATGATAACTTGTAGTTTAATTAAAAAATTACCTATTTGTTCCTGTTAATCTATCCATTAGTTGCTTAGACCTAATTTATATATTCAGTCCATTACAAAATTTACCCTACATTTAGTAAGGTTCCAATATTGTATAGTAAATTATATGAATGTACTAACGTAAGAAAACAGGCAGAGATGGCTGGCACATTTGGAAAGAATGCCTGATGGGCGTATACCTAAGAAAGTGTGGAGGTATAGGCCGGTTGGCTGAAGAGATATTGGAAGACCCAGGAAAAGATGGTAGCTGTCCTTAAGAAAATTTCAAAAAAAAATAAAACAATAAAACTTTGAGACCGGAACAGGCGATTTGCCTAAACCCTGTAGTGAAGGGGAAGAAGAAGAAGAAGACTAAAGTAAGACAAAAATTTTGATTCATGATTGATTATTATAATGGATATACTTAAACATTACACTGCATTTACACACCACTCTCAGGTTACTTTTCTGAATTTAAAGAAACTGAAAGAGTTTTATACAAATGACTGAAGATGTATCATCTTCTGTAAATTTTAAATAAGTGAGATAACAATTTTTTTATTTACTCTGATGATGGTGGATCCACCGAAACACGTGCAAGTAAGAATAAAAATAAAGGTGACGCAATTTAAAAAGAAGTTTGGTGAAATTAATATATAAATTCATTATATGAAATAGAAATAAAGAAATTGTATTGAACAAAATGTAATACTTAACAGTTTATATGAGTTTATGATGATTATTTACATATTTGTGACTCCCAGAATGCAGCAGTAATGTGATTAAGGAGTGTTAGGTAGCGAATACCACATATATTCTCCGAGGTAAGAATCCAGGTGATGGCGAGATGTAGGCCTACATCTGTTTTTTTTATTTTGCCATTTTGTTGATCCTACATGCGTTCTACTTGAAAGTGTGTATTTGCTCCAGTTTCAGGGTCAACAAAATTATATTCATGATTTACTCTGAAGTGTTAAAAAAACCACCGTCTTCTAACTCGTCCATTTTGTATCCCCTCCAACTTGGTTTTGTTACTGGAAATTATTGTGCTACCTTATTGAAGGTGCAGTTGAATTTAAACTATTCCAGTAGCTTGAGGTTTCTGAGTAACCTGAGGTGACGGTCGGTTTTAATACATAAGTACCTTATAATGTTGTAACCTCAGAAATCCGAACTAATTGGGGCTGACCCCCGTTCGGATTTCGGAAAATTTGGATTATGCGGGGCACTTGGTAATTTACCTTTACCATTCCAAATAAAGAAGGCTATGAATTGTGGGTGGTCTGTTAAAGCGTCTCTATGTGTTAGTGACGCAGTAGCAGTGATTTGCACTGTACGGCGACACGCCAGATAGTGGCAGGCGGTGTAGTGTCTTTGGCTTTGAGTGATTCATCATTACTATGGCAACACGCGCTAAACAATTGCGCAGCATCAAATGGAAAACATACTTCCACTCGTTCAGCAGATTCCTGGATGCAAAGAAGCCGAAGAAAACTGTCTTCAAGAATGGTTTGCAGATGACGACGCCGGTAATCAATATTTAAGCGATGGCGCTATTGTTTCAATGGTCTGGGAACAAGACCAAAATAATGCCGCAGTCGAAGAAAGTGAAGAAGAGGACGTCTCGACTGATGTTATTTTACATGCAGATGCCACTAGTGCACTTGAAGTTGCTCTGCGCTACGTAGAACAGCATGCTGCCGCTACCCCGACGGACGTGATGTTTATGCGACGCTGGCGCAACATCGCCGTTTCAAGCAGGATTACTTCCTTGCGTCAGAAGAAGATAACCGATTTTGTTCCAACCAATTAAGGTGGCATATTCATTATAAAATATCAACTAAAATGTTCAAATAAATATTAAATTCATACTGATTTGTAATTAGTATAACTTTCCATCACTTTTCAAGAGTTGAATTTTTTTAGCTTATTGCAAAATTGGTGTTCAGATTATCCGAAATTTCGGATTTTAGGGGTTCGGATTTCTGAGGTTACACAGTACTATGTAACTAACCTTCAAAGTTTTGTATTAATATTTGTAAGTTTTAGTGAAACCTACATCAAAGTCTGTTTTAATGAGAATTCTAAAAAAAATGAAATGCTACATTTAAAACTGTTTTGATAATTTAATTTCTTGAATCGTTCATTTCAGATGCAGTTTATAATTTTGTTACACATCGTAATAGGCTAAGGGTAAGATTTAATTTAGTGTTATAATTGTGCCATGCCGAAACAATCTTATTTTTTAATGAAAATAAAAACTTTGTACTATAAAAAAGAAAGTAATGATGCCCCTCCCTCTTTTTTTAAATTTTGTTTTAGTGTAATTTCTCTTAATCACATCATCTATTTCAACATTTACAATTATAGCGGATTACAGAGTGTTTTATAAATGTGTGATATTGTACGAGGACTATTCAGAAAGTAGGGAACGTTTTGTAAATAAACAAAAACTATGTAAAAGAAAAATTTTTTATTATATACATCTGAAAGAGTGACTAAAATACTACTTTTCTACATAGTCACCAAGCAAATTGAGGCACTTGTCATAGCGGTGGACAAACTTCAAAATTCCTTCGTCATAGAAATCCGCCGCCTGCGACCGCAGCCACTCAGTGACGCGCGCCCGGAGTTCCTTGTTGTCGTCGAAGCGCTGTGTTGCTAGCCAGTTCTTCATTCTTGGAAACAAGTGAAAATCACTCGGTGCAAGATCAGGACTATAGGGTGGATGAGGGAAAACCTCCCATTTGAATGAATCAAGGAGTTCTTTTGTGCGGTTTGCCGTGTGAGGTCGGGCATTGTCATGAAGAAACAAAATTTTTGACGACAAATTTTCTCGGCGCTTGTTTTGAACTGCTCTCCTAAGGTTGCGCAATGTTTGGCAGTACCGATCAGAGATTTCCAAGAATGAAGAACTGGCTAGCAACACAGCGCTTCGATGACGACGAGGAACTCCGGGCGCGCGTCACTGAGTGGCTGCGGTCGCAGGCAGCGGATTTCTATGACGAAGGAATTTTGAAGCTTGTCCACCGCTATGACAAGCCTCAATTTGCTTGGTGACTATGTAGAAAAGTAGTATTTTAGTCACTCTTTCAGATGTATATAATAAAAAATTTTTCTTTTACATAGTTTTTGTTTATTTACAAAACGTTCCCTACTTTCTGAATAGCCCTCGTAAAACATTTCCCAATTCCTGATCTGGAATTAAACCTTCGCTTAATTATCAAGTGTAGGATCAACTGAGCTTCTTAACGACATAAATTTTAATAAAAAAACCTACAATTTTATGCTAAAGTATTAGAAAGGTTTCGTTTTTTATTACTTTTACGTGATAAAATTTAAAATAAAAAATTATGTTATCATATAAGTAACCCACCGGGTTGGTCTAGAGGTAATGTCGTCGCCAACAGCTGATTTTCAGAGATGAAGGTTCCTGGTTCAAATCCTAGTAAAGGTAGTTACTTTCATATGGATCTGAATACTAGACAGTGGTTACCGGTGTACTTTGATGGTTGGGGTTCAATTAACCATACTCTCAGGAATGGTCGGCCTGGGTATGTACAAGACTACACCTCATTTACACATCATCCTTATCTCATTGGGTCATGGGGTTGCTTATTGTTCTAAATTGTACAGATTGCAACGTACACAAATTAGGAATAAAAAATATAAGTTGCACAAGAGGTTACAAGTTTTGTTCCTAATTGAGATTTCGGAAATTGTGTATTTTTCTACATGCAAAATGTTTCTGCCTTACCTATAGCTTGGTTTATTAGTGCCATTTTTTTTCTATCATGTTGTTAGGTCATCAGCCGAAATGCTGGTTTGAACCTCTAGAGCTGTGTTCTTCAACCCCTTATCTTAATAAAGGGCCACATTTTTATTAAGGGTGGGCTTGAGGGTTGCATTGATCTATAGTACGTTTGTTTTAGGAAGAAGCTTGTAAGGGGAGGGCGAGTAGGTAGAGTAGGAATAGTTTCAAGGGGCAAGTGTTGTCTCCTTCTCACTTAATGATCATTCCCTCTCTTTCTAACCGTATACTATGTTACAACTACGAGGTGCTTCCCCCACCACTAAACAGAACAGCTCAGCGGCACACAGCATTGGAGGGACAGCTTCTAGCTAGAACGAATGACCTATACGTATGTATGTATATTTGTATATGAATATATATAGTTTAAACATATATGAACATTTTGTGTCAGGTTTAAAGAAATAACATGATTTTTTTTTAAAGCTTATATTGGTTGAAAATGACAGTAAATATCAATATTGAAACACATACTTATACTTATATACATATACTTATACGTCAAGTTGCCAACTAATCACCATTTTTGTTATCGTAGTTTGAAGTATAAATACGTTTAAAAATCAACAAAATGATGCAATGTTCTAAGCTCTTTGTTCAAAAACTGAAATTGTTCTGCGGGTTGTTAATATTTACGCAGCGGGCGATGGGTTGAACACTGTTGCCAACATACTAATTGCGGGAGAGAAAATTTTCTGATGTATTACTTCTATCTTCTTATAATCAGGGTTGCGTCCTTAATAAAACACCCGTTAGATCCAGGCTCACAATGTTATGGTTACTAGTATAATATAAATTGATAATGTATAATGTTTGTTGTTGTTGTTGTTGTAGGTAGCCAGTTGATTGAAGTAGTTAAAAATTAGTGAAGATGGCTGAATATTGGCTGATATCGGCTCCAGGTGATAAAACTTGCCAACAGACGTGGGATACGTTAAACAACGTCACCAGCAAACAAAACAACCTATCTATGAATTATAAATTCCATATACCTGACTTAAAGGTAAACTTATTTACTTTTTCTATTAATAAATTTTAAGTTTATTAGATAAATAAATAATGACATATGGCCTAGAAAGCTGTGTCTTATTGAAAGGGGACATTAGCAAATTACAGGCATGTGAGATGAAATTTGTAAGATCAGCCTTGCAGAAGACCAGAGGAGACAAGGTCAGAAATGAATATATAAGAAGAGATATGCAGGTGACCTTAACGATGGAAGAAAGATTACGTACCGCAAGACTCAAATGGTTTGGACATGTACAAAGGATGCCAGAGGCACGTATCCCCAGACAGTACTTGGACATGGAGGTATCTGGAAAGAGACCCGTTGGACGTCCCAGAAGAAGATGGACTGACCAAATAAGGGATGATCTCCTAACAAAAGGAATGACACTACAGGATATCAGAATACAAAAGGTATATCAAGATAGAGATAGATGGAGGCATATCGTCCACTCAAATCCTACCCGGCCTGCTGGAAGGATACCCAGATGATGATGATGATGAAGTTTATTAGAGACTTCATCAGGTCTTTTCCGTTTTCTGTATGCCACTATCAAATCCAAATTCCCTGAAGGGTTACACAGTTCTTCCACTGGTACGTCTAGCGCGCCAATCTGACTAGCAATATTGCCGCGTAATGTCACCTCCACTCCCATTTCACAGTCAGTCTGCTATGCATTTTGTAGAGTTACTTAATAATATTCATACGGAGGAAGATGCTGTAGAGTTACTTCAAGAAAAGGGGCTATTGCATAATCCCAGAAGATGTGACAATTATAGAAGTATGTGTGAAACACTCACACGACTTTCTCTTCCCCAATGTAAATACAGTAATTAAAAAAAATAACGTAATAGTAATGTAATGGTAATAATTAAAATAATAATGTAAAATAATGTAGTAATAATGGTAATAATGTAAAATATAACGTAAATAATTAGAATAAGTTAAAGTAACCTGTGAATAAAAAACTCAAAATAAAACAAAATACGAAATAAAACAACAGAACGTGTAACATAGTACTATATATATATATATATACTGGGACTGGGAAGGGCGTGTGTACGCGTGCGAGAGTGTGCCAGTCTCAGTATGAGTATTCAGTAAGAGCAGGGAGTGGGAGAAATGAACAAGTGTGCAACCCTTCAGGGAATTCGGTTTTGATATTGGCATACAGAAAACGGAAAAGATCCACTTCATCAAGTAACTTTTTCTTCTTCTTCTTCTTGTCTGTATCTATCCTATTCCAACATTGTTTAAGCCTAGCTCAGTATTTTAGTCTAGTAGATTAGTAATTTATTACTTAGTCTAGTAATAAATTACTAGATTACTAATTTAGTAAACCGACTGGGTTGGTCTAGAGGTAATGTCGTCACCAAAATCAGCTGTTGTTTAACAGCTGATTTTCGGAGACGAAAGTTCCTGGTTCAAATCCTAGTAAAGGTACAGTCCAGCCTCTCTTAGTTTGCTCCTAATGTAAACAAACAATGACGTCACTGAGCATGCGTATTATATCAAAATGTGTACACGCTGATTAAAATGTAACAACAAAATACTTTTAAAAGTATTTTTATAAATGAAATTGTTAAGCCTACATCATATCATGACAGATGTTTTAAGTAATTTAAGTACTTATAATTAAAAACATAGTTAACTATATAGGAATACGAAATCCATAAAGTCGAGGACTCTAGGGTGCACCCTGTAGTAGGTGGCTTTGGTTTGTTGACAGTAGGAGCAAACTAACAACGGCTGAACTATAGATTAGTAATTTAGTAAACCCACCGGGTTGGTCTAGAGGTAATGTCGTCGCCGTAATTCAGCTGTTTAACAGCTGATTTACGGAGACGAAGGTTCCTGGTTCAAATCCTAGTAAAGGTAGTTACCTTTATACGGATTCGAATACTAGACAGTGGTTACCGGTGTACTTTGATGGATGGTTGGGGTTTAATTAACCATACTCTCTCAGGAATGGTCGGCCTGGGTCTGTACAAAGACTACACAGTCTCATTTACACGTCATACGCAACATCCTCATCTCATTGGGTCATGGGGTTGCTTATTGTTCTAAATTGAACAGATTGCAACGTACACAAATTAGGAATAAAAAAAAAAAAAGATTAGTAATTTAGTACTCGACTTGTTTGGACACGTCGTTTTAGCCGAGTAGTTTAGTTGCAGTCGAGTAGAACGGTCGAGTGCACAGTTTAGTAGCTTACCCCCACCACTTTGCAAACATACTTTACGAGTGAGATCTCTCCTCCGTGGAGCCACAAAAATCCACTAAATTTGCTGTCTACGTTACACGTGCGGACAGTTATTAACTTACTAAATTACTCGATCGTTGCTACTCCACTAAAATACTTGACCCATGCAAACTAAACTTTATATCAAATACACAATATTCGTCTCTATGTTTAATTAGAAGTTATAAATTTTTCAACCAAAAACGATTTAGTAAAGAATTCATGTACACGTTACATACCACTACCGGACTCGACACGAACATTTTTATCAAAATCGGTCAACCGGAAGTAGTAGTTTATTCGTGTAATTTTTCACTTTTTTGCGATTTTCTCAAAAACTGGTCCTACGAATTTTTTTTAAATCGCCTGGTTTACTAAATTTTTTTATGCTCTACAAGATAGGGTAGGCGCCATGTTTGCTGAAATTCTTGGTGAGGCTGTTTTCACGTTAAAAAATTGTTTTTTTGAGATTACGGCTTTAATATGCATTTTAGCGCAAAAATTTGTATAATAAAAGTTGTAGAGAATTTAAAATCCTAAAACTTTTGTTTCAAACATTTTTTTTGTATAATGCTTAGTTTAGCGGTAATTAGCGATTTTCTGATTTTTTTTCTCACCGATACAGTGTGAAAAATCAATTTTTTTTTTTAGATTTCGGCCTTAGTATGCATTTTACGACAACAGTGTATATAATAAAATTTATAGGAAATTCAAAGATCTACAACTTTTATTTGCAACATTTTTCTCTACAGAGCCTAGTTTAGCGTGAAAGAGTGATTTTCCGTATTTTTAAGCCAAACTGAGGTCGATTTTCGTTTTGCGATTAAAACTTTCACTCATGATTAAAATAAGGTTTGTTTTTTGAGGTTAGTTTTTTGTTTATTTCTAATGTTAGGTTATATTGTTTAAATTATTTGCATTAGCAAGAGAAAGTGGTGTGCGTGTTTCACACCAGACTTTTTGCTATCGCTGTCACTATCAGACTCACTAGTATCTACTGAACCATTTCCTTTTTTTTTTGCCAGGTGTCAACAAAACGGTTGAAGAATAGCTTCTTCACGTCTTTATTTTTTTTTTATATTTTGAATTGTGGAAAGAGAAACATCACAGTAGTTAGCTGCTTGCTCATGGCTAAAGTTAAGAGGCATGGAAATGGCATTTTTTTAGCTTCTACTTCAAAACATTTTAATTACAATTACACAGCTTATTAGAGTTCGTTCAGCTCTGAATATTTCAACCACGTTTCCGAGAAACTAACATTTCTGTTTATGGTAACGAACAGTTATTTTGTACAGTTAACATACAAAAGGTTCTGCAATGTATGTTCTGGGTATAGTATACGTTATTGTGTTGGCTGAACTGATGCCAAAGCAGTCGCGCATGCGCACTGATCTTTCCTCCCTTTGCCGCTCCTTAAAACCAAAGGCAAACTCTTAAAGTAACTAGTGTTTTTTTTAGAGGTATAGAACTTTAAGTTGGCAGTACTGATTTCCATGGCGGCCATTTTGAAAACTGTATTGTAATTTATGTTCAGTTTGGTTTGCCATTTTATAATGAATAGACTGACGCCTGAACAACGCTTGCAAATTGTGCAGATTTATTTTGAAAATCACGGTTCGGTTCGTGAAACTTATCGCTGTTGATCCCGATTTTCACGTGAAAATTTTGTTCAGTGATGAAGCCCATTTTTGGTTGAATGGCTACGTGAATAAACAAAACTGCCGCATTTGGAGTGAAGGTAATCCTCGATATATTGCTGAGAAGCCTTTACATCCAGAAAAAGTGACTGTTTGGTGTGCTTTATGGGCTGGTGGAGTCATTAGTCCTTACTTCTTCAAAAATGATGCCGGGCAGAATGTTACAGTCAATGGTGACCGCTAGAGAGCCATGATCAATGACTTTTTTGTTCCTGAATTGAATCGCCTTAATGTTGGAGAGCTGTGGTTTCAACAAGATGATGCTACATGTCACACAGCCCGTGCCACAATCGATTTACTGAAGGAAACGTTCGGTGAACGCATAATTTCACGTTCTGGACCTGTAAATTGGCCTCCAAGGTCGTGCAATCTAACACCGCTGGACTATTTTCTGTGGGGGTATGTGAAGTCGTTAGTCTATGCCAATAAGCCACAGACAATTGACGACTTGGAAGGCAACATTCACCGCGTTATTACCAATATACGGCCCCAAATGCTGCAAAAAGTGGTCACAAATTGGACGTCTCGATTGGACCACGTCCGAGCCAGCCGCGGCGGCCACATGCCGGAAATTATTTTTAAATAAAAATAGCAAATAATTATCTTTAAAATAAAACCAATTCCACGTCAATTGTTCAATTATTCTGTGTTTTATTTCATTTTAAAGTTCTATACCTCTAAAAAAATACCCGTTATATAAACAATATAAACGGCCGCATTGGCACAGTTGGTAACGTGCTCGCCTCTCATCATGCGGTCTTGGGTTCGAATCCCATTCAGGCACGGCATATTTTCATACGTTACAAAAAATCATTTCATCCTTCACCGTCTGCATTCGCAGTAATTGCAGAACAGTCAGACGTTAAACAAAAAAAAAATTAAAAAAAAACATTTGTAAACGATAGAGTGTAAAAGTCACTTCATATGAAGTGTATTCTGTATTCATTCCAGTGGTCGTTTTTTTTTTTATTCAGTCAGCTAAAGAACAGTATCAGTTTTATTCCTTCGCTCTTTGTAAATGTTTCTTTCCTTTTTACTGATCATTTGGTCAGCATAAATGGTTTTTATTCCAGGTACTGGGTTTGATTCTTGGTTAGGCTTTTTTATCTATCATGTATCTGTTTTAGCTTTAACGTGTACAAAAATCAGATGTAAAACCAAAAAATAAAATTTGACGATTTAGCCCCCTTTTAGCTTCTTTTTCTCTTGCTGGAAAACCTTCACTATCTCCTATCAAATTTCTTAATTTTATTCTATGTTCTACCCATTTTCCTATTTTTTGTTTCTTTTTTTTAATCCTAGTTCAATAAAATAGTTTTCAACCTCTCAAACCAAATTGTTGTATTTTTTCTTTTAATTTCTCTTCTTATTAAAATATGTTTCAGCTGTTTTAACAGCTGATTTTTGTGGACTAAGACTCCTGGTTCAAATCCTAGTAAAGGTAGTTACTTTTATACGGATTTTGAAATACTAGACCGTGGTTCCTGGTGTACATAGATGGTTGGAGTTCAATTAACTATACTCTGAGGAATGGTCGGCCTGAATCTGTACAAGATTACACCTCATGCATTATACATATCATCCTCATCTGATTGGTTCTTGGGGTTGCTTATTGTTCTTAAATTGAACAAATTGTAACGAACATATATCAAGGATAAACAAATTAAATATAATTATATTGTAATTATTTTTCTATCCATTCTATAAGGATTTCCATAAAACTTTAATATTCTTACGGATATTATGTCAGTTATTTTCCCAATCTGTATTAAATTTATTCATTCTTTCTGAATTTTCTTCTATACTGTATCCAAGCTATTCTTTCAGCGTTTTCCATTTGTGCCATCATAATTTCTGTTGTTGTTTAGGTCAACACCGAAAGGCTGGTTTGAACCTCTAGAGGTTTTACTAAATAAAAATGAGGAGTGTGGTGGTTGGAAAGTGTGCTTATCAGCATGCCCTGACCCTCTGAAAAGCACATACTTTTCACCCTGCAGGTGCCACCTTCACTTAATTTACCCCAGGGCGGGGTGTAGTGAAATTCATTACTCTCAGAGGAATTAACTGTAACTGGTGTCTTTTACACCTGTACCTCTTTTGTTCTTAATTAGTCTAGTCATATCATTTGTTGACTGTGTGATGAGAAACAGAACTATTTTTTGTAGCTCTGGAACTATAGATAGTGAAGTCACGAGATTGCCTTTTGCGTATGGGTGGGCTGTGAGGAAGAGAGGTGGAATATTTGCAGTGCTGCCAACCTTAACAGTGTGACACTACTGGTACTTTTCACTACCGTGCAGTTTATAGATGCAAATTGTAAACTGTGGTTTATTCTGAGAAAATGTTTTCTTCATAAACCTTATAAGAAATAAATGCGACCTGTAATATTCCCTGTAGCTTAATTACATGACAACAAATTTGATTTACTGTAATTACGAATGAACCGCCTTCTTTACTATTGCTGTCATCGGCATTTTCATTATCAGTCTCTCTAGTATCTACCTAACCGTTCTCTTTTTTTTACCAGGTGTCAGAAAAACTGTTAAAAAATAGCTTCTTCACGTCCTTAATTTCCTTCTTTATTTTTCAAATTGTGGAAAGAGAAACATCACAGTAGTTAGCCGCTTGCTCACGGCTTTTGTTAAGGGCCACGGATAGGCATTTTTGTTTAGCTTTAACTTCACAACATTTTATTACATTGCTTCAGCACTGTGAATAGTTCGACCAAGTTTTCGAGAAACTGACATTTGTGTTTACGGTAACAGACAGTTATATTCATACAGTTAACCTACAAAAACTTCCGTGATGTACTGTATATGCTCTGGGTATAGTGTAAGTTGTTATGTTTGTCGTACTGAAATTAAAGCAGTTGCGCATGCGCACTGATGCTTTCCCCCCTTTACCCCTCGCTGCAAACAAGGGCAAACTTGTGACGCAAGTGACTATAACTGATGGAATGTAAATAATTTAACACTCCACCTGCCTGTTTTGGGCAATGTCATATTCATATTCTCTGAAAATTAATATTCCAGTCCAGTTTCTGGTTGTACATCTATTTTTACAAAGTCTGATTTTAAATGATTAAATGTAATTTCTTGTTATATGTTTAAATCTTTTGTTAAGTTAATTATACAAACCATACTGATGGTACAGTTGGTATTGAAACTGATTTTTTATATTGAAGGTCAAAAGTTCAATATCGTAATTTAATATTTTTATCTGTATTCATTAATTTTAAAAACCACTCCTTATCATCTGTATCGTATAAATTAATATTTTGTAAAAATTGTAAATAAGTTTTACAAGATATATGTAAATTTCTCTTAACCTTTGATGTGCCACGCCCACAATTTTTTTCCAACACAAGTATTTAGTAATGCCAAAAAATTGAGTAAATATTTTAATAATGCTTCATTTATTAATTTGTTAATAAAAGATTTACTTCCAATTTTATTTAATTCCTGATTTTTTTTATAAATTTTTCTTATGTAAACAGGAAAATTTTGTTAATTTTTTTTAGGGTTAAATTGAAATTAAAGAATGTTGTATTTGTGGTAAGTTAAATTTTTGGGGTTTAAAGTTTTGAGGTGGTTTGGTTTGTATTAGTTTTAACTTGGGTTTAGGGTAATCTTGTGATTTTGAAGGTCGTTCAGGTTAAGCCTAACCTATTGTTCTGTATAAAAGTAACCGACTTCTTCATGTAACCTTGGAATTATATAATAAATAGGTCTACCATATACATTGTTACTGACTTAAAATTTATTATACTATGTAGTATAATTTCTGGTCGTTTTTCTTTTTTAATTTCACTTTTAATTGTCTTCATTTTTTTTTTTACTTTCTCTTGCATATATGAATATATAGGAAGGAAAGTATTGTTTTCATGTCGATTTTAACAAATTGAGTTTTCACCGGATCTACACGTTTTCAGACCCCTGAACCCAAAAAAAACATGTTTTTAGCGATTGGTGTGTGTGTGTGTGTGAACAGAATATCTCAAGAACGGAATATCGTACGACGTTGAAACTTGAAACTTCAGTTATATACCACTACCGGACCCGACATGAAGATTTTTATCAAAATCGGTCAACCGGAAGTAGTAGTTTATAAGTGTAATTTTTCACTTTTTTGCGATTTTCTCAAAAACTGGTCCTACGATTTTTTTTAAAATCGTCTTATTTACTTAATTTTTTTATGCTCTACAAGATAGGGTAGACGCCATGTTTGCTGAAATTCTTGGTCAGGCTGTTTTCACGTAAAAAATTTGTTTTTTTAAGATTGCGGCTTTAATATTCATTTTAGCGCAAAAATTTATATAATAAAAGTTGTGGAGAATTTAAAATCCTATAACTTTTATTTCAAACATTTTTTTGTATAACGCTTAATTTAGCGGTAATTAGCGAATTTCTGTTTTTTCTCACGAAAATGTGTGAAAAATCAATTTTTTTAAGATTTTGGCCTTAGTTTGCATTTAACAACAAAAGTTTATATAATCAAATTTATAGAAAATTAAACTACAACTTTTATTTAAATCATTTTTCTCTACGGAGCCTAGTTTAGCGTGGAAGAGTGATTTTCCGTATTTTTTAGCCAAACTGAGGTCGTTTTCATTTTCCGTCTTTCACTCATGATTAAAGTAAGGTTATGTTTTTTGAGTTTAGTTTTTTGTTTATTATTAATGTTAGGTTATATTGGTCATTATTTGCATTGGCAAGAGAAAGTTGTGTGAGTGTTTCACACCAGATTTTTTTACTTTCTCTTGCCGTGTACGAATATATTCAAAGGAAAGTTATAACACTATAAAACGTGCGACTGTTCTAAGTTCACTATAAAGAGATTGCCAGATCGTAACATAAAATTTTAAAAAAAATGTTAAAATTATTTGTCCAAAGATGTGAAATTTGGAATGGATAATTTTGAGGTGTTTGAAAATGTTCATGCAATGTAGAATAAAGAAAATAACTATACATTAATTTTATAATATATTTTAATGATACTGTTTTTAAACAAATAATAAATGACAAAATTTTAAAATACAAGTAAAAATATAAGAATACTTAACTTGTTCTCAGAAAACACTATTTATTGCTTTATTACTATTACTCTATTACTCGTGTTATTTACGAGATGTGATCAAAAAATAAGGTGACTTTTCATTTTTATAAAAAAAGTATTCATTTATTCATCCAAAATTATGTTATCCCCTTCAAATAATCCCCCTCTGATACAATGCACTTGTGCCAGCACTTTTTCCAGTCATCAAAACATTTCTGAAATGCACTTTTGGGTATTGCCTTGAGCTCCTCCAGCGATGCAGCCTTAATCTCCAAAGAAGAGCCTGGGTGGTTCTTCCACAGGGATGATTGGGCTTTGGTTTCGACGTCATAACCATAGATCCATGTTTCGTCACCATTTATAACCCTTTTGAGCAGATCAGTATCATCATTGACGTTGCTCAACATGCTATCGGCGATGTTCATGCGACGCTGCTTCTGATCAAAATTAAGCAGTTTTGGAACGAATTTCGCTGACACACATGTCATACCCAAAACATCTGTTAAAATTGATTGGCATGAGCCAAACGATATGTTAAGATCATCAGCTATTTCTCTAATCGTGATTCGACGATTTTTCAACACAATTTCTTTCACTTCCTGAACATTTTCGTCGGTTTTTGACGTGCTGGGCCGTCCAAAGCGAGGTTCATCGTTAAAATTTTCTCGGCCCTCTTGGAATAACTTATACCATTTATAAACATTTTTCTTTGCTCAAAGTGGACTCACCGTACGCCACTGTCAACGTTTCAAGAGTTTTTGAACACTTAATACCATTTTTTACACAAAAATTAATAACAAACTCTCTGCTCCATTATTTTCAACAGCAAAAAATCGCTGAGCACGCAAACATGAGTCTAACCAATTTATGCCTCTCACATAAAATCAACACGTGCTATATAGTGAAAACTTTGAACATATGATCTTGACGAGTGTACCAACACAACAAAAAAAAAATTGAAATTAGAGTGTACAGAGCGTGCGAAATTCAAAAAGTCGCCTTACTTTTTGATCACACCTCGTGTTTATGTCAACATTTATAAATTCTCGTTCTCCCCAGAAAACTCTTGAATACACTCTCCTTTTTAATATTGTCACAATATATATTTATGAGCTATTGGATATACTAAATTTATTTTTTTATTTTCTTAAAAATGCTTTGCCTAATCTTTTAATAGTAGTACTTTTTTTTTTATTCCTAATTTGTGTACGTTGCAATCTGTTCAATTCAGAACAGTAAGCAACCCCATGACCCAATGAGATGAGGATGATTTGTATGACGTGTAAATGAGGTGTAGTCTTGTACTGACCCAGGCTGACCATTCCTGAGAGAGTATGGTTTATTAAACCCCAACCATCAAAGTACACCGGTAACCACTGTCTAGTATTCAAATCTGTATAAAAGTAACTAACTTTACCAGGAACCTTCGTCTCCGAAAATCAGCTGTTAAACAGGTGATTTTGGCGGCGACTTTACCTCTAGACCAACCCGGTGGTTGTATGGTAGTACTTAAAATATGCTATTTCCTTTGTTTGTTCAAAAAATACATTAACTTATAGCTACATATAATTACGTGCGGTACAAAGTATTGTGACACTTATCGCTAAGGTCTGTTTCGGGATCTAGGTTATTAAATAATTAATACACTAGAGTTTACAATTATAAATATTTATTACAACTAAAAGAGTTACAAAATAAATAACCAACTAATTATATTGAAGTAATACAATAAATAACTTAATAATTTACTTAATGCTACTTTACTTTACTTTACAATAAGGGCGTTCAGGCTTTTGCAGCCCCTCCTCACCGCGACCTAAAAGATCTTTTGTGATTGCCCCTATTCCTATTTCTGCAAGACCCACACTTTCGATGAAGTGCAGGATCTGCCTAGGATCTAGTGCACTTATCTGAGAAGGTGTTTACACACCCTTACCCATCAGCGCTCTTCTTTTGCAGCCAACCACTTTGCAACTGCATATAAATATAGGTGTGCGACCCCCTGAGCCGCACAGACCTTACTGGCCAATATTTCATCTTAGAAGACGGTTATGTTACACCCAAGGGCCAGGGAAATCTTTCCCCCGCCCCCCCAGGCCCCCACTCCCGCTCTTCCGCTCATCACTGAGCCGTCAGTGTACCAAAAGGTAACCCCTTCCGGTATCACTGGCTGTCCCTCCGCCCACTCCTGACGATCAAAAATTTTCACCCTCAGTGTGTCGGAGAAATCGTATGCTCTGTACATACGGTCCCGAGGACCACCTACCACACCCATCCCCTCGATCCCTTTGGAGATCTCGGTGTGGCCCATCTCCCCTGATGGGACCCCGAACCCGCCCTCCAGCCTCAAGGCAGTTCTTATCGCCTCCTTCTTCACTTGAACATGAATAGGAGGCAAATCAAACAACGCCTCCATAGTAGCCGTTGGACCAGTGCTCGTTGCACAACATGTCCTTAGGCGGGCCAATCTCTTCAGCTTCCTCAGCCGATCTGTTCTTGGCCACCATACAAAAGCTTCGTACGTGACCATTGGCAGAATGATGCTCACATAAGCCCATTCTGCCATACAAGGCCTAAGCCCCCAAGTCCTCCCAAACGGACTCTTAAACATCCATAAGGCCTTTGCAGCCCTCTCAACAGTCCTTGACATGTGGCCCCTCCAAGTCAGGCCCCTATCAAGGACAACCCCCAGATACTCCACCTCAGGGGAGTAGCTCAAATCCACTCCTTCCAGAGTCAAAGCATCTAGAGCCATCTTCCTTTTCCTAGTAAAAGGAACAACAACCACTTTTAGTTGTCGTTTCAGCTAGGGAAATAATCAGTCCGCCCCTGCATAGCCTCGCGTACAGGGGTAAGGCAAAATACTGTAGGATTTAGCCAAGTTTCCTACAGGCACCGTTAAGACACTGATTAAATGCCCCAGTGCCATCCACCCTTCGGCACGGTAAACGCCTGACACCACTGGGTTGGGCAAAAGCTACAGTAGGAGAAGTTGCCTCTAGCACGGATAGAAAAAGTGCTAGATGCCAGGGACAAGGATCAGGATAGACAGACAGAAGCCCAGCATCTCAGCTCACCTCGGCGGGACCAAAGCATGGCTGAAAAGTAACCATAGGATGCCGAGGAGTTTCCAGAGGCACGGGCACGAAAAACTGCTACAGAAAGTAAGGGAGCAGGTGTGCTCTCTTGGACGTGATGCTTCGGCACATGCAAGCCAGCCGATCACTGACTTACTTCGCCTCCTTAATGCTACTTACAACAATTGTATTACGCCGTGGAACTGAATACACAATGCACGTATACCAAGTGATTTTTTAGTCCTGTTACCCAATTGTTAATGTCTGGTAATATTTTTCTAAAAAAAATAAATTTTGTTTTGTGACACTAAGTTGGTAGCCCTACTCAACCAGTATGGATATGGCAGTGTGAGTTGATTCTCCTTGAGCTGTGTAAAATTTTGTGCCATTTCCGGTCGTGCTACGAACAGAATGTCTTTTATCCTAAAACAATCTCTTGTTTAAATCTGGAGGCTGAAGCTCTAGAACTAATCGTATGTGATACGGATACAATTTCAATTTTTTAGCAGCTTTCTGAGCACTCGAACATGACAAATCAACATGCGAGGAAAGTTTTTGTAAACTTTTCCATGGAGAATTGAGCAATCTTGTTTTCACATTCTCTTAACGTCATCTGTCAAGAGAGTTGGTCGACCACTACGTTTTCTGCTGCAAACAATACCTGCCTCTAAAAATCAGTTAGTTAGCCTAGAAATTGACTAGAATAGATTGGAGGAACAGCAAAAAATTTAATTTGAAATGATTCTTTTACACTCGCATACGATTTTGTAGCAAAATATTGTTCAAGAATGAAAACCCGTTGTTGTAGGGTAAAAGACATTCTGTTCGTAACACAACTGGAAACAGCACAAAATTTTACGCAATTCAAGGAGAATCAACTCAAACTGTCGTATCTATACCAGTTGAGTAGGGCTACCAACTTTGTGTCACAAAACAAAATATCCCTTTCTTAGAAAAAAATTACCAGACATTAACAATTGGGTAACAGGACTAAAAAATCACCTGGTACAACAAGACTGAATAAAAATGCCTCGGAAACCCCCCGTTGACCTGTTCTAACGGAGTTACCTTCGATAGTACACGTAGTAAACACTCGTCAAAGATCAAACGAATACTAACTCTTGACTGCACCCTGGCCTCCCTTTATAAAGGTTAGATGAAAGAGGTTTCTCGAAAGACGCAGAAATTCAATCAAAAAGATAATTCCAGAGTGGCAGAGAAATTCCATGAAAATAATAAAGTACAAAAAACCCTTTTTACTGGAAAAGTCTTAACTATTGTAAACAAGTAAATAGATCTATTGTAAATAGAATAAAAGTTGTTACAGGCCGACCTTTTCATAAATAGTTGTACAACAAAGACCTTTTATAAATAGGTACACTTTTATTGTTACTATTGCCCTATTGTTACTTTTTCACTCTATTATCTACTCTTTACCATTTTATGAATGATATACTAGAAATTTCGCGAACCATACCCTTCTTCGATATTGTCACAGTATTATTTTCATGTCAATTTTTCGAAACCGAGTTTTCACTGGATATACAAGTTTTCAAGTCCCCTGAACCCAAAAAACATGTTTTTAGCAATTGGTAAGTGGATGTGCGTGTATGATTAGCTTGGACGACCAGATTGAATATACATTCTGCTGACTTCAGTTGTTATACGATTCTAATGCATAATTTGATTTTCAGGTCCCCTGAACCCAAAAAAAAACATGTTTTTAGTGATTGGTAAGTGTATGTGCATGTATGATTATCTTGGACGACACAAGCCAGATTGAGTATACATTGTGTTGACTTCAGTTGTTATACGATTCTGATGCATAATTTGGTTTTATTAATTTTAGGTCGGTACACTTGACCAATTGGTCGGTTTGTCGGACGATCTGGGAAAGTTGGACAACTTTGTCGATCAAGTTACACATAAAGTTGCCGCTTATTTAGGTGAAGTTTTGGAAGATCAGCGTGATAAACTCCATGAAAATTTACAAGCTAATAATGGTAAGAGTATATTCATTATCATTGAGCATTATAATAATGATAATAAAATTTTAGTTTCTATGAATAATTACGCCATAATTTGAATTTATATTTGTAGGGTTGAGGGCGCCGCTGTTGTTTGTGTCGTAACACCTGACTATGACGTCATCGATTTAACAATATAAAGTTGAATTTATTTTCGATAATTTATTAACCAGGAAAATTAATATTTTATTCTGAATAAAGGTTCTTATCTTTATTCTTTGCCCAAAACAGACAGGTGGAGTGTCAAATTATGTTCACTCAATCTGTTTGTTGCAGGGCTAAAATAAATAGTAATGTTTCTTATCACATGGTCAACCAATTAAATGACTGAATCATATAAGAATAGAAGAGGTAGAGGTGTAAAAGACACTAATCAGAGTTATCTTCTCTGAAAGTAATGAATTTCATTATACAGCCAGACCCTGTGGTGAATGAAGTGAAGGTGTCATTTGCAGAGTGGAAAATATGTGTGCTTTTTAGAGGGCCCGGCATGCTGATAAGCGTAGTTTTCCATTCAGTGAGTGTTGGCAATGGTAAACCACCTCACTTCTCGTTTTACTTAGTAAAACCTCTACAGGTTCAAACCAGCTTTTTGGCTGATGATCTAAACAATCTTTATTCTATTGAAAAGTTTTGCGATAGCGAATCTTGAAAACTAATAACGTTTAAATTTTCTTACACATAAATGTGCGATCTACTTTTTTCGTAACCAAATAAAAAAATAGCACAATTTTGATTGTTCAAAAAATCCGGTCCGAATGGTACCAAACAATGGTAGCGCTGTTGCGAGCGTGGTGCGGTACATTTGTACCCGAACGGAGACGAAAACGAAATCATACGAAAGATCCCGCGGGACCCTCCTCTAGAGCAGTGGACTGTATGCGATGCGCGTTCTTAAAGTGTGGCGGCGCACTACCATAAAAGCTGTGAACCGACTGTCTCTGGCGCATGCTGGCGAGCGAGTGTGTGGTCAGCTGTTACGACACAAATGACCACGGCGCCCTCAACCCTTCAACTATAAATTCAAATTGTGGCGTAACCAATGAATGAGTGGGAAAGTTGGGTTAAGGAAAGTAAATGCAGTCCGTACGGAAATAAACAATAGACTAAGGGCTGGGAAAATAACAAATTATTGATACAGTTGATGGAATAGGTCATTGTATAAATTAAGAGGAGTCGGAAGGGCATTTTGGAAAAAAATCACTTTTGTGGGAAAATATATATATATATATATATATATATATATATATATATATATTTGTTTTTATTGTTGAAATATATATTTCTAACCACCAGAATACGGTAACATAAAACACTTACCAATGTTTATAGCGCTTTCATGTACCTTGTACACATCTTTGTAAAATTTATTTTACTAAAACATAATATTAATATGAATTAAAATAATAAAGAAAAAGAAAATAATCAGTTCAATTCATGTGGAATTTATAAAATTAAATCTAATGAATGTTATGAAATACATATATAGGTAAAACCACCTGATCTTTTAAAAAACAGTTTACAGAACACTATTCAAACTATAAAAAAAAGGAAATTGAAAATTCTCCAATATAACTGAACACATGATCAAAAATAAACATAGTATGTCGAGTACAAATAAATAATCTAGAAATATTAGAAATAAATAACAGACAAAATGAAATTGAAATTTTGGAAAAATATTATATATATATAAATACAATAACAGGGAAAAATTAATGAACACACAGATTGAATATGACAGTCAACTGATTAAGTTGGCAAGACTGTTTTAAATTTTGACGTAAAATAAATTTTAATTTACTGAAGATGTGTACAAGATACACGAAAGCGCTATAAACATTGGTAAGTGTTTTATGTTACCGTATTCTGGTGGTTAGAAATATATATTTCAATTTTAAATAATACGTCTGTTTAAAAATCCTACATAGGATGTTTGATAAAAAATAATATTTTTTTTAATGCATCCTGGAGGCTTCAGGAGGAGTATAGGACATGTCAGTTAAAACACCTGAAATACATATATAGAATCGCACAATGTATCACTACTATCAAGAAAGAAATTCTTGTACGCTATAAAAAGTTTCACCGATCAAGTAATTTTTCAGATTTTTTTTAAAGGAATGCAAATTATCACATTTTAAAAATTGGGGTAATTTATTCATGAATTTTCTCCCTGCATAAGTAGGTTTTTGTTCAAACAATTTTGTGGAGTAATTAGCCACATAATAATCATTCCTGTTTCTCATGTTATGATTGTAAACATTGAAAGTCTGCATAAAATTATTTTGCCTAACATAAATAATCACCTCAAAAATGTAGAGGGAGGTAAGTGTAAGCAATTTAAGCTCCTTAAATAGTGGCCTGCATGACGTTAGATGGTTAGCTCCCACCATACACCTAATAGCTTTCTTTTGAATTTTACAAACCCTATTCATATTACCCATGCTAGAATTACCCCATACTAAGATAACATAACGGATATGAGACAGAATGAGGCCATGATAAGCTGTCATTAGTAATTTTTTATCATTTAATCTGGTAATTTGTTTTAGTGCAAATACCCAAGATGATATTTTACTATAAACTTGATTGGTATAGAAGTGCCAAGACAAAAATCTACAGTCCAGCCTCTCTTAGTTTGCTTTTAATGTAAACAAATATTGACATCACTGAACATGCACATTATATCATAATGTGTACACGCTGATTAAAAAGTAAAGTAAACAAAATACTTTCAAAAGTATTTAAATACAAAATACTTTTAAAAGTATTTTTCTTAATGACATTGTCAAGCCTACATCATATCATGACTGATGTTTTTAGTACTTTAAGTAGTTATAATTTAAAAAATAGTTAACTTAATAGGAATACGACATCCGTAAAGTCGTTAACTCTAGCGTGCACCCTGTAGTAGGTGGCTTTTGTTTGTTGACAGTAGGAGCAAGCTAAGAATGGCTGAACTGTATCTAGAAATACTCCCAGGAACTTCACTGTCTCTACATGCTCTAAACTATTATTATAAATAAATACATCCACTTCTCTACTTACTTTAACTTTATATTTGTTTTTGAACTGCAAGAACTGACACTTTTTCCCATTAACTGTTAATAACATTATATATGAGAACTCTCATGAAAGGAAGTTTTTAAAATTTGTATTATATTTCAAGTATACAAGTATTAAGTAGTATGTAAGTATAGAATAACTAATTTATCTGTCATCTAGGTGATTTACCGACGTACTTAACCCGTTTCCAATGGGATATGGCTAAATACCCGATCAAACAGTCCCTGAGGAATATCGCCGACATAATCAGTAAACAAGTTGGACAGATCGATTCAGATCTAAAAGTGAAATCGACTGCGTATAACAATTTAAAAAGCAACTTACAAAATATGGAAAAGAAACAAACGTAAGTTGGTTTTATTTATCTTAGTGATTTCTGTTTTCTCTTTACATTTTTGTTTGTTTTTTTTTTTTTGTAAAATAGGTGTGTTTTTACTTTCTCTTGCCTATATGAATGAATATATAGGAAGGAAAGTTTTGTTTTCATGTCGATTTTTTGAAATTGAGTTTTCACTGGAGCTACGCGTTTTCAGACCCCCTGAACCCAACAAATCATGTTTTTAGCTATTGGTCTGTGGGTGTGTTTGTGTGTGAACAGAATATCTCAAGAACAGAACATTGTACGATCTTGAAACTTGAAAATTAAGTTACATACCTTTCTTTACCAGACCCGACACAAACATTTTCATTAAAATCAGTCAAACGGAAGTAGTACGTATAATTTTTCAGTTTTTTGCGAATTTCTCAAAAACTGGTCCTACAATTTTTTTTTTAAATCGCCTCATTTACTTAATTTTTTATCCTCTACAAGATAGGGTAGGTGCCATGTTTGCTGAAATTCTTGGTGAGGCTGTTTTTATGTCAAAAAATTGTTTTCTTAAGATTACAGCTTTAATATGTGTTTTAGCGCAAAAATTTATATAACAAAAATGTAGAGAATTTAAAATCCTATAACTTTTCTTTCAAACATTTTTTCGTATAATGCTTAGTTTAGCAGTAATTAGCGATTTTCTGTTTTTTTTTCACGAAAACATGTGAAAATCGATTTTTTAAGATTTCGGCCTTAGTATGCACTTTACGACAAAAGTGTATACAATCAAATTTATAGGAAATTAAAAGATCTATAACTTTAATTCAGAGCATTTTTCTCTAGTCTAGAGCCTAGTTTAGCATGAAAGAGTGATTCACCGTATTTTTAAGCCAAACTGAGGTTGATTTTTATTTTGCGTCTTTCACTCATGATTAAAATTAGGTTATGTTTATTGAGGTTAGTTTGTTTGTTTATTTCTAATGTAAGGTTTATTGGTAATTATTTGCATTGGCAAGAGAAAGTTGTGTGAGTGTTTCACACCAGATTATTCATTCTTGTTTTTGTTCGTCTTGAATTGTTTCAGCCTACTTATAACCACATTAAATGAACTTTTGGGCGTTTTCACACACACTGCCAAAGCTGGATCCAATGTTATTATATTTTAGAGTTTTACACACAGGCCGGCACCAGTAAATGCTGCCGGTTTTGAACTTGCCATGCCGGATGCTGGTGCGATCTCCGACATGCCGGTTTCAATGTTTACTTGTGCGCAGTTGCAGACGCATTTCTAGATTGTTGGTGTCAGAGAGGTGTTTGTGTGCTGTACACACCAGTATTGCAGTGCTCCAGTTTTATGCTCTACAAGAGCGTAGGGTACAAGATAGGGTAGGCGCTGGCGCCATGTCTGGTGAAATTCTTGTGGAGGCTGTGCTCTCGTAGAAAAAAAATGGTTATTTTAAGATTGTAGTCTTCATAGGCATGTTATTAAAAAAGTCTATAAAATCTAAGTTGTAGACGATTTAAAAACCTACAACTTTTATTTCAAACACTTTTTTTGTTTATTGCTTAGTGTCACCGGTGATGGCGACATTAAGTGGCGAGTTAAAACCTTTAATTTTGGTGGCCCTGAAAAGGGCCGTTTTTAGCGGTGGTCGTCTTGATGGGAAGCGTCGGTCGTAGTCGTCGTGGCGGTCGAGGAGCTGGGCGACAAGGCGTGTCGTCGTCCAGCGGAGACGTCATCTTCTTCCCTCGCAGTAGTGCATCGATGGTTGCTTCGTCGGATCCGGTGGGCGTAAGGCTCGATCGAGGGACCGGCGGGCAATGATGGTCCGGTCGACGGCCTACGGCAACAGGTCAGCGAGCGGAAGCATCATCTTCTCTCTTGCGGGGTCATCGATTAGTCTTCGCTGGAGTCCAGTAGCCGTGTGCCGTGGTGGATGTCTTGTCTGTCTGCCGTCTGGATCGGAATTGAATTTCTTGTGTGGATTGGAATGGAATCTCTCGGCTCAGTGCAGCGCTCTTTATATAGTTGCCGAAAGCGCTGTGGTAGAGGGCGGTAACTCACTCGGCCTTGGCAACAAATCCCTCCGTCGGAACAGCCAAAAGGTTTGTCGGTGTGCCGACAAAGGCCAGAAGAAGTATTGAAGGCCGGCAACACAGTAAATGATTGATTAGAAGGAGGGTGGCGGTGACATTAGTTTAGCTGTAATTAGTGATTTTCTGTTTTTTTTTTTATATATATATACGAGGGGGTACCCAAAAGAAACCGGAATTATTTTTTAAAACTATTTATTTTTAATTTTTTTACAAAAGAACCTTATCCCCTTCAAAATACTCTCCATTACAACTAATACATTTGTCCCACCGGTGCTTCCACTGTTCAAAACATTTTTTGTACTCCTCTTCAGTGATGGCTGCCAGCTCATCCGTCGTTTTTTTCTTGACATCATCAACGTTGTTAAATCGGAGACCTTTCATGCCCCTTTTCATGCGTGGGAACAAGAAAAAATCACACAGAGCCAGATCGGGTGAGTACGGTGCGTGTGGTAGCAAAACCATGCCGTTTTTCGCCAAAAACTGGGTAACCGAGATTGCCGTGTGTGCAGGCGCGTTGTCGTGGTGGAAAAACCAGTCCCTTGTCTACCACAAATTAGGTCTTTTACGACGAATGCTGTTTCGTAGTCTTCTTAACATTTCAAGATAAAAAGCTTGATTTACCGTCTGGCCTGGTGGAACGAACTCTGAATGGACAATTCCCCTCACATCAAAAAAACAAATCAGCATTGTTTTGATGTTCGATCTGACTTGCCGACTTTTTTTTGGTAGGGGTGATAATGAAGTCTTCCATTGACTGGATTGTTGTTTGGTTTCTGGGTCGTACCCATAGCACCAAGACTCGTCACCCGTAATGATCTTTGACATGAAATCTGGATCAGTTTCAAGCTGTTGTTTCAAATCACTACACGTTTCAATTCGACGTTCCTTTTGAGTGTCTGTCAGAACCCGAGGCACAAACCTGGCAGCGACTCTTTTCATTGTCAAGTCTTCTGTTAAAATGCGTTGGACTGAGCTCCAAGATAACCCACTAACCTGTGATATTTGGTCAATGGTCTGTCGTCGGTCGGTTCGTACAATTTCTTTCACTTTCACAACATTTTCGTCTGTTCGGGAAGTCGACGGTCGTCCAGAACGAGGTTTGTTCTCAATCGACATGTCGCCATTTTTAAAGCGCAAAAACCACTCGTACACTTGGGTTTTTCCAATAGCGTCGTCTTTGTAAGCTGTGTTCAACATTACAACTGTTTCCGCGGCGTTTTTACCGAGCAAGAAGCAAAATTTCACAGCCGCACGTTGTTCATTAAAACTTGCCACCATGAAAAACGACACGAGCACAAAACAGCACTAGCGAGAACAATCACTGCACGAGAACAGAACAAGCTAGATCAACGAACAAAATGGCATTGAACTGGCAATGAGTAGCGCTACAAGCAGCCTAGTGGCGGGAATTTGTACTGCACAAGCTCCGCCCACAGCAGAGCTATTCCGGATACTTTTGGGTACCCCCTCGTATATATATGAAAATCTGTAAAAAATTCATTTTTTACAGATTTTGGTCTTAGTGTGTATTTAACAACAAAAGTGTATACCATCAAATTTATAGGAAATTGAAATATCTAAAACTTTAATTTAAGCGTTTTCCTCTACAAAGCCTAGTTTAGCGTCAAAAGAGTGATTTTCCGTATTAATAAATCAAACTATTATTCACTCATGATTAAAATAAGGTTATGTTTTTGAGGTTAGTTTTTTGTTTATTTCTTTTTTTTTGATTACTAGTTTTATATTATATTGCTCATTATTTGCATGACAAGAGAAATTCGTGTGTGTTTCAAAGCAGGTTTTTTTTTGTTTTGTTTTCAGCGGCAGCCTTTTGACTCGTAACTTAGCAGACCTAGTGAAGAAAGACCACTTCATTTTGAACTCTGAATACCTGACCACTTTACTGGTTGTTGTACCCAAGTAAGTTTGATTTTAAATTGTTCAAAGAAACGCTCCCATAATTTTAAAAGTGACACTCTTAGTGCCGATGAGTAAGAAACTAGCCTTTCATTTCATGATAACAATAATATAGTTTAGAGCATTTAGAAACAGTGAAGTTGCTGGGTGTGTCTCTAGATAGATCTTTGTCTTGGCACTTCTATAACAATCAAGTTTATAGTAAAATATCATCTGGGGTATTTGCACTAAAACAATTTGCCAGATTAAATGATAAAAAATTACTAATGGCCTTATAAAGCTTATCATGGCCTCATTCTGTCTCATATCCGTTATGGTATCTTAGTATCGGGTAATTCTAGCATGGGTAATATGAATAGGGTTTGTAAAATTCAAAAGAAAGCTATTAGGTGTATGGTGGGAGCAAACCAGCTAACCTCATCCACACCACTATTTAAGGAGCTTAAATTGCTTACAGTTCCCTCTCTCTACATTTTTGAGGTGATTATATAAGTTAGGCAAAATAATTTTATGCAGAATTTCAATGTTCACAATCATAACACGAGAAACAGAAATGATTATTATGTGGCTAATCACTCCACAAAATTGTTTGAACAAAAACCTACTTATGCAGGGAGAAAATTCATGAATCAATTACCCCAATTTTTAAAATGTTATAAGGATTTGAATTCCTTTAAAAGGAATCTGAAAAATTACTTGATCGGTGAAACTTTTTATAGCGTACAAGAATTTTTTTCTTGATAGTGGTGATACATTGTGTGATTCTTATATATGTATTTCAGATGTTATAGCTGACATGTCCTATACTCCTCCTGGAGTCTCCAGGGCGCAAAAAAAAAAAGAACCACTCTGAGCATATATTTTAAATTTCTTCTATAAAAGAATTATTAAGTTGTTTGTAATTTTAGTACCAGATGTATAGGCCGTGCCATGAATCTCCAGGCTTACCGTCAAATCTTTATTACGGTGCATCCTATCTCAAGTGAAAACATTCCCTCATGTCTATTTCATTGACCATCTAAGCTCAGACGATTAAGGTCTTGTCAAACAGAACGCGGACTGTCCGCGCGGACCCTGTGTTAGACATTGTTCCATCATCCTAGTCAAATAGACAGCGGCCTACGCCACGTACCAATCTATTCCGCGGTGGACTGTTGGGAGGTTGTATTTTTCTACAGAGTCCGCGATGGACAAGATGGCCGATGAACAGGAAAAATTAATTGAACTTGTTAGGGAGCACCCACATTTATATGATGTTCAAGATAATGATTACAAAAACTTAGTTAAGAAAGCACAATCATGGAGAGAAATAGCTGAAAAACTTCACCAAACTATTAGTACTAAACACTTATATAGCGAGTAAATCTTACAAATGTCTGCAAGATAAGTTTCAGTTGAAATTTCCCCATTCTGCCGTTTCGAATAAATCGTCAATATTGTGTTTGATAAATAAATTTTATAGAACTGGGAGTGTACTCGTTGAGAAACCACCTCACCAGCCAACAAAGTTAATCGCGGAAGTCTCTACAATAAACACGCATTGTTCCTTGGAAAAAACCATTGCTGATACAATATAATGAAACGACTGCTGTCACCACACTTATGCTTGACTGGAACATTTTAACTGTCTTAAGTATTGGCCTTGAGTACACTGTTGCCAACATACCGATTGGGGTACAGAAAATTTACCGATGTATTACTTCTATCTTCTTATAATCAGGGTTGCGTCCTTAACAAAACACCCGTTAGAATGATGGCTGGTGGATGACTCGACATTACAACGGCAAGCTTGGAAATTCATGGTGCAGCCTGTAAAATGTTGGTTGTAAAATTCCCTTTATTTCTGAAAAATCGTGACATTAATCATGCAATTGTTAACTCTCATTCAATTTTGTAAGAACCCACCGGGTTGGTCTAGAGGTAAAGTCGTCGCCAAAATCAGCTGTTTAACAGCTGATTTTCGGAGACGAAGGTTCCTGGTTCAAATCCTAGTAAAGGTAGTTACTTTTATACAGATTTGAATGCTGGACAGTGGTTACCGGTGTACTTTGATGGTTGGGGTTCAATTAACCATATTCTCTAAGGAATGGTCGACCTGAGTCTGTACAAGGCTACACCTCATTTACTCATCATACACATCATCCTCATCTCATTGGGTCATGGGGTTGCTTATTGTTCTCAATTGAACAGATTGTAACGTACACAAATTAGGGATTACAAAAAAAAATTTGTAAAAATATTGCTTTATTCAATTAAATTATTAAGTAAATATATTTACTCGATTTGGAAGCTTGGGAACCCCTCCACAATGCTGGGGGGTAATTTATTTTTATTACAAATATTTTTTTATGAGAAATAAAATAATTTTGAATATGGAACTGGCTAGATTGCCTACGTCATGAAGAAAAGAAGACGTATTATTCAGATAACTCTGTAATTATTGTGTTGTAATGGACTGATTGAATTTAAAATTTTTTACAGGAGCATGTTCAGCGACTGGAACCACGGTTATGAGAAACTGACAGACATGATAGTGCCGCGATCATCGCAGCTTGTCAGCCAAGATAACGATTATGGGCTTTTCACAGTGACTCTCTTCAAAAAGGTTGTCGATGAATTTAAACTTCATGCAAGAGAAAAAAAGTCAGTTGCCTTTATTTCTTAATCATTATCTATAGTTACAATTTATAAGTATTCAATTTATTTAATACTTAATTAAAATCCCTTCACGTAACTTTCACACTCGGTCATGGTGATTGCCCACCAGTATACATAGACAATGAACCTCTCACAAAAACAGATACGGTCAAATATCTCGGTCTGACTTTTGATAAACGACTAACTTGGAGCGCACATATCAAACGGAAACGTTAATTACTGAATTCCCGACTTAAAATTCTATATTCCCTACTTCACAAACGATCAAAATTACCAATGGCACAAAAATTACGCATATATTGTTCTCTTTTGAAACCTATGTGGACCTACGGGTCCCAAATTTACGGTTCAACCAAACCCTCTAACTTGCAACGAATTCAAGAATTCCAGTCAAAAACATTACGCCTTATAGTAAATGCACCTCTTTACGTTAGCAACAAAACCTTACATACAGATTTGAAAACACCACTTGTACAAAATTCCATCTAATACCTACACAAACGCTTTCACGACAAGTCACATGAACACGAGAACCCACTTGTGCGTTCACTTTCCTCCGTCCATTTACCTGATAATCCCCCTAGATGCCTTAAAAGACGCTGGAGTAGAGACCTGCTAATTTGATATACAAATTTCATTCTTGGGGAGGCACCAATGGGGGCCCTACCCCTCTCATGCCTATCATCTCCTTTACATTATTATCATAATCATCACATTTTCTTGTTGTAAAATTTTACAGTTGTAAATAAAGAATTAAAAGCGAAAAAAAATTTATTTCAGATTCATTGGCTGTAGAATAGAAATCCAGTAGTAAGAAAATCGGTCCATGAGTAAAATTCATCCATATTATTATTTATCTTCTTCTTCTGCCTTTCAAGGATTAGGCATCTCTGCCTGTTTTGAACGTCTCAAATCTGCCCATCTCTTTCTCGGGCGTCCTCGTTCTCTCCTGCCCTCCGGCGTATAGCCCAGCAGTGTCTGCTTAGGTATCCTATCCTCCCGCATTCTGTTTACATGCTCTAACCACTGCATTCTGTTGTGGGATACCTTGTCGTTTATAGAGATGTTGAGTTCTTTCCTTATCTCGGTATTCCTGAAACTATCTTCTCTACTACACCCATACATATTATTATTTATTATTAATGCAATTACTATTTACACAAAGTGCGGGGGAATCAACCTACACAACTACGGTGTAGCCTTGTTCTAGGTTAGACTTGTTGAGTACTTCCCATTAAGGCAGAAGTTAGTTTTATGGCTCAAAAGTATTGTTCGTGAATCAGTTAAGGATTAAAAGTTAACATCCGGTGGATCTCATGTCTTATCTTGGTAAGCAACCTCAGACTGACTACCTTTTTTCTTTCTCTTGCTACATCAATATATAGTAAGGAAAGTATTTTTTTCATGTCAATTTTTTGAAATCAAGTTTTTACCGGATCTACATGTTTTCAGACCTCCTGAACCCAAAAAAAAAAAAAACAGTTTTAGTAGCAATTGGTCTGTGTGTGTGTGTGTGTGTGTGTGTGTGTGTGTGTGTGTGTGTGTGTGTGTGTGTGTGTGCGTGCGTGCGTGGGTGCGTGAGTGAGTGTGTGTGTGTGCGCGTGTGTGTAAGATTGTGGCCTTAATATGCATTTTAGGCCAAAAGTGTATATAATCAAAGTTGTAGAAAATTTAAAAACCTACAAGTTTTATTTCAAACATCTCTTTTTTTTAATTTATTTATTTAACGTCGCATTAACTGCAACAGTCATTAGTGACGATGTTGGAGTGTAACTTTGTACAATGGAGGATGAAATTATTTTTTGTCTTCTTCTTCTTCTTCCTTTCACGGGTTAGGCGTTGCTGCCTGTTCGGAACCTCCACCATCTGCCCATCTCTTCCTTGGACGTCCTCGATCCCTTTTACCCCTTGGCTTGTACCATAGTGCCTGCTTGGGTACTCTTTCATCCTTCATTCTACCTAAGTGATCTATCCACTTCTTCCTGCTCTCCATTACTTTATCATTTATGGAGAAGATATTAAGATGTTGTCGTATCTCCGTGTTTCTGTAACGGTCCTCTCTACTACAGCCATAAGTTTGCCGGAGAAATCTCATTTCTGCTGCTTGTAATCGGCTCTCTTCCCGTCTTGACAGAACCCACGTTTCACTTCCGTAAAGTACTGTTGGAGCAGCTATCGTTTTATAAAATCTCATTCTAGTGTCTTTACTTGTGATGTTTTTCAAGTTCCTGTGGATAGTACCACATATGTGTTGAAATCAGTGGATCCTATCATACACCTCCTTACCCTGTTGATAAGTTACATCGCAACCTAGATAGTTAAAATGGGATATCTGTTCTATAATCTTATTATATATAACAATTTTACTTCTGACAGGATCTTTCCCCCTGAATGCCATTACCCTTGTCTTTTTGGTTGAAATTGTCAAATTATATTCCTGGCATATTCTACTCATCTCATACACTGCTCTCTGCAGGTCATCCTCCTTCTCCTGTAATATTATCAGGTCGTCAGCAAATAAAAGGCAGTTTAACTTCAAACTTTCATTCATGTAGATACCTGAATGTACTAATGGTTTCCAACTCTTGATCACGTCATTTATAAAAATATTAAATAGCGTGGGAGATAGTCCACATCCTTGTCTTAGTCCTTTATTAATTATTATTTCATCAGAGTAGGAATTCCCCGTATCTACTTTGATTTTCGTATCTTTATATAAGCTTTTAGCTGCCCTTATGAGATGGGGCGGATATCCTGTCTTCTGCAACACATCCCATAGTTTTTCCCTGTCTACTGTATCAAAAGTTTTTTGAAAATCGATAAAAGCCAAATGCGTCTCGAGATTATATTCCCTTCTTTTTTCCACAATTTGCTTGATTGTAAATACGTTGTCCATGCATGATCTCCCTTTCCTGAAACCACACTGTTCTTCGAGCAGTAGACTCTCCGAAATAGTTTGAATTCTATTTTTTAATATCATGCTATATATTTTATACGCCGTATTCAACAAACTGATTCCCCTGTAGTTATCACAGGAACTTCTATCTCCACTTTTAAACAAGGATTTAACTGAGGCAATTTTCCAATCTTGCGGTATCTTTAGCTGTTTCCAGCACATTATTAAATGCAAGAAACGGAGCCTGAGAAACAGTCCCCCGCATTTCAATAGTTCCATGTTCAAACCGTCTAGTCCAGTTGCTTTCCGACTTTTTGCTTTGTTGAGGGCTTCTTCCAGCTCCTGCAAAGTTATTTCATCCACCCCTATACTTTTATCCAAATGATCCCATCCATTTCCCTCCGAAGGAGACCTCTGTCTGTTCTGCTCGTACCAGAGATTCTTATAATGTTGCACCCATTCGTCCTTCGACACTACATTCAGCTGGGCTGTGTCTCTTTCTGTCTTATTCAGGTGTTTCATTACCTTATATGCTACCTGCTGCCTTCCATATAGATCCTCCTCCACCGTTCTTATAAATCTCTCCCAGGATTCTTTATGTGCTTTCCGTGTGATTGCTTTAGCAATATTTCTCATAGTTTTATATCTCTGTTTCGACTCCTCTGAATGATGCTGTAAATAAGCTTTGTAGGCCCTTTTCTTGTCTTCTATTGCCTTTGCAATCTCTTCATTCCACACCTTCAAACTTCGCCGATTTCTTACTTTCCTCTTTTTTTTCCCAGAGCTTCACTTGCTGCTTTCTTCAAGCAATACTTTAGCACACTCCACTCCTCATCTATATCTGTGGAGGTTGACCAAGATTATTTTTAGATTATTTTTTGTAACGTATGAAAATATGCCGTGCTTGAGTGGGATTCGAACCCAGGACCGCATGATAAAGAGGCGAGCACGTTACCAATTATGCCAATGCAGCTGGCATCTCTTTTTGTAACGCTTAGTTTAGCATTAATTGAAGCGTGCGGCCGAACAAAGATCTATGTTACATTTTTTTTATTCCGAGAAAACGGACTTTTAAACCACGAGTATGTTTCGCTGAGCGGTAGACTATTCTCTCGTAACATAGATCTTTGTTCCCGAAGCCACTTGTGTTATGAACTGCCAAGGTCAAGAAGCAATAAATGAGTCTTTACTTACATTGTTTTGACACTACTATTTAATAAAATTTACGAAATAATAAACAATTTTTTTATTATACAATCTAGACTTTTCAATTATATTCATAAACATCCAGAAAAAATAGTAACTGTAACGAATATTGTTTTCTAATTTGACTGCTTTTATCAATAAAATTAGTGCGTATTCATTATGTACCGTTCTATTAAAAATGTTATAAAACTGTCATTTATTTGTCAAATTAATATTACATAAAATCGGTTTTAGATCATCATAATATTACAACCTTATAAAATGTTTATTATTTTATCATCAAACACACGTTTCATATCTTTTATATTTTAATACATTATCAAAACTCCATTAAAAACTATTGAAATAAAATTGTTATCGAACAATGAATAAATATATAAGACAATACAAATATATAAATAGAAAATATTGCGCATGTAAAAGAGTAAAATTAAAAATGTTTCAAAATATAATTTTCTTTACTTGGTTTTAATGTTGATATAATATTCATGATATTCGCTATTTATATACTGCAACATGTCAAGAAGATCTTTCTTTTTTTCAGTTGTAATTGGCAGAGTGTCATCATACATGGAAAGTAAACTCGTTGGTAGAATGTTTTCGTGTAGTAGAGAACTTCTGTTTATAATTTTAACAAAATTGAAAGGATGCACAGTATTGTGTGACGTTCTAACATATACTCCAGATGGGTCATCTTTAGTAAATTTAATCCACATTACTTTTGTTATTTTTAGGTCTGGATTTTTTGTAATTGGTTTTTCAATTGGTTCAAAATTTTTAAAATCAACTGAATCCATTTCAATGATGGTGAAATTCCGCGTTATAAACGAATCTGCAATGACATACTTCCATTCCGACGGAACGTAGACTTTTGAGACTCTTTTTCTTTTTTCTATTTTAGCAAAGTCTCTGTCACAGGGTAAAAAACTGTGACTTGAACAGAGAAACTTCTGGTGCACCTCACTAAAATACCCAGAGGTTACAAAATACTTGTACAAGGCAAGGATCCGCCAGTTATTGTTTTGGCCTACGCACCGATCAGACCAGATAATTAATTTTTTGCACTCACCGTTGTTTGGCTGAAAATTTTCACATATATGTTTTAATAGGCAGGATGCAATTTCGGTTGAGCCTCTTTTCCCAGTTGTCTCACTCCATAAATAAAATGTCACTGTTCCTTTACCCATGTCATTTACGGCAAAATTGTACGAAGATAGCTGTCTTTGGTAGTACATTGAGGAATGACTGAGAGTTGGACAAAATAACACTTGCTGTAGGTCAACACAAAGCACGACATAGTTAGAATTAGTTTTTGCTGTTGCTTCGTCTTCTTTTAACGACTTGTATGCTACATCGGCTTTGAAATGATGCAGTAAACTTTCGTGTTCGATTTTCTTTCTTTCTTCGTCATTTTCGGCAGCACTGAGTCTACTAAATAATAAATCACAATGTTTACAGGTATCACTTCTAGGAACTCCAATTTTATAATTTTTTTCATAGAAAACCTTTTGATAAAATGTTTTGCTGACTTCCACGTTCGGGTATTTCTGTTTAAATAATCGATACATTTTAGCGAGGGATAAATCTGAAGATAAATACTCTCGATTTTTCGATTTGTCTCTACTGTAGTGACTTGGTTGTCGAGGAAATGAATCAATATGACCAGCAACTAAACTTTTAACGTCACTGTTTTTTGCGTGAGGTCTATTTAGATGCCTCCCACGCTGATCTTTGTGAGAAAAATTACCATCTTTTAAATTATTCTGCAGTGTCTGAATGCGTCTAGAAGAAATTTGAAAAACACTTAACAACATTTTTTTACAAATTTCCTCATTCTCTATACTATATTTAAAAGTAGCCAATTTTCTAGAAGTTGCATCTGTCTTTCCCTTCCTTCTTCGAACTGGTTCTTTTAAATTCACACATTTCGTTAAAAATAGGGATTGTTCATCATACGTTAACTTATAATACTGATTAAAATTAGACAAAATTTTTTCATAACTTAATTTCTTACAGCATAGTTGTTTGCAACCACAGTCAAAGTTAATAGGTGGAGGTATTCTTGCCTTAACAATCTTACCTCTTTTACTGATATACTCTTTGCCAGCATCTCTCAGTCGCTTTCGTTTTGGATCCTTCCATTCAGCAGGATTTGTTTTTCTTCTTTTAGTTTTATTCATACGATTTATGTCAGCTGGAGAAATCACTACTCCCTGATCGTCGAACGTAGAATCAGACAAACTTGTTGACGGCACATTCATTTCAAAAGTTAACGCTGATAACACCAATGGTCAATTAACAATAAAATATATAACGAATACTGTAATACAGACCCTAAGTTCGATTGATAAAACTAGAAAGATTTACAACTAAACAACAAAGCAAGCACAGAAACGAACGAATCAACGTGTTCACGGTTACACAATACAACACTGCACAGTACACATAGATCTTTGTTCGACCAATATTAACGGTTGCTTTTTCAAACAAAACATTTTAATCTGCTGCCATCTACCAGTTTGTAACTGAATTAACCTCGCTGACTACTAAAATGAGTATCATAGATCTATATTCCGCAGTTTACTCAACATTGACGAAAATGTAACATAGATCTTTGTTCGGCCGCACGCTTCAATTGGTGATTTTCGGTTTTTTCATGAAAATCTGTAAATAATGGATTTTTTTAAGATTTCAGCCGTAGTATGCATTTTACGACAAAAGTGTATACCATCAAATTTATAGAAAATTAAAGATCTACAATTTTTTTCTACAGAGCCTAGTTTAGCGGCAAAGAGTGATTTACCATGTATTATTAAGTTTTCATTCTGTATCATTCATTCATGATAAAAATAAGGTTATGTTTTTTGAGGTTAGTTTTTTGTTTATTTTAATTGTTTTATTACTAATGTTAGGTTATATTGTTAATTATTTGCATTGGCAAGAGAAAGTTTTGTGAGTGTTTGACACCAAATTTTTAAACTTTATGATGTACAGCAGATTTCTGATATCAATAAGCATAAGATTTAACCCCTTAACGGTTTTTGACGTAATGTTACGTTTCTGTCAAAACACAAACTTATTTTTCTTTAGAACATAATATTTCGTCGCCAACTGCCAGTGATGCGTACCAGTCTTTTGTAGTAAAAAAAATAAATAAAATAAATACATAAAACATACATAAATGAAATAAATAATACATAAATAAATTATATAATAATAAATAAATAATCAAAAATAATTCAGTGGGAAAAATATTAAGCAAAATAATATTACTTTAGGTTTGAAAATTAAACTTCAAGGGGTTAAAAAGTTTAGGAGCCGCAGTAATTACTCAATCCATTGTGTTGCAGATAACATACAATTCGCTTCTGAACTTCCAAGTTTAATCGAAATACTCAATTTTCGTCAAATCCTAGTTGTTCATTGTGTTCACTTTGTTTTTATGAATATTAAAAACCTAGTTTTTTTTTTATTCCTAATTTGTGTGCGTTGCAATCTGTTAAATTCAGAACAATAAGCAACCCCATGACCCAATGAGATGAGGATGATATGTATGACGTGTAAATGAGGTGTAGTCTTGTACAGACCCAGGCCGACCATTCCTGAGAGAGTATGGTTAATTGAACCCCAACCATCAAAGTACACCGGTAACCACTGTCTAGCATTCAAATCCGTATAAAAGTAACTACCTTTACTAGGATTTGAACCAGGAACCTTCGTCTCCGAAAATCAGCCATTACCTCTAGACCATCCCGGTTGGTAAAAAAAAACCTAGCGATGAAATTTCTGTATAATTTTGTGATTGTATTATATTTATTTATTTTTTCCAGATTTATTGTTCGAGAGTTTACATACAATGAAGAAGAGTTGGCAGCAGGCAAAAATGAAATCACTAAACTTGTCACCGACAAAAAGAAACAGTTTGTACGTATTTATTTATTATACCAACCATTTTTATATAGTTTAACTATTGTTTCAGCGTACGAGGTGTGATCAAAATGTAAGGTGACTTTTCATTTTTATAAAAAAAATATTCATTTATTCATCCAAAATTATGTTATCCCCTTCAAAATAATCCCCCTCTGATACAATGCATTTGTGCCAGCGCTTTTTCCAGTCATCAAAACATTTCTGAAATGCACTTTTGGGTATTGCCTTGACTCCTCCAGCAATGCAGCCTTAATCTCCAAAGAGCAGCCTGGGCTTTGGTTTCGACGTCATAACCATAGATCCATGTTTTGTCACCAGTTATAACCCTTTTGAGCAGATCAGGATCATCATTGACGTCGTTCAACATGTCTTGAGGGATGTTCATGCGACGCTGCTTCTGATCAAAATTAAGCAGTTTTGGAACGAATTTTACCGACACACGTGTCATACCCAAAACATCTGTTAAAATTGATTGGCATGAGCCAAACGATATGGTACGATCATCAGCTATTTCTCTAATCGTGATTCGACGATTTTTCAACACAATTTCTTTCACTTCCTGAACATTTTCGTCGGTTTTTGACGTGCAGGGGCGTCCAGAGCGAGGTTCATTATTGACATTTTCTCGGCCCTCTTGGAATAACTTGTACCATTTATAAACATTTTTTTTGCTCATAGTTGACTCACCGTACGCCACTGTCAACATTTCAAGAGTTTTTGAACACTTAATACCATTTTTTACACTCTGCTCCATTATTTTCGACAGAAAAAAATCGCCGAGCACGCAAACCTGAGTCTAACCAGTTTATGCCTCTCACATAAAAACAACACGTGCTATATAGTCAAAACTTTGAACATATGATCGTGACGAGTGTACCAACACAACAAAAAAAAAATTTGAAATTAGTTTACAGAGAAATTCAAAAAGTCACCTTACTTTTTAATCACACCGCGTATCATAACATTTTTTTTTTTTTAATTTATTGTGACTAGTCTAAGACTAACTAACAATTTTGTTCTAACTTAATTGATCTAAGTACTTAATCTAAGAATTTACCAACTAATAGTTCTTAGTTTATGTTCGATATTCTGGTACACTATTTATAAAATTTACTAATCATTTGTGGAGTAATTGAATTATCATCCACACAAGAGATGCCAATTTTGTAACATTATAAATAAAAAACTTTTCTTTAATTATTTTACTTGAAACTTTTTATTATTTAAAATACTTTTTACTTTTACTTTCTTTAAACTACACACATAAGAATGAAACAATCTAATTGATTATATCGTTGTAGAAGACTATTTTAATGCATGAATGAGGGACCTGCCTATTCGGTTCGCCATATTGTCCCTCACTAAAATAATTTGTACAAAATCTTTTCTTCTTCTTTAGTCGCCTAGCAACTAGAATAAATAACTTTTCTAAATAATTTTGTCAATGTGAATTAAATAATTCTAAAGTATTAATTTTTCAATCAGCTGGAGATGTTTACTATTTTAATAGACTCAAAAAATAAACAACTCCAGGTGTCCAGTAAATTTGTTATATTACACATTGATATTTAACAGAACACTTCAAAATATATACAAGTAACTATTAACTAACAAATTAATAACTTTATACTGTTCATTACACCAGTTCAAATGGTTTTACACGAGAAAGTCTCCTATTCAGATCTGCGTTGTCGAGTACCTGTATAGCTTCGGCATTCACATGGCAAAGAAGTCTGTCGCCATGACTCCTGGCAAATTTCCGAATTTCTTCGTTTATGGAATCCACTCCCAAATCCTGGTCCAGGTTGTTGTTCCTAACATACCATATTTTTACTTTCTCTTGCCTATATGAATATATAGGCAACGAAAGTATTGTTTTCATGTCGATTTTTCGAAATCGAGTTTTCATCAAATCTACACGTTTTCAGACCCCCTGAAACCAAAAAACATGTTTTTAGTGATTGGTCTGTGTGGGTGTGTGTGTGTGAACAGAATATCTCAAGAGCGGAACATCGTACGAACTTGAAACTTAAAACTTAAGTTACATACCACTACCGGACCTGACACGAACATTTTCATCAAAATCGGTCAACCGGAAGTAGTAGTTTATTTTTTGTGTAATTTTTCACTTTTTTGCGATTTTCTCAAAAACTGGTCCTAGGTTTTTTTAAAAATTGCCCTATTTACTTAATTTTTTATCCTCTACAAGATAGGGTAGACACCATGTTTGCTGAAATTTTTGGTCAGGCTGTTTTCACGTAAATAATTTGTTTTTTTAAGATTGCGGCTTTAATATGCATTTTAGTGCAAAAATTTATATAATAAAAGTTGTAGAGAATTTAATATCCTACAACTTTTATTTCAAACATTTTTTCGATAACGCTTAGTTTAGCGGTAATTAGCGATTTTCTGTTTTTTTTCTCAGATTTCGACCTTAGTATGAATTTTATGACAAAAGTTTATATAATCAAATTTATAGAAAATTAAAAGATCTACAAATTTTATTTAGAGCATTTTTCTCTACAGAGCCTAGTTTAGCGTGAAAGAGTGATTTCCGTATTTTTAAGCCAAACTGAGGTCGATTTTAATTTTACATCTTTCACTCATGATTAAAATAAGGTTATGTTTTTTGAGTTTAGTTTTTTGTTTATTACTAATGTTAGGTTATATTGGTTATTATTTGCATTGGCAAGAGAAAGATGTGTAAGTGTTTCACACCAGATTTTTTTTTTTTTTTTTTTTAATGTTCGACTGTTCTTGCAATTTCTGCTAATGCAGGCGGTGAAGGATGAAATGATTTCTTACCCTAACATACCAGGGAGCATTGACATCATAAAAAAATCTGGTGTTAAACACACACAACTTTCTCTTGCCAATGCAAATAATTAACAATAAACCTAACATTAGTAATAAAACATTAGAAATAAACAAAAAACTAACCTCAATAACCATAACCTAATTTTAATCATGAGTGAAAGATGCAAAATGAAAATCAACCTCAGTTTGGCTTTAAAAAACGGAAAATCACTCTTTCACGCTAAACTAGGCTCTGTAGAGAAAAATGCTCTAAATAAAAGTCGTAGATCTTTTCATTTCCTATAAATTTTATTATATATATGTGGGATTTGAATGGATGAAAATAAAACTCGTCACACGTCAATTTAACAAATTATTATTTAAACATGAAAATGAACATTATTACATCAGAATAAAAAGAATACAACATAAGAAAACAGTCTCTCGTCACTCGACACTTTTTACACACACTCGTTACTTCTTCTTGCGTCGACCGTTATCCAGCTGTTGCGAGCTCACGTGCCATCTGAATCTCACCGGCGGGAAAACCAGCAAATTCGGTTTCCGATTCCTACACTCGGCCGTCCTGAAGTTCATCCGACTCGGATGAGGAATACCCGTCCAGCCAGGGCTTCATGTACTCAGCACAAGTACTTGTCAGCCGTGGTCCATCTTGGTCTTCGCCTTCCTTGTAGACATCGTAGGTGTTATTCAGCTTGGCCTTCATCACTCGGTATGGTCCTAAGTACTTTGTCTTCAACTTAAGGTTCGGTCCCAGCTGGGTGCGTTTGATGGCAACCAGATCACCGACCTTATACTTTGCAGCTTCCTTTCGTCGTCGATTGAAGTTGCTCCGATTTTCAGCTTGCACCTTCTGGATCTGCAACTTGGCATCTTCTCTCATCTGGTCACGTTTCTCGTCGAATGAGGTAACCAACTCTTCTTCGATGAGTTCGACGATGTGAAGATCGTCCTTGTTGCGCATCTTGGTTCCCATCAACAATTCAAACGGTGATCTTCCGATGCTCCTCTGGAACGCGGAGTTGATCGCTCGTTGCACGGCAGGTACCACCTTGTACCACTTCGTCGGGTCGTCGATGCTCAGCTTGGAGATGATCGTTCCAACAGTTGCGTTGACTCTTTCAACTTGACCATTTGCTCTGGGTAGTCCTGTCGTCACCGCGATGTGTTTGATGCCTTCTGCTTCACAGTAGTCCTCAAACTCTCGGGAAGTGAACGATGTCCCCTTGTCGGTGATCACTTGCACCGGGTTTCCAAAGTTCGTCTTTTGCAATTCCATCTTTCCAATCGTCTCAGCCGTTTTCGTCGTTTTCACTGGATATAACCAGACAAACTTCGTGAAGGCGTCAACTACACAAAGGATGTGGTTATACCCCTTGTTGGTAGATGCGAGTGGTCCAATGTGATCCATGTGGTAGGTGTGCAACGGTTCACTCTCCTTGAACAGAGGGTGAAGAAGGCCTTCCTTCTTGCCCACCTTCCTGTTTACCACCAGACATTTCACACAGTTGGCGATCACTCGTTTCACCTTGTTGGCCAGGTCAGGAATGTAGTATTCCTGCTTCACGTCTTCTTCCGTCCTCTTGACAGCATAGTGTCCTCTCTCGTGTGCCGCTCGGATGATCTCCTGGTGCATCGCTCGTGGAACCACCAAGACCTCCTGACCGTCGACAAATTTGTACAGAAGTCCATCTCTCACTATGTAGTCCTCGTATGGTTTCTCTTCCAAGATCTTTTTAATCGCTACCAGTCCGTCATCTTTTTCCTGTGCGATCTTGATCCTCGATGTTAGACCATCAGGGAAGCCAAACATCACTGCTAAACATCTGCTTAGAGCGTCGACGTGTTTCATTCTGCTACCAGCTCGGTGTTGGATGGTATAGTCAAACTCTTCCAAGCTCATCGCCCATCTGGCCACACGCGCTGCTAGGTCTGTCTTCTGCATCGTCTTTTGGAACGCCTCACAGTCAGTTACGATCTTGAATGCCAGTCCAAGCAAGTACACTCTGTACTTCTTCAGTGCTTTTACTACAGCCAAGATCTCCAGCTCGTAACTGCTGTATTTTTCTTCCTGAACGGTCGTCTTTTTGCTCATATATGAGACCGGATGTAGCTTCTCGTCGTCTGGACACTTCTGCAACAACACTGCTCCATATCCATACTTGCTGGCGTCGGTGTGAAGCTCCGTCTCAAATTTCGGGTTGTAAATTCTCAAAACTGGTTCTGAAGAAAGGATATCCTTGAGCTCGTTAAATGCACGTCGCTGCTCATCGTCAAATTTGAACTCAGGTTTTCCTTTCAACAGGTCACTCAGCGGTTTAGCCACGACAGAGAAGTTTGGAATGAACTTCCTGAAGTAGCTTGCCAGTCCCAAAAAGCTCTGCACCGCTGCAATCGTCTTCGGCTCTGGAAAGTTACGAACGGCTAGAACCTTCTCTTCAGATGGTTGGATCTGTCCACCTTGGATAGTGTATCCCAGGAACTGTACCTTCGTCTTCAGGAATTGGCACTTCGCAAAGTTGATTTCTAACCCGTACTCTGCAGCTATCCCCAAGACACGTCCCAATCGTTGAATCGCTTCAACAAAGTTCTTCGCTGGGATGATTAGGTCGTCCATATAGATGAACACCAGGTTCTCCCTGATCAACACCCAGAACACGGCGTTGATATAACGTTGGAACACTGCAGGTGAATTGGTAAATCCGAAAGGTACTCGTTTGAACTGGTACTGTCCCGTGTGCGTCACAAAAGCCAGGTATCGCCGGCTGTCCTCTTCAACTTCTACGTGAAAGAATCCATCCTTGAGGTCCAATGTACAAAATACAACTGCATCCTGTAGTTTGTCCAAGACATCCTCGATCAGCGGCATGGGATAGCGATCCTTGACCACTATTCGATTTACTCTTCGATAGTCCACGCAAACTCGATGTGCACCGTTCTTCTTTTTGACCACTACCACCTGACTCGAATACTCCGACGAACTTGGTTCGATGACATCCTTCTCTAGCCACTCCTCGACTTGATCATCAACGACCTTCTTCTCCTTTGGTGATAGTCGTCTAGGTTTGCAAAACGTTGGTTGCTCTTCCTTCACTGCGATCCTCATCTTCACGTCAGTTGACTTCGTTTTTGCTGGAACATAACCTTCCACTAGGTCTTCTACCTGCTTCTTCGTCTCTTTGTCAACACAATTCTCGATGTCCAACTCTGGTTCATTGGTTACCTGGATGCACATGATCGATACTTCCTGTTTCCTGATGGTTACTCCCTTCTTGCTCAAGATGACCTCACCCTGGTCCAGAAGATCGTTACCTATCACCATGTCTATCTTCATAGCATCTCCAGACACTACATAGACGTTCGTCACAAACTCATCCTCATCGACCTCAATGACTGTTTGGAAATAACCTTGAGGAGACACCTTGCTTCCTCCGAACCCTGACAGAACAACACTCGTCTCTCGCAATCCTGGAGCTTCCATCGTCTCGTATATATTCTGTCTCAAAAGGTTGTAGTGACTTCCACAGTCAATAAGGGCGTTGATTTCCTGATCGCACAGCTTGACTTCCTTGAATTTCAGGTTGCTATTCGAAGTCGCCAGGTTGTGCATGTTTGAACCATCCCTTGCAGTACCTCTTCTGTCTCGCTTCCTCTCTTTTGTGCACTCACTGGAGATGTGCCCAAAGTCGTTACAGTTGAAGCATCTTCTACCCTTGTCCTTGTGCATACAGTTCCTCGAATTATGTCCAGCATCACCACAATTATAGCACTTCTTTTCTCCTTCGCCGCTTCTGTCCTTCTTTCTTGCACCGTCGTTGCGTCTTCCATCCTTCTCGTTGTTGTGCTTGGAACCTCCTTGCGAATTGCCGTTGTTAGAGTTCTTGGAGCTCTTCTTTGGCATCGACTTCACTGCCAACTCGTAGCTCTTCATCTTGTCCTTGAACTCCCTGGAACTCGTCGCCCCGTACAAAAGAAGTTTTGCTCCTGTCTCGTCGTCGATACCATCAATCACATATTGAAACACTGAAACTAATTCAATGTCACCACGGCTGGCTATCTCCTTCATCACTAGGAAATATTCCTGGAGGGATTCGTCCTGCTTCTTCCGTCGTTGAGTTAGCAGCTTATGAATTTCCACACTGCTCGTCGCTGTATCGAACTCGTCCCTCAGTGCTTTCTTCAAAGCTGACCAAGACGTCAATCCTCGCTCACCTTGAACAAAAAGCTTAGCCAAACCTTCAAGTGATTTTTTTGCAAACACAAACTTTTGCAGCTCACTCCATCCCATCAAGACTGCTGTTTCTTCGAAATCAGTGATCCACTTCTTCACCGGATATCCGTCCTTGCCATTGAATGTTTTCAAAGCGCCCTCTATGTCACGAAACGTCAACGAAAATTTATGCTGCTCTTCATACCTCCTATTTTGTAACTCCATCGCAGCCAAATTTCGCCTTATTTCCTCCGACACATCTTTGTCCTGCTCCTCATCAAAACTGCTGCCTTTCTTCTCGTCCTTTTTTATCTTCACTTTCTTTTTATCGTCCTCATCATCCTCCTCTTCTTCGTCGTCTTCTTCTTCCTGTTTGATATCGTCGTTTATTTTTGCTTGAAGTGCGTCCAAATTTGTCAGGTAATAACAAATGTCATCAATCATCTCCCCTTTAGTGCCAGCGTCAACACACAAAATTCCTATCACAACACACAACTCCGACACTGAAAACGTCTCCTCCATAAATTTCTTTTGCTGTTCTTCCTCAATCGAACCTGCTGTAAACTCGAATCCTGTAAACTCCCGCAGTCGTTTTCTATTTTTCCTGTCAGTTGGAATTGTCCCAAAAATAAGGTGATGTAAAACCTTGATTGCTTTCGTTGGTGAGTTGTTTATGTTGTTCAGAATTGAGGTTATGTCACCTAGTGTCGCCATCTCGTCGTTTTATTCAAAAGTCGGTAAAGTAGTTTCCAGTTTTATCGACCGTCGGTAACTGTGTAATCTTCTTTTCGTCGCACCGGTTTATAGGTTAGGTTGTCGATACCTTTTCGTCGTTTCCTTTATTTTTCTGATGAGCCTTCGTCCTTTTCTCACCACATCCAAAATCCCTCGTCGTCGTCACAATTTATACCTCTCGTCGTCACTTGTACCACCAAAAAATGCTGCAGCCAAAATGCCCAAAATCCAAAAAGCACGTTTTGTTAATCAAATGAATCCTCGTCTTAGATCCAAACGTCGTCGATTCACAAAACTGCACGTCGTTTCGTCGTCAGCGTCGTAAGCAACAGCAAAGAAGATGGTTCGTTGTAAGCGTCGTAAAAATGGCGTCCTAAATTGCGTCGTGTGTTTCGTGTCGAAACTCGTTACTCAGTTCATCCCGGACGAGCCCCCAATTTGTGGGATTTGAATGGATGAAAATAAAACTCGTCACACGTCAATTTAACAAATTATTATTTAAACATGAAAATGAACATTATTACATCAGAATAAAAAGAATACAACATAAGAAAACAGTCTCTCGTCACTCGACACTTTTTACACACACTCGTTACTTCTTCTTGCGTCGACCGTTATCCAGCTGTTGCGAGCTCACGTGCCATCTGAATCTCACCGGCGGGAAAACCAGCAAATTCGGTTTCCGATTCCTACATATAAATATTGTTGTCGTAAAATGCATACTAATGCTGAATTCTTAAAAAAATCGATTTTTTCACACATGTTTTCGCGAGAAAAAACAGAAAATTGTTAATTACCGCTAAACTAAGCGTTATACAAAAAAATGTTTGAAATAAAAGTTGTAGAATTTTAAATTCTCTACAACTTTTATTACATACATTTTTGAGATGAAATGCATATTAAAGCCGCAATCTTGAAAAAACAATTTTTTTACATGAAAACAGCCTTACCAAGAATTTCAGCAAACATGGCGCCTACCCTATCTTGTAGAACATAAAAATTTAAGTAAATGAGGCGATTTGAAAAAAAAATTGTAGGACCAGTTTTTGAGAAAATTGCAAGAAAGTGAAAAATTACACGAATAAACTACTACTTCTGGTTGACCGATTTTGATAAAGATGTGTGTGTGTCAGGTTTGGTAGTGGTATGTAACTTAAGTTTCAAGTTTCAAGTTCGTACGATGTTCCATTCTTGAGATACACAGACAATCACTAAAAAACATGTTTTTTTGGGTTCATGGGGTCTGTTTACGTATAGATCCGGTGAAGAGTGGATTTGTTGTGATCAACATGAAAACAATACTCTCCTTCCTATATATAATAATAATAATGCTTTATTTTCGTAACAAAAAATAAGACTTACAAAAACGTTTACACACATTTTTTACGGCTTGGCTCAATGCAGCCGACAGCCGGAAAATTGAAGTATTTATAAAAGTACTGTACATACCTCAAACTTTACACAACTATTTTACTGCGGTTACACAAAAAACAAGTCATTTTAAATTTTCATTCACAGCGGAAGTCAAACAATTAATTTTACAAAACTAAATTAAATTTATTAACAAAAAAAATATACTGCACTCAGTCGAATTTCACACAACAACACAATATTACAACTTGGCATCAATCATTTGGCAATCCAACGTAGCCTATCAACATTTAAGTTAATATCAATATTATAAACAATAGATAAACGCTACTGCATTTAAAATAAATTTATTAAATTTTAGAAAGAATAATATCAATAACAAACCATTTTAGTGTTTATTTTATCGTTTTTTGACACCATTCACAAAAATAAATAACCATCATTTATAAAAAAATATTCAGAACAAAAATTAACAGAAAATTTTAGATAATAATAACAATATAAAAAGTATATAAGTAGTTTTTCTCTTCATAAATAAATACTGAACATTCATTAAATAAACATGTAATGCTTCTAAATACTATTACACTTAATTATTCAATTCATTTATTCCATCAAATACTTAAAATTTAACACGTACTAATTTATCATATCAAAATTTAAAAAATAAATAAAAATTTCAGATTGGGTCAAAAACCTTGAACCTGGGGTTCTTACTAACTCTTATAAAACTAGGTTACTTTGCGGACTAATTATAAAGTCCTGTTCATTACCATTATTATTACTGTACTTCTCTCCATTTTTTCTTTTGCCATCAGAACTTTTGCCATTTGAACTCTTGAACCAGTGTCCACCTACTCTCCTTCCTATATATTCATATAGGCAAGAGAAAGTAAAAATATAATGTAAATTTTAATGTTGATGTTATTTCTGTTGCCAACAGGGACCTCTCGTCAGATGGTTGAAAGTAAACTTCAGTGAATGTTTCTGCGCTTGGATTCATGTGAAGGCACTAAGAGTGTTTGTTGAATCCGTTTTGAGGTAATTTATTTATTTATTCTTATTATTGATTATTGCTTTACTCTGCCCATAACAGACAGGTGGAGTGTCAAATATTTATACTCAATCTGTTCGTTGCAGGGCTAAAATAAATAGTTTTGTTTCTTATCACACGGTCAGCCAATTAAATGACTGAATCAGTAAAGAACAGAAGAGGTAGAGGTGTACTGTGACACTAATCAGAGTTATCTCCTCTGAAAATAATGAATTTCATTATACAGCCAGACCCTGTCGTGAATGAAGTGAAGGTGTCATTTGCAGAGTGGAAAATATGTGCTTTTCAGAGGGCCCCGGCATGCTGATAAGCATACTTTTCCACTCAGTGAGTTGTAGCAATTGTAAACCACCTCACTTTTCGTTTTACTTAGTATAACCTCTACAGGTTCAAACCAGCTTTTTGGCTGATGACCTAAACAACAACAATTGCTTTACTAGCTTACACTTATTTTTAAGGTGATAGTAAAATTACCGAGTGGTGACCAAAAAAATTCCAGGACTATACTATTGTGACACTTATCGCTAAGGTCCGTTGTTTTGGAATCTAGGTAATTAAATAATTAATACTCTAAAGTTTACAATTACAAGTATTTATTGCAACCAAAAGATTTACAAAATAAATAATAAACTTATTATAATTAAGTAATACAATTAATAACTTAAATAATTTACTTAGAACTATTTACAATCAATTATATAGAATACACATTCACAATAAAACTGAATACACAATGCACACACACACAAAGACAGTATAACAATAGTTAACCACTACAATGTTCGGATACGTAACCTGTACTACGCACCGTTAGCCACTCAATAAACACTCGTCGAAGATCAAACGGATACTAACCGACCGCACTCGAGGCTCTATTTATATGGACGGATCAAAGAATCCTCTCGAAAGACGCAGAAATTCGATCAAAAAGATAATTCCAGAGTGGCAGAGAAATTCCATGCAAATAATAAAGTACAAAAAACCCTTTTTACTGGAAAAGTCTTAACCATTGTAAACAAGTAAATAGATCTATTGTAAATAGAATAAAAGGTGTTACAGGTTGTAGTTTTGGAAATAAATTACATATCAAATAAGAAATAGAAGTAGTATTCTTTATTCTTTTAACTCTACATGTAAACAAAAACAAAACTCAGAATACACAACAATAACAACTTGAAAAACCCATGACTTAAATCAAATCATATGTTAACACCTCCTCCTCTATTTGCTGTTTTGAAAACTTTCCTCCTGTGTATATGGCTGAAAAGAAATATTCGGTCCATTTTGAGATAATACAGAAGCAGCCATTGCAGTGGATGTATTGTACTTTTTCTTTTCTGCTTCTAGAAATATCCATATCTCTTCATATATTCCTTCCAAATGCCATCTGACTTCAAGTTCATTTTCTATTGAATTAGTACAAAGTTCAATATTTGACTGTGTATCTTCAATTTCACTCCATATGGTTGATAGTTTGTCCGTGTAGACTGTACATATTTCATGAGAGTTTTCACATTTAAGTAATTCATCTTTTAGTTTGTTCAAGCGTAGTTCTAGTAACTTCCTTTTCTTCATATACTGTTCAATATCTTTTTTTCTCGTCGCCATTGTAGTTTTGGAAATAAATTACATATCAAATAAGAAATAAAAGTAGTATTCTTTATTCTTTTAACTCTACATGTAAACAAAAACAAAACTCAGAATACACAACAATAACAACTTGAAAAACCCATGACTTAAATCAAATCATATGTTAACACAGGTAATCAACCGATCCTTTCATAAATAGTTGTACAACAATAACCTTTTATAAATAGGTATACTTTTATTGTTACTATTGCCCTATTGTTACTTTTTCACTCTATTATCTACTCTTTACCATTTTATGAATGAAGTACTAGAAATTTCGTGAACCTTGCCCGTCTTCGATATTGTCACATTATGTTTCAGTGTTTATAAGCTCTGAACATACACGTTGCCCCTACCCACTTTATAGCTAGCCAATGACTTGCCTTCAACGTTGCTAATACCTGCTTTCATAGCTCTGTTAAATACAGGGTGATTATAAATGAATTAGACAGTTTCGATAGCTTATAGAAAATTTATTTTTGAAAAGTTAAGGTAATTACTTACATGATCATATAGAAGAATTCATTAAGTTTTTATTGAAAATATTTACAGATGTTCAATGTGTACACCATTTGTAACACGATAGATATCAACACGGTAGTCGAATTCTTCCCACACACGATTAAGCATATGACGGTCAACTGTGGCAAGAGCATTTGCGATACGTTGTTTTAGATCATCGATATCTACAGGAAGCGGTGGTACAAAAACTTTGTCTTTTACATAACCCCCATAAGAAAAATTCGCAGGGCGTTAAGTCTGGACTACGAGGTGGCCACGACGTAAACACAATGTTTTCCTCACTTGCACGGCCGATCCATCGTCTAGGAAGATGTTCATCAAGATAATTTCTGACCTGTAAGTGTCAGTGAGGCGGAGCTCCATCTTGTATAAAAATGAAGTTATTACTATCTTCCTGGAGTTGAGGCATTAACCATTCGTTTAACATGCCCAGATAAATTACTCCGGTTACTGACACTTCGTGAAAGAAGAATGGCTTGTACAAACCTTTTCACGAGATATTGCGCAAAAGACGTTTACTTTAGGGGAATCGTGTGTATGCTGTAAAGTTATTTTTGGGTTTTCTGTGCCCCATATTCTAACATTATGTCTATTAACTTTTACACTAATGTGAAAATTACATTCATCGCTGAAAATTAGGCGATTAAAGAATGCGTCGTAATTTTCAACACAATGTTGCATCTCCAGGCAAAAATGTTTACGTATGACCTTATCACTGGTATTTAAACTTTGTACTAGCTGCAATTTATAAGGTGTCATTTTCAAACGATTCCGCAGAATTTTCCGCACAGTCGGTTGAGGATTTTGCAATTCTAAACTTGCTGATCTAGTTGATTTTCGTACATACTTGGTACATAAACATCACAAACACTATCAATTTGTTCTTGTGTATGGGAATTTTTGGTATATATTTTTTTGTTAATTGTGGTACTGTTTTCATTGGTGTTTACAAACAGGTACGGATTGCCCGTGAACTTTCAAGCGATGTTGCTTCACCCGAATAAAAAGAACACGAAACGTTTGCGAGATATTCTACATCAATTGTATGGACACTTAGACAGCAGCTCTCAACAAGGGGCACAGGCAATGCATGAGGTCTACATTTCATTCATTCATTCTGTTATTTAGTATTAAATATTAGTATTAGTATTAAATATAAGTATTAGTATTAAATGTTAATAATTTAGTATTAAATATTTATTAAATATTAGTATTAGTATTAAATATTAATAATTTAGTATTAAATATTTTATTGTTCGAGGGCTGTTCAAAAAGTATCGGACTATTGCTAATTAAAAGTGTATTTATTGAACTAGAGCTACAAACTTCTAATCCCCTTCAAATTAGTCTCCTTGGTGATGCACACACTTCTGCCACTGTTCAAAACATTTCTGGAAGGCATCTTTTGGAATGCTGTTAAGCACGGCTGTCGTATTATGTTTATTGTCTTCTCTTTCTTGAAATCGAGTTCCTTTCAGGGGCATTTACAGCTTAGGAAATAGCCAGAAGTCGCAGGGAGCCATGTCGGGGGAGTACGGAGCTTGGCAAACCAGAGGAGTGTTGTTTTTAGCGAGAAAACTCTGAATTAGATTTGCAGAGTGGAGTGGGCAGGTGCATTATTGTGATGGAGCTGCCAAGTTTTTGTTGCCCACAGATTTGGTCGTTTGCACTGCACAGCATCACGTAGGTGACAAAGAACCTCAAGCTAGTATTCTTTTGGTCCTCGGTAACTAAAGTTTGCACTTGTTCAAAAAAATTCTCATTCTGGCTTGTTGATGGCCTGCTTGAACGCGATTCACTTTCCACTGACATTTGACCATTTTTAAATCGATTGTACCACTCTTTTATTCGAGTACAGCTCAAGGCAGACTCCCCAAAAGCCTGTTGATTTGTTACAATTTTTTAAAAATCCCCGAAAAATAGCAGTCCACAAGCAAAACTACAAAAAATTATGTCAGTCTTCAAAGTGTTAATCTAATTGTGTGTGCTATTTGTGTTTGCAGAACATGGACATCCCTGGCCTTGGTTTCGGCCAATCAGATTACTACCCGTACGTCTATTACAAAATCAACATTGACATGATGGACACTAAAATGTAGAATAAATAACTTCTTTTTTTTGTTTAGAAAGGATAAAGAAAATTAATAATATGTATTTTTGTTGTCGTAATTGCTATTGTATTATTACATGTAATTATTGTTGTTTCTATTGACTCATTTTCACATTAGAATTATTTCTTTTTCAAAAATTTTAACTCGTCTAATCTATTTTATTTTGAAATTTTAAATCGCTATTTGTATTCGAATTTTTCCCTGAAATATTGTGTAAATATTCTCCGAAATTATTATTCTGTAGATAATAAAATTTTATGTTGACGTTTTGTTTTTCTAATTTATTTCTGTAAATATTTTTGTTGTGATTTTTTTTCTCTAGTGACAATTTGTACGGAAATTATTAAAATTTTAAGAATTTTGAACATAAATTTTAATTTATGTATTGGTATTATTATATATATTATTTTTTTAGATTTTAAATAAACTAAAAATTTGTAAGCATTTTTTTTCTATATTAGTTAAAAGTTACCTGTAAATTTTTAATGTTAGAACAACTTTGTGATATAAATTTATATTATAAAAAAATTTGTGATTAAATTTGAAACGTTACCATTAATGATTCATTTATTATTATTTTTCTTCTGTTTTTTTAAAAAAAATTGTGAAAATGAGTTAATATTAATAATATATAAAAAAATTTATGTCCAAAATTTTATTTATAAAAAAAAAGAAACGTAGCTTTTTTTCCATCAGCATGTAAGATTTCAGTATTTTCGTAGCTGTTCTTCATTCATCTACTCTACCTACATACCCATCAATGTTATTTAATTATTAATATACATATATATATATATATATATAATATATAAAAGATGTAATAAAATGTTATTATTAGTTAGTATAATAAAACAATTAAATAATTAATTAATAAAAAGAAAATAGTTTAATGATATGAATAGATATATATAATATTTTTGTTTGTATTATATATAGGTATATATATAATTATTACATAGGATTATAAATTCCTCATCAAAGTAGTCATAAATATTTATTTAATATCTGAAATGTATGTGCCGGGTAAAAATAAAAAATGTATTTTTTAATGTTTGACTGTGGAAGTATTCCTAAATGATTTATTACATTATGTTTACAATTAAACAGTTATTTTATTTAAATCATAAAAATCGGCCTAATAATTTGAATATTGTGCAATATATTAGTATATAAAATATCAATAAAAGAATTTTTGGCTGGAACAAATTAAGAATCATGATAAGATGTATTTTTAAGTTAATCAATCAAAAATTGTTGGATGCAATAAAAAGTATTAAATTATATATTATTCATATTGTTATTGTAAAATTAAATATAAATTTCCTAATATATTTATTTCAGTCATCGAATACTTTTACAAAAATTTACTTTTTCTTTTGTAAATCAATTTTATGTCGCAGTAATATTTTTTATCTATCCTGAATTTGATTTCAACTTAATTCTCATGTACTTATCTCTTTATTTCTGTACCTTTGAACAAGAACAATGTCATTCTTTTACAAAAATGAGTTAAACACGATTATCAACGTGATTTTTTTGTGTACTTTTTAATGGAAGAACAACCAATTTCAACCAGCTACGTGAAAAATAATATTCCAAAGACAACCAAACACAACATTTGTTCTCAGATACCATAACTGAAGGGGTCGGGAAATTAAACACGATTATCAACGTGATTTTTTGTGTACTTTTTAATCGAAGAACAACCAATTTCAACCAGCTACGTGAAAAATAATATTCCAAGGACAACCAAACACAACATTGGTTCTCAGATACCATAATTGAAGGGGTCGGAATAAGACAGTGCTAACCCACATCAACATAATTGTACGCAATGTCATTTTAAAAGTAAACTGGAATCTTCAAATCAAGTTTTTGAATTTTTTGTTAAATATTTGTTTTTTCTGTTAATCTATGTTCTTAAGATCGTAAATATATCATCCTGTTTAAAAAGTGCTAAACATTTTATTTTTTACAGAATATTTAAGAAAAATCATGCTGGGAATTTTGTGGGTTAACACTTTCTTCCACCGACCGCTTCAATTTCTTCATGAAAAAACAACCAAAGTAATAATTGGTTATTATTACAATAAAAATTTTCTAAATGAAGTTCGTTGGCATTAAGAACCAATGTTGACATCGGTTGTTTTTGGAGTGACTTTTCTTAATTTTTGCTGCCATTGTAGCTGACTTGGGTGGAATTACCATTGTTGTTTCAAATTTTACACAGATCTTGCTTTGCTCTTTCCTCAAAACTGTTTTTTTATTTTTTGAAATTGGTTGTTCTTGTTCGAAGTTACAGATTTATTTATTAATTTTGAAGACCTTAGTGGATGAAGGTGTTATGTTACAAAATAATAGTTTTGAGGAAAATGCGGTTAAAAATCTAACGCTTCCAACTTTTTGTGAGTTTGTTGATTGATTTTGCTTTGGTACGTACTTATTTGTTGTCCTTCCACAAAAAATTATACTTTATGAATTTTAAAATTTTTCAAATTTTACTTATCAACATTATTCTTCTGTATCAGTTTTCTTATAACTTTCTTGTGTGCGTAACTACTTCATCCACAAAAGTTATGTTTCTTTTGAGAATGGATGAACGAACAGTAGGCTATTTCTATAATACAAGACAAATTTTTTCATTAGAGAATCTTTTAAAGAAATTTTTAATAACAGCTTTTAGTGATAACATTTAATGTTTATAACAAGAGTTACCTGTTACTCTAAAATGATAATGACTTTTATTCTAGAGGAACAATATGATCTTTATCCCTTTATTCGATACAAAACACAAAATTATGCGGTGCATGCCACCTAGATCCTCTAGTATTTCCTTAAAATGTTGAAACAGAGCATTCTATGCTATCTAAGTAACTAAATATGCAGGTAATATTCATCAATTATAAAAACTATGTTTTAAAAAATGTCACATTGCACTTTCATCCACTAAGCTCTTCTTGTAAAACTAAAAAAAAAACATTTTTTTTATTATTAAAATTTTAATCTCTCAAAAAGCATTAAAAAGAAATATCACATAAAAGAAATTGTCACATGCTATGTAAAACACAAATTTAAACTCCATTGTTTATAAATTCCTGGATTCTATAATATGACTTTTCAACAAAATACAACTTTGTCTCCTAAAATATTTTCTCACATTCAATCATAAACAACCTTTGTGGAAAATGTGACATGTATAAACCACTAATTAAGAAACTTCTTGTTTTTGAACTAATGTAATTTACCACTTTAAAATTTAATTAAATTCATTATTGAAATGTATTTATTATATAATTTTAATATTTAAAAAAATAATTTTAACTGTTTTTTTTATCTGTAATTTTTAACAACCACCTAATGTGATCAATAGATTTTCGATGTGAATTAAAACAAGTTTGTATTTGGTCACTATACAAATATTTTTACTTAACCAAAGTTACTTAACAAGTTGATTGATTGACCTAAAGGTCATGTTGATTACAAACAACTGCTTTCTTGATATTCTTTCTTCCATTCCCATCAATAATGCGTTTGTTCTTCATAAAAACCAACCCTTAAGTTTGTTAGCTGTACACCCATCCCTTGATTTACGTGAATAATTTATTTTGAAATATCGGCGCATAAATCATGACTATGTTTTCCATAAGATTGCATTGTAGTAGTAATATGTAGTGCTCGTTCCACAGCAAGGATAAAAATTATTTTAAACCGTTGATTTTGCTTTAAAATAAAGTAATTTAAACTAAAATTACAAAATTATTACGAATCAAGCACAAGTAATAATAAAATACAGTTTCTATTGCACCTACACAAATCACGAACTGTACTGTTTTTGTATCATTAATTTTTTTTTAAAAGTTGACATAGCATACCTTTTTTTTTTAAAGCCACATAGGATTACATAAGTTCATCAAACTAAAAAAAACTCATTTCAATTTTTGCGGTTTTGGAGTCCTTTCCTAAAGTTTCCCTCCTTGAACTTTCTCCAGTATCCCTTCAATCCATCTGATCTTCTCTGCCGTTCCTTGTTCAAATACACAACTTTCTGCTGTTCAAGTCTTGTGGTCTTCAGCCTGTGGTAATTTCCGGATTTTGTTTTGAGGTCCTCAAGTGAGATTTGGAGTCCGTTCATGTCCTCCTTAATTTCCCTGATCCAGTGAGGCTGAGTTTTTCTGTTTAGGAAAAAGTTGATGATTTTTTTTGAGATTCTGGAAAATTCAGTCCTCAAGAGATGTCCAAAGAAGGAAATTCTCTTTTTCCTCATCTGGTCTGCTTGAGGTTCTGTATTTCTGTATACTTCTTCTTTCGAGACTGGTTTCCATATCCCATCAGAGAAACATATTTTGTTCAGGCATCTCCTGATGATCCGACGCTCCAATTTTGAGATTCTGTCCTCTGTGTTTATTTTCCTGAGACTGAAGATTGTTTCGCTGCTGTGTGTGATCTCCGGAAGAATTACGATGTTGTAATGTCGGAGTTTTGAATTTATTGAAAGACACTTTTTATTGTAAACATAAAGCATACTTTTATATTATTGGTCTTGGTTTTGTAAAGAAAGCATCCAGTTTTGCGTGTTTAGAAGACAACTTGAGTTGGTAAATCGCTATTCGGTAACAATTAACCTCACTTTAATACCGTTGATCACTTTATCACTTCTCTCAGTTTCAGGATATCGCGTAACTTTGAAAAAGAACCACGTATGTTTAAGAAAGGGTGCTTAAATGAAAACCACGTAATTTTAAGGGATGTCTGCATTTGGTTTCATCCAGCCCAGCTAGTATATTTTAATCATATTTTAAAACAGTAATGTTTAAACATTATATTATCTTATATGCACATAAATGTAATAAAATTGTTATAAAAATAAATAATTTGTATATAATTATATAAAAATGTTATTAAAATTTTGATGAGGATTTTATAGTTGCATAATATTAATATATAATATAATGTTATAAAAGATGTAATAAAATGGGAATTGTAAAGTATTTCATTCGATGAAAATATTCCTTGTTCTTTTAATTTAAATTAATTTTCGGTTATTATTATAAAAAATATATATTATATATTTTAATGTAATATCAAGTTATAATATATTATTATAAGTTTTAAACGTAGGTTGACATTATTTCTGTATTATATTATTAAATTGCCGTTATTAATGATAATAATATGATAAAAGATCGTCTCAAATGTGAAAGAATTTTGTAAGGTCGTTGAAAAAAAAGTATAATCTTGTTCATTTGGTACAGTATGTTACGTTAAAAATTGGGGGTGATATTTTATTTTTATTTTAAATTCATTGTGGGTGGTATACATGTAATGATTGTGGCGCACAATGTACCTCAAATTGATGTTTAAATTATTTTTAAGAAAAAAAATTGATTTGTTTTGAAAATTTCAAAAAAAAAATCAAATTTCTTTGAATATCAATACAACTTATTTGTCAACATTTAACGTAAACGAAATGGTTTTTCTATTGAATCATTTGTGAAAATTTTTGAAAAAATAATAAAAACCTTTACCGTTGAAGGTTTTTAAGGATCTTGTAACATCTTTAAATGTCGTATAAATGCCATAACCAATAATATTTTTTCAATTACATAAAACTGTATAATGTAAATTTATACAGTAATCCTTCGGTATCCGCGGGATTTATGTTCCATAGGGTTACCACCGTTCGTAAAACCGCGGATAATGATACCTTATATGAATGAAAAGATTGGGGTTGGGTTCTGAAGGAAAAGTCGTGTAGTCGTTTTAAGTGTTTAATAGTTTTAGGAACATTTTACCACTATTATAATCTATGAATATTGAATAAATACAGTACTGTACGTATAAAAAATTTAAATTGCTTTAAAATAGTTAGTTAGTTATGGCTGTTTGCTTCTTCTTCTTTTTTTCAAATTCCTTGTGGTTTTCTTCATATGGTATCATCAGCTCCTGGAGTCCTCTTTTAAATTGAAGGGCCCTTTCCATGACGGAATTCGTCTCCAACATGTAATCAGCGAGCTGCGTTGCCATTCTGAGGATCTCGTTGATGGTTTGTGGAAAAATGCTTGCTTCGTTTCAGGATCTTCATCTTCCTCTTAGGCTGTTTGGTTATCTCATTTTGGGGTGTCATCAGTTCCTTCAACTCCTTCACTGTTAGTTCCTGGTCATGGCTTTGGATCATTTCTTCTACGTCCTGGTGGTCGATTATAGCGAAACCCTCACCCTTCCCATTGTAAACGATTTCTAAAATTTCATCCTCCATTGGTGTTTTGAAATTTATAAAATATCAAACATGTACGGTGACACATTTTTTCGGAATTGTATGACTTGTCTACCTCCCACCAAGTACGGTGTACACAACATGAGATTACGTTTACGTATTTTAAGGTTTCAGGCCCACGGACAAAGTCCGCGGATACCAAGCGATTACTGTATAAGATGTAAGTAATTTTTGTTTCTATTTATGTTTACTTTTAGGTTTTATGTGATGATCACTTAACATATTATTACAGTAGAACTTTGATAGTTTGACACTTTTTGGACTGAGAGGTTTTAGAAGTATCGAAATGTCAAACTATCCTGAACTTATGACATATTATATACAGGAAGCATTAAAAACACGATTTTAGTATAGAAATTGCACAATTTTAAAGAATACAAACAAATTGACTTGCCCTTCAGTACAATACTGTACTCACGGCAAGGGAAGGGTAGGGAGATGAGAAAGTGGAAGGCGCTGACCTGCCTGCCGGATCGCTACTTACACTACGTCATGTCGCCTCAGCACGAGTTGTGTCGAAGAATCGAAGGTTTACTGTATCTAAAATAAAGGTAGATTTACATTTAAAAGGAATATAACATTATGAAACTTTTTGTACAAGAATTGTGAGTTAAATATTTATTTTTGGGGTGAGTTAAGGATACAGTGAAAATTAATGATTTTATAATGTTATGTGATTAACATATGTACTCATTTTTAAAATAATAAATTTATACAATAAATTTCACTAACCTTTTTAACACATTCCGTGCGGATGTGGTATACATACCATGTAAGGATTTTTGTGAGTGACGGATGTGGTAGGGATACCACGGCAGTCCTTACTAACCAATTCAATGTATCAAGGAATGATTTTCACACACTCTCAACTCAGTATATTATTCTAACTTTTACTACTGAACTACGATTCTAAAAAATCAGATCTACCAATACTACTGACAAAAAACTCGAATAGTGTTTTTGAAATTATCCAAGTGATAGTCCTACCACATCCGTCAGTCACAAAACCTACCACATCCGTAATTCGGTGAAGCCGTTTTATGTCTTATTTAATTCTGTTGTAATCGATATTTGTCACGTATATTGACACCGCACTGAATGTGTTAAGCTGCCTTGACTTTTTCTATTTATTACTTACATGTGTTTCAGTGAATCCTCAATCATCAACTTTTTTAAGGTACCTTGGTTTCTATTTTATCTGTCACACGTATTTCGGTGGATCCACCATCAGAGTACAAAATACAATTAGAAACTAAATTTTTTTTATTTAAAATCTTTAGAAGATATTAAATCTTCAGTAATCTGTATAAAACTCGATATAACATTTAAGGATTTGAATCTAAAGAAAAAAAATTAAATCTGTAGAAGATGTTATATCTTCAGTCATCTATATTAAATTCTATTTTTTTATAGAGTTTATTTACTACTGTTTTATATAAATGACTGAATATGTAATATCTTCTACAAATTTTTTAAAAAATTGTTAGTTGCAAATGATATTATGTACTCTGATAATGGTGGATCCACTGACTCACAATTAAGTAACAAATAGCAAAAATCAAGACAGCTTAAAAAGGTTACTGAAATTTATTGTGTAAATTTATTATATGAAATAGAATTAATTTCTAGCTGCAGGATGCATTATATAGTTTTTTTTTTTTAATAAAAATGTTACATGTTCCTTTTACTTTTGTATCTGCCTTAAACGTTTCTCGTTCATGTATCTCACAAAGGCTGTTTATATTAAAATTTCAAACTATTTTTACTGTATGAATTTAAGCTTTGTGCAGCTGCGGTATGAAGGGGACAGACGAAGTACCAGACTAATGCTACGTCGTAACACTCTACTTACCATCTCATTGCTCTTCACAGTAGGCTACCTATTGTGGTGACATACATACATTGTATAGGTATCAGACCAACTAATGTTCAGTGTAAAAATATCCAGTTGCTACTCATTCTATCTAAAATAACAATACACAACTCAAATATATTATCTCTCCACATTTGTTATATTTGTATAATGATCAAAAAATTATGTTTTTGGAATAAAATTTGATAATTTATCTTGTTTTTTTTTTAATTCTGAATTAAATGTATATTCTTTCAAATTTATCTCTGATTATTTAATATAAATATGCCTGTAGTGACATGTTAACGATATATTTTCTGTAGTAAGGAAGCTTTGTCAGAAATAAAATATGATAATATTGTAGTATTTTATAATAAATATTCTTTATGCATTATTATAATAGTTTTTGCATGAATTTTAAAATTATTCTATTAAAATTTTAAGGGTTGTTATTCTTTAACTTTGTTTATTTTTAATACATACAAGGAGTATAAATATATATATATATATATATATATATTTAACATATTATATTATACAGCTGGTTTTTCTGTATTATTTCCTTTGAAAGGATTGTTTATTTTTTAATCAAAATAAATATATTTTTAAAGATCCTTAAATATTTTTTATTATTATTATTATTGTTAGAATATTATTAAATAATTTATTAATTGTTAAACCATCCCGTGACTTTTACATGTTTGTTTTTTAGAATTTTTTTTTATATACATTTTAGTTCTTGTAAGTTGTAAACTGTCAGTTATTTAAAATGTTCATGATTCAAAAAAATTTGGAAAATTTTAATAGATCCAATAATAGAAAATATTTCTCTTTTTAAAAATATTTTCCAAATTTATTAATCTAAAAGTGGTAATCAAATTTTTTTAAGTTTTATTAAATATTTGGATTCTAGTACCTACCCAAAATTATAAAGAAAATGTTATATAGGTTTGAAATGTATTTTTAAGTTGTAACAATTGTTAATAAGAATGAACGGTTGCAATTGAGAAATGAGGGTATAAAAACAGAACTGGTTGTTTACAACTTGAATGGGAAGATTATAGAATATCAAAATCAATGGAGGGATCACATAGAGAATCCCTGAGGAATGGATCCCAATGAACATTTTGAAATACAGGCCTGAGGAGAGGAGAGATATTGGGAGACCATAAAAGAGATGACTATAATTCAATAGAGTTTTGTTGCTGTTATGAGTCGGAACATGCAGGAGCCTAATCCTTGATTGTGAGAAGAAGAAGAAGAATTTTTAATTAATTATTTTTTTCTTTATCCAAAAAATTTACAATTGAATTTTTTTTTGTCGATTAACTATAGTTAAATTATGCAACAATTAAAACGGTACAAGAAAGTTAAATTTATGTATGCTTTTTGAAATTTATATAAATTTTTAGTTGTCTAATTTTTTATATTTTTATTTTATCTTTTAAAAAAATCAAGGGATGGTTTTAAATTATTCAAGTGTTATTTTAATTGTTAGTAATATTATAAATATTGCTTACAAATTCTATTGCTGTGGATTGTGATTTTTAAAAATGTATTTATAAACACTATGTCAATTTAAATTCCCTCTAATTTTTTTCCATATTGTTATCATTAATTGTATCATATGAATGCCATAATTTTGAATTCCATTTAAATTTACTTATTATGTATTTTGGTTTTCACTTGAAATGTTTCATCTTTGAAAAAATATTATTTTATTTATATTTATTATTAACCTATATACAATATAAGCTTTGTTAACAGACTTTTAATGGATTGTAGTTTGGATAACAAAGACTGAGGATAAACCAATGTTTATAAACGATTAATCATTAAAAATATGATTTCACTAGAAATTTTATGAAATTATCCTGTTGTATGTATTTGTATTGTATTGTATTGGAAGTAGTAATGGTAATTGTATTCGCACTAGAAAGTGGTTCTATAATGTAGCATGTTCATGTATGTTAGAATATACCTATGAGTCATAGAAACGTGAAAAATATTGAATAGTGGATGCTCGATTAATTGACTAAGTTGCTTAATCGAGTGGATGCTCGATTAACTGACTGTAAGTTGATCAATTGAGTGGATGCTCAATTAACTGACTAAGTTGATTAATCGAGCATCCACTATACCAACTAAAGCTGATTAATTGAGCATATACGGATTGTTTTAACCATTTTTAAAATAAATAAAAGAATTTATAAAATAAAACTTTATTATTTTTAAAAGGGATGTTCAAATTTTATTGTAATTTAATATTAAATTTGAAAACATTTCAAAATATTTTGAGGTGGAAGATGAAATAATTGAATTTAGAAGATGTTATATTGTTTAAAAATAATAATGTACTTATTACATAATATTAGTAACTTAATTTGTTGTATTATATTTTATTTTAGGTTTTAATTTCTTCTATTTTTTTGTTTATTATAGTAATAAAAATGTATTATTATCCCTTTAAACCGATTTTTTCATCGTATTGTTTTATTTTTTGAATTTTTATCTGTTTATAAATTCTACCTCTAGAATCCATCTCTTTAAATCTGTTAATTAAGTTGTGATAATAATATTTTATATACCGAGTGAGCAACATACGGCTGAACCCATAGCGTAAAGCAGGGGTTCTCAAACTGTGGGGCGCGACCTCCAAGGAGGGTGCAAAGGATAAATAGGGGGGCGCGAGAAAGTTAGAATATTAAAAACTGTATTAGTAACACAGAAAAAATGATAAAAAACTTATTCATTTGCTTTGTTGGTTTTAATTTCTAACTCTTAACATGAGGGGGCGCGAGCCTAGAATAGATCAAGGTGGAGGGGTCTTGGCCTAAAAAGTTTGACAACCCCTGACGTAAAGAATCGGTAGGTTACTTTGGTAATGAAATGGTATTAACGATTTTTTTTTTGTTGGCCTCCCAACTCCCCTCATAACCAACCCTATCTACACCAAGGGAATACTTAAAGTGGGGGATCGGAATGGCAGGTCGATGAAGGAGATCATGCCAGAACAGCAAAAGCTTAATATGCTCCTATCAAACCAAAATTGAAGGCGTGTAGTAGGCACCCAATATAACAACAAAGAAAAATAAAATTAATAAGGACCATTAAAAACATGAAAAGGGGCACAAACTGAAGATAACCTCATAGAATTAACACCCTCGTAGGAAAAAACCAGTAAAAACAAAACAAGGCCAAAAATCAGGAAAGCCAGAAGGAAACCAGCACTCCCCAATTGCATAAACCATGAAACCTCAGAGTAGACACAGCCCACTGAACTTTCACAGGACATCGAGGAGTCTGGGTAGACTTTATACCGCTAGACCCAGATACTTAATTCACCTTCTAAGTCATCCAGCTGTCCCAAATGCCACACACTGTCGCACATCCTGCTCCTCATACCGATTCCCAGTGAGGAGCTCTAACAGTCTTCTCGTGAACACACCCAGTGATGAATCCATCTCAGTGGCATAACTGTATAGATTATACACCGCTGCACATCTGAGTGTTGGGGAACAAGACATCAAATTTCCTCCTACATGATGATGCGAATAATTTAAATAAAAAATAACATTAAATGTAATTTAAATGTTGCATTTATTTACCTTTTTCTTACAAGTGATGTTCAAAATTATCACCCTGAATATCGATGCATTTTTCTCATTGAATGTTCACCTTTAGTTCATCAATATTGTGGGGATTAGATACATAAACTCTCTCCTTTAAGTAGCTCTAAAGAGAAAAATCACAAGTAGACAACTCTGGGGATCGTGGAGATCTCTGGTAACAACTCGTTAATTTGTGAAAGCACCATGAATGCAATTCAGTGAAATATTTCATGTGTAATGTGTTGCTTCATCTTGTTGAATGAAACTGTATTCTTTCTCGTTATCTGTTAATTGCGCAAAGAATTCTTTGAAAATATTTAAGAAAACATTGTAGGGTTGCGGTTACGTTATGGATTCAGTTTTATGTTGCTCACCCGGTTCATTAAACACACTTCTCAAACAATGTTGAAATATTAATGAATGTCAAATTAATGCAAGTCAACTGTTCTATAGAAGATTTTATAGAATCTTGTTACACACTTTTGAAAGCTGAAAAATAGGGTCGTTCATAGATTACTGGCCATATTTGAAATGTTATAAAGATATTATTAGGAATATTAAAATGGTTTTTACATGGCTGGAAACAGCAAATCTTCTCATTTTCAGTTATGTATCATAAGTTGTTAAATTATTTTATTTTAAAAAAGAATAGAATAATTTATTCATTAGCATCTTCATTTAAATAATCATAATCATTATCAAATTCCATATCTTTGTTTGACACAATGGATTTGAGACTATGTCTCAAATCCATCGAACATTTATAAAATATTAAAATTCACATGTAACCTCAATCTTTACTTTTCATTATAAGTGAATAGAGTACTTCTCTAGTACCGTCCCCATTAGCAGAAATTGCAAAACAGTCAGATGTGAAACAAAAAAAAAATTTAGTACCGCTCTTAATGTTGTACTAAAATGTTACTAGATTCAAAAAAATCAATCAGAGACTCTATTAACATGATATTAATCCCTTAAAGGTTGATTTTTAAACCCAAAGTAATATTACTTTGCTTTATTTTTACCCACTGAATAATTATTTTTTATTATTTATTTATTATTATTTCTTTTATTTGTGTATTATTTATTTTATTTTTATGACATTTTTATAGGTATATTCACGGTTACTATACTAGAGAAAAGTAACCGTGGGTATATTTAAGAAAATTAACAGTTCAAAAACTATTATTTTCATTATTTTATCTTTAATAAAACAAAAATGAAACTAATACTATATAATAAAACTAATACGAGCACGCGGCAAGCAAAGGACAATATTAGTTACGTTATACAACTGTAATAACAACAACTAGTTGCCTAGCAACTGTCACTTAATATGGAAAGATTAACAATAAACAAAAGCGCTGCTAGGGGTTAACGGATGAAAACAGTACTACAAAAGACTGGTACGCATTACCGGCTGTTAGCGACAAAATATTTCGTCACAAACCTTTAAGGAGTTAAATAGTATGAATGATTGACATGATTAGCATTCAAAAGTGTAAAATTTGGTAACAATTGCAATAAAATTTGGTTAAAATTATCCAAATATACAGGGTGATTCATTTAAAAGTGCCCGCTGCATTTAACAGCAGCCTTCGGCACTCAGTTGGATTCAAATAGTAAATGAATAAATAAAATTACTTAATACATATTTTTACATTTTTATTTAAAATTTATATACAAATTTCAACTTCACCTTTACAGTAGATGCTGAAAGTGGCGTCTTTGAACGCTTACACATTTTTGCGCTCGTTCAATGTTATTAATGCACACACAACGCAATACAAAAACGTCTATAGCTTGAATGGCTGCCACGATATTATTCTTTAGCTCATGTATACTGCGGGGGTTTGTTTGGTAAACAGTTCCTTTTAAATAACCCATAGAAAAAAATCGCACATACTCAAATCAGGTGAACGAGGAGGCCACAAATCTTTACTAACAACTCGCATGGGAGAAGCCTGATTGATATGAGATAGGGACTGGCAAGACATGTGACATGTTGCACCATCTTGCTGGAAACAATTGTACTCTATAATAATACAATAATTAAATAATAATATAAATTGTACTATAAAGGCCAGTCGTTCATATCATGATCAGTGCTGCCAATACAGCATATGAAAATTACTCGAGCGGCTATAAATTGAATTACTCGAGCAGCGGGCTACTTTTAAATGAATCACCCGTTATAACCTTACTTCAAGGATTAGTTCACGTTTTGTCTTAATCTGGTACACATTTTTGAGTGGCCTGCCCGCATTTCATGTGCCACATGAATCCAACTAGACTGCTATCATAGGAATCATGTCGCTTATGGCTGAAATATTTATCTTATTCTAATATTCAGAATCTAATCCAGCAATGTACACCCATTTTTACTTCTTAAATATAAAATTTCAGCCGCTTGGATTTTTTTATCTGTTAGCTTTCAGTTTGTTCATGTTTCATAACCATACAAAAGAATACAGACACCCAACATGTTATAAAATCTTAGACATGTATCCTTCCTCACTTTTCTGAATTATATAAACAAAATTTCATCTCAGTTTAATTAAATTTTCAAAAAAATTTAATATAATTATAAATTTGATGTTAAATTTTCTCGTTCCCTAAAATTTTTAAGGTTAACCTTAAAATTCATATCTTTTAAAAAATTAAATTTATTTTCATTTAAACAAATTAAAATTTTACTCAATATGTAAGTTAAATGTTAGTTAAATTTTTAAAAGAAAATGCATAAAATAAATTTTATTTTTGTATATATAAATAATAATAATAATGATAATACAATTTTGAAAAATAAATAGATAAATTTTATGTATAATATAAACTTGATCTTTTAAGGTTTTTTATGTTAATCAAAAAATCTTGAATAATTAGCAAAATGATTGGCCTGTTGAGTACTGGTCAACAAAACAGGCTTCTATCCTGGGAGTCCTGAATTTTATTCCCAATCAAGTCGGGCATGTTTCATTTTTATATCATCACCCTATAAAAAGTAAAAAAAATAGTCAAATTTATAACAATTAAACCAAAAAGAATGTGTAAAATCTAAAATAAAAATCGTTTAATTTTTGTTTTAACATTTTTTCTTGAAATAAAATTTTTATAAATGTGAAAAACCAGTTATTAGAAATATTGAAGATTTTTTTTCTGTCTAAGGTACCATCTGTCCTAATTAGCTGGGTAAAGCAAGTTTATATTATACTTTATAATTTTTAATTAAATTATTTTACATAAATGTTAATATAATATAAAATAGGTACTGTTAATTATTATAACCAGAATTTAAATTTTAATATAAATTGTTATAAATTATATAATAAAACATAATAGGTATATATATTTATATTTATAAATGTGTTCACATGTTATAATAAATAAAATTGTTGATAAATAAATTTATTTTCATGCTTTGTAAATAAAAAAAAACTTAAAAAGTGCATGTACATAATTTTATTTGTGTATTAAGAACATTTTTAACTTGCACAAAAATTAGACGTATATTTTTATTAATTTGGTTGTAATTTTTTGAGGTTAATGCAGAATTTTTGTGACAATAATTTAATTTTTTTTCTTTAGAAATTTCTACGAACAAAATGAGCAGCTTTTAATTTGAAATATTTCAATGAAAATTTAATCTCGTCTTTTTAAAATTGTTGTTAAACAAAAAAAAGTTCTTGTATTACCTCATACAAATTTTTTTCTCTTGTTTGTCTTATCCAATGTGTAATAATGTATAACTTTGTAAATAAAACATTCCAAAAAAATTGTAGTAAAATTAGATTGAAAAATGTATATGTAATTTTGAGTTCAATAAAGATTATTGAAAAAATGTGGGATTTATAATTTTATATTTAAATCTGCCCATAACAGACAGGTGGAGTGTCAAATTAATTTACACTCAATCTGTTCGTTGCAGGGCTAAAATAAATACGAGGCGTGTTCAGAAAGTAAGTACCATTTTAAAAAAAAAGAAAGTAAAACAATTATATTTCTACATGAAAGCCCAAACCTTAAACTATTTTTCAACATAGTTTCCACCGATATTCAAACACTTGTCATAGCGGATGATCAATTTGTCTATACCCTCTTCGAAGAAGGTTCCCGCCACTGACGTGCACAAAAACAAGAGACGCGGAAGTGCTTTGACTTTTCTCACACGGTACAGTGATGATGGTGAGGAATTTTTAAACAAAATTGTGACAGGTGATGAAAATTCGGTCCGTCATGTCACACCGGAATCTAAACAGCAGTCAATGGAGTGGCGACACACACAATCCCCGAAGAAACAAAAATTCAAGACGACAATGTCTGCACAAAAAATCATGTGCACTGCCTTTTGGGATCGGAAAGGTGTTTTGCTGATTGATTTTCTCCCAAGAGGTGAAACCATTAATGCGGCAAGGTATTGCGAAACCTTAAGAAAACTAAGGCGGGCAATTCAAAACAAATAGAGAGGAATGCTCAGTAACGGAATTGTGTTGCTCCGTGACAATGCTCGGCCCCATACCGCTGGTGACACTCAAACATTGGTTCGACAATTTCGTTGGGAGCAGTTCGATCACCCCCCCCCCTACAGCCTGGACTTGGCACCGTCTGACTATCACTTGTTCCTGCACATGAAGCGCGAGCTAGGCGGCCAACGCTTTGAAACCGACGATGAAGTGAAAACTGCCGTGGAGTCGTGGTTACATTCGTTGGCGGAAACCTTCTACAAAGAGGGTATAGACAAATTGATCACCCACTACGACAAGTGTTTAAACATCGGTGGAAACTGTCAAAAAATAGTTTAAGGTTTGGGCTTTCATGTAGAAACAAAATTGTGTTGAAAAAAATTGTTGTACTTGTTTTTTTTAAAAACGGTACTTACTTTCTGAACACGCCTAGTAGTTCTGTTTCTTATCACATGGTCTGCCAATTAAATGACCGAATCAAATAAGAACAGAAGAGGTAGAGGTGTAAAATTTCATTATACAGCCAGGCCCTGTGGTGAATGAAGTAAAGGTGTCACTTGCAGAGTGGAATATATATGTGCTTTTCAGAGGGCCCGGCATGCTGATGAGCGTACTTTTCCACTCAGTAAGTTGTGGCAATGGTATACGACCTCACTCCTCGTTTTACTTAGTAAAACCTCTACAGGTTCAAACCAGCCTATAGGCTGATGATCACCTAAACAACATATTTAAACCCTGTATTAAATTTATTGGAGTGAATATAGTGAATTGTGCTCACCTTTACTTCAGTCAGACCTGGGACAGAGAGAGTCCAGCAGTATTATTATAATCACTTGAGTCACAAGTTTGCCCTTGTTTGCAGCGAGGGGTAAAGGGGGGAAAGCATCAGTGCGCATGCGCGACTGCTTTAATTTCAGTACGACGAACATAACAGCTTATACTATACCCAGAGCATATACAGTATATCGCGGAACCTTTTGTAGGTTAACGGTACGAATATAACTGTTTGTTACCGTAAACAGAAATGTCGGTTTCTTGAAAACGTGGTGGAACTATTCACAGTGCTGAACGGAATGTTATAAAATGTTGTGAAGTTGAAGCTAAACAAAAATGCATATCCGTGCCTCTTAACAAAAGCTGTGAGCGTGCGGCTAACTACTGTGATGTTTCTCTTTCCACAATTTGAAAAATAAAGAAGGAAATTAAGGACGCGAAGAAGCTATTTGTTAACAGTTTTATTGACACCTGGTAAAAAAAGAAAATGGTTAGGTAGATACTAGAGAGACTGATAATGAAATGCCAATGTCAGCAATAGTAAAGAAGGTGATTCATTTGTAATTACAGTTAATCAAACATTGCTAGTCATGTAATTAAGCTCTAGGCAATATTACAGGTTATATTTATTTCTTATAAGGTTCATGACTGCCCATAACAGACAGATGGAGTGTCAAATTATTTACACTCAATCTGTTCGTTGCAGGGCTAAAATAAATAGTTCTGTTTCTTATCACATGGTCAGCCAATTATATGACTGAATCATTTAAGAACAGAAGAGGTAGAGGTGTAAAAGACACTAATCAGAGTTATCTCCTCTGAAAGTAATGAATTTTATTATACAGCCAGACCCTGTCGTGAATGAAGTGAAGGTGTCATTTGCAGAGTGGTAAATATGTGCTTTTCAGAGGGCCCGGCATGCTGATAAGCGTACTTTTCCACTCGGTGAGGAAGGCATTGGTAAACCACCTCACTCCTCGTTTTACTTAGTAAAACCTCTACAGGTTCAAACCAGCCTTTCGGCTGATGACCTAAACAACAATAAGGTTCATGTAGAAAATATTATCTCGAAATAAACCACTGCTTACAAAATGTATCTAGAAACTGCACAGTAGTGAAATGTATGAGTAGTGTCTCACTGTTGAGGTTGGTGGCACTGCAAATATTTCACTTTCCTTCCTCACACCCCATACATACGCAAAAGGCAATCTCGTGACTTCAGTATTTATACCTGGGGACCATGATGAACGAGCTGTGGAAGAATTCACAGGAAATAAAATTTTGTATAGGTGAGGCAAAAGCAATATTTAATAAAATGGGTCATATTTTCAAGAACCACAACTCTTGCAACGAAAATGAAGCATCTAAGATGTTATGTCCTTTCTGTGCTCCCTGAGTCTGTCTACGCCACTAAGAGTACTCCGACATAGGCAACCAGCAACACAACTGAGCATGCGCATTAATTAAAAATCTGGTGTGAAACACTCACACAACTTTCTCTTGCCAATGCAAATAATTAACAATAAACCTAACATTAATAATAAAATATAAGAAATAAACAAAAAACTAACCTCAAAAACATAACTTTATTTTAATCATGAGTGAATGATGCAAAATGAAAATCAACCTCAGTTTGGCTTAGAAATACGGAAAATCACTCTTTCTCTCTAAACTAGGCTCTGCAGAGAAAAATGCTTTAAACAAAAGTTGTAGATCTTTTAATTTTCTATAAATTTAATTATATACACTTTTGTCGTAAAATGCATACTAAGACCGAAATGTTAAAAAAATCGATTTTTCTCACGTTTTCGTGAGAAAAAAAACAGAAAATCGCAAATTACCGCTAAACTAAGCGTTATACAAAAAAATGTTTGAAACAGAAGTTGTAGGTTTTTAAATTCTCTACAACTTTTATTATATAAGTTTTTGCGCTAAAATTTATATTAAAGCCGTAATCTTAAAAAAACAACGTTTTTACGTGAAAACAGCCTCACCGAGAATTTCAGCAAACATGGCGCCTACCCTATCTTGTAGAGAATAAAAAAATTGAGTAAAATAGGCGATTTTAAAAAAAAATCGTAGGACCAGTTTTTGAGAAAATCGCAAAAAACTGAAAAATTATACGAATAAACTACTACTTCCGGTTGACCGATTTTGATGAAAATGTTCGTGTCGCGTCCGGTAGTGGTATGTAACTTAAGTTTCAAGTTCGTACGATGTTCCGTTCTTGAGATATTCTGTTCACACACAGACACACACACACACACAGACCAATCGCTAAAAACATGTTTTTTGGGTTCAGGGGGTCTGAAAACGTATAGATCCGGTGAAAACTCGATTTTGAAAAATCGACATGAAAACAATACTTTCCTTCCTATATATTCATATAGGCAAGAGAAAGGAAAAATACGCACACCATGATCAAAAACAACAATTCCATACAACACTAATTCGCTCTAAGCTTAATATTTTAATGAAAACACGTTCAATTCATGTTAGAAAATATTTTATAAATCTAACATCAGTTTACCATTAATATCTAAAACTTTTACTATTGTTACTCTTACATTGTTAATTTTTCATTACATTATTTACTATTATTACATTATTATTTAGGATTTGTAGTTTTTAATAAAGACTCAGTTTTATTTTTGGTCACAAGTAATAATATAAGACCAATGCGCTTGAATTATAACAGGAGAGTAAACAATTCCAGTGATTCGTTGTTTATCATTTTAGATTATTTATTTCATATCATTGAAATAATTAATATCTGTGACTAGTTTAATACAACTGTTTGCACTTGCCCGTGTTTAACTCGTTTTTAGTTTCATCAGTATCTTTTGGAATTGTATCGGTTCGTTTCGATTTTTTTCGTAGACTGAAGTTGAAAAGTTTTGTAAGCTGTGTTTTGTTAACATGTGTGATAGTGAATGTGCTGAGTTTTTGAAACATAAAAGCGGCAACCATTAAAAAGTAGAAAAAATTGTTTTGTTAAATGTAACGGTTAAAATAATTAACCTATTAAGGAGGCTCTTTCTGAAACTACAATAATTACAAGTAATCTGAACGGTATAATTGAAAACGCATATAGGATAATGTTTATTTTAGCTGGATGTAGATATTTTTATGATGGAACGTAGTGCAAGTTAATTGTCAGGCGGAGAGATAGATACGCGCCAACCAGTGTAGTAAACTTTCGTTTACAACCTACAGGTGCTTGCCTCGCGCAGAGTACTCTTACAGTAGATGGACTATACAGGGTGATTCATGAAAATATGCAGAAACTTTGGGAGCCCATTGTACATGTAAAAATAAGGAAAAAAGTTTATATAAACATGGGTCCGGAAATGCTTCGTTACCGAGTTACGGCTAGACAAAGATTTCCCCCGGATTTCAGCTCACCAGGTGAAATGAGGTCTTCCTGAAATTCTGGAATTCTCGAATTCAATCGTTTCTTATGGTTTTTGACCTGATAAATTGAATAAAACAGGTCCCAGAACTGTAAGTTAAATAGTTTTTGAGAAAAACAGTGTCAAATGCAAAAAAATGGAGTGAAAAAAACACATTTTTTCATCTTTGTTTTTCCGGTTAATTTTACTTTGTACTCTATGAATAAAAATTCATTTAATCAAACATCTTTTCGCTTTCTGTGTACTTTATTTACACCGGTTTGTTCAAAATAAAATTTTCTACATGATTTTTTCATAAATTTTAACTGTTTCTTGGTGAAATAACAAAGTTATTCTTGCCCAAAGATGAAAAAATTAGTTTTTCACTCCATTTTTTGCATTTGACACTGGTTTTCATAAAAACTATTTGACTTACAGTTCTGGGACCTGTTTTATTCAATTTATCAGATCAAAAGCCATAAGTCGTGATTGAATTTACTCCTTAATCTACCTTACCAGAATTCCAGGAAGACCTCATTCCACCTTGTGAGCTGAAATCCGGGCGAAACTTTCGCTAGCCGTAACTTGGTAACGAAGCATTTCCGGACGCATGTTTATATAAACTTTTTTTCATTATTTTTTCATGTACAATGAGCTCCTAAAGTTTCTGCACATCTTCGTGAATCACTCTGTATACGGTGTAGAGTTCTGGACCTTGGTAACACCATGACAAGGAAACTGGTGGCATTTTGGATGGGGCTGTACAGATGAATACTGCGAGTCCCATGGACTGATCGGCTGACAAATACAGGGTGATTATAAATGAAATAGAAGACAGTTTCGATAGCTTATAGAAAATTTATTTATGAAAAGTTAATGTAATTACTTACATGATTATATAGAAGAATTCATTAAGTTTTTATTGAAAATATTTACACATGTTCAATGTGTCCACCATTTGTAACACGACAGATTTCAACACGGTAGTCGAATTCTTCCTACACTCGATTAAGCATATGATGGTCAACTGTGGCAAGAGCATTTGCGATACGTTGTTTTAGATCATCGATATCTACAGGAAGCGGTGGTACAAAAACTTTGTCTTTTACATAACCATTTAAGAAAAAGTCGCAGGGCGTTAAGTCTGGACTACGAGGTGACTGGCGTAAACAAAATGTTTTCCTCACTTGCACGACCAATTCATCGTCTAGGAAGATGTTCATCAAGATAATTTCTGACCTGTAAGTGCCAGTGAGGCGGAGCTCCACCTTGTACAGAAATGAAGTTATCACTATCTTCCTGTAGTTGAGGCATTAACCATTCATTTAACATGTCCAGATAAATTACTCCGGTTACTGACACTTTGTGAAAGAAGAAATGGCCCGTAAACGTTTTCACGAGATAATGCGCAAAAGACGTTTACTTTAGGGGAATCGTGTGTATGCTGTAAAGTTATTTTTGGATTTTCTGTGCCCCATATTCTAACATTATGTCTATTAACTTTTCCACTAATGTGAAAATTACATTCATCACTGAAAATTAAGCGATTAAAGAATGTGTCGTCATTTTCAACACAATGTTGCATCTCCAGACAAAATATTTTACATACGACCTTATCATTGGTATTTAAACTTTGTACTAACTGCAAATTATAATTGATCATTTTCAAACGTTCTGCAGAATTTTCTACACAGTCGGTTGAGGAATTTGCAATTCTAAACTTGCTGATCTATTTGATTTTCCTGGACTTAGTACATAAACATCACAAACACTACCAATTTGTTCTTCTGAAACAGAAGGTCTTCCAGTACTCTTCCTTTTACACAGACATCCACTGTTTTCAAAATGTTTATACCAGTCATAGATTGATTGCCTTGTTGGTGGTGGTGGTGGTTTACCGCATCTTATTCTGAAATGACGTTGCACAACCATAACCAAGTTTGTTTTGGCTAATTCAAGAACACAATAAGCTTTCTCCACTTGAGTAGCGGCCATTTTGCTAGACTGGTCGTTGTAACAGCAGCCAACAACAAAATGCTAGCAACAGTTGTACCAAAATAAACTTTAAAAAATTCCCTACACACCTATATCATTTACTATTCAAATACACCAGTTTGATGTTTAAGAAGCTGTCGAAAGTGTCTATTTCATTTATAATCACCCTGTACTTTTCGATATTATCACCTTGACGATTGAGGAGGCATTTGTCGTATCTATAAACAAACTTTCCTGTTCTCCACTTCGTCTCACACTAGCATTCAAATCATCTCTCCACTATAGTATGAAGGTGGGAATGGTTATTCGCTATTCAACTGTCGTACTCTGTCATAGTCCATGTAATTTCAATAGAAGCTTCCGTAATAAGTATTTTCACTCACACACATGTAAAGTGGTTGCAGCAGTTTGTATAGTGTGCTGCAAAACGTACTACTACTTCCATACTCTTGATTATAAACAAATGAGTAATAGGCACAAATCACCATCTATTTTTAATTTTTACTTTTATTCAGTGGCGGATCCAGGATAGGCCAAAGGGGGGGGCTAGGCGTTTGGGTGGGTGAAAGCACCGGGGGGTCTGGTGGGTATGGAACACCCCCCAGCAAGGCGGGGGGTCCGGGGAATTGTCAAAATTTAAGTGTAAAATGACACATTTTTAGGCCGTTTTTAACTCTTTATTGACCAGAGTTTAGAGGCAAAAAACTATGGTTTGACTCAAGAATATTGACCAAAAATAAAAGGATTTTGAAGCCATTAGAATGACCTTGGTCGGGCGTGCGGATTCCTCTCATGTTCGGCAACCGAACAAAACAAATTACCCATTTTATCTAGTGTAAATTGGATACCCAAGGGGGGGGGCTATAGCCCCCCCTAGCCCCTCTTTGGATCCGCCACTGCTTTTATTGATATATTACTTTAATGACAAAAAAATACTTTATAAATCAGAATGTCAAATTCTTTTAGTTAATTAATTACAGATTGTATTATGCTCTGCAGTGTTTGCTTTTATTTTAACTGTCAACACAAAATGTAAGGCTGTTTCTATTTTAAAGACATATATAAAAATATAGGGCCTACATAGTCTTTTATAAATGTATCTGATTATATTATAGTACAAATAAATTCACCATTTCAGTTTGAGTTTCCGTTCAGTGCACAAGACATTAAAGTGTACGCAGTACCGGTCAACGATGAGTGAAAAACGTGATTTACGAAGCCAATCCAAAAACATTATTTACAGTGTGTATAATTACTTTAAAGAACTTCTGTATAGTAATCCTGAAGCAACAACTCGTGAAATGTTTTCATCAACCCAGGAAGTGACTGCAACTGCTTGCTCATGCAGTCACAGCACTATATATATACTAAAATAGGATTATACAATTAAACACAATAAATTACTTAAAAAGAATTAAATTCATACGAAAGTATTAAACACTGGTAACAGTTTAGAGGCGTACTTTTCTAACAACCAGTACATATGCTGACTACTCGGAATAAACAGAGGAGGCAAGTAGAGGGAGAGGGAACGTGTACAATGCAAGCTTCTATTGAAATTACATGGACTATAGTATCTGTTAACATACTTTATAATTGTATTATTATTATTATTATTTCTTGTTAGATCCTACTAGGGATGCATTTCTCTTAGTTCCAGCCAGTTTCCGGATGACCCATGCTGCCTTCATTTTTTCTGCATGTGATCTTTTTCGCTCCTCCGTCCAGGCCGTTCCCGTTCTCCTCGGCCCTCCCAAGCACTTTAGATTCTCAATTTTCTGCTTCATTTCTGTTCTATTGAGAAGTGTTTCGCCCGTAATGTCATTCACCAGCATCGTCTCGTGGATCTCCTTGTGCCATCTCGTTGTAGTTTTCCTGCCCTCCCAGTACTTCCATAACTGCTTCGTTAGTCTGGAGTCGTGCATCCTCGCTATGTGGCCGAAGAATGCCAGTCGTCTCTGCTGGATGACTTCTCTTATGGGTGTGGTGAAGGAATATACTTCTTCGTTACTTCTGAGCCTGTATTCTCCCTCTTTATTTTGAGTCGGCCCGACTATTCTTCTGATGATTTTCCTCTCGGTAGTTTCTATCGAGCGCAGGTGGATGTTAGATTTCAAGTGGTGGGTTTCCGCCGCGTACAGCACCTCCGGTCTGGCAACCGTCTGGTAGTGTCTTATCTTGGCATTGCGCGAAATTGATCTCTTATTATAAACGTTCTTGGTGAGACCGTATGCTTGTGCTAGCTTTGTAGCTTTTGCTTGAATCGCAAGTTTGCCAGAGTTGTCCAGCGTTATGATCTCGCCAAGATATTTAAATGATTCAACACGTGAAATTTCGTCCTCTATCAAATTATAATTATAATTATAATTATAATTGTATTATTATTAATATTTGTGTATAGTCCCCTTAAGGAGAGCGCTAAAAACACAAAAATCTAGCTCTTGGTGGTGGCTCTGTTCCTCCTTTTAGCTTCCCAAAAACCTTTCATCTTCTCACTTTGCGCTTTCTTCTCTTCGTCTGTCCATTTTCGCCCACTTCTTTTGGCTTGTGATCTGAACTGAATTTCCTGGTTTCTAATTTTTTCTCTACAAATTTTGCGGTCGTGAATGTCTTCCATTGTGATGTATAATTTTTGCAGGTCTTCCATAGGTAGTTTCTTTGTACCAAGAGGTGCCCAACTTTGAAGCGGAAATTATGTTTAACCTCTTGAGGGACAAGTTAATTTTGAAAATCAATCATAATCTTGACCCACCGGGTTGGTCTAGAGGTAAAGTCGTCGCCGTGAGTCAGCTGTTTAACAGCTGATTTTCAGAGACGAAGGTTCCTGGTTCAAATCCTAGTAAAGGTGGTTACTTTTATATGGATTTGAATACTAGACAGTGGTTACCGGTGTACTTTGATAGTTGGGGTTCAATTAACCATACTTGGTCAGGAATGGTCGGCCTGGGTATGTACAAGACTACACCTCATTTACACGTCATACATATCATCCTCATCCCATTGGGTCATGGGGTTGCTTATTGTTCTGAATTGAACAGGTTGCAATGTAGCCTACACAAATTAGAAAAAAAATCATAATCTCGCTCTGAAAACCATGCTATATAATATGAATAACAGCTGATGATGCGACAAGAGAGCAGTGCAAAGGTTTTTGGCAACATAAATGTCAGGGCCGTTATTTTGTTATATGTTCAGGGTCTCTTATTAAACGGCCCTGAACACATGTGCCAATTGGGCGTTAAAAGTATTTAAAAAATATCAAGCTGTTGTGTTATATGTGCTGTGGTGTTAATGTCCACATATGTGTCGATGTGTTTCAAGAGGTTAATATTCTTTTTGTGAGTCTGGTGTCATTCATTGTGGCTATATGTGTATAAAAACCTCACCAATAATTGTATATTTATAATGAGTGATATATGTAATGAATTTCCTGGAGTTAGCTGACACTGTATGAAATGCCGTAGTTTTTCTGCAGCACAAGGTATGAGTCTTTTCCGTTTTCTGTATACCATTATCAAATCCGAATTCCCTGAAGGGTTGCACACTTGTTCATTTCTCCCACTCCCTGCCTTACTGAATACTCTTACCAAAACAGCACACTCATGCACGCGTACACGCGTCCTTCCCAGTCCCGGTATAAACTATGTTACACGTTCTGTTCGTTTTATTTTGCTATTACTAAATTGCTATTAAGTTATATTTTTTAATTGATTTTTTTGCTATTACTAAGCTACATTATCTGCCCATAACAGACAGTTGGAGTGTCAAATTTTTTACACTCAATCTGTTCGTTGCAGGCTAAAATAATTAGTTCTGTTTCTTATCACATGGTCAGTCAATTTTTTTTTTTTTTTTTTTTTTTTTTTTTTGGTTTAACGTGCGACTGTTTTGCAAATTGCTGCTAATGCAGACGGTGAAGAATGAAATGAATTTTTTTGTAACGAATGAAAATATGCCATGCCCGAGTGGGATTCGAACCCAAGACCGCGTGATGAGAGGCGAGCACGTTACCAACATCGCCAACGCGGCCGGCAAAGTCAGTCAATTGAATGACTGAATCATTTAAGAACAGAAGAGGTAGAGGTGTAAATGACACTAATCAGAGTTATCTTCTCTGAAAGTACTGAATTTCATTATACAGTTGGACCCTGTGGTGAATGAAGTAAAGGTGTCACTTGCAGAGTGGAAAATATGTGCTTTTCAGAGGGCCCGGCATGCTGATAAGCGTACTTTTCCATTCAGTGAGGAAGGCAATGGTACACCACCTCATTTCTCGTTTTACTTAGTAAAACCTCTATAGGTTCAAACCAGCCTCTAGAGGCTGATGACCTAAACAACAACAAGCTACATTATAGTAAGTTATTAAGTTATATTTTTTAATTATTTACATTGAGAAGAGAAAGTCGTGTGGGTGTTTTCTACATACTTTTTTAGTTGTCACATCTTCTGGGATTATGCAATAACCCCTTTTCTCGAAGAAACTCTGCAGCATCTCCCTCCGTCCGAATATTATTAAGTAACTCTAAAAAATTTGTAGCAGACTGTGTAGTAACTAACTATGAAATGGGAGTAGAGTTGACATTACGCAGCAATATTGCTAAAGTACAGCCTCTGTTAGTTTGCTCCTAATGTAAACAAATAATGACGTCACTGAGCATGCGCATTATATTAAAATGTGTACACGTTGATTAAAAAGTAACAACAAAATACTTTCTAAAGTATTTAAATACAAAATACTTTTAAAAGTATTTTTCTATATGAAATTGTTAGACCTACATCATAATCATGACTGATGTTTTTAGTACTTTAATTAGGTACTTATAATTTAAAAAATAGTTAACTTAATAGGAATAGGACATCCGTAAAGTGGTGGAGTGTAGCGTGCACCCTGTTGTAGGTGGCTTTTATTTGTTGACAGTAGGAGCAAACTAAGAACGGCTCAATTGTACAGTTCAGCCGTTCTTAGTTTGCTCCTAGTGTCAACAAACAAAAGCCACCTACTACAGGGTGCACGCTACACTCCACCACTTTACGGATGTCATATTCCTATTAAGTTAACTATTTTTTAAATTATAACTACTTAAAGTACTAAAAACATCAGTCATGATTTTGATGTAGGTCTAACAATTTCATTTAGAAAAATACTTTTAAAAGTATTTTGTATTTAAATACTTTTGAAAGTATTTTGTATTTAAATACTTTTGAAAGTATTTTGTTGTTACTTTTTAATCAGTGTGTACTCATTTTCATATAATGCGCATGCTCAGTGACGTCATTATTTGTTTACAATAGAAGCAAACTAAGAGAGGTTGGACTGTAGTCAGATTGGCGCGCTAGACGCAGGAGTGGGAGAATTGTGTAACCCTTCAGGGAATGCGGATTTGGTAGTGGCATACAGAAAACGGAAAAGACTCCAAGGGATTGCTTCATAATCCCTGTTGTTGCCATAATGGTCACAAAATTCTTTTACAATTAGGGAACCGACTTTGTTGGAGTTGCAGGAAGAGAACTTGCCGAGAATACAAACACCTTCAACAGAGCACATGGTTTGAAGGTTCCAGGCTGCCTTTAAGGTAACACTCTATGATGGTTTTAACTGAAAATTTCGATTTTCGGTTTTTTATGTTTTTCAATTTTTGTTTTTTTATTTTTTTAAATACTATGTTTTTAAATAGTATTTTACTGAAAAAAATTAAGTTTTTATGAGGTTTACCCTGAAAAATTATCGTGTCCCCAAGAACAAATATTTTTCATAATTTTATACGGATCGTTTTAGAATAATGGGAAATTTAGTACTTTAAAAATAACTGCATTGCTGTTTTTAATACTCTCAGCTATTGGTTCATCTTTCTAACCAACTGTTGATGAGAAATTTACTTGTTTGTGTTGTACATTTTGTTTTTGATTTGTGCCTGTTTGTTTCTTCGCCTGTTCCCGCAAATTTAAATTTTTAACATTTAGGTAGTACATTTTTCTCTGAAACCATTTAACCTACCAGGCTGAAATTTTTACCAGTTATTTATCTTGCATATGCATGTCATATTCTGGCATTTTTATAACTTCCTAAAATTCTGCAAAAATTATTAATATGTAAAATTCCGTAGAAAAAAATTTGTAAAAATTTTATATTATTCGTTATTCTATTTTTAACTTTATGGTTCAACAGATTAAATTGCAAAAATGTCAATAGCTAGAGAAACCCGACAACTATAAGTAAGTAAAGTTTCATTTCCCTATCGTTTACCAATCCTGTGAAAAATGTACCTAAAAATAGCAAATTTAACGTTGGCAGGGTACAAAGTACAGTCTTCCCTTAAGGGCAATGTTGTTGTTTAGGTCATCAGCCAAAAGGCTGGTTTAAACCTGTAGAGGTTTTACTAAGTATAATGAGGAGTGAGGTGGTTTACAATTGCCTTCCTCACTGAGTGGAAAAGTACGCTTATCAGCATGCCGGGCCCTCTGAAAAGCACATATTTTCCACTCTGCAAATGACACCTTCACTTCATTCACCACAGGGTCTGGCTGTACAATGAAATTCATTACTTTCAGAGGAGATAACTCTGATTAGTGTCTTTTACACCTCTACCTCTTCTGTTCTTAAATGATTCAGTCTTTTAATTGGCTGACCATATGATAAGAACTATTTATTTTAGCCCTGCAACCAACAGATTGAGTGTAAATAATTTGACACTCCACCTGTTCGTTATGGGCAGTTAAGGGCAATAATAATGTTTATATACTCGTGGTGGTGTCAGTACATGAGTGAACTATCACAGTGGGAACTGGAGTTAATAGTGGCATGCATCTAACAGAGCAGATCCGAAGAAAATACTGTATTATAATTTACATTGACCGCCTCCGTAGCGTAGTGGTTAGCGTGTTAGCCTGCCACGCGGAGGTCCCGGGTTCGATTCCCGGCCAGGGTCTGGAAATTTTCACGTGTCAAATCCCACAGTTAATGTTTCATAACCCACCGTAGTCGCTAATAACCAACCAGTTGATGCGACTTTAAATAAAATAAATAAATAATTTACATTAAAAAAAAAACAGCCTATGTTTCACAGTATTTATTTGATGTAATTAAATAACATTAAATGGTTTTAACCCAAACATATCAAATAATATTCTCTTAAGAAAATTTTTTAATCGAACAGATATTGTATTCTTAGAAATATTCTGTTTGTTTAATTCATTACTTGTAAATACCATGTATAATAAAATTATACAAACTAATATTAATAAAATTGTAATCATATGCGTATTGAATATTTTTAGTAACTTTGAATGGAAATTTTGTCTTTTCTTCATCAAAATCATCATCATCACTTTTGACACAAAAGTTAAATTATCTGGTTACTGTAACGAGAGGTTACAAATTTATTTAATACTTTATAAACGTAACCTTACTCAACATTGACAATGTATAATAACATGTTTTAAATTGGTACGCAATTATTCTCTTATCAGTCATTATTATGAAGAGTGTCATACATTTATTTATATACTTTTCTATTTTCTCACAAATCTGTAACAGAAATTAAAAAAAATTGACAAAGTTAAAGATTCAGTACATTTGGTTTTACAATTATTGTTTAGTCCTCTTCACTACAACAATATTAATAATTATAACACTGTTACCGGATGGAGACATTAAATGGCTAACCTTATCTGTTTGGTGGCCCTGAAAAGGGCCGTTTATATGTGTATCCGCCGGGGTGGACAGAGATTTTTGATGGCCCTGAAAAGGGCCGTTTATGTGTGTGTCCGCCGGGGAGGACAGAGGTGTTTGGTGGCCCTGAAAAGGGCCGTTTATGTGTGGTGTGTCCGCCGGGGCGGACAGAGGTGTTTGATGGCTCTGAAAAGGGCCGTTTATGTGTGTGTCCGCCGGGGAGGACAGAGGTGTTTGATGGCCCTGAAAAGAGCCGTTTATGTGTGTGTCCGCCGGGGTGGACAGAGTGTTTGATGGCCCTGAAAAGGGCCGTTTATGTGTGGTGTGTCCGCCGTGGCGGACAGAGGTATTTGATGGCCCTGAAAAGGGCCGGTGTAAACCTTAATAAATTGGTCCTGAGAAGGACCGTTGTGCCGGTCTCGAAGGAGACCGGTGTTGGCAGCGCGTGGCTGCGACGAGAGCCGTGGCTCAGGTAGTTGGCCCTGAGAAGGGCCGGTTAAAACCTTATTAAATTGGTCCTGAGAAGGACTGTTGTGCTGGTCTCGAACGAGACCGGCGTAGGCTGCGACGAGAAGCTGGGCGACACGGCTTGTCGTCGTCCAGCGGAGACGTCATCTTCTTCCCTCGCAGTAGTGCGTCGATGGCTGCTTCGTCGGGTCCGGTGGACGTAAGGCTCGGTCGAGGGACCGCTGTGGGCATCGCTCGCATCAGCGGGCGAAGACGGTTCGGTCGACGGCTTACGGTGACGGGTTGGCGAGCGGAAGCATCATCTTCTCTCTTGTGGGATCGCAGATTAGTCTGCGCTGGAGTCTGGCAGCCGTGTGCCGTGGTGGACGTCTTGTCTGCTGTCTGGTGGAAGTGAATCCCTCGGTGTCTTGATCGGAATTGAATCTCTGCTCAGTGCAGCGCTCTTTAAATAGTCGCCGAGAGTGCTGTGGTAGAGAGCGGCTACTGGCTTGGCCTTGATGACAAAGGCCTCTGTCGGTGGGGAGCCGGAAGGTTTGTCGCTATGCCGTCAAAGGGCCTACCGCGCCGACAAATGCCGGAAGCAGTATTGAAGCCGGCAACACAGTAAATGATTTATTAGAAGGGTTGGCGGGTGACAACACTTTGATTCTTTTAAATATTACATTATTTTATTTATTAGTATACTTGATTGATCTTGTGTTGAATTCTTGTGATGACTTTAATTTCAAAGGGGCTCAAACACCACTGATTTTAAAACAACAAGAAACATGTTCTTGCTATACATATTTTTTAAATGTTGGTTAGGACAACAGCCGAAAGGCTGGTTTGAACCTCTAAAGGTTTTACTAAGTAAAAAATGAGGAGTGAAGTGGTTTACCTGCCTTCCTCACTGAGTTGAAAGAGTATGCTTATCAGCATACCAGGACCTCCAAAAAACACCCACTTTCCACCCTGAAAATGACACCACAGGGTCTGGCTGTATAGTGAAATTCATTACTCTCAAAGGAGATAACTCTGACAAGTGTCTTTTACACCTCTACCTCTTCTGTTCTTAAATAGTTCAGTCATATAATTGGCTGACTATGTGATAAGAAACAGAACTATTTTTGTAGCCCTGGAACCAACAGATCGAGTGCAATTAATTTAACACTCCACCTGCCCATTATGGGCATAATTTTTTAAATACAACATTTACAATTATTTTTTATTATTTTTAATAACTTTATTTTCAACTATATACTAAAATACAATGAGCAAATGTGATATAAGTAAAGAAAGTATGACAAGAAAAAGTAATGAAAAAGATCACTTGATACCCTTTGGTACTCGTATATGTTCTACGAGACAATGTTCATGGTGCATGAATGATAAATAACAATAATATAATATGCAAGTGAAACACTAACACTCAATGGGAAGCGAGACCTTGAGGAAATGAAAAAGGAAGAGAGAAAAATCATAAGGAAAATCTTATGGGCTAGGCTTACTGAAGCCTAAACATTGCCTAAAGATTGAAGATTGAAGCCTAAAGATTGTACAGGCTACAATCAATCAAAACAACGGAGAAGTATTCAAACATTGAAATTGACTTTAGGAAACAAAGAATGAAATTCTTTGGTCATCTTAGTAGATTATCACAAGATCAATTGACTAAGAAGATTGTAGACTATGTAACCGCACTTAAAATCTCAATACCATGGCTTCAGGAAATTCGTAAGGACCTCGAACGTGCAAACATAAGTTCAACCGATATCATAGAAAGAGACATGTTTCGAGACAAAATAAATATGTGGGAAAATTTACCTGAGCAACCACAGCAAAAACAAGTCAGGCCAAAATGGTCCGAAGAACGTAAACAAGTTTTCTCAGAAAGAATAAAAGTCTATTGGAAGAACAGGAAGAACCCAAAGAAAAGTTAATTGAGCTGTTTGCTTAACGTCTTCCGCTATTGGGAGAATTTGCTAATAATAATAATAATACAAGAAATTAAGAAAGAAAAGAAAATAAAATAAATCACTTTATAGAAGATCTCAGGCCCATTGACATTTCAACCTGCATTGCGAATCTGTGGTCGTGATGCACCCGATAATTCGGTAATCAATTCGTCAGGGTGAACATGCAATTTTCTGTGAAAAACGCTGTGGCTGGACTTAAATATTTCACTTATAAACGGAATATTAAGGTCATCATGAAGAATTTTGTTGTTGACATAAAAAGATGCGCAGGTAATCACACGAAGAAATTTTAATTGAAAGGATTGTATTTTTGTAGGTTGCTCGGTTTAGCTGTGCCATAAATTTGTAGCCCATAGGTCCCATATTGGTTCAAAATAAACTTTGTATAGTAATAGTTTAGACCAGCGGTTCCCAAACTTCTCTCTTTTACGTCCCCTTTTGCCAAAAAGAAAGCTTCTCATGCCCCTTACACAATTTTATTGGGCAATGAAAAATCACGTATTACATTGAATAACCATACATTTATTTTTTATTTTTTGTAGCATTAGAAGTTGCAATTTAATTTTAACAAGAGACAAAATAAATTGGTGGATGGATGACCTTGCATTTTTTTTTTTTAAATAAAGTTGATTATTAGAAAGTGCACAACGTAAATCATTGATAAAACCAACATTGCACTGATGCTTTGTTCTTATTGTAACAAGTGCTGAAAACACTTTTTCGCACAGATAGGTGCTTGATAAAGATAATTACAATTACTGCCGCTTGCTGTTATATACTGGGGTAAACTTGGTAATACTTAACCCAAAGTGATGTTTTGTCAATTTTATCGAAATCGTTTTTTGCAGCAGAAACATTTTTTATTTCTAAAACTTGTTTTTTAAGTAATTCGGGCAGGAAGTCTATGTTGACACTGAAAGGATCAGTTATGGAGGGTAAAGGTATCTCGAAGTACCGCGCCCCCCTTGACGTGTCTTCACGCCTCCCTTTGGGGGTGCGCCCCCACTTTGGGAACCGTTGGTCTAGAGGTACAGCATTGCTTTGAGGTAACCAGCTGATTTTCAGAGACAAAGGTTTCTGGTTTAAATTCTGTATTCTGTTCCCTCTTCTCTATTCTGTATATGCTTCAGACCGACCGACCCTACCCCAGACCCTCACTGCTACCTACGCTGACGACACAGCGATATTAGCCAGAGACCAGCTTCACTAACACTCCAACATCATCTCAACCTCTTACACGAATGGTGTAAAATATGGAAAATAAAATTTAATAGTACGGCAAAATCCCTTCACGTAACTTTCACACTCCATCATGGTGATTGCCCACCAGTATACATAGACAATGAACCTCTCACAAAAACAGATACGGTCAAGTATCTCGGTCTGACTTTTGATAAACGACTAACTTGGAGCACACATATGAAACAGAAACGTTGATTACTGAATTCCTGACTTAAAATTCTATTATCCCTACTTCACAAACGATCAAAATTACCAATGGCACAAAAACTACACACATATATTGTTCTCTTTTGAAACCTTTAAGGACCTACGGGTCCCAAATTTACGGTTCAACCAAACTCTCTAACTTGCAATGAATTCAAGCATTCCAATCAAAAACATTACGCCTTATAGCAAAAGCACCTCTTTACGTTAGCAACAAAACCTTACATACAGATTTCAAAACACCACTTGTACAAAATTCCATAGAATACCTATACAAACGCTTTCACGACAAGTCACACGAACACGAGAACCCACTTGTGCGTACACTTTCCACCTTCCATTTATCTGATAATCCCCCTAGACGCCTTAAAAGACGCTGGAGTAGAGACCTGCAAAAACCTGCAAGACCTGAAATTTGTGTATCAAAATACACAAATTTCATTCTTGGGGAGGCACCAATGGGGGCCCTACCCCTTTCATGCCTATCATGTCATTTACATTATTATCTTAATCATCACATTTGCTCGTAAAATTTTACAATTGTAAATAAAGAATTAAAGAGAAAAAAAAATTCTAGTAAACATAGTTACTTTAAGCGGATATGAATACGTTACAAGTGTACTTGGATAATTGAGATTTAATTAACTGTACTCTCTCAGGAATGATCAGCCTGAGTCTGTACAAGACTACACCTAATTTACACATAATAGTACATATCACCCTTATTACATTGGGTCATGGGGTTGCTTATTGTTCTTAAATTGAACAGATTCCAAGGTACACACATTAGAGTAAAACAAATTATTAATTATACCCAGATCCCGAACAAACCTAGGCTTTAAGTGTTACTTTTTTTGTCATCGGGAACTGTATAGTATTAACAACCATCCAATCTGATTGTTGCTTTTCAATGTATTTTTGACGTGGATTAGGCACAAATTTTTGAACGGGACCCCCAGTAGAGTTTGTTCACAAATGACTGTCAGCTGGTCATCATACAAAGTTGTTTTTTCAACCGGTGTTACTGAACAAATAATAGTAACTTTCTACCAGCTGACTGGTTGGGCTGACCCACAGGCCTATGTTAATGGGAAAAAGTGTCAGTACTTGCAGTTTATCATTTTATCAGTTTTGTTGCTTTGTTATCAGTTTTAACATTGTTAAAAATAAACAATGTTAAAGAAAGTAGAGAAGTGGATGTATTTATTCATAATAATAGTTTAGAGCATGTAGAAACAGTGAAGTTGCTGGGCGTATCTCTAGATAGATCTTTGTCTTGGGACTTCTATACCAATCAAGTTTGTAGTAAAATATCATCTGGGGTATTTGCACTAAAACAAATTGCCAGATTAAATGATAAAAAATTACTAATGGCAGCTTATCATGGCCTCATTCTGTCTCATATCCGTTATGATATTTTAGTATGGGGTAATTCTAGCATAGGTAATATGAATAGGGTTTTTAAAATTCAAAAGAAAGCTATTAGGTGTATGGTGGGAGCTAACCCGCTAACCTCATGCAGGCCACTATTTAAGGAGCTTAAATTGCTTACAGTTCCCTCCCTCTACATTTTTGAGGTGATTATGTATGTTAGGCAAAATAATTTTATTCAGAATTTCGATGTTCACAATCATAACACGAGAAACAGAAATGATTATTTTGTGGCTAATCACTCCACAAAATTGTTTGAACAAAAACCTACTTATGCAGGGAGAAAATTCATGAATAAACCCCAATTTTTAAAATGTTGTGTGGATTTGAATTCCTTTAAAAAAAATCTGAAAAATTACTTGATCGGTGAAACTTTTTATAGCGTACAAGAATTTCTTTCTTGATAGTATGAACACATTGTGTGATTCTTATATGTATTTCAGGTGTTATATCTGACGACATGTCCTATACTCGTCCTGGAGTCTCCAGGGTGCAAAAAAACAAAATGTGTTACAATATTGTTTTTTTTCTTTTTTAACCCTTTCAGTGCCAAAACAATATTTAAAAGTTTGATCTTCAGTCCCGTTTATTTTGAATAAGGGTGTACAAAAAGTGGCAGCCCTTATTTTGAAAACTTGCAGGCGTAAGCCTGCCATTGCCGACCAAAATTTCAACGTTACAGAAAAATAAAATTTCCTGTTAAAAATTCATTTTTATTGTGTTAAAAAGAACAGAAATCGTTCTAATACTAACAATATTCAAAGGCTTTGAGTTCTTGTACTTTTGAGTCGCGATTGGCCTATGATTGTCGGGAAGTTTTGAATGCCGTGGCCAAGCGTAACGTGGTGACGCTGCGTTGGGTGCCGGGGCACCAGGGAGTGCCTGGAAATGAGAGAGCGGATGCCTTAGCAAAGAAAGGCGCAGCCTCTCACTTCATAGGCCCAGAGCCATTCTGTGGAATTGGTGAAGGCTATTATAGAGGTATAGTTAGGGCCTGGGAAGAGGAGGCTAAAACCTCCTATTGGGAGAAGGTGCCAGGCTGTGAACAGGCAAAGAAATTCATTGCCTATTCCAGCAGAAAGGCTGGGATATATAATAGACTAGGAAGACAGGACTTGAGGAGGGTAGTGGGCCTGATGACTGGTCATTGTAATCTTGGGTATCATTTATCCAAGATAGGAGTTGCTGAAGAGAGCCTGTGTAGATTCTGTCATGAGGCAGAAGAGAAGGCTGAGCATATTTTATGCAGTTGCAAAGTGGTTGGCTGCAAAAGAAGAGCGCTGATGGGTAAGGACGTGTTAACACCTTCTCAGGTAAGTGCACTAGATCCTAGGCAGATCCTGCGCTTTATTGAAAGTGTGGGTCTTGCATAAATAAGGAATAGGGGCAATCACAAAAGATCTTTTAGGTCGCGGTGAGGAGGGGCTGTAGAAGCCTGAACGCCCTGGTTGTAAAGAAAGAAAAGAAAGAAAGAACAATATTCAAAATAGTTTTTTTTTAGTTTATTTAAGTCTCATCGACAGCTTGGTCATTAGCAACTACTGTGGGTTTTGATACCTTAACGGTGGTTTTAATGTGTTAAAATTTCCAGACCCTAGCCGGGAATCGAACCCGGGACATTTCACTTTGTAGGCTAGCGCACTAGTCCACTACACCACGGAGGTGGTTTAAAAATACATGTTTCTATTAATTTTTGATTAAAAGTTTTTTTGGAAATGTTCGGTTAACCGGACATTGGTAATTTACGGACGCCCGGTAAACCGAATGTCATAACTACGTATAAGATATCAACGTCCTATTTTTAGGACGTTTGCACTGAAAGGGTTAAGTAACATTTATTATTTACTTACCTAATTAGTACAACGTATTTCTTTTAAAACACAAATTAAACAAATATTGTTAATAAACACTGGTTATTAGGTTTGAATAAACCTATCGATACAATTGAAACCATATGATTATTGAATAGTTACCAATGAAATAATAAAAAATATGTACTTATTTTAAAGGAAATTTCTTATTTTTCTCTCACGAGTGAACATAGTAACCTGTGTCTGATGATTATATGAACATAGGTATTGTTAGTTCATCATAACAACGGCGTGTGTATTAAAATTTATATAATATCTAATAAAAAGAAATGGATAAGATAAAACACACACTCAGTGTTTGTGTGTATTTATACTGGGTGTTTCAAAAGTCTGAGTATGGCTTAATATTTTGAATTTTCAGGTAATTTCAAGATATATGCAGTTGTGAACCTCACTCAAATACAAAATACTATTTTATTACGAATCAAAAAAATTTTCTGCCATCTTGCTTGTAACTTTATTTTTTTTGAAATGAATTAAATCAAATAATAATATTTCCGATATTCTATTTTAATACAACTGTGTGGATCAAGTTTCTTTTTGGCCTTCGGGCCAGCCCAGTCAGTCAGCTGGTAGAAAGTCGCTATTATTTGTTAAGTAACACCGGTTGGGCAAGCGACTTTGTGTGGTGACCAGTTGACAGCCATCCATGAACAAACTCTACTGGGGGTCCCTGTTCAAACTCATGTCTAATCTACGTCAAAAAATACAGCAAAAAGCAGCGACCAAATTGGGTAGTTGTCAACAATGTACAGTTCCCAATAACAATAAAAGCTAAAAAAAAAAAAAAAAAAAAAAAAAGTTTCTTTTTATGTAAGATGTAATCATTATAGTTTTGTAATATTATTTTTCTTATATTTATCAGCTGCTTTACAAGGTGTATCATCCAGGGATGCTTTACATAAAATTGTTATTTTTACAACTCATGCCTACACAAAGGTGGTTAAACCTTTCCACATATGATTTCCTGTAATTTGTTTAATGTAAAGGAAGAAGAAGAGAAGAATATAGAGAAGGGGTGAAGAGGGGATGAAATTTTTATTATATATATATTTTGTTTCTTTTTCTCTTTTTCGTTTTTTTTCTTTTATATATATTTTTTATTTTATATATACTGTATTTTTTTTTATTTTCGGAGACGAAGGTTCCTGGTTCAAATCCTAGTAAAGGTAGTTACTTTTATACGGATTTGAATATTAGACAGTGGTTACCGGTGTACTTTGATGGTTAGGGTTTAATTAACCATACTATCTCAGGAATGGTCGGCCTGGGTCTGTACAAGACTACACCTCATTTACACGTCATCCTCATCTCATTGGGTCATGGGGTTGCTTATTGTTCTCAATTGAACAGATTGCAACGTACACAAATTAGGAATAAATATATATTTTTTACTGTGTGTCATAATTTGTTAAGTACCTAATTAATGTAATTAACTTTCACTGGGAAAATAAAGTGAAGTTAAATTAAATTAATTTTAAATGGGATGGTGGGGCATATGATGATTTTTTTTTAATAGCATTATTTGCAATCAGTTTTTTAAAAATAAACTATAAGCAAATCTTTTGAATTTACAAATCACAAGTTGAGGCCAAGTGATTACCCTGAGTACCTCTCATTATATCAATTATTCATGTGTTAAAAGAGAAAATTACTATGTACAAAGATATTTACATTTTACATTATGGAATACTTTTCACTATAATTTTTTTTTTTTTTTTTTTTTTTAATTTATTTAACGTCGCATCAACTGCTGTGGTTATTAGCGACGACGTTGGGGTATAACTGTGTGTAATGAAGATGAAATGATTTTTTGTAACGTATGATAATATGCCGTGCCTGAGTGGGATTCGAACCCAGGACCGCATGATGAGAGGCGAGCACGTTACCAACTGCACCAATGTGGCCGGCTCACTATAATTTTATATACATTTAAACTCTTTCAGACACGTCCAAAACATGGTAACGTTTCAGGCGCCTAACTTCTTCTGCATTGTTTAGAAGATTTATGGCTAATTCGTTTTCATGACTTTCAAGTCTTGCCTGATATTTTCTATTAAAACACCTGACCTCGTCCGTTACATCAGGAAGGTTGCAATAATATTGTATTTCTGCATTCCTTGCAAACCATGGTGCCCTTGTTATAGCCTGAAGAACCTTATTCTGGAACCTTTGAATTACCTCCATGTTACTTCTGCTGGTAGTTCCCCAAAGTTGAACGCCGTACAACCAAACTGGTTTAAGTAACATTTTGTAAAGCAGCAACTTATTCTCAAAAGAGAGTGAAGAGTTCCCGCCAATCAGCCAGTACATCCTTTTATATTTTAGATTTAATTCATTCCTCTTCATTCTCACATGGGTTCTCCAAGTTAATCGCCTGTGAAGAGGTTCTCCAATTTCCTGTGAAGAGGGAATGAAATTTTTATTATATATATTTTGTTTATTTTTTCTCTTTTTCGGTTTTTTTTTCTTTTATATATATTTTTTACTGTGTGTCATAATTTGTTAAGTACCTAATTAATGTAATTAATTTTCACTGGGAAAATAAAGTGAAGTTAAATTAAATTAATTTTAAATGGGATGGTGGGGCATATGATGATTTGATTTCAATGCAAAATTTCAAGACAATTTGAATGGTGAAAACGGACTTTCGGAACACCCAGTATACCATACAGTGTAGTAACAAACAATGTTATCTATTAAAACGCAGACCATTAAAAATTAAATTGTTATAGTTAAATGTAATTTAGATTGTAATAAAATTAAATTGTCTGTTAATATTTAAAGTTATCTATGTATTTAAAAGAGTAACCGCTTTCTTATTTAGTTTTGATCTTAGCTCCCGGTTAGGTGATTTTGATGATTTTCTTTGTTTAATTTAAAAATTAGTGTGAAACACTCACACAACTTTTTTCTTTTATTTGCGCCCTGGAGACTTCAGGAGGAGTATAGGACATATCAGCTATAACATCTGAAATACATATAAGAAACACTCAATGTATCACTATTATCAAGAAAGAAATTCTTGTACGCTATAAAAAGTTTAACTGATCAAGTAATTTTTCAGATTCCTTTTAAAGGAATTCAAATCCTCACAATATTTTAAAAATTGGGGTAATTTATTCATGAATTTTCTCCCTGCATAAGTAGGTTTTTGTTCAAACAATTTTGTGGAGTGATTAGCCACATAATAATCATTTCTGTTTCTCGTGTTATGATTGTGAACATTGAAATTCTGCATAAAATTATTTTGCCTAACATACATAATCACCTCAAAAATGTAGAGAGAGGGAACTGTAAGCAATTTAAGCTCCTTAAATAGTGGTGTGGATGAGGTGAGCTGGTTAGCTCCCACCATACACCTAATAGCTTTCTTTTGAATTTTAAAAACCCTATTCATATTACCCATGCTAGAATTACCCCATACTAAGATACCGTAACGGATATGACACAGAATGAGGCCATGATAAGCTGCCATAGTAATTTTTTATCATTTAATCTGGCAATTTGTTTTAGTGCAAATACCCCAAATGATATTTTACTACAAACTTGATTGGTATAGAAATGGAAAAAGATTTCAAAGATTTCTCTTGCAAATGCAAATAATTAACAATAAACCTATCATTAGTAATAAAACATTAGAAACAAATAAAAAACGAACCTCAATAAACATAACCTGATTTTAATTATAAGTTAAAGACGCAAAATGAAAATCGACCTCAGTTTGGCTTAAAAATACGGAAAATCACTTTTTCACGCTAAATTAGGCTCTGTAGAGAAAAATTCTTTAAATAAAAGTTGTAGATATTTTCATTTCCTATAAATTTGATTATATACACTTTTGTCGTAAAATGCATACTAAGGCCAAAATCTTAAAAAAATAGATTTTTCACACGTTTTCGTGAGAAAAAACAGAAAATTGCTAATTACCGCTAAACTGTGCGTTATACAAAAAAAACGTTTAAAATAAAAGTTGTAGGATTTAATATTTTCTACATTTTTTATTATATAATTTTTTGCGCTAAAATGCATAATAAAGCCGCAATCTTAAAAAAACTATTTTTTTACGTGAAAACAGCCTCACCGAGAATTTCAGGAAACATGGCGCCTACCCTATCTTGTAGAGCATAACAAATTCAGTGAACCAAGCGATTTTTAAAAAAATCGTAGGAAGTTTTTGAGAAAATCGTAAAAAAGTGAAAAATTACACGAATAAACTACTACTTCCGGTTGACCGATTTTGATGAAAATGTTCGTGTCTTGTCCGGTAGTGGTATATAACGTAAGTTCAAATTCGTACGATGTTCCGTTCTTGTGATATTTTGTACACACACACACACACACAGACCCATCGCTAAAAACATGTTTTTTGGATTCAGGGGGTCTGAAAACATGTAGATCCGGTGTAAACTCGATTTCTTAAAATCGCTATGAAAACAATACTTTCCTTCCTATTCATTTAGGCAAGAGAAAGTAATACTTAAGACTACATTTAGATTATTGCCTTACATGGAAACATCACATAACAACTAAAAAGAAACAACTTGAGCTGACAGTACATAAACTACATTGGTTAATAGGTAAATACTCACCTTTGTCAAACGAATCAAAAATTATTTTTTATAAATCCCTTTTAAAACCCATGTGGACGGACATATGGGCTTCAATTGTGGGGTAAATCCAGAACTTCAAACATAAACATATTCAAACGTTTTCAGTCAAAATTCTAGTGGGGGGCCCTGCCAGTTTCGGCCCCAGAAATTTTTTTCTGGGTGGGCCCACTTGTATAGTTATATGTTAATATTTTAAGTTAAAAAGTAGCTGTTTCTATGTAATGTACATTACTTTTACCTATGTAAAACATATAGGTATATAAATATATGTATATTTGTCTATGATTTTATAAATTGAATACATTTAGATAACTGATTGAGTGCATTCTATCTTTATTTCAGGATTAGTATTGAATAAACAAATACAACCTTGTAATTTTTATAAGAAATTTACTAAATTGAACACTTTAAATACAGTACATGAGTTACAAAAACAGTTTGAAAATATAAAAATCAAGTCCAAACCATTATGTTGGTCAAAATTATGAAGAAATAATAACTCATAAACTAGTCAACTCTCGATTATTGTTTACTTTAAAACAAACTGAACTGTTGCCATCTTCCTTTTTGAGCTGCAAACTCGTCCACAACTGGATCGGGATCCGACATTAAAGAAAAACTTAACTCTCTCTCTCTATGGATAGAATCACCAGGTTACTAAGTCTTTGCCCTGTAATAGATGCCCGTAGATAAGGTTTAATTCATCTTATTTGCGATACGTAAATATTGTAACCATTATTGTTTGCCATCTTGTTGTGGATAAAAATCCCCGTTGTTTTATTGTTTCAGTCAAGTCATATTAAAAATGGGTGGGCCCGGGCCCACCCGCTAGGACCGCCACTGGACCGCAAATTCCGTGGTACATCAAAAACACTTATATCTATGCCGATCTTAATATTGACTCAGTGAAACAAACTACCTATATCAAAATGCAGCCATAAATATGAAGAAAGACTCAATCATCATCCTAACTTCTTTGTTCTGAATCTGCTAAATAACATTGATACCGGGTTTTCAAGACTGAAAAGACATAGTGTTTTTGATTTATGTTACAGGTTTTAAAGAACATTGTTATATTTATTATCTTTTTTTTTCTAATTAATTTATTACTATTTTCAATTTCTTTAACATTATAATGAAATTGTTATCATGTTAACCAACATTTATCAAAATTGTTGATTGTTCTATTTCATGTGAAATGATTGTAATGTTGCAGACTTGTAAAAAATAAAAGAACTAAGTTCCTGCTACTGTGAAGCATTCCCCTTTGCAAGCTTCAGATCCCAACAAACCTACTGTACTTCATAGTTAGTACTTTCAAGTAAGTAGTACTTAAGTAGGTGGATAAGGGAGAAAGTGAATTGCAGTAATAAACGAATTGGGGTAAAGTAATGAATTTAACACAATGCTAATTTTAACTTTATCATTTTTTATCTTAACACGTCCAATATTCCATTTTTTGAGTCTCTTGGTTGTAGATAATTAAAAACAAATAAGATCTAGAAAAACTGGATCTCAATTGTGTTAATTTATTCCTCGTATAACAAAAAAGTTCAATTTCATAACAAATTTCCGCAGAAAAAACTCTTGGTCTACACTATTTTGTTCTGTTTATCCATAGAAAATAGACGAAGTCCAAATTATCACATTTTAAATTCCCGCCTCTCGTACTATGTAGTTTGAGTTCACTAGTGAAAACGGCACAGCTGTTCCACATTTTAGATCATGGCGGATTTTTACGTTAAAATCAGCATGGACAGCTGTTAATTGTTTTGGAACATCAGTGATCTGATTATACGTGTGTAAAAAATAACTAGTGTGATTATTGATGTAAACTTTTTATAATTTTTTTCATTAATTTTCTTTAAATCAATGCTTTACACGATTAAATGATTTTTTCTTGAAGAGGTTATTCAGAACGAAATAAATAAAACGTGGTACTTTTAGTGTAAATATTTACATATTTTTTTAAATTTCGTAGTTATTTTTAATCAGTCATTTTAAGTTATATTATTTTGAAGTTTTGAAAAATAAGTGAAGTTTCTGAAAAACTGGTTACCCAGTATTATTAACTCATTTATAACTTTACTAATTGTACACTTGCTTTTATTATTCAAAATATTTTGAATTTTACTACAGAAAATCAGTGCTTGTATAATATTTATTAAGTACAACATATCAGAAGATATTTTTTGTACATTGAAATTATGTGTAGCATTGGTGATGGAGATTCAACCAGTCGCAGTAATCCTAATAATGTTAATCAGTTAAAAATGGGACATGCTAGTTCAAGAGAGAGTCGCTCATTTTACAGTTTTAAACCGTATCAATTTGTACAGTGCCATCCGAATAAAAATATTTCAAAATGTAAACCAAAACCAAGAAGTGGTCACCGGATAGTATGCGATGATATTAATTTATATTCATATGGCGGATATAATCCAGATGTTCCTCTAGATGATCCGGTGATGCAAAATGATGAAGATTGGGAAAATTATAGACCTTTATTTCGAGAAGTTTGGAAGTTTAATTTGGCACTTCAAACATGGACCAAGTTAAATTGTGCTGAAATACCTGATGTTTTGGCATCAAATGCTGTTACACTTTCTGGTAATGTTTTAATGGTGTTTGGCGGTACCGGTGTACCATTTGGTGCTCATTGTAGTAATGATTTATTCATCTGTGATCTTTCTAAAAAAGGTGATTTGTCATTTACTTTAATTAATACATCGGGTGACATGCCTTCACCTAAGTATGGACAAGCGATCGTATTAGATAATGAATTTTTGTATACAGTTGGTGGTACAACAGGTTATGAGTATTCTTGCGACATTCATCGTTTGGATTTGCGTACTAAAACTTGGGATGAAATTTTTGAGAATAAAGGTAGACTTGAAGAACCTCCTGGTCGGTATCGACATGAGCTAGCATTCAATGGTACTAAAATTTTTGTCCTGGGAGGTGGAACTGCAGAAACTGCTTATGGCTTTGAGGTAATTGACTTCATTTTATAAATCTAATTCGTTTTACTTGGTTATTTAACCAAAACATAGGTGATATTTTTCATTATTTGCATTGTGAAGAGAAACTCGTGTGAGTGTTTCATACCAGATTTTTTAAACTTACAACAATTAGTATTTGAAGGCTCTTTTATGTTTACATACTGTGGTTAAATGTTTATTTTTGTTTTTTCCTCGGAAATCGTTTTAAAAATAAATCTTTATAACGCATCCTGCAGTTTGAAATTAATTCTATTTTATATAATGAATTTATATAATAAATTTCGCTAACCTTCTTTTTAAACCGCGTCAACTTTTATCTTTACTTACACTTGTTTCAGTGGATCCACCATCATCAGAGTAAATAACGTAATTGACACTAAAAAAATTTTTATTTAAAATCTATAGAAGATGATACATCTTCAGTCATTTGTATAAAACAAATCAGTTTTATACAAATTACTGATTTGTTTTATACAAATCAGATTTGTTAAACTGAAACATTCCATACTAACGCCACAATCAGTCATTTGTATAAAACTGATTTCTTTTATACAAATGACTGAAGATGCATCATCTTCTATAGATTTTAAATAAAAAGATTTTTTAGTTTCAATTATGTTATTTACTCTGATGATTGTGGATCCAGGATATTAGAATACAAAAGGTATATCAAGATAGAGATAGATGAGAGGCATATCGTCCGCTCAAATCCTACCCGGCCTGCTGGAAGGATACCCAGATGATGATGATGATGATGATGATTGTGGATCCACCGAAACAAGTGTAAGTAAAGATAAAAGTTGGTGCAGTTTAAAAAGAAAGTTAGTGAAATTTATTATATAAAATAGAAATCGTTTTTAGTTAACCCGAGTTTTGAATAACTCGAGTTCGGTTAAAAAGGGTTACGCTGTAGTTATATGTGCCCTAAAATCCATACTAACGCCACAATCTTTAAAAAACCCATTTCAATAAGCAATACAAAATATCACTAATTGACATCAAACTAATTACTGTAGAAAAAATTCTTGCTTATATTTTTCATATAGGGTAAGAGAGAAAGTAGAATTTATGGTACTTACTTATTATGCGGAGCCCACTATTGTACACCTCCCTATGGTGAATAGGTTAGGTTAGGTTAGGTTATAATAAATAATATCTTGCTACTACTATCCTTGAAGTTACATTATGAATCGGACGATACCCGATGAGTCGTACTTTCCACCGCCAAATCGCCTCCAAGTAGGTCAAGGTCAGGTCGTTGATCGGAGCGCGCAAACATGTCAGTGTCAGTGCCATACCCTTGATTAGTTTTGTTTCATCATAAGTAATAATTGTCTACGGATTTGGGATTTACCTCGGACTGAAGAGGACAGTGTACAGTCCTCAAGAGGACATTTATTTTATAAATATACATTTATTTATTACTTTCTCTTGCCTATATGAATATATAGGAAGGAAAGTATTGTTTTCATGTCGATTTTAACAAATACACTCTTCACCAGATCTACACATAAACAGACCCCCTCAACCCACACAACACATGTTTTTAGCGATTGGTCTGTGTGTGTGTGGATACAAAATATTTCAAGAACGGAACATCGTACGAACTTTAAACTTGAAACTTAAGTTACATACCACTACCGGACCCGACACGAACATTTTGATCAAAATCGGTCAACCGGAAGTAGTAGTTTATTCGTATAATTTTTCACTTTTTTGTGATTTTCTCAAAAATTGGTCCTACGATTTTTTTTAAAATCGCCGGGGTTACTAAATTTTTTATGCTCTACAAGATAGGGTAGGCGCCATGTTTCCTGAAATTCTCGGTGAGGCTGTTTTCACGTAAAAAAGTGTTTCTTTTAAGATTACGGCTTTAATATGTAGGCAATTATAGCGCAAAAATTTATATAATAAAAATGTAGAGAATTTACAACCCTACAACTTTTATTTCAAACATTTTTTTGTATAACGCTTAGTTTAGCGGTAATTAGCAATTTTCTGTTTTTTCTCACAAAAACGTGTGAAAAGTCGATTTTTTTAAGATTTCGGCCTTAGTATGCATTTTATGACAAAAGTGTATATTATCAAATTTATAGAAAATTAAAAGATCTACAACTTTTATTTAAAGCATTTTTCTCTACAGAGAGTAGTTTAGTGTGAAAGAGTGTTTTTCCGTATTTTAAAGCCAAACTGAGATTGATTTTCATTTTGCGTCTTTCACTCATGATTAAAATCAGGTTATGTTTATTGAGGTTAGTTTTTTGTTTATTTTGTAATGTTTTATTACTAATATTAGGTTTATTGTTAATTATTTGCATTGGCAAGAGAAAGTTGTGTGAGTGTTTCACACCAGATTTTAAATTAATGCGCATGCTCACTTGTGTTCCTGGTTGCCTACGTTGGGGTACTCTTAGCGTAGACAGACTCTATAGTGCCTTGCTGTGTGTCTGTAAAAGATTCACCGCGACTGGCCCCCCCCCATGTGTTCTTGAAAAATTGCATTTGGTTTCCCATAGTTGTATTTGGTTACACTAAATAGTACTGTTTGTCTTAACTTTGTGTCCGTTAAGAGATTCAATGAGATTCGCCACCCTTGTGTTTGTATTAATAACAGTATTACAACAAAGTTAAACTAAAAAGTGGTGTTAATAGACAAAAGTTATCGATAACTTCATTTAGAGTCTGTCTATGCTAAAAGTATAACAGACGCATATAAAACGCACATTCTTAACTGCATAAAATATTAACTAATATGTAGGTTGGGAGTAACAGCTGAAAATCAGCTGTTACTTCCAACCTACATATTAGTTAGTTAATATTTTATGCAATTAAAAATGTGCATCTGTTTTGATTTTAAATAAAGCGAAATTTCAATATCTATTATTCATTTTTTTCCTGAGTAATTCACATGTTTTTTTTCAGAATTAAATTGTCTACAAATTTATTTAAGAAAAAATACACCTCTATGTGCCATTTATGGAAGTAATCTTACGTTAAACACAAAAATGTGTTATTTCTTTGCACCACCTGTTGTTTTATGTAAGATATCTCTGAAAGTATTGCATGTACAGCTCTGGAACCAATTTTATTCAATTTTTCGGATTAAAAAACATAAGAAACAATCGTATTTGTATCTTTGTAACTACCTTTAACATTTTTATACGGCCTTACTTCACAGAGGGTACAGAGTTCTAGGTGAAATTTTTCGCTAGCCGTAACTTGCTAACTAAGCGTTTTCAGGCATATGTTTATATGAACTTTTTTTCTTATTTTTAGCTATAGAATGAGATCCCAAGAGATTGCCGTATAGTTTTGAATCACCTGGTATATTATTTTATCAAACATCCTATATAGGATTATCAACAGCCGTCGTCGTCGTCGTCGTCATGGATTAGGCTATTTTAGCTGTGAGCTAAGCCTGTTCCGGCGTCCATCTCCTCCTCGGTCTTCCAATACCTCTTCTACCCCTTGGTATATGATGCCATGCGTTCAAAGGAAGGCGGTCTTGCGGCATTCTGAAAAGATGTTCTGACCATTTTCCTTTGTATTGCTTGATTATGTCAGCTAGCGGTTGTGTTCCACATTCCTCCCTTATTACTTCGTTCCTGAAGCGATCTTCTCTGGTGCATCCCTTTATATGTCTAAGAAATTTCATCTCTGCTGCTTGAATCTTGGATTCTTGTTTCTTAGACAGCACCCATGCTTCACTTCCATAAGCTAAGGTAGGTATCGCCATAACTCTATAAAATTTCATTAGCGTATCCTTCCTAGCTTTGTTCTTCAGGGACCTACTTATTGCCCCACATACTGAGCTGAACTTTGTTATTTTTTGCTGGACATCTTTATCCTGGTCGTATGTTATGTCACAACCAAGATATTTAAAATTGCTAGGATTGCTTAGGATTATCAACAGCCGTATTATTTAAATTTGAAATATACGAGGTATGGCTATTAAATAACGAGACTGACATTGTAAAAAATTGTATTTTTATTTTATACACAATCACTTATTGTCACCTACAATATACACTCCTTCTCTATCCCTACAACGCTCCATGCGAATTTTCCATAGTTTGAAACAGTGCTGGAAGTCATCTTCTGTCAGCTCCTTTAGGACACGTGCCGCTTTCTCTTTTACAGCTTCCTCTGACTCAAATCTTCTCCCTTTTAATGCAGATTTCACCTAAGGGAACTGGTAGAAGTCACATGGTGCAAGATCTGGTGAATAAGGTGGATGTTCTAACACTGAGATGGTGTACTTGGCTAGGAACCTCTTGACAGATAACGCAGAATGAGCTGGCGCATTGTCTTGGTGGAGATCCCATGATTTGTCCTTCCACATTTCAGGGCGTTTTTTCCTTACTCTTTGACGTAGTTTAGAAAGTACCTTAAGGTAGTAATATTGATTAATTGTTTGACCTTCAGGAACTCGATGAAAGTACACAATCCCATGGATATAAAAAAAACAATCATCATTTCTTTAAATTTTGACTTGCTCATTCGAGCTTTTTTGGCTCTTGGTGAAGTTCAACTCTTCCAGTGCGCTTCGTTTCCAGATCATAAGTAAAACACCACATTTCATCACATGTTATTATCTTCTACCTGTTCCCTAAGGTGAAATCTGCATTAAAAGGGACAAGATTTGAGTTTGTGGAAGCTGTAAAAGAGAAAGCGGCACGTGTCCTGAAGGAGCTGACAGAAGATGACTTCCAGCAATGTTTCCAACTATGGAAAATTCGCATGGAGCGTTGTAGGGATAGAGGAGTGTATATTGAAGGCGACACTAAGTGATTGTGTATAAAATAAAAATTAAATTTTTTACGTCAGTCTCATTATTTAATAGCCACACCTTGTATATTTCTAAACCACCAGAATATGGTAACAAACATTTAACATTCTATAGTTGTACAGGTCTGATGGAGGAATTTGCCTCAATCTTTTTTTTTAAACATGAAACCGTTTTATATGTAACAATATATTTGTTTTGTATCTGTTCGCAGGAAATCTGTTCATTCAATTTAAAAAAGAACAAGTGGGAGAAATTCGTTACTGTTCAGGATGAAAAACACGGTTATCCATCAGCGAGACGTTGCCACAGTAGCGTACAATTCAAAGACGAAATCAGTGGAAAATTATTCGTGTACATTATCTGCGGTTACAACAAGACATTCATATGCAAAGATATTTGGAGGTTAGATCTGACAACGTTGCAATGGACGAAATTGAAAGACAATTATCCGATGCCAATCTATTTCCATTCAAGTGCGATCACTCCAAACGGTAAAGTCTACACGTTCGGCGGAATCGTAAAACATAGCAATTGTGTCCGCACGGATGATGTATATTCAATGTGGATCACTATTCCGAAATTAAAAGAAATCTGTTGGGAAGCGTTTTTGTATTACAACCCACGTTTACAATCGACGCCTAAATTGGATCTCATCGATTCGGGTATTCCGCATGAATTTATCAGACGACTCGATACCGATTCTAAGAGTTAAAAATTAAGTTAATCAACAATCTATATAATCCTTTATTTACTTCTCTCTTTCGTTTCGTTATTTATTGTAAATAGCTTACAGTATTTTAACTTAAATTGTAAATAAAAAAAACTAACATATATTTACAAACATGTTGTAGACTTGGTGAGATTTTATTTGAAGCTCTTTAACTAATTAGATGACCTAACAGTCTCCATATATGAGGGTAAGTCAATTATTATCCGCAATGTAGTTATAAAATTTTATTGTAATCAAATAGGAAACTTACAAGTACATCATTTTTCAAAATTGTCCCCTTGCTTTTCAACACACGTGGTCCATCGTTGTTCAAGTTTCCTGATGCCCTCATAAAAAAAAAGGTTTTTTTTTTGGTTGGGATGCGAGCTAGGAATGCACCGCTTCTTTTAATGCTTCGTCTGAGGTAAATCGATGGCCTCTTAATGCCTCTTTGAGTGGACCAAACAAGTGATAATCAGAAGGAGCAAGATCGGGAGTATATGGAGGATGAGCCAGTACTTCAAAATTGAGTTTCAGCAGTATGCGGACGGGGGTTGTCGTGCAACAACACAACACTTTTTGACTGCAGTTCTCAGAATTTGCTTCGAATTGCAGGCTTTAGCTTGGCAGTAAGCATCTCACTGTAACGTACACTGTTTATTGTTGTGTCCCTTTCCTGATAATGTTCTAGTACTGGACCTTGTGAGTCCCAAAAAACCGTAATCATCAGTTTTCCTTCGGACGGTTGGGTCTTTAATTTTTTCTTGCACGGTGAATTTGGATGTTTCCATTCCATACTCTGCCGTTTACTGTCCGGCTCGTAATGATGGATCCATGTTTCGTCACCAGTAATGATCCTGTCTAAGAAGTTGTCCCGTTTGTTACCATAGCGATCCAAATGTTTTTTGCAGATGTCCAAGCGCGTTTGTTTATGCAACAGTGTCAGTTGTTTTGGGACCCATCTTGCACAAACTTTATGAGACCCAAGAGTATTGTGAATGATTTTGTAGGCAGAACCGTGGCAAATTTGTAGATGATGTGCCACTTAGTCAATAGTTACTCATCTGTCTAAGAGAATCATCTCATGTGAACGCTCAATGTTTTCTTCATTTACGGCGGTAAACGGTCGTCTGGCTCCTTCATCGTGCGTAACACTTTTGCAACCATTTTTGAATTTTTCAATTCATTCGTAGACACTCTGTTGTGGCAAAACACTGTTCCTGTACTGTACCGAAAGTCTTCTATGAATTTCGGCCCCTTATACACCTTCTGACCACAAAAAAACGGATCACTGAACTTTGCTCTTCTTTGATGCAAATAGAAAGCGGAGCAGCCATGATTAACAGCACGATAGCGATAACGAAACTAACCTAGCAGCGTGAAACTTTCATACATATAACCACAATTAAACAAAGCATGCGTCATCAACGCAAAACGACAGTACTGCCAACATAAACAAAAATATAACTAAATTGCGGATAATAATTGATCTACCCTCGTAGATAGTGAGAATCCCTTTTGCGTATGGATGGGCTGTGAGGAAGGGAAGAGAAATATGACAGTGCTGCCAACTTCAACAGTGAGACACTATATTTTACTACCGTGCAATTGCACCGTTAGTTAACCACATGTTACCTATCAATTAATATACTTGGTTGTGACACTTATTTTTTCCACGTAACCCTGTTGATGAGGAAGAAATTGTGTTGATGTGTGTGTGTGTGTGTGTGTGTGAGTGTATGTGTGTATGCGGAAGATCGTACGAACTTGAAACTTGAAACTTAAGTTACGTACCACTACCGGACCCGACACGAACATTTTCATCAAAATCGGTCAACTGGAAGTAGTAGTTTATTCGTATAATTTTTCACTTTTTTGCGATTTTCTCAAAAACTGGTCCTACAATTTTTTTTAAAATCGCCTGGTTTACTCAATTTTTTATTCTCTACAAGATAGGGTAGGCGCCATGTTTGTTGAAATTCTTGGTGAGGCTGTTTTCACGTAAAAACATTTTCTTTTTAAGATTGCGGCTTTAATATGCATTTTATTTTTATTATTTTATTCAATAGTGTAATATTGTTACGTTATTACACAATATGTTGAAAGTGATCACTGTCAGCTTGTACACATAAGATAGCGCGGCATAGCATATTCTGAAATACAGACTGGAGTTCAGGAGCTGTAATGGTGCGTATGACGTTCGTGATAGAGATCTTTAGGTCTTCAATGGATTTTGGATTGCTGGTGTATACTTTATTCTGTAAATTTCCCCATAAGTAGTAATCACAAGGAGACAAATCCGGTGATCGCGGCGGCCATAAGCCTAAAGAGATAGTCCTCTCATCGGTAAAAACACTGCACACACGAGCCAGTGATCTGCGAGATGTGTGACAAAGTCACCCCGTCTTGTTGGAAAAAAGAATATGTAATTTCATGTGGTGCTAATTGATTAATAAATTGATCAAAAATCTGCAGGTAGACATCGGTATTAACTGTTGTCTCAAAGAAAATTGGCCCAACAATTCGTTCCACTGAAACAGCATACCAAACACTGATTTTCATGTCATGTAGTGGTTGTTAATGAAAGGCATGCAGGTTTATGGCAGACCAAATTCTTCCATTTTGGGCGTTAACATAACCTGACACATGAAACCATTCTTCATCAGAGGAAAAGAAAAGATATGGGTCCATTTCACCGTCTGCTACTTTTTGAAGTAGCCAGTTACAGTATGTCACTCTCTTACCTTTATCTGCTGGCAGAAGTACATGAACAGCACTGATTCTGTAAGGTTTCAGTTTCAAAGAGTGTAAAACTCTTTGACAAGATCTGCGTGACACACCAACTTGCTGTGATAAATGCCGAGTGGACTTACATGGACTTTGTTCTATACAAGCTACGATGTTGGCAACAACTTCAGATTTTTGGATTAAATTAGGCTTGTTTCTCGATTTATTTTCAATTGAGCCCATACTTCGCCACTTTTGTAACAACATTTGAACCATCCTCTTGGCAGGAATCCTCTTGGCCTATTCTCTGGGCATTTTTCACACGTTTCATTAATTGAACCGCTTCGAACGTAGCACTTGACAATAAAAACTCTCTGTTCCACTGAATACGACGGCATTGTAACAACTAACCAGTCTACATCCGGCGTGTGTACTAAGCTACTGTGACATTCACATTTTAAGGTTAAACATGCAGGTTGTACACGGGAATGGAATAATGGGGAATTTTCCTTGACTCGGCATAAACATTATACAATCTCGGCTACTTTTATGTGCGCCACCCTGTATAAATGTAATAACATAACAGGCAGGCGGAGTAGTAAATTATTTGCACTCGATTTGCCAGTTCCAGGGCTACAAAAAATAGTTCTGTTTCTTATCAAATGGGCACCCAATTACATGACTAAAGCGTTTAAGAACAGACGAGGTAGGGGTGTAAGAGACACTTAGTCAGAGTTATCTCCTCTGAGAGTAATCAATTTCATCATTAAATAGCCAGACTCTTTGGTGAATGAAGTGAAGGTGTCATTGGCAGCAAGGAAAGTACTAGATGCTTTTTGGAGGCCCTGGCGTGCTGATAAGCATACTTTCCCACTCAGTAAGGAAGGCGATTGTAAGCCATTTCATTCCTCATTTTACTTAGTAAAACCTCTAGACGTTCAAACCAGCCTTTCAGCTGATCACCTAACAACACCAACCTAATTTTAATCATGAATGAATGATGCAAAATGAAAATCAACTTCTATTCGACTTAAATATACAAAAAAAATTGGTGTGAAACACTCACACAACTTTCTCTTGCCAATGCAAACAATTAACAATATAACCTAACATTAGTAATAAAACATTTAAAAAATTAAAATCAACCTAAGTTTGGCTTAAAAATACAGAAATCACTCTTTCTCGCTAAACTAGGCTTTGCAGACAAAAATGCTCTAAATAAAAGTTGTAGATCTTTTAATGTTCTATAAATTTGATTATAGGCCCTATACACTTTTGTCATAAAATGCATAACAAGGCCGAAATCTTAAAAAAAATGATTTTTCACACGTCTTTGTGAGAAAAAAATAGGAAATCACTAATTACTGCTAAACTAAGCGTTAAATGAAAAAATGTTTGAGATAAAAGTTGTAGAATTTTAAATTCTCTACAACTTTTGGCATATACATTTTTGCGGTAAAATGCATATTAACGTCACAATCTTAAAAAAACAATTTTTTTTTTGAGAAAACAGCCTCACCAAGAATTTCAGCAAACATGGCGCCTACCCTATCTTGTGAAGCATAAAAAATGTATTAAATGAGGCGATTTTTAAAAAAATTGTACGACCAGTTTTTGAGAAAATTGCAAAAAAGTTAAAAATTACACGAATAAACTACTACTTCCGGTTGATCGATTTTGATGAAAATGTTCGTATCGGGTCCGGTAGTGGTATCTAACTTCAGTTTCAAGTTCGTACGATGTTACATTCTTGAGATATTTTGTATACACACATACACAGACCATCGCTAAAAACATGTTTTTTGGGTTCTGGGGGTCTGAAAATGTGTAGATCCAGTGAAAACTCGATTTCTTAAAATCGACATGAAAACAATACTTTCCTTCCTATATATTCATATAGGGAAGAGAAAGTAAAAATCAGTCATTGCCTCTAAACTAAGCTGTGTCAAGAATAAACCTTAAAAAAAAGTTGTAGGTTTGTTTAATTTCCTATAAGTTTGATTGTAAACACTTTTATCGTAAAATGCATATTAAGGCCACAATCTTAAAAAAATTCCATTTTCTTACAAATTTTAATAAAAAAAACAAACAAAATCACTAATTGCCGCTAAACTATGTATTGTTCAAAAAATGTTTGAAATAAAAGTTTTAAAATAAGTTTTTTAAAATAGTTTTCCTTGTTCAAATCCTAGTAAAGGTAGTTACTTTTATACAGATCTGAATACTAGACAGTGGTTACCGGTGTACTTTGATGGCTGGGGTTTAATTAACCATACTCTCTCAGGAATGGTCAGCCTGGGTCTGTACAAGACTACACCTCATTTACACATCATACACATCATCCTCATCTCATTGGGTCATGGGGTTGCTTATTGTTCTCAATTGAACAGATTGCAACGTACACAAATTAGGAAAAAAATAGTTGAATATGTTTAAAATAGTTTGAAATAGGATTTTTAAAATGTTATACAAATTTAATTATACAGGGTGATTCACGAAGATATGCAGAAACTTTGGGAGCTTATTGTACATGTAAAAATAATGAAAAAAGTTTATATAATCATGGGTCCGGAAATACTTCGTTACTGTGTTACGGCTAGCGAAAGATTTTGCCCGGATTTCAGCTCACCAGGTGAAATGAGGTCTTCCTGAAATTTTGGTAAGGTAGATTAAGGAGCAAATTCAATTGTTTCTAATGGTTTTTGACCTGATAAATTGAATAAAACAGATCCCAGAGCTGTAAGTTGACTAGTTTTTGAGAAAACCAGTATCAAATCCAAAAAAATGGAGTGAAAAAACACATTTTATCATTTTTGGGCAACAATAACTTTTATTTCACCAATAAACGGATAAAAATTTTGAATAAAGCTTGTAGAAAATTTTATTCTCAACAAAACGGTGTAAATAAAGTACACAGAAAGCGAATAGATGTTTGATTAAATGAATTTCTATTCATAACAGTACAAAGTAAAATTAACCAGAAAAACATTAATATAAACCTATTCAACCAAATTACTGTAAATTTTCAAAAGTATCTCAGCCGATTCAATGCATTTTTCAGCTCGTTTAAGGACAACTCTTGTTGCTTTCCGTAGTTCAACAGGGCTTTCATTTACTGGTGTAAAAGCTTCATTAAAACGTTTAAGTATTAATGTTATTTTAATAAATGATTTTCACTCCATTTTTTGCATTTGACACTGGTTTTCTCAAAAACTAGTTAACTTACAGTTCTGAGACCTGTTTTATTCAATTTATCAGGACAAAAACCATAAGAAACTATGGAATTCGCCCCTTAATCTACATTACCAGAATTTCAGGAAGATCTCATTTCACCTGGTGAGCTGAAATCCGGGCCATCTTTCCGAGCCTTTTGAAATCCGGGCTGAAAATCTTTCACTAGCCATAACTAGCTAACGATGCATTTCCAGACCCATGTTTATATAAACTTTTTTTATTATTTTTACATGTACATTGAGCTCCCAAAGTTTCTGCATATCTTTGTGAATCATCCTGTATTATACCCTTTTTCCCCAGAAGGGATATTAAGGCTGTATTCTTAAAACCATTTGATCTACAAGAGCATAGGGCTTCCCAAAAATGGAGCTAGGTGAGCATTGGAGCGCCGGCCGCATTGGTGCAGTTGGTAACGTGCTTGCCTCTCATCATGCGGTCTTGGGTTCGAATCCCATTCAGGCACGGCATATTTTCATACGTTACAAAAAATCATTTCATCCTTCACCGTCTGCATTAGCAGTAATTGCAGAACAGTCGGACGTTAAACAAAAAAAAAATAGGTGAGCATGGATGTTCCAGTTGAACATCTGCCGCAAGATGGGAAGACCGCAACAATCGCAAGTGCCGCATTTATAGTTATTGAACATCATTTGGGGAGGAAGGGAAAGAAACTTCCCAAAAAATGTTGGTATTAGCTGACCACATAAATGTGGTCAGCTAATACCAACGTATTAGAATTTTTTGTATTCAGAAATTTCTGAAAAATGGGGAACTTTATAATGGGAATAACCTTATGTGTGAACTACTGATAAGGCAGTTTGAAAATTTCTGCCAAAGTCAAATGTGGTGGAGATTTTGAATGTCTTCTCACTTTGGTTGAACATGCAGCAAGGAAGATGGATATAGATACTGAAGTCACGAGTTTGCCTTTTGCGTATGTGTGGGCTCTGATGAAGAGAAATGATATATTTGCAGTGCTGCCAACCTCAACAGTAAGACACTACTCGTACATTTCACTACCTTGAAGTTTCTACATACATTTTGTAAGCTGTGTTTTATTCCGAGAAAATGTTTTCTTCATAAACCTTATAAGAAATAAATATGATCTGTAATATTGCCTATAAGTAGCTTAATTAAATGACTAGAAATGACTACTATCGCTGTCACCGGTGTTTTCATTATCAGTCTCTTTAGTTTCTACCTAACCGTTTTATTTTTTTACCAGGTGCCAACAAAACTGTCAAAGAATAGTTTCTTCATGTCCTTAATTTCCTTCTTTATTTTTCGAATTGTGGAAAGAGAAACATCACAGTAGTTAGCCGCTCACTCTCGGCTTTTGTTAAGAGGCACGGATTGGCATTTTTGTTTAGCTTCAACTTCACAGCATATTAGATTTCGTTCAACACTGTGAATAGTTCGACCATGTTTTTCAGTAACCTACATATCTGTAACTAACAGTTAACCTACAGAAGGTTCCACGATATAGGCCTACTACATATATGCTCTCGGTATGGTAAAAGTTGTTAAGTTTGTTGTACTGAAATCAAGCAGTCAGGCATGCGCACTGGAGATTTTCCCCCTTTACCCCTCGTTGCAAACAAGGGCAAACTCATGACTCAAGTGACTGTACTAATTACACAAGAACTGTAGCTACTAAAGAAAGATTGTTAATAACTTAACGGTTCTTGGCAACAGGAAACTCCTTTACAAGTTTGATGTATCTATTTAAAGTATCCAAACAATGCATTTCAAGGATTGTTTTTGATTCAAAAATAAATCCTTATAATGCATCCTACAGCTTCAATCAATTCTATATAATATAATAAATTTTACTAACCTTTTAAGCTGCCTTGATTTTTGCTTTTTGTTACTTTAATTGTGTTTCGGTGGATCCACCATCATCAGAGTACACAATACCATTTGAAACTAACAGTTATTTATTTAAAATCTTCAGTGTAAAAACATCATCGTTAAAAAAAACTTTATTAAAGTCAACCCCTATTTCTTTATTTCTTTTCGTCCTTTGATTTGGTTTCATATATTACTATTATTAGAAATAAATCTTTATAATGCATCCTGCCGTTTGAAATTATTTCTATTTCATATAATGAATTTATATAATAATTTCACCAACCTTCTTTTTAAACTGTGTCACCTTTATTTTTATTCTTACTTACACGTGTTTCGGTGGATCCACCATTATCAGAGTAAATAAAAAAATTGAAACTAAAAAAAAGTTTTATACAAATGACTTAAGATGTATCATCTTCTGTAAATTTTAAATAAGTGAGCAGTGGCGGCCCCAGAAATTTTTTTCTGGGTGGGCCCACTAATAATATTGTTAATATTTTTTTTTTAGCTTTTATTTGTTATTGGGAACTGTACTTTGTTGACAACTACCCAATTTGATAATTTTTGACGTGGATTAGACATGAGTTTGAACAGGAACCCCCAGTAGAGTTTGTTCATGGATGGCTGACAACTGGTCACCGATCAAAGTTGCTTGCCCAACCGGTGTTACTTAACAAATAATAGCGACTTTCTACCAGCTGACTGACTGGGCTGGCCCGAAGGCCAAATGTTAATATTTAGGTTAAAAAGTAGTTGTTTATGTAATGTACATTATTTTTACCTATGTAAAACATATATACATATATGTATATTTGTCTATGATTTTATAAATTTAATACATTTAGATAACTGATTGAGTACATTCTATCTTTATTTCAGGATTAGTATTGAATAAACAAATACAACCTTGTAATTTTTATAAGAAATTTACTAAATTGAACACTTTAAATACAGTACATGGAGTTACAAAAACAGTTTGAAAATATAAAAATCAAGTCCAAATCCATTATGTTGGTCAAAATTATGAAGAAATAATAACACATAAACTAGTCAACTCTCGATTATTGTTTACTTTAAAACAAACTGAACTGTTGCCATCTTCCTTTTTGAGCTGCAAACTCGTCCACAACTGGATCTGGATCCGACATTAAAGGAAAACTTTACTTTCTCTCTATGGATAGAATCGCCAGGTTGCTAAGTCTTTGCCCTGTAATAGATGCCCGTAGATAAAGTTTAATTCATCTCATTTGCGATACGTAAATATCGTAACCATTATTGTTTTCCATCTTGTTGTAGATAAAAATACCCGTTGTTTTATTGTTTCAGTCAAGTCATATTAAAAATGGGTGGGCCCGGGCCCACCCGCTAGGACTGCCACTGTAAGTGAGAAAAACATTTTTTTAGTTTCAATTATAAAATATGTTATTTACTCTGATGATGGTGGATCCACCAAAACACGGGTAAGTAAGAATAAAAATAAAGGTGACACAGTTTAAAAAGAAGGTTGATGAAATTATTATATTAATTCATTATATGAAATAGAAATAATTATTATTAGTACAAAATAATGGTTTTGAGCGTAATGGGTGAATAAACTCGGCAGCCAGAGCCCAAGCCTCATTTCTGCTGATTGCCTATGATACAGCATTAATTAATGTGATATAAACTAGATATGCAATTTGTTCATTGCAGGGCTAAAATAAATAGTTCTGTTTCTTATCACATGGTCAGCCAATTAAATGATTGAACCATTTAAGAACAGAAGAAGTAGAGGTGTAAAAGACACTAGTCACAGTTATCTCCTCTGAGAGTAATGAATTTTATTATACAGCTAGACCCTGTGGTGAATGAAGTGAAGGTGTCATTTGCAAAGTGGAAAATATGTGCTTTTTTTCAGAGAGCCTGGCATGGTGATAAGGGTACTTTCCCATTGAGTGAAGAAGGTTAAACTACCTCACTCATCGTTTTACTTAGTAAAACCCCTACAGGTTCAAATCAGCCTTACAGCTAATGCCTTACACCTAAACGCCTAAAACCTAAAAGCCTTACACCTAAACAACATACTAGATTCTATTTTATATAATAAATTTCACTAACCTTCCTTTTTAACTGCATCAACCAAGTTGGATGCATTGGATGAATTGGATGCATTATCCAATCGCCACCAAACTCAAAGAGCTTTAAAACAAGGCGTAATATAAGCTGTATACCATAACTCATACTTATTTTATGTTATATTATTTGTATTTGGCTAAATGAAAGTAATTTTTATTTTGTTTTTTATTTTTATTGTATTTTTCTTTAGAACTTTTGAAGTAGGCACAAAATTATTTACAGTGTATTTTTGTTTGATTTGGTGTTTTTTTTTTTGCACTTATTGTCATATTGTCTTTTCTCGTTTCATTTTAAAGTTTATTTGTAAGTGATGGTAATCTTCGAGACAGGATTAACCTTTGGAAATACCTAATATCCATTCTATGTAAAAGTATAACGTGTATTTTATTTTATGTATTTGTTAAAAATTTTTAAACTGTATGGTTTTCTTTTGAATTGTTTAATTTTCTGTTGTATTTTTTTACAAAATGTTGTATTGTACTTATGTTTGAATTGAAATAAATTATTATTATTAATTTTACAATGATCTGAATAAATAATAATTATTAAAGAATTTTATTAAGCGACACTAGTTTAAATTACAAGTTGTGGCTACTAAAAAACAAGACTGACATTGTAAAAAATATTTTTTATTTTATTCATAATCACTTATTGTCACCTTCAATATACACTCCTTCTCTATCCCTACAATGCTCCATGCGAATTTTCCATTGTTGGAAACAGTGCTGGAAGTCATCTTCTGTCAGCTCCCTCAGGACACATGCCGCTTTCTCTTTTACAGCTTCCACAGACTCAAATCTTCTCCCTTTTAATGTAGATTTTACCTTAGGGAACAGGTAGAAGATAATAACATATGATAAAACGTGGTTTTTTACTTATGATCTGGAAACGAAGCGCCAATCCATGCACTGGAAGAGCCAAATTTCACCGAGAGCCAAAAAAGCTCGAATGAGCAAGTCAAAATTTAAACCAATGATGATTGTTTTTTTTTATATCCATGGGATTGTGTACCTTCACTGGGTTCCTGAAGGTCAAACAATTAATCAATATTACTACCTTGAGGTACTTTCTAAACTACGTCAAAGAGTAAGGAAAAAATGCCTCGAAATTTGGAAGGACAAATCATGGGTTCTCCTCCAAGACAAAGCGCCAGCTCATTCTGCGTTATCTGTCAAGAAGTTCCTAGCCAAGTACAGCATGTCAGTGTTAGAACATCCACCTTATTCACTAGATCTTGTACCACGTGACTTCTACCTGTTCCCTAAGGTGAAATCTGCATTAAAAGGGACAAAATTTGAGTCTGTGGAAGCTGTAAAAGAGAAAGCAGCACGTGTCCTGAAGGAGCTGACAGAAGATGACTTCTAGCACTGTTTCCAACAATGGAAAATTCGCATGGAGCGTTGTAGGGATAGAGAATGAGTGTATATTGAAGGTGACATTAAATGATTATGTATAAAATAAAAATATAATTTTTTACAACGTTAATCTCGTTATTTAATAGTCTCACCTCATATTTTAGTTAGTTTTAAATTTAATTTGAGTAGGTTTCGTGCTATTGGTAAAATTTACTAATCTTTATAATAATTTTTTCTTTGATTTACATTTCAGGGGTTGTCTGGACAACCCCCAAAATTGACATTACCCCCAAAATTGAAATTGAGTTGAGTGTATAGGGGTGTACACTCCTTATCTACGCCACTAAAGAAACAGAACTACTTCTTGTAACCCTAGAACAAAAGTAATAAAGAGAAAAATGTATATAAGAATGATGCAATAGATTTTTAAAATTTAAATACCGTGTTAGATAAGTTATGCACCACAATACATTCATCTATAGATACAATGAAATGAATGGAGAGCTCGTTTAGTACTACGCAGTTGCCAATAATATCAATGAACCAATATAAGTGTAACTAATGTATGCACTTATAGAAACAATAAAATCGGCCGATTAATTGGAAAGGTCGATCACCATCAATCAATCAATTGACATCATTTGACCCATTAATGGGCAAATTGTTAACGATTATGAAATCCGGCACGTACAATGACTAGTTACCTTCTTTGTGTTCTTTTTTTTGTATCTTATTTAGACTGTCATTTTGTTATTATCGTAAATACGTAGGCATGTCAGTATAATTTTAATCGATGCGTAAATTATTTTAATTTCTGTCTGAAAAAATAATTTATTTTCATTTACTATAATATAGTACGTTATGATTTTGTAATAAAAGTTTTTTATTGGTGGTTACATGGTTCCATTGTCCGAATAAATATATATTTTTATAGATAGATTGAGTGACAATCAGACGGTTTTATATTTAAAGTTAATTTTTATTGTCTTACGATTAATTTCATGTAGGTGTTTTGTATTTTTAACGATTGCAACAGTTTAAATTATGTGATTGATACGGCCTGTTGATATGATTATATCTTCCTAACTTTCAATTTCAGTATTTAATATTTTCATAATTTTTTTGACATCGAATCTTAGTAAAAATATATAAAGGTCACAACCTTTAACCTAAAAAAATGAGACAGATATTGATAGCAATAACTCTTAAGGGAAGACTGTACTTTGTATCCCGCCAATGTTAAATTTGCTATTTTTAGGTATATTTTTCACAGGATTGGTAAATGATAGGGAAATGAAACTTTACTTACTTATAAATGTCGGGTTTCTCTAGCTATTGACATTTTTTCAATTTAATTTGTTAAACCATAAAGTTAAAAACAGAATAACGAATAATATAAAATTTTTACAATTTTTTTTTATGGTATTATACATATTAATATTTTTGCAGGATTTGAGAAAGTCATAAAAATGCCAGAATATGTGCATATGCAAGATAAATAACTGGTAAAAATTTCAGCCTGGTAGGTTTGTTGGTTTCTGAGAAAAATGTACCTAAATGTTACAAATTTAAATTTGCGGGAACAGGTGAAAAAACAAAAAGGCACAAATCAAACACAAACAAGTGAATTTCCCATCAACAGTTGGTTAGAAAGATGAACCAATGGCCGAGAGTATTAAAAACAGTATGCAGATATTTTTAAAGAACTAAGATCCCCTTTGCTCCAAAACTATCCATATAAAATAACGAAAAATATTCATTCTTGGTGACACGATAATTTTTCTGGGGAAACCTCCTAAAAACTTAATTTTTTTTTTCATTAAAATACTATTTTTTTCACGTAAGTTAAAGTTTTGTGGTTGAACTAGGTCTAAACAATTAAAAACAAAAAAAATCGAAAATTGAAATTTTTAATTAAAACCATCATACAGTCTCACCGTAAGGGGAGATTCCACGATTGTTTTAGCTCAAAATTTCAATGTTTGGTTTTTATGTTTTTCAATAGTTTAGGCCTAGATCTACCAGAAAAAACATTAAATTACCTCAAAAAAATATTTTTTTTATGAAAAAATTAAGTTTTTATCAGGTTTACACAGACAAATTATCATTTTACGAGGAACAAATATTTTTTCATAATTTTATACTGCTCGTTTTAGTGCAAAGAGAATTTTACTTTTTAAAATATCTACATCATGGTTTTTAATATTCTCAGCTGTTGGTTCAGCTTTCTAAACAACTGTTGATGGGAAATTTACTTGTTTGTGTACTTATTGTTTTTGATTTGTGCCTTCTTGTTTCTTAATTTTTCCCATAAATTTAGATTTTTTAATACTGAAGTACATTTTTCTCAAAAACCAATTAAACTGCCAGGCTGAAATTTTTACCAGTTAATTATCTTATATAGCCACATGTACCGACATTTTTATGACTTCCTCAAGTGCTCCAAAAATTAGTAATACACAAAACACGTAGAAAACAATTTGTAAAAATTTAATGTTATTCGTAATTTTTTTAAAAGAAATGGTATGGTCCAAAGATTAAATTGAAAAAATGTTAGTAACTCGAGAAGAAACCCGACACCTATAATGTGATAAGTTTCATTTATCTATCTTTTACCAATCCTATGAAAAATGTACCTAAAAATAATAAATTTAACATTGGTGGGATACAAAGTACAGTCTGCCCTTAAAAAAGAGGTAAAAGGCTCGAAACTTAGTGATGAAGAGATGTTCAATTTTTTTTTTTTTTTTTTTTTTAAAGCCACATCGGACTACATTAAGTTTATCAAACCAAATAAAACTCATTTCAATTTTTGCGGGTCAATTTTTCAGTTTTTGGAGTCCTTTCCTGATGTTTCCCTCCTTGAACTTTCTTCAGTATTCCTTCAATCCATCCGATCTTCTCTGCCCTTCCTTATCAGAATACACAACTTTCTGCCGTTTCGTCGGTTTCTGCTGTTCAAGTCTTGTGGTCCTCAGCCTGTGGTAATTTCCAGATTTTGTTTTGAGATCCTCAAGTGAGATTTGGAGTCCGTTCATGTCCTCCTTCATTTCCCTGATCCAGTGGGGCTGAGTTTTCTGTTTAGGAAAAAGTTGATGATTTGTTTTGAGATTCTGGAAGAGTCGGTCCTCAAGAGATGTCCAAAGAAGGAAATTCTCTTTTTCCTCATCTGGTCTGCTAGAGGTTCTGTATTTTTGTATACTTCTTATTTCGAGACGGGTTTCCATATCCCATCAAAGAAACATCTTTTGTTCAGGCACCTCCTGATGATCCGACGCTCCAATTTTGAGATTCTGTGCTCCGTGTTTATCTTCCTGAGACTGAAGATTGTATCGCTGCTGTGTGTGATCTTCGGAAGAATTACGGTGTTGTAATACCGGAGTTATGAATTTATTGAAAGACACTTTTTATTGTAAACATTTTGTGTGTGTTTTGCAGATTTTGCGAGTTTGTTGAATCTTTCTGTCCAGTTAAGTTTCTCATTGTTATTTCCTGTGATGTTTTCACCCATTTTATATGTTCTATTTTATATAATGAATTTATATAATAAATTTCACTAACCTTCCTTTTTAACTGCGTCAACTTTTATTTTCACTTACACGTGTTTCGGTGGATCCATCATCATCAGAGTAAATAACATATAATTGAAACTAAAAACTTTATTTATTAAAAATCTACAGAAGATGATACATCTTCAGTCATTTGTATAAAACTGTTTTAAAACCGAGTTTCATGCAAATGACTGAAAATGTCTCATCTTCTGTAGATTTTTAATAAATAAAGTTTTTAGTTTCAATTATATGTTAACCCACCGGGTTGGTCTAGAGGTAAAGTCATCGCTAAAATCAGCTGTTTAACAGCTGATCTTCGGAGACGAAGGTTCCTGGTTCAAATCCTAGTAAAGATAGTTACTTTTATACGAATTTGAATACTAGACAGTGGTTACCGGTATACTTTGATGGTTGGGGTTCAATTAAACCATACTCTCCCAGGAATGGTCGACCTGGGTCTGTACAAGACTACACCTCATTTACATGTCATACACATCATCCTCATCTCATTGGGTCATGGGGTTGCTTATTGTTCTGAATTGAACAGATTGCAACGTACACATATTAGGAATTAAAAAAAAAAAAAAATTATAAGTTATTTACTCTGATGATGATGGATCCACCGAAATACGTGTAAGTGAAAATAAAAGTTGACGCAGCTAAAAAAGAAGGTTAGTGAAATTTATTATATAAATTCATTTGATAAAATAGAATTAATTTCAAACTGCAGGATGCATTATAAAGATTTATTTTTGAAGAGATGTTGTCGTTGTTATTTAGGTCATCAGCTGAAGGACGAGTTTGAACCTGTATAGGTTTTACCAAGTTAAATGAGGAGTGAGGTAGTTTAAAATTGCCACAACTCACTCAGTGGAAAAGTATGCTTATCAGCACGCCATGCCCTTCTGAAAAGCATATATTTTTCACCCTGCAATTAATGATACCTTCAGTTAATTCACCAAAGGGTCTGGCTTTATAATGATAAAATTCATTACACTGAGAGGAGGTAACTCTGACTATAGTATATTTCTTTTAACCCTTTCAATCCCAAATTTTTTAACTTTACACAAACAAATATGTGTACAGTTGAGCCGTTCTTAGTTTGCTCCTACTGTCAACAAACAAAAGCCACCTACTACAGGGTGCACGCTAGAGTCTGCGACTTTACGGATCTCGTATTCCTATTAAGTTAACTATTTTTTAAATTATAAGTATAGGGTGATTCAAAAAGAGCGCCGGTTTTTAAACAGCTGGTAAATTTTTGTTTATCGGTTGGCAACATTGTTTGACCTCATTTCTATTTCGGAGAACATTCCGATTGACGATTCAGTTGTAGTTTCCCTTGTTCGCAGTGTAATACTCTCGCAGTCTCTGAACCATGGAGAAGTTTACTATTGCGCAACGAGTGTTAATCGTCAAAACATTTTACCAGAGTGGAGTGAGTTATGCGGCTACTGTCAGGCGACTTCGCGGTACTCTAGGACGTATGAAGCACCGAATGAATCAACAGTTCGCAGGCTCATGAAAAAGTTTTTTGAGACGGGTTCAACAGTCGACCTTAAAAGTTCTGGACATCGTCGTTCTGGCCGAACTGAGCAGAACGTTGCGTTGGTTCGTGACAGTGTGCCTGTTAGCCCAGCAAAATCAATACGTCGCCGTTCTCAACAATTAGGTTTAAGATGTTCTTCTGTACGGAGAATTCTTCGGTACGATCTCCAATATCACCCGTATAAAATTCAGTTGACGCAACATTTGAAAGTGGCAGACCACCAGAAGAGACGACAGTTTGTTGACTGGGTATTGAGAAAACGGCAGGATGATGACACCTTCGCAAACAAAATCATTTTCAGTGATGAGGCGCACTTCCACTTAAACGGTTTTGTTAATAAACAGAACTGCCGTAGGTGGGGTTTAGAAAACCCCACATACGGAAACTTGTCCCACATAGTCGAAACTTGTCGTGCAGTAATATCCAATTTCATGGACAGAGTTGATGCGTGCCAGCGCAGTAGAGGAGGACACATGCATGACATCATTTTTCATACATAAAATCGGAAGGTAAGATGAACTTGTTGATGTATTTATTTTCAGTTTTTCAATAAAATAAATCTCTTAATTTGATATATCAAAACCGGCGCTCTTTTTGAATCACCCTATACTTAAAGTACTAAAAACATCAGTCATGATATGATGTAGGCTTAACAATTTCATTTATAAAAATACTTTAAAAAGTATTTTGTATTTAAATACTTTTGAAAGTATTTGTTGTTACATTTTAATCAGGGTGTACACATTTTGATGTAATGCGCATGTTCAGTGACGTCATTATTTGTTTACATTAGGAGCAAACTAAGAGAGGCTGGACTGTACATTGTTTCATACACTTTACTGACATTTAAATGAAATAAAATCACTTTTAGACCTTCAGCCTTTTTGATGGCGTGACAAAAAAGTGTGACACATATGTCACATTTGGGCTTGATGGTATCAAAGTTCCCAACAATATGAATAAGTAAAAATCATGTGCAGGCTTCCTAAACAAAATTCTCTTGCTTAGGTTTGTAGCAAAGTATTATTTAAGACTTAAGAAATGTTACAATTCAAAAATATTGGTAAAATGGACAAAATCACTATTTTAGTCTAAAAAATATACTTGTATGTAAATTTAACATACTCGAAGAAATGCTACTTTATTTTAGTAAATGAACACGAATATTTAAGACTAAAATTAACTTTAAAAAGAAACTAATGGTCGCATTTGTGGTGTAGTGGTCAGCATCTCACACTGCAAAGCGGAGGTCTCAGGTTCGATTCCTGGCTAGGGTACAGAAAATTATTACACTTCACATCCAGCGCTCTTTAATCAAAAGTAGTCGCTAACAATTAAAGTTTTTATGTCTGTTTTATGTCACTCCAATGTGACTTCTATGCCACACTGGGTAAGAAAGGGTTAAACCCTTACAGTTACCCTTACAGTTTTTTTTTTTTTTTTTTTTTTTTTTTTTAACCCTTCATAGGTCTTTGGTAAGTATATTTACCACTGGCAATAAGGTCCATTTTTTTAAAGAATAAGCTATGCAAAAATAAATCTTTATAATGCATCCTGCAGTTTGAAATATTTCTATTTCATATAATGAATTAATATAATAATTTCACTAACCTTCTTTTTAAACTGCGTCACCTTTATTTCAATTTTTACTTACACGTGTTTCGGTGGATCCACCATCATCAGAGTAAATGAAAAATAGAAACTAAAAATTTTTTTCATTTATTTAAAATTTACAGAAGATGATACATCTTCAGTCACTTGTATAAAAGAGTTTTATACAAGTGACTGAAGATGTATCATCTAACTAAAAATTTTTTTCATTTATTTAAAATTTACAGAAGATGATACATCTTCAGTCACTTGTATAAAAGAGTTTTATACAAGTGACTGAAGATGTATCATCTAACTAAAAAATTTTTTTATTTATTTAAAATTTACAGAAGATGATACATCTTCAGTCACTTGTATAAAAGAGTTTTATACAAGTGACTGAAGATGTATATATGTATATATATGTATATATGTATATATATATATATATATATACATATATGTATATATGTATAAAACTCTTTTATACAAGTGACTGAAGATGTATCAAACTCTTTTATACAAGTGACTGAAGATGTATCATCTTCTGTAAATTTTAAATAAATGAAAAAAATTTTTAGTTTCTATTTTTCATTTACTCTGATGATGGTGGATCCACCGAAACACGTGTAAGTAAAAATTGAAATAAAGGTGATGCAGTTTAAAAAGAAGGTTAGTGAAATTATTATATTAATTCATTATATGAAATAGAAATAAGCTATGCAGTTGAACCTTATTGGCATTTTATGGCTTTATAGATGTTCTCTGGTAAAAGTAGGCTATCCGAATTTTTAAATTAGCATGCAGCAACCATTTGATTCATGAGTTACACAAATGTGGTAAGGATTCATACGAGCGTACGCTACCGTGTTGTTTTGTCCTTACTTTTGTTCAGTGCTTAGAAAATTAGTTTTTTACAGTAAATCAAGCATGCTTGCTAATACAAAGTTAAGACAAGTTATTTCACATATTTTTCTGTTATACAGGCCTAGTACTACAAGTTGTTTTAATAAGCATTCTTACCACTAAACATTATTTGATTCCCATTTCAATAAATGTTCCTTGGTAAGTTTACTTACCAGGGCTTAACATAAAAAAAAATGAAATATCTTCCTGTCCTGGCACTAGGAATCCATTATTCAAGTCCCTATAAAACAAAATATAACATTTTACAACATGTATATTTCCCCCTCCCCGTAGTACTGCCCTATAAAGGGTTAAAGGTCTTTGGTAAGTATACATACCACTGGCAATAAGGTCTAGTTTATTTAAGAATAAGCTATGCAGTTGAACCTTATTGCCATATTATGGTGTTGTAGATGTTCTCTGGTAAAAGTAGGCTATCCAGAATTTTGAAATTAGTGCGCAGCTATAGTCACTTGAGTCACGAGTTTGCCCTTGTTTGCAACGAGGGGTAAAGGGGGAACAGCATCAGTGCGCATGCGGGACTGCTTTAATTTCAGTATGACAAACATAACAACTTATAATACACCCAGAACATAGCCTATACATCGCGGGCCGGCCGCATTGGCGATGTTGGTAACGTGCTCGCCTCTCATCACGCGGTCTTGGGTTCGAATCCCACTCGGGCATGGCATTTTTTCATACGTTACAAAATTTCATTTCATCCTTCACCGTCTGCATTAGCAGCAATTTGCAAAACAGTCAGACGTTAAACCAAAAAAAAAAAAAAAAAAAAAAAAATATACATCGCGGAATCTTTTGTAGGTTAACAGTACGAATATAACTTTTTGTTACCATAAACAGAAATGTTAGTTTCTTGAAAATGTGGGCAGACTATTCACAGTGCTGAACGAAGTCTAATATGCAGTGTAATAAAATGCTGTGAAGTTGAAACTAAATAAAAATGCCTTTCACTGCCTGTTAACAAAAGCCATGAACAAGTGGCTAACTACTGTGATGTTTCTCTACCACAATTAGAAAAATAAAGAAGGAAATTAAAGACATGAAGAAGCTATTCTTCAACAGTTTCGTTGACACCTGGTAAAAAAAGGAAACGGTTAGATAGATACTAGTGAGGACTGATAGTGAAGATTGCTGGTGAGAGCGATAGTAAAGAAGACGATTCATTCGTAGAAATTTGTTCCAATGGAAAAAGGTTTGGTAATTACAGTAAATTAATCATTTCTAGTCATGTAATTAAGCTACAGGCAGTATTACAGGTCAGATTTATTTCTTATAAGGTTTATTAAGAAAATTTTCTCGGGATTAAACCACAGCTTACAAAATGTACGTAGAAACTGCACGGTAGTGAAATGTACGAGTAGTGTCTCCACTGTTGAGGTTGGCAGCACTGTCATTATTTTACACTTCCTTTCCTAACGCCCATCCATACGCAAAAGGCAATCTCGTGACACTTCAGTATCTATATCATTTGCTTCGTGATTTGCACAAATGTGGTAAGGATTCATACCACCATACGCTACCGCTTTGTTTTGTTGTTACTTTTGTACAGTGCTTAGAAAATTGTAGTTTTTACGGAAAAGCAAGCTTTCATGCTAATATGAGGTTAAGATAAGTTATTCGACAGTTTTCTTTTGTTATATAAAGGTGTTTTTTTTAGAGGTATAGAACTTTAAAATGAAATAAAACACAGAATAATTGAACAATTGACGTGGAATTGGTTTTATTTTAAAGATAATTATTTGCCATTTTTATTTAAAAATAATTTTCGGCATGTGTGGCCGCCGCGGCTGGCTCGGACGTTGGCCAATCATGACGTCCAATTTGTGACCACTTTTTGCAGCATTTGTGGCCGTATATTGGTAATAACGCAGCGAATGTTGCCTTCCAAGTCGTCAATTGTCTGTGACTTATTGGCATAGACTAGTGACTTCACATACCCCCACAGAAAATAGTCCAGCGGTGTTAGATCGCACAACCTTGGAGGGCCTATTTACAGGTCCAGAACGTGAAATTAATGCGTTCACCAAATGTTTCCTTCAGTAAATCAATTGTGGCACGCGCTGTGTGACATGTTGCACCCATCTTGTTGAAATCACAGCTCTCCAACATTAAGGCAATTCAATTCAGGAACAAAAAAGTCATTGATCATGGCTCTCTAGCGGTCACCATTGACTGTAACATTCTGCCCGGTATCATTTTTGAAGAAGTAAGGACCAATGACTCCACCAGCCCATAAAGCACACCAAACGGTCACTTTTTCTGGATGTAAAGGCTTCTCAGCAATATATCGAAGATTACCTTCACTCCAAATGCGGCAGTTTTGTTTATTCACGTAGCCATTCAACCAAAAATGGGCTTCATCACTGAACAAAATGCTCTGATGGGCGATTATGTCAATCATAAAGCGGACATAGTGCGCGATAAATTTTACGAACCGAACCATGATTTTCAAAATAAATCTGCACAATTTGCAAGTGTTGTTCAGGCGTCAGTCTATTCATTATAAAATGGCAAACCAAACTGAACATAAATTACAAAACAGTTTTCAAAATGGCCGCCATGGAAATCAGTACTGCCAACTTAAAATTCTATACCTCTAAAAAAAACACCTGTTAGTACTACAAATTGTTTTAACAAGCATTCTTAACACTAAACATTATGTGATTTCCATTTCAATAAATATTCCTTGGTAAGTATTCTTACCAAAGCTTAACATTAAAACAAAGAAATATCTTACTGCTCTGGCACTAGAAATACATAATTCAAGTCCTTGTACAGCAAAATTTAACATTTCGCAACTACTGTAAAACCTTGATAATTCAACCTAATACGGACCTTGGTCAGTGCGAATTAGCAAAAATTCCGAATTGTGGAACACTTCTAAAATCACATGTAATCCTGACTTTTACGGACACCGTGTATTTAAGTTAGATAAATTTCAAAGCGTAAATGTATGTAATAATTTAAGTCGGTGAATTCAGTAATAAATAAGACGTATAAAAATGAAAAATTTCAATTACTGTAGGCTTATGTTTAATGTTAATATAAATTGACTACAAAATGTATACTACACACTAATTTAATAAAATTTGAATAAAGCATTTTTAATATTGTAATTTCGTAGATTCATTAATGTCTGTGCACCTGCCGTATTACCCAATTTTGAGAAAAAGTAAACAATCTTGAAGCTGTTTCTTTTTAGAGAAGCGTTTACAACTAAGTATAACACCTCGATTCATTGGTTGGATCAACGCTGCAATATTCGGAGGCATAAACTCACATTTAATTCTTACATTACTACTCCGTAGTCTGTCTTCAGATGGATGCACTGGCGCATTTTCCAATTGCTTTAACCTCATCCTGAGGAACGATCTTATCTTCCATTTGAAATTTGATGACTGCTGGAACGAAATCTTCTTGAAACCACGATGTGAAAATTTCAGAGGTGAACCAAGCATTTCTGCTGGCTTTATAAATTACTGGCAGATCTCTAGCTGTTAAATTTTTCATAGCTCTTGGACGTCTTGATTTTCCAACAACTACAAATTTCAGTTTGTGTTTACCATCGGAATTAGCTACTCGTCACCATTAAAAATGATTCTTTTTTTTTGCCAGTCCGAATTATAGACGTTCCGAATTAGTGAAGTCTGAAATAGCGAGGTTTTACTGTATATATTTTAATCCGTAATTCTGCCCTACAAAGGGTTAACGTGTAACCAGATGGCTGGCGCCCATCACCCACTTTCATTTCTAAATACCATTTGTAAATTTTTTTTTAATGCGTCCTGGAGACTCCAGGAGGAGTATAGGACATGTCAGCTACAACACCTGAAATACATATAAGAATCACACAATGTATCACTACTATCAAGAAAGAAATTCTTGTACGCTATAAAAAGTTTCACCGATCAAGTAATCTAAATCTCATCTAAATCTCTAATCTAATCTAAGGTAGGCGCCATGTTTGCTGAAATTCTTGGTGAAGCCGTTTTCTCTTAAAAAAATTGTTTTTTTTTTAATATTGCGGCTTTAATATGCATTATAGCGCAAAAATGTATATAATAAAAGTTGTAGAAAATATAAAATCCTAAACTTTTATTTCAAACATTTTTTTGTATAACGCCTAGTTTAGCGGTAATTACCGATTTTCTGTTTTTTTTGTTACAAAAACGTGAAAAATCAATGTTTTTAAGATTTCGGCCTTAGTATGCATTTTACGACAAAAGTGTATATAATCAAATTTATAAGAAATTAAAAGATCAACAAAGTTAGTTAGAGCATTTTTCTCTACAGAGCCTAGTTTAGCGTGAAAGAGTGATTTTCCGTTTTTTTTTAAGCCAAACTGAGGTGGATTTTCATTTTGCGTCTTTTACTCATGATTAAAATTAGGTTATGTTTATCGAGGATAGTTTTTTTTGTTTACTATTTCTAATGTTTTATTACTAATGTTACATTATATTGTTAATTATTTGCATTGGCAAGAGAAATTTGTGTGAGTGTTTCACACCAGATTTTTTTCAATAAATTTATTTTAAAAATCGAACAAACCCACAGGGTTGGTCTAGAGGGTAAAGTCGTCGCCAAAATCAGCTGTTTAACAGCTGATTTTCGGAGAAGAAGGTCCAGGTTCAAATCCTAGTAAAGGTAGTTTCTTTTATACGGATTTGAATACTAGACAATGGTTACCGGTGTACTTTGATGGTTGGGGTTTAATTAACCATACTCTCTCAGGAATGGTCGGCCTGGGTCTGTACAAGACTACACGTCATTTACACGTCATACACATCATCCTTATCTCATTGGGTCATGGGGTTGCTTATTGTTCTAAATTGAACAGATTCCAACGTACACAAATTAGGAATAAAAAAATAAAAAATCGAAATAAATGAACAATTTATTTAAATTATCTTGTAGCCTTATTATCCGACATTTTGCTTATTCGATCGACAATCTCTCGGTTCCGTTTGTGTCGGATAATCGATACTCTTTTGTACTTTGGAAAATACGGAAGTGATCAAAGGAGTTGAAGTCCATTTGCCGTCAAAATCATATAAGATTTATTCGCAAAATAAATGACACCACCTGCCAAAGCCAAATAGGTCACGTCTATTTCCATCTCTCCTGTCTCAGCCATGCTCCCCCCCCCCCCCGGCTACAACAAATACACACACAAACAGTATCTTGTTTATTCTCGAATTGTAAGCTAACCTCCAAATTTATATTTATTCCTCTCTAAAAAAAATACTAATTTATTTATTTAATCTGATGATTAAGCTTTTTTAAATCTATTGTAAAACGTATCAACTTTACAGATTTGCAATCTGTTCGTTGCAGGGCTAAAATAAATAGTTCTGTTTCTTATCACATGGTCAGCCAATTAAATGACTGAATCATTTAAGAACAGAAGAGGTAGAGGTGTAAAAGACACTAATCAGAGTTATCTCCTCTGAAAGTAATGAATTTCATTATACAGCCAGACCCTGTGGTGAATGAAGTGAAGGTGTCATTTGCGGAGTGGAAAATGTGTTTTTCAGAGGGCCCGGCATGCTGATAAGCGTACTTTTCCACTCAGTGAGGAAGGCACAGGTAAACCACCTCGCTCCTCGTTTTACTTAGTAAAACCTCTACAGGTTCAAACCAGCCTACAGGCTCATCACCTAAACAACACATCAACTTTACATAAATAAAATTATTTTAGGTTATACAGGGCCTTCGGGCCAGCCCAGTCAGTCAGCTGGTAGTAAGTCGCTATTATTTGTTAAGTAACACCGGTTGGGCAAGCGACTTTGTATGGTGCCCAGTTGACAGCCATCCATGAACAAACTCTACTGGGGGTCCCTGTTCAAACTCATGTCTAATCCACGTAAAAAAAATACAACAAAAAGCAGCGATCAAATTGGTTAGTTCTCACAATGTACAGTTCCCAATAACAATTTTAAAAAAATCTGGTGTGAAACACTCACACAACTTTCTCTTGTCAATGCAAATGATTAACAATATAACCTAACATTAGTAATAAAACATTAGAAATAAACAAAAAAACTAACCTCTAAAAACATAACCTTATTTTAATCATGAGTGAAAGACGGAAAATGAAAATCGACCTGTTTGGCTTCAAAATACGGAAAATCACTTTTTCACGCTAAATTAGGCTCTGTAGAGAAAAACGCTTTCAATAAAAGTTGTAGATCTTTTAATTTCGTATAACTTTGATTAAATACACTTTTGTCGTAAAATGCATACCAAGGCCGAAATCTTAGAAAAATCAATTTTTCACACGTTTTCGTGAGAAAAAAACAGAAAATCGCTAATTACCGCTAAACTAAGCGTTTTACAAAAAAATGTTTGAAATAAAAGTTGTAGAATTTTACATTCTCTACAACTTTTATAATATAACGTTTTGCGCTAAAATACATATTAAAGCCGCAATCTTAAAAAGAAAATGTTTTTACGTAAAAACAGCCTTACCCAGAATTTTAGCAAACATGGCGCCTACTCTATCTTGTAGAGAATAAAAAGTTTAGTAAATGAGGCGATTTTTAAAAAAAATCGTAGGACCAGTTTTTGATAAAATCGCAAAAAAGTGAAAAATTACACGAATAAACTACTACTTCCGGTTGACCGATTTTGATGAAAATGTTCGTGTCGGGTCCGGTAGTGGTATGTAACTTAAGTTTCAAGTTTCAAGTTCGTGCAATGTTCCGTTCTTGAGATATTTTGTACACACACACACACACACACACACACACACACACACACACACACACACACACACACAGAGAGACCAATCACTAAAAACATGTTTTTTGGGTTCAGGGGGTCTGAAAACGTATAGATCCGGTGAAAACTCGATTCCGAAAAATCGACATGAAAACAATACTTTTCTTCCTATATATTCATATAGGCAAGAGAAAGTAAAAAGCTAAAAAAAAATTATCCGCGGGGGTTACTTTCCGGAGGGTTACCGCGGTTAGTAATACCTTATATGAACGAAAAGATGGGGGTTAGGTTCTAAAGGTAAAGTCCTGTAGTCGTTTTAAGTGTTTAATAGTTTTAGGAACATTTTACCATTATCATAATCTATGAATAATAATTAATAAATACAGTAATGTACGCATAACAAATTTCAGTTCCTTTAAAATAGTTAGTTATGGCTCTTTGCTTCTTCTTCTTCTTCTTCTTTTCAAACTCCTTGTGGACTTCTTCGTATGGTATCATCAGCTCCTGAGGCCTCTTTTAAATTGAAGGGCTCTTTCCATGACGGGATCCGTCTCCAACACGTAGTCCGCCAATGCGTTGCCATGCTGAGGTTCTTGTTGATGGTTTGTGAAGAAATGCTTGGCTTCGTTTCAGGATAGTCGAACACACAAAGATCGTCGTACGTACGTACGAAAAAGTTAGACTGACACATGGAGGAAAACGTACGAAGAAATTACAGTGTATGGTGCGTGGGCGTACGTATGGCGGTGAGGGTGGGGTGGGGTGTTACTGGCGGGGCCCGGTACCCGGTGACGCGTTCACTACGTACATTACGCGGAAATCTAGCTTGGCTTATGGCGGCCGTCGCCATACTAGTGTGTGACTCAACATGATACGGATGCCAAAACATTTATTCAAACACATGCTTTCAGAATTGTATGACTTCCCAACCAAGTACGGTGTACACAAGGTGAAGAAAACGTACGTATTTTAAGGTTTTAGGCCCACGGACAAAGTCAGCGGATAACCGAAACCCGCGGTTGCTAAACCCGCGGATACCAAGGGATTACTGTATTGTTTATGCAAAAATCTGGTGTGAAACACTTACACAACTTTCTTTTGCCAATGTAAATGATGGCTATTATAACCTAACATTAGCAATAATCGGTAAACATTAGCAAACATTAGTAATGATCGGTAAACATTAGCAATAATCGGTAAACATTAGTAATAATCGGTAAAGATTAGTAAACATTAGCAATAATCGGTAAACATTAGTAATAATCGGTAAAGATTAGTAAACATTAGCAATAATCGGTAAACATTAGCAAACATTAGTAATGATCGGTAAACATTAGTAATAATCGGTAAACATTAGTAAACATTAGCAATAATCGGTAAACATTAGTAAACATTAGCAATAATCGGTAAACATTAGCAAACATTAGTAATGATCGGTAAACATTAGCAATAATCGGTAAACATTAGTAATAATCGGTAAAGATTAGTAAACATTAGCAATAATCGGCAAACATTAGCAAACATTAGTAATGATCGGTAAACATTAGCAATAATCGGTAAAGATTAGTAAACATTAGTAATAATCGGTAAACATTAGTAAACATTAGCAGTAATCGGTAAACATTAGTAAACATTAGCAATAATCGGTAAACATTAGTAAACATTATCAATAATCGGTAAACTTTAGTAAACATCAGCAATAATCGGTAAACATTAGTAAACATTAGTAATAATCGGTGCCTTATCACCGGAGGCGTACCCCGTCCAGTAGGCTACTACTAGTAAGTGTCAGTACTAGAGAACCTTTGGGATTACCACGTGAGAAGTTCTTATTTTTGGATTACTTGGTTAACTCAATAAACCTCTCGAAGGGTTGGATGAGTATTTCTTTTATACGTCTGCGATAATTTCTCAGTCCATTCTACAGATAGAAATTAATACAAAAAATAATTCTTGCTGTGTGGGAATTGTTGGAAGACGCCACAATATTTTGAGCATGTTCTATAATCCGAAGTTTAGATTTGATAATCGTTGTAGATTTTTTTTGGGGGAGGAAAGGGTGTTTTTGGTGGGGTATGGCTGGGGGGAGGTGGTTGGATTTGTGGAGAGGGTGTAAGGGTAGGAGCGAGAGATGTGTGTCTGTCCATCCGACCGTTTTTATAGCCATCATCGATCAGATCGGAATAAAAGAACTCTTTGCCACGTGCGCTACAACGGCCACTTATCTCTCTCACTCTCCGTTCCTCTCCAACCCCCTCCCAACACACCCCTTTATTCAATTTAACTCTAACTTACAGTATATCCACTGGTTCATTTACCTACAAACCATTAACTCGACCTCATTCTATCTCCTACCTAGTTTTTCGTTTTGTTTCTGTAGAATTCTTTCACGACTCAATCGTCCCATCCTCAAACCCTAAAACTGACTGAAATTTTAATTTCTTTTGATTCGGGTGTTTTCTGTTAGACCACCCGAACTCTGTTAGCGCTCCTACAAAAACTAGAAATTCTGTTCTTGTGTTGTGATTGTGGGTTTATACATTTTGTGAAAGGCTGCTTCACTTTAATTTATCGATTCAAAAATCCATAATGAAGATACTGTAAGCAATTATATGAAGTAATATTCGGAAGTAAGTTCCGTTTTCTAATAAAAAAAAAATAAGTACAGATATAGCAAAGAAAAATTTATTTCAAAAAATCTATAAACCTTACACTATTTTTCTTTATAGCTCCCGTAATTTTGTAGTCATTTGTCAAAACGTGATGTCTTCTTTCCAGAATGTTCCCGCCTGTTTTGTCAACCATCTGGTAACATGGAATCAAATTTAAAAATGCTTATTGATTTGGTTTTAGGATTCTTACGTTTGTCCCATTATTCAAATTTCGGGATCTGATCTGCCTGATTTCATCTGTACAAATCATTGGTGACGAAGCTCGAGTTTTTCGACGAATCTTGTGTCTTTATCTTTAACCAACTTAAGCTGTTCAGATTTTTCTAAAAGATCTTCTGCTGTGTCACCGGATGGCGACATTAAGTGGCGAGTTAAAACCGTTAATTTTGGTGGCCCTGAAAAGGGCCGTTTAAGCTGTGGTCGTCTTGGAAAGGCGTCGGTCGTAGTCGTCGTGGCGGTTGAGGAGCTGGGCGACAAGGCGTGTCGTCGTCCAGTGGAGACGTCATCTTCTTCCCTCGCAGTAGTGCGTTGATGGCTGCTTCGTCGGATCCGGTGGGCGTAAGGCTCGGTCGAGGGACCACTGTGCGCACCGTTCGCGTCAACGGGCGATGACGGTCCGGTCGACGGCTTACGGTGTCGGGTGGGCGAGCGGAAGCATCATCTTCTCTCTTGCGGGGTCGTCAATTAGTCTTCGCTGGAGTCCTTCAGCCGTGTGCCGTGGTGGACGTCTAGTCTGCTGTCTGGATCGGAATTGAATCTCCCTGTTTATTTTTTATTCCTAATTTGTGTACGTTGCAATCTGTTCAATTGAGAACAATAAGCAACCCCATGACCCAATGAGATGAGGATGATGTGTATGACGTGTAAATGAGACTGTGTAGTCTTCTACAGACCCAGGCTGACCATTCCTAAGAGGGTATGGTTAATTAAACCCCAATCATCAAAGTCTACCGGTTACCATTGTCTAGTATTCAAATCCGTATAAAAGTAACTACCTTTACTAGGATTTAATTATTTAGATCTAGATTTATTATATAGTTGCCGAGAGCGCTGTGGTAGAGGGCGGTTACTCACTCGGCCTTGGCAACAAAGCCCTCTGTCGGTATGCCGCCAAAGGGCCTACCGCGCCGACAAGAGCCGGGAGAAGTATTGAAGGCCGGCAACGCAGTAAATGATTAATTAGAAGGGGTGGCGGTGACATCTGCAATGTTAAGTTCTTGCATATTTTGCTTCATTTCGACCAACCACCTTGGAGGATTTTTCCACGAGTTAATTAGTATAGAAATGAGTTAATTGATTGTCCGTTATTCTAAGTAAATGCCTGAAGAAAGAATATATTTCTTCCACATGATGTCACTTCTATTATTTTTAAGTTTACAAAAACTTCAAAAAACGTGAAGTCGCGATTTTAAATAAACTAAAAAAAAAATAGATTGACTATAGTAAGAATATTTTATTTCCAACAACTTAAAACTTTTTATATTGTTAACCACGTGGAACAATTTTGTTTTCAAATTTTATTTTTTATTTTTTATTCCTTATATGTGTACGTTGCAATCTGTTTAATTCAGAACAATAAGCAACCCCATGACCCAATGAGATGAGGATGATATGTATGACGTGTAAATGAGGTGTAGTCTTGTACAGACTCAGGTCGACCATTCCTGAGAGAGTATGGTTAATTGAACCCCAACCATCAAAGTACACCGGTAACCACTGTCTAGCATTCAAATCCGTATAAAAGTAATTACCTTTACTAGGATTTGAACCAGGAACCTTCGTCTCCGAAAATCAGCTGTTAAACAGCTGTTTGTTATCAGCTGTTAAACAGCTGATTTTGGCGACGACTTTACCTCTAGACCAATAATCAAAATTAATCATCCAATATTTCAATGAGGGATACTTTTTCATAAGTCGTGAATAATTGTAGCTTACAGTGGAGTATTTTGATCCAGTTGTTTTTCAGATATCTGTCTTTTGAAGATTTTTCCTCGTGTGGCCCTAATATTGAAGATGCCCTAGTAAAATTTTCTGAAATTGTATAATAAATAAATATAGGGTAGATGATGATGGGAGAGGTTGAGGTGTGGGTAGGGAAGAGGGTGGCGGGAGAGGCGCGCAATGTGGTGGTTGAATGGAAGTACCTTGGGCCACACCCTAGCCCTAGACGTACTACGTACTAAACTACATAATACGCTGTGTCTATGTCTATGTTTTGACGGCATGGCCAGGAAACACCCCTCCGCCCCATTTCATGGATCAATACATTACACCACCGCCTATCTTCCTTCTACTACATACAAATTCAGTTTGCTGCTATATGCGCGCGCATAACCATGCTGTCTTATTTACACTAACCACTCTTAAGCCGCACCATAACGAATTTTGTGAGTTGGATTGAAGTGTGGCGATTAAAGGGGTTGTTGTATATAAGGCGTTGCGGACAGAAGGGCGAACTCAACAAAGGGTAGTTTTGAGAAAAACGCAAATTAAACTTTTTGATCCAAGGGCGAATTCAACAAAAATTGCAGAGTGTATGATGCATAGCGATAGGTAGGGGGAAGGGTAGAAGTGGGGTGGGATCAGTAGCGTAGAGGTGACAAGACTCACGTCTTCCTGTTGAGTTCGCCCTTCTGGTCCGCGCAACTATCGTTCAAAGTAAACTCCCTGATTTTTTCTACTTCTCTTTTCATATAATTTAAAAGGCGAACTCAACAAAATATACCTATAACGTTGAAGTTTGTAACCCAAAGATGCCAAATAAAACAAAAAATCTGGTGTGAAACACTCACACAACTTTCTCTTGCCAATATAAATAATTAACAATAAACCTAACATTAGTAATAAAACATTAGAAATAAACAAAAAACTAATCTCAAAAATATAACCATATTTCAATCATGAGTGAAACACGCAAAATGAAATTCGAACTCAGTTTGGTTTAAAAATACGGAAAATCACTCTTTCTCTCTAAACTAGGCTCTTTAGAGAAAAATGCTCTTAATAAAAGTTGTAGATCTTTTAATTTTCTATAACTTTTATTATATACACTTTTGTCGTAAAATGCATACTAAGGCCAAAATCTTTAAAAAATCGATTTTTCACACGTTTTCGTGAGAAAAAATCAGAAAATTGCTAATTACTGCTAAACTAAGCGTTATACAAAAAAATGTTTGAAACAAAAGTTGTAGGTTTTTAAATTCTCTACAACTTTTATTATATAAGTTTTTGCGCTAAAATTTATATTAAAGCCGTAATCTTAAAAAAACAACGTTTTTACGTGAAAACAGCCTCACCGAGAATTTCAGCAAACATGGCGCCTACCCTATCTTGTAGAGAATCAAAAATTGAGTAAAATAGGCGATTTTAAAAAAAATCGTAGGACCAGTTTTTGAGAAAATCGCAAAAAACTGAAAAATTATACGAATAAACTAAGTTACTACTACTTCCGGTTGACCGATTTTGATGAAAATGTTCGTGTCGCGTCCGGTAGTGGTATGTAACTTAAGTTTCAAGTTTCAAGTTCGTACGATGTTCCGTTCTTGAGATATTCTGTTCACACACAGACACACACACACACACACAGACACACACACACACACACACACACAGACACACACACAGACCAATCGCTAAAAACATGTTTTTTGGGTTCAGGGGGTCTTAAAACGTATAGATCCGGTGAAAACTCGATTTCGAAAAATCGACATGAAAACAATACTTTCCTTCCTATATATTCATATAGGCAAGAGAAAGTAAAAACAAAAAAATTACCCTATGTTGAGTTCGCTGTTCTGGTCCGTAACGCCTCATATGTTCCCTATGATATCTCGTAAATCGAGGAAATCTTCACTAATTTGGACTGTCAACTACGTATTACGCCAACCACCTTGGAGGATTTTTCCACGAGTTAATTATAGAAATGAGTTAATCGATTTTCCGTTATTCTAAGTAAATGGCTGAAGAAAGAATTTATTTCTTCCGCATGATGTCACTTCTATTATTTTGAAGTTTAAGAAACTTCAAAAAACGTGAAGTCGCGAATTTGAATAAACTAAAAAAAATAGATTGGCTATAGTAAGAATAGCTATAGTTAGCTATAGTAAGGAATGTTCCAAGGAATCTGATTCACTTATCAGATTCCTTGGAACAAACTCTTGTATAATAAGCAATGTGAATTTGATCTTGTGGGCAGCGGCGGTCCTAGTGGGTGGGCCCGGGCCCACCTATTTTTAATATGACTTGACTGAAACAATAAAACAACGGGGATTTTTATCCACAACAAGATGGCAAACAATAATGGTTACGATATTTACGTATCGCAAATGAGACGAATTAAACCTTATCTACGGGCATCTATTACAGGGCAAAGACTTAGTAACCTGGCGATTGTATCCATAGAAAAAGAGTTAAGTTTTCCTTTAATGTCGGATCCAGATCCAGTTGTGGACGAGTTTGCACCTCAAAAAAAAAGACGGCTACAGTTCGGTTTGTTTTAAAGTAAACAATAATCGAGAGTTGACTAGTTTATGTGTTATTATTTCTTCATAATTTTGACCAACATAATGGATTTGGACTTGATTTTTATATTTTCAAACTGTTTTTGTAATTCAATGTACTGAATTTAAAGTGTTCAATTTAGTAAATTTCTTATAAAAATTACAAGGTTGTATTTGTTTATTCAATACTAATCCTGAAATAAAGATAGAATGTACTCAATCAGTTATCTAAATGTATTCAATTTATAAAATCATAGACAAATATATATATATATATGTATGTATGTTTTACATAGGTAAAAATAATGTAAAGTCTAGCCTCTCTTAGTTTGCTCCTAATGTAAACAAATAATGACGTCACTGAGCATCCCCATTATATCAAAATGTGTACACGATGATTAAAAAGTAACTACAAAATACTTTTTAATTTTTTTCCTAAATGAAGTTGTTAGGCCTACATCATATCATGAATGATGTTTTAAGTAGTTTAAGTACCTATAATTTTAAAAATAGTTAACTTAATAGGAATACGACATCCGTAAATTCGCAGACTCTAGCGTGCACCCTGTAGTAGGTGGCTTTTGTTTGTTGACAGTAGGAGCAAACTTAGAACGGCTGAACAGTGCATTACATATACACAGCTACTTTTTAACTTAAAATATTAACATATAAATATATAAGTGGGCCCACCCAGAAAAACATTTCTGGGGCCGCCACTGCTTGTGGGGGCCGGCCGCGTTGGCGATGTTGGTAACGTGCTCGCCTCTCATCACGCGGTCTTGGGTTCGAATCCCACTCGGGCATGGCATTTTTTCATACGTTACAAAAAATTCATTTCATCCTTCACCGTCTGCATTAGCAGCAATTTGCAAAACAGTCGGACGTTAAACCAAAAAAAAAAAAAACTGCTTGTGGGGCTAACAGATGAAACTTTCAGAGGAGCTTTCGGTACTGAGGACGTCCAGGAAAGAAGGCAATAAATGAAGATGAAATCGTACCCTAGATATAATGATATCACGAAGAGACAGATGTTGAAAATTAAGATGAGTGACGACGAAATTAATATTAAAAAAATTAGCTTCTTGTAGTTTCGCTAAACCTGGACAAACTAATGTCACCGCCACCCCTTCTAATTAATCATTTACAGTGTTGCCGGCCTTCAATACTTCTTCCGGCCTTTGTCGGCCCTTTGGCGACGTACCGACAAACCTTTCGGCTGAGCACCGGCAGAGGCCTTTGACATCAAGGCCGAGCCAGTAACCGCTTCCTACCACAGCGCTCTTGGTGACTATATAAAGAGCGCTCCACTGAGCCGAGAGATTCAATTCCGATCCAGACACAGAGAGATTCCCTCCCACCAATTTAAAGTCCAGCCTCTCTTAGTTTGCTCCTAATGTAAACAAATAATTACGTCACTGAGCATGCGCATTATATCAAAATGTGTACACGCTGATTAAAAAGTAACAACAAAATACTTTCAAAAGTATTTAAATACAAAATACTTTTAAAAGTATTTTTCTAAATGAAATTTTTAGGCCTACATCACATCATGCTGATGTTTTTAGTACTTTAAGTGCTTATAATTTTTAAAAATTGTTAACTTAATAGGAATACGACATCCGTTAAGTCACAGACTCTAGCGTGCACCCTGTAGTAGGTGTCTTTTGTTTGTTGACAGTAGGAGCAAACTAAGAACGGCTGAACTATACAGCATCGATAAGACGTCCACCACCACACGCGGCTGCCGGACTCCAGCGACTCGAGCGAGAATAACCGGAAAGACCCAAAAAAATTTAATTTCTGCTGATCAACTAAACGTCTGCCCATAACAGACATGTGGAGTGTCAAATTATTTACACTCAATCTGTTCGTTGCAGGGCTAAAATAAATAGTTCTGTTTCTTATCACATGGTCATCCAATTAAATGACTGAATCATTTAAGAACAGAAGAGGTAGAGGTGTAAAAGACACTAATCAGAGTTATCTCCTCTGAAAGTAATGAATTTCATTATACAGCCAGACCCTGTGGTGAATGAAGTGAAGTTGTAATTTACAGAGTGGAAAATATGTGCTTTTCAGAGGGCCCGGCATGCTGATAAGCGTACTTTTTCACTCAGTGAGGAAGGCAATGGTAAACCACCTCACTCCTTGTTTTACTTAGTAAAACCTCTAGAGGTTCAAACCAGCCTTTCGGCTGTTGACCTAAACAACAACAACTAAACGTGACTTTTGAGACGCGCCGTAAGTAATTATAGTAACAGTATTGATGCATCCGACACAGGTTTTAGTTACGGTACGGAGTAAAGCACTTGTGAAATTCAGACACTACGGTACATCCTCTCAGCTTCGAGGGAAAGGAGCAGAGATAGACTAAGGGAGGGTGAGGATGGTAGGGTGGCGTTGCCTTTGCCAGAAACCTTCCCTCTTCCATCCATATAGACATATTGTATTTGTTATTGTACCGTAATTTTTGACCTCCTTAACTGGCGGTTGAACCGCCACCGCCCAACATCTTCCCTCCCCGATCGAATCAAAAACATCGCCCCCCCTCACCTTTATCGGGTGGAGTACTGCAGTCGATGCTGGTAAACGAAATTTTTATTATCGATTGTTAGCCTACTTGTCTCACCTTGTGTAGGCCTAGTGGTGTATACGGAGGCAGTTTTCCTCGACCGTTTTTATAAAGCCTACTGGCCTACCCTCGTATTGTTCTCTCCCAACATCCCCTTTTCCCAATTTCTTCTAGACTGCATCTGCTTCCCTTATTTCTCAACTACTTCCCAACACCATCCTCCTCAAAACAAACGCGCGCACACATACGGATAAAAATTTCTTTCCGGAAACCACTTTTTTGGCTTCAGGTGGTTTGAAAACATACAAATTAGATAAAATAATATATATAATATAATTTTTTATTTTACCTCAATGGATCACTCTAGTCAACTTTCTGGTTCGCTTCCCATGTACTTCATTGGCTCGCTGTTTTTGCCAATACCTCCTCATGTTTTCAGATCTTGCTTTTCGTTGCTCGTCAGTCACCTGCACAACTCTAGCCACCTTGTCCACATTAAAACATTTTGCATTTAGAAATGCCCTTATCTTTGGTTTATTTGTCGCATCTTCAATCCTCAGTCCAACTTCGTCAAGATCCTCTTTAATTGCTGAGATGTATCTTCCACCAGATTTCACACTGATTCCTCTGGTTATAAGTTGTTTTAATAACCTATTCTCTGGCATTCTTAATATGTGAAAGAAATAAGAAATAAGAAGATTCTGCGCTTTTTCATTAGACTGATAATCGGTTCCACGACTTCATACACTGTTTCATTAGTGGGGATTTAATATAATATAATAATAATATATAATAATATTAGATTAACTAATTAGATAAATTAGGTAGTCAACTCAAGAAGATGAGTTTTTAAAATTTCGATTGTTTTTTGCATTTATTTGAAGTTTAAAATTTTCTGAATCACAACATTATTGTTGACTTTGTTTGTACGTTGACAAAAAGTTATAAAAATATCTGTTTAAAATAAAGCTCACTAGCAAGGCAAGTGAAATTATTTCTTCAACTTTAAGTTTTCCGGGAATGTGGTTTTTACATGATTGTACATTCTTGGGAATTAAATATTTTGGTTAGTATTGGAGATATTTGGATGATGTTTTTTTTCAAATGGTCATGGATTTAGTTAAAGAAAAAAATTGTGAATAAATGAAATAAATTTTTTTGAAAATATGGTTTTTCTTCAATAAATTTCTTGTAAGAAAAAATACATGAAAGCGCATACAACAGATAATAGAGAGCAGTTTTCTGTATTTTGAAGCATAACAAAATTATGTTGATATCTTTCTTGGTTCCTGAGATATTTGATTCCCCGTAAAAGCCCGCTTTTCCAACCTCACCCTTATATTAGGGGCTGTAATTAATTTTTTTGCTTGGTTCAAATGGTAGATCATTATTAGTAAATTACTCTTTCATTTGTCACCGGATGGCGACATTAAGTGGCAAACCTTATTCGTTTGGTGGCCCTGAAAAAAACCGTTTAAGCGTCGGTCGTAGGCGTCGTGGCGGTCGGAGGCTGGGCGACACGGCGTGTCGTCGTCCAGCGAAAACTTCATCTTCTTCCCTCGCAGTAGTGCGTCGATGGCTGCTTCGTCGGGTCCGGTGGGCGTAAGGCTCGATCGAGGGACCTGTGGGAATCGCTCGCGTCAGCGGGCGATGACGGTCCGGTCGACGGCTTACGGTGATGGGTCGGCAAGCGGAAGTATCTTCTCTTCTCTTGCGGGGTCGTCGATTAGTCCCTCGCTGGAGTACGGCAGCCGTGTGCCGTGGTGGACGTTTTGTCGTTGTCTGGATCGGAAGCGGCGAGCCGGCGTGGTGGAAGCGGAGCCCGAAGAGTGACGGCTCGGCTTTTGGGTTCAGGCCTAGCCTTCCCTCAGCGGCAGTTGGGTCCCCACTGCAGCGTGACAGTGGTGGCCCCCAGAGCCCCGCAGTGTCGGGTCGGCGTAGACCGTCTGCCGATAGCACGGCCGAGGCGGCTCTCTCCGGGCCGACGAAGGCTGACCGGTGCGGGAATGTATCGTCCGCCACCGGTAGCGTAGACCAGGGATGGTGCGTCCGGTCTCGGCTGGGCTCGTCTTCTTCTGTCTGCTCGGAATTGAATCCTCCGGCTCAGTGCAGCGCTCTTTATATAGTCGCCGAGAGCGCTGTGTTAGAGAGCGGCTACTGGCTTGGCCTTGATGACAAAGCCCTCTTTCGGTGCGGGGCCGAAAGTATTGTCGGTGCGCCGCAAAAGGACCTACCGCGCCGACAAAGGCCAGGAGAACTATTGAAGGCCGGCAACACAGTAAATGATTAATTAGAAAGGGGTGGGGGTGACACATTTAAAATAAATAATGACAGATTATAGCCTGAAACTTTGATTTTCATTTTCTGCGTTGACTACACCCTTAACGTAGATTGGTGTCAACTTCGATCTGAGGAGTATGCTTGAACGTAAGGAAAGTTTTCGAGTAGCCGGCAAGTATTTTAATGAGATCTGCGGAATGAAACAGGGTGATTGATCACCGTGGGTGTCACTCGTTGTTAGTTTTAGCCGCAAGTGTTTACATCACTTTGCATTACTTCGTTGTTTGTAAAGGTGTGAAACACTCACACAACTTTCTCTTGCCAATGCAAATAATGACCAATATAACCTAATATTAGTAATAAAACATTAGAAATAAATAAAAAATTAACCTTAATAAACATAACCTTATTTTAATCATGAGTGAAATACGCAAAATGAAAATCTACCTCAGTTTGGCTTAAAAATACGGAAAATCACTCTTTCACGCTAAACTAGGCTCTGTAGAGAAAAATTCTTTAAATAAAAGTTGTAGATCTTTTAATTTCCTATAAATTTGATTATATACACTTTTGTCGTAAAATGCATACTAAGGCCGAAATCTTAAAAAATCGATTTTTCACACATTTTGCTACATTTTTGCGCTATGATGCATAATAAAACCGTAATTTTAAAAAACAATTTTTTTACGTGAAAACCGCCTCACCAAGAATTTCAACAAGCATGGCGCCTGCCCTATTTTGTAGAGCATAAAAAAATTAGTAAATTTTAAATGATTTTAAAAAAAATCGTAGGAACAGGTTTTGAGAAAATCGAAAAAAGTGAAAAATTACACGAATAAACTACTACTTACGGTTGACCGATTTTGATGAAAATGTTCGTGTCGGGTCCCGGTAGTGGTATGTAACTTAAGTTTCAAGTTTCAAGTTTGTACAATGTTCCGTTCTTGAGATATTCTGTTCACACCCACACACATACACACTCAGCCACACACACGCGCGCGCGCGCGCGCGCGCACACACACACACACACACACACACACACACACATATACACAGACCAATCGCTAGAAACATGTTTTTTGGGTTCAGGGGGTCTGAAAACGTGTAGATCCGGTGAAAACTCGATTTTAAAAAATCGACATGAAAAATACTTATCTTCCTATATATTCATTTTAGATAAGAGAAAGTAAAAATAATCTTGTAATCTCGTTTAATTTATTTAATGTTATTAATTTATTGTAATTAGTTGTTTATTTATCGTATAATTTAATTGTAGTAATATTGCACATTAATTATAATTTATAGTGCTTAATAAATATTTTTTTGTGATTTTAAAAGATAGTTTGTTAATTTTTTTATTTTACCCAGATCCCGAAACGGACCTTCGAAATATGTGTCACAAAATCACAAGTTTTTTTTTAAATTCCTAATATGTGTACGTTGCAATCTGTTCAATTCAGAACAATAAGCAACCCCATGATCCAATGAGATGAGAATGATATGTATGACGTGTAAATGACGTGTAATCTTGTTCAGACCCAGGCCGACCATTCCTGAGAGAGTATGGTTAATTGAACCCCAACCATCAAAGTACACCGGTAACCGCCGTCTAGCTTTCGAATCCGTATAAAAGTAACTACCTTTACTAGGATTTGAACCAGGAACCTTCGTCTCCGAAAATCAGCTGTTAAACAGCTGATTGTGGCGACGACTTTTCCTTTAGACCAACCCGGTGGGTTGTAGTATTACAAGTGAATAAATTTTTGTTGTACATTTGAAAAGAAGTTTTGTTATTTATAAATGACCCACCGGGTTGGTCTAGAGGTAACGTCGTCGCCAAAATCAGCTGTTTAACAGCTGATTTTCGGAGACGAAGGTTCCTGGTTCAAATCCTAGTAAAGGTAGTTACTTTTATACGGATTTGAATGCTAGGCAGTGATTACCGGTGTACTTTGATGGTTGGGGTTCAATTAACCATACACTCTCAGGAATGGTCGGCCTGGGTCTGTACAAGACTGCACCTCATTTACACGTCATACACAACATCCTCATCTCATTGAGTCATGGGGTTGCTTATTGTTCTAAATTGAACAGATTGTAACGTACACAAATTAGAAATAATTTATAAATAACCAGATCCCAGAAGAACATGTAATAAAGTTACATATTTATAATAATGTGTAAAAAGAAACGGCTAACTGAAAAATAAAATTGTTTAACTCAGATCGCAAAATATATTGGTTAGACGGTGGAATTTTATTAGAATTTATTTTGTGTGCAACGCTGCACAAGGGTGCATTGAATGACAGGTCGCATTGCTGCACTAAATCAGGAGTACTGCATTTCGCAACACCCCCTCTCTGACCCCAGGAACAACTACGGCACTTTCCTACTACTGCAATACTGCACTTACCGGCATGTTTTTCTTTTTGAAGCGTTTTTACTTACTTGCAATTTAATTCATAGAATAGAATGAGAAGATATTTTAACTTATTTTTGTTGTTGTTTAGGTCATCAGCCGAAAGGCTGGTTTGAACGTGTAGGCCCTAGAGGTTTTACTAAGTAAAACGAAGAGTGAGGTGGTTTACAATGCGTTCCTCACTGAGTGGAAAAGTACGCTTATCAGCATGCCGGGCCCTCTGAAAAGCACATATTTTTCACTCTGCAAATGACACTTTTACTTCATTCACCACAGGGTCTGGCTGTATAATGAAATTCATTACTCTCAGAGGAGATAACTCTAATTAGTGTATTTTACACCTCCACCTCTTCTGTTCTTAAATGATTTGGTCATTTAATTGGCTGACCATGTGATAAGAAACAGAACTATTTAATTTAGCCCTGCAACGAACAGATTGAGTGTAAATAATTTGACACTCCACCTGTCTGTTATGGGCAATAATCTTATCTTATCTAAACTTATCGTTATAACAGACAAATGGAGTGTCAAATTATTTACACTCAATCTGTTCGTTGCAGGGCTAAAATAAATAGTTCTGTTTCTTATCACATGGTCAGCTAATTAAATGACTGAATCATTTAAGAACAGAAGAGGTGGAGGTGTAAAAGACACTAATCAGAGTTATCTCCTCTGAAAGTAATGAATTTCATTATACAGCCAGACCCTGTGGTGAATGAAGTGAAGGTGTCATTTACAGAGTGGAAAATACGTGCTTTTCAGAAAGCCTGGCATGCTGATAAGCGTACTTTTCCACTCAGTGAGGAAGGCAATGGTAAACCACCTCACTCCTAGTTTTACTTAGTAAAACCTCTACGGGTTCAAACCAGCCTTTCGGCTAATGACCTAAACGACACTGATATTGGCCACTTGAAGACAAAAATGATCTTTTCAGGATTTCATCCCATCCCCGTGAGTGTATGTCAAAATAACAAAACCTTTAAAAAAATCTGATGTGAAACACTCACACAACTTTCTCTTGCCAATACAAATAATGAACAATATAACAATATAATATTAGTAATAAAAAATTAAAAATAAACAAACAACTAACCTCAATAAACATAACCTTATTTTAATCATGAGTGAAAGACGCAAAATTAAAATCAACCTTAGTTTGACTTAAAAATACGGAAAATCACTCTTTCATGCTAAACTAGGCTCTGTAGAGAAAAATGTTTTGAAGAAAAGTTGTAGATCTTTTAATTTCCTATAAATTTGATTATATACACTTTTGTCGTAAAATGCATTACTAAGGCTGAAATCTTTAAAAAAATCGATTTTTTTACACGATTTCACGAGTTAAAACAGAAAATCGCTAATTACCGATAAACTAAGCGTTTTACAAAAAAATGTTTGAAATAAAAGTTGTGGGATTTTAAATTCTCTACATTTTTGTTATATACATTTTTGAGCTAAAGTGCATATTAAAGTCGCAATCTGAAAAAAAATTTTATGCAAAAATAGCCTTTTCAAGAATTTCAGCATACATGGCGCCTACCCTATCTTGTAGAGCATAAAAAATGCAGTAAATGAGGCGATTTTTAAAAAATCGTAGGAGCCGTTTTTGAGAAAATTACAAAAAATTGAAAAATGACACGAATAAACTACTACTTCCGGTTGACCGATTTTGATGAAAATGTTCACGTCGGGTCCGGTAGTACCTAAATTAAGTTTTAAGTTTCAAGTTCGTAAAATGTTCCGTTCTTGAGATATTCTGTTCACACACACACACACAGACCAATCGCTAAAAACATATTTTTGGGTTCAGGGGTCTGCAAACGTGTAGATCCGGTGAAAACTCGATTTCGAAAAATCGACATGAAAACAATACTTTCCTTCCTATATAGGCTATTCATATAGGCAAGAGAAAGTAAAAATATACTCGTACATGTAAAATGTTAAATTTTGTTTTATAGGGACTTGAATAATGTATTTCTAGTGCCAGAACAGTAAGATATTTCTTTTTCTTATGTCAAGCCGTGGTAAGTATACTTACCAAGGAACGTTTATTGAAATGAGAATCACATAATATTTAGTGGTAAGAATGCTTATTAAAACAACTTGTAGTACTAGGCCTGTATGACAGAAAAATGTGTAGAATAACTCTGTACCTTAGAACAAAAACAACAAATGTCATTCTTTTACAAAAATGAGTTAAACACGTTATCAATGTAACTTTTTGTGTACTTTTTGAACAATCAATGCCCATTATGTATAGTTCATGAGATATTGCATGAACCAATGTCAGTCAGCTGCGTGAAAAATAATATTGCTAGGACAACCAAACACAACATTGGTTTTCAGATACCATAATTTCTTCATGCAAAAACAACCAGTCATAATTGGTTATGATTGCAATAAAAATTTTCTAAATGAAGTTCGTTAGCAATAAGAACCAATGTTGACATTAGTTGCTTTTGCAGTGACTTTTCTTAATTTTTATTGCCATTGTAGGTGACTTAGGTGGAATTCCTGGTGTTGTTTAACATTTTACCCAGATCTTTCTTTGCTCTTTTCTCAAAACTGTTTTTTTTTTTTTGATATTGGTTGTTCTTGTTCTAAGGTACACAACATATTTTAGCATGAATGCTAACTTATCTAAGCATGAGTTCTAACTTATCTTAGCATGAATGCTAACTTATCTAAGCATGAATGCTAACTTTTCTAAGCATGAATGCTAACTTATCTTAGCATGAATGCTAACTTATCTAATCATGAATGCTAACTTATCTTAGCATGAATGCTAACTTATCTAAGCATGAATGCTAACTTATCTTAGCATGAATGCTAACTTATCTTAGCATGAATGCTAACTTATCTAAGCATGAATGCTAACTTATCTTAGCATGAATGCTAACATATCTTAGCATGAATGCTAACTTATCTTAGCATGAATGCTTGTTTCCCGTAAAAAACTGGAATTATCTTAGCACTGTACAAAAGTAACAACAAAACAACACGGTTGCGTATAATACGCTGGTATGAATCCTTACCACATTCGTGTAACTCATGAAGCAAATGGTCGCTGCGCTCTAATTTCATAATGTGGATAGCCTACTTACCAGAGAACATCTGTAAAACCATAAAATGCCAATAGGGTTCAACTGCATAGCTTATTTTTAAAAAAATCGATCTTATTGCCAGTGGTAAGTATTCTTACCAAAGACCTATAAAGGGTTAAATTTGAACTAACCATGTTGCATCCCTTAATTGTTCTGATTTTTCTCGGAGCATTACACCTCCTGATATGGGATAGTTTTCCTGCGTACTTCTTGCAGACAATTTATTATAGTGCCTTCTTCTATTCCTAAAAAACCCTCAAAAAATTCCAAAATTCCTAAAAATAAAGGTTGTTTATGGTTGAGGATACTCTGATGTTACTTTATTTCACTTTCTTTATTTAGGTATAGATACTGAAGTGCAGGTGGAGTGTTATTTTAATTGCACTCCATCTGTTTGGTCCAGGGCTAAAAAAAAATAGTTCTGTTTCTTATCACATGGTCAGCCACTTATATGACTGAACTATTTAAGAACAGAAGAGGTAGAGGTGTAAAAGACACTAGTCAGAGTTATCTCCTCTGAGAGTAATGAATTTCACTATGCAGCCAGACCCTGTGGTGAATGAAGTGAAGGTGTCATTTGCAGGGTGCAAAGTGAGTGCTTTTCGGAGGGCCTGGCATGCTGATAAGCATACTCTTTCAACTCAGTGAGAAAGGCAATGGTAAACCACCTCACTCCTCGTTTTACTTCCGATCAAATTTGTGGTAAAATATCGTCTGGGGTATTTGCATTAAAACAAATTGCCAGATTAAATGATAACAAATTCCTGATAGCGGCTTATCATGGTTTAATTTTGTCTCAGATATGCCATATTAGTATGGGGTAATTCATTACAGTGTAACATGGAAAGAGTTTTTAAAATACAGAAACAAGCTGTTAGGTGTATGATGGGAGTCAATCACCTTACCTCATGCAGATCACTATTTAAAGAGCTGCAATTGCTCACAGTGATAATGTACGTAAAGAAAAATAACTTTTTACAGAATTTAGATGTTCACAACCACTACACAAGAAACAGAATCGATTATTATGTTGCTAATCACAACACTAAATTGTTTGAACAAAAACCAACTTATGCAGGTAGAAAATACATCAATAAATTTCCACAAGGTTTAAAAAATTTTGACAATTTAAGTCATTTAAAAAAAAACTAAAACAATATTTGATTAATGAAACATTTTACAGTGTGGACGAATTCCTTTCTAAATAGTTTTGGCTGAAAAGTATTTAACTTCTAATTAAACAAATATTGTGTACTATTTGATACAAAGGGGTTCATGACAAGCCTACTGAGTTAAGCAGTAGCGGGAAAAAAATATTGGTAAGAGATGAATTTATCATTGTGTTTGACTTTTTTATTTTTTATTTTGTGTGATATTTGATTCAATGGGGTTCATGACAAGCCTACTGAAGTAAGCAGTAGCAAAAACAATTTTCTGGTGGTAAGTGATGAACTTTCAGTTTATCAGTTTTATCCTGACATATCCTATACTCCCTTTGAAGTCTCCTGGATGCAAGGAAAAGAAATTTAAGTGATTACAATATTATACGTATGGAAATTTTTACTTTCTCTTGCCTATATGAATATATAGGAAGGAAAGTATTGTTTTCATGTCGATTTTTCGAAATCGAGTTTTCACCGGATCTATACGTTTTCAGACCCCCTGAACCCAAAAAACATGTTTTTAGCGATTGGTCTGTGTGTGTGTCTGTGTGTCTGTGTGTCTCTGTGTGTGTGTGTGTGTGTGTGTGTGTGTGTGTGTGTGTGTGTGTATACAAAATATCTCAAAAACGGAACATCGTACGAACTTGAAACTTGAAACTTAAGTTGCATACCACTACCAGACCCGACACGAACATTTTCATCAAAATCGGTTAACCGGAAGTAGTAGTTTATTCGTATAATTTTTCACTTTTTGCGATTTTCTCAAAAACTGGTCCTTCGATTTTTTTAAAAATCGCCATGTTTACTCAACTTTTTATTCTCTGCAAGATAGGGTAGGCCTCATGTTCGCTGAAATTCTTGGTGAGGCTGTTTTTACGTAAAAACAAAGTTTTTTTAAGATTACGGCTTAATTATGCATTTTAGCGCAAAAACGTATATAATAAAAGTTGTAGAGAATTTAAAAATCTACAACTTTTATTTCAAACAATTTTTTGTATAACGCTTAGTCTAGCGGTAATTTGCGATTTTCTGTTTTTTCTCACGAAAACGTGAGAAAAATCGATTTTTTAAACATTTCGGCCTTAGTATGCATTTTACGACAAAAGTATATATAATTAAATTTATAGAAAATTAAAAGATCTACAACTTTTATTTAGAGCATTTTTCTCTACAGAGCCTAGTTTAGTGTGAAAGAGTGATTTTCCGTATTTCTAAGCCAAACTGAGGTTGATTTTCATTTTGCGTCTTCCACTCATGATTAAAATTAGGTTATTTTTATTGAGGTTAGTTTTTTGTTTATTTTTTATGTTTTATTACTAATGTTAGGTTTATTGTTAATTATTTGCACTGGCAAGAGAAAGTTGTGTGAGTGTTTCACACCAGATTTTTAAATATGTAAGTATTAAATAATGTTAATTATTTTAGATATTATGATTTTTTAAGAACTTTAGTCATTAAAAAGAAATTTTTAAATATTTTTCTTTAATATATCTTATTTCAAGAAATTTATATTTCTAAAAGGACCTGCGTTTTAAAAAAAATAATATAATGTTCTAAGAAAATTAATCATCAATTTAAAATGTTATAGTTATTATTCTAATAAATTTATAGAAACCTGCGTTAAGCCTGTATATCATTTTAAATGGCGTATTGTATTGCATATTGTATTGTATACAAACTATTTTGTATTCATATTGTTGCATAAAACTATTTCCTATGCATTTTAAAGGTTTCGGATTACATATTTGTAAGCAGACGTACAAGTTATAGTTAAGTTATATCAGATATGGAGTCGTCTGTCGGACTACGTGTATAGGGTGTACGCCTCCTGAAAGAAAACGGTTATACAGTTGGACTTCCATAACTCGAACGTATTTATCTAGAATTTTCTATAATTCGTATTAAATTTGGTTTTTCTAGGATTTGCTAGTAAATTTACGTTAAGGGGAGACTGTACTTTGTACTTCGTATCCCGCCAATGTTAAATTTGATATTTTTAAGTACATTTTTCATAAGATTGGTAAAAGATAGGGAAATGAAACTTAACACACCATAGGTGTCGGGTTTCTTCTCGAACTACTGACTGATATTTTTTCAATTTAATCTTTGGACCATACCATTTTTTTTTTAAATTACGAATAACATAACATTTTTACAAATTTTTTTCTACGTTTTTTTGGGTATTACTAATTTTTGGAGCACCTGACGAAGTCATAAAAATGTCGGTATATAACTTATGGATATACAAAATAATTAACTGGTAAAAATTTCAGCCTGGTACGTTTATTGGTTTCTGAGAAAAATGTACCAAGTGTTAAAAATGTAACTTTACGGGAAAACGCAAGAAACAAGAAGGCACAAACAAGGTAAATTTCCCATTAACTGTTGTTTAGAAAGCTGAACCAACAGCTGAGAATAAAAAAAAAACAGTGATACAGATATTTTAAAACTAAAATTCTCTTTACACTAAAACGAGCGGTATAAAATTGTGAAAAATATTCGTTCTTGGAAACAATTTTTCGCTGTAAACTTGGTAAAAACTTAATTTTTTCATAAAAAAATTAATTTTTTGACGTAATTTAATGTTTTTCTGGTAGATCGAGGCCTAAACTATTGAAAAACATAAAAAACCAAATATCGAAATTTTGAGTTAAAACCATCGTGCCATCTCCCCTTTATATAACTCAAATCCGTCCATAACTCAAATATTCGCAACTCGAACTTCCTGTTTGAGATTTTTTTAAATCCGAATTATATTTTTGTTTTTAACGTAAATGTGTACGAAAATGTTTTCGTAGCTTGGAATACAACATAAAGGAAAAATACACAAATCAGCATACAAAATGTAACTTAAATAAAAATACAATAATGCACCTTAAACTAAAAACAATTAAATTAAATTAAATTAAACAAAATGGGATTTTTAAATACTAGACTGTAGAATTAAGTATCTCATGTAGCAAAAGCTACAACTTTTATGTCAAACATTGTTTTGTATTACGCTTAGTTTAACGGTAATTAGTAATTTATTGTTTTCTTCTCACGAGAACTTGTGAAAAATCTATTTTTTTTTTAAGATTTCGGCCTTAGTATGCATTTTACGAACAAAATGTACATAATAAAATTTATAGAAAATTAAAAGATCTACAACTTATTTTAAAGCATTTGTCTCTACAGAACCTAGTTTAGCGTGAAAGAGTGATTTTCCATATTTTTAAACCAAACTGAGGTTGATTTTCATTTTGCGTCTTTCACTCATGATTAAAATAAGGTTATGTTTATTGAGGTTAGTGTTTTGTTTATTTCTTATGTTTTATTACTAATGTTAGGTTTATTGTTAATTATTTTCATTGGCAAGAGAAAGTTATGTGAGTGTTTCACACGAAATTTTTTATCTATTTATTTATAATTAAAAAGGCGAGATTAGACTGGTAGGGCTTTTATAGGTGTATGAAGGAGGCATTGCATATTACAATAGGGATATTGTGATCCCTGTAAACAACAGATAAAATCTCATGCACTGATTCACCACCCTATCATGTAAACAATGTAAACAAAGTAAACAATAACAATTTTCCCCTGACCGGCTGTACCACCGATAAGGTGTCCGCTTTTATATTATATTACATAATATTTATTTATTCATAATACATTGTTTACCTGTGCACACCTCATTGCGTGAGAGATATGGATGACGACACACAAATCCCCCACCCTTCATCCCTCGTTTAAACACCATCCCTTGACCACTTCATTATTATCCTCTGTAATTTTCTCCCTTGTTTTAACTCATCGTAAATATCAGAAATTTACTCAACCCTTACATTTATTTATTTGTCCAGAGTTTATCTTTAGAACACAATGGGGCTTTTATTGCAATCGGAGTTTACGTATTTTCTATACCGAGATTCTACTGGTGTTTAAAAGTGACACACGAGGAAGCTACCCAGGTCGTTCGATTATAGCGACGACAAAGGGGCTGAATATATTTTTACTTTCTCTTGCCTATATGAATATACAGGAAGGAAAGTATTGTGACAATACAGATTTTAACAAATCGAGTTTTCACTCGATCTACATGTTTTAAGACCCCCCCTAAACCCAAAAAAAAACATGTTTTTAGCTATTTGTCTGTGTGTATGAGTGTGTGTGTAAACTAAATATCTTAAGAGCGGAACCTCGTATGAACTAGAAACTTAAAACTTAAGTTAGACACCACTACCGGACCCGACACGAACATTTTCATCAAAATCGGTCAACCGGAATCAGTAGTTTATTCGTGTAATTTTTCACGTTTTTGCGATTTTCTCAAAAACTGGTCCTACGATTTTTTTTAAAATCGTAGGACCAAATTATATATAATCGTAGGACTTAAATTTATAGGAAATTAAAATATCTACAACTTTTATTTAAAGCATTTTTTGTACAGTGTCTAGTTTAGCGTGAAAGAGTAATTTTCCGTATTTTAAAGCCAAGCTGAGGTTGATTTTCATTTTGCGTTTTTCATATAAATATGATTAAAATAAGGTTATGTTTATTGTGGTTAGTTTTTTGTTTATTTCTAATGTTTTATTACTAATGTTAGGTTTATTGTTAATTATTTGCACTGGCAAGATAAAGTTGTGTGAGTGTTTCACACCAGATTTTTTGTCTTGGAGTGTTTTTTAAATATCACTTGAAATTCGGATATTAAAACTGAGTAGTTCAGATGATCAGCCGAAAGGCTTGTTTGAACCTCTAGAGGCTTTACCAAGTAAAACGAAGAGTGAGGTTTTATCAATTGTCTTCCTCACCGAGTGGAAAAGTATGCTTATTAGCATGCCAGGCCCTTTTAAAAGCAACTACTTTCAACCCTGCAAAGACACCTTCACGTTATTCACTACAGGGTCTGGCTGTATAATGAAATTCATTACTCTGAGAGGAGATAACTGTGACTAGTGTATTTTACATCTCCACCTCTTCTATTTTTAAACGCTTCACTCATATAATTGGCTGACCATGTAATAAGAAACAGAACTGTAGCTCTGGACTAGCACATCGAATACAAATAATTTAACACTCCACCTGCCTGATGTAGGAAAATTAAAACTGTAGGCCCACTACTGAAAAAAATCTGGTGTGAAACACTCACACAACTTTCTCTTGCCAGTGCAAATAATTAACAATAAACCTAACATTAGTAATAAAACATTAGAAATAAACAAAAAACTAACCTCAATAAACATAACCTAATTTTAATCATGAGTGAAAGACGCAAAATGAAAATCAACCTCAGTTTGGCTTAGAAATACGGAAAATCACTCTTTCTCTCTAAACTAGGCTCTGTAGAGAAAAATGCTCTAAATAAAAGTTGTAGATCTTTTAATTTTCTATAAATTTAATTATATACACTTTTGTCGTAAAATGCATACTAAGGCCGAAATGTTCAAAAAATCGATTTTTCTCACGTTTTCGTGAGAAAAAACAGAAAATCGCAAATTACTGCTAAACTAAGCGTTATACAAAAAAATGTTTGAAATAAAAGTTGTAGATTTTTAAATTCTCTACAACTTTTATTATATACGTTTTTGCGCTAAAATGCATAATTAAGCCGTAATCTTAAAAAAACTTTGTTTTTACGTAAAAACAGCCTCACCAAGAATTTCAGCGAACATGACGCCTACCCTATCTTGTAGAGAATAAAAAGTTGAGTAAACATGGCGATTTTTAAAAAAATCGAAGGACCAGTTTTTGAGAAAATCGCAAAAAAGTGAAAAATGACACGAATAAACTACTACTTCCGGTTGGCCGATTTTGATGAAAATGTTCGTGTCGGGTCCGGTAGTGGTATGCAACTTAAGTTTCAAGTTTCAAGTTCGTACAATGTTCCGTTCTTGAGATATTTTGTATACACACACACACACACACACACACACACACACACACACACACACACACACACACACACACACACACACACACACACAGACCAATCGCTAAAAACATGTGTTATGGGTTCAGGGGGTCTGAAAACGTATAGATCCGGTGAAGAGTGTATTTTTTAAAATCGACATGAAAACAATACTTTCCTTCCTATATATTCATATAGCCAAGAGAAAGTAAAAACTCAAAATTTTCGTTGTTAAAAAGTTAGTTTTTATTTCCGTTACTAAAATATTAAGAAAGTGTAAGTAACATGTAAGGGTCACCTCTTTTAAATAAATTTCAAAGAAGAAACAAAATCATTATACATCTATTAGTTGTTAGCCGGCCGCATTGGCGTAGTTGGTAACGTGCTCGCCTCTCATTATGCGGTCTTGGGTTCGAATCCCATTCAGGCACGGCATTTTTTCATACGTTACAAAAATCATTTCATCATTCACCGTCTGCATTAGCAGTAATTGCAGAACAGTCGGACGTTAAACAAAAAAATATATATTAGTTGTTATTCATTTACTAGCCTAAAATTCGAAAGGAAATTACTGTATTTTGTTTGTACCTGAGAATAAATTTGTAAATTTTTGTTAAAAAACACGAATTAAGAGTAAAATGTAAGAGTAAAATCTACTAGGAATGCTGGAAAAATAAGGACAAGAAAACCAAATAGTATATTTTTTCAGAAGTCATATCTCTATCTTAAGGGGCGGTTCGTCAACGCTTTCCCATCGTGTTTACACAGTATTATATCACCACATTGTATGAAATATAAACTTAAATATCTTGAAAGAACTTGAGAAACTTTTCCTAGTTTTAAAATAACTGTTCCTTGATTATTATTTGCTTTCCTCATTGCAGTAGATTTTTTGTTTGTTTCTGTGTTCATTAATTGAATTAATTCTTGTAAGTAAAAATATCCACATGTATTCCCTAAAATTATTATAAAGTAGTTTTAGTTATTGGAAAAAGAAGTTTTGTCTCTATTAATACAATCGTACATAATCTAAGGTAATGTTTAAAAATTTTATTATTAAAATTATTATTATTATTTTTATATAAATTTAATGGTATTTATCATTTACTTTAATGCTTTTAACAAAAAATGTTTAATGTATTGCTTGTACCCTTTTTAGACTTTATAATAGTATTTTTTATTGTAGTTATTAGTAGATATAAATTTGTTAAAATAAATTTTTTGTTTACTCCTATGCGCGGACAGAACTCTTCGTGAAGAAGAGTTTTTGCGTATAAGTATTGTTACAACTCGTTATAGTAAAGTAAAATTGTAAACTTATTTAATTAATTCACATATAGTTATTTAACACAATTATTTGACAAGAACTAAAAACTAACCTTTACAAACGACAACAATGAACATGAGTTTATGAAAATAAGTTATTAAACATTGAAAATAATACAGTTCACACAATTAATTAACGATAAAATAAAATAGACAATATCCCTTACCAAATTAAACATTAAATAACAATGTCTGCTGACAAAATTACAAACTTCACCGTAACGAAGAATCCCGTACAATTTAGACCACTATTTTTTTTTTTTTTTAGTTGGTTACTTGGTCACCAGAGACGATACAGTCTCTATCAAAACCATTAGGCGAACAGAAGCCGCGCCAATCCTCCCACAGGAGAGGGCGCTATTAAATTACAACTTTGTTTTCTTTTATAAATTTAAAAATTTCCCTGTAAGCAAGCTCGTTATCTTTACGTATTATATCTTGTACATCATATACAATACCAGGATCAGTTCTCCACAAGTCGAGTCTCAGTCTCTCCGAAGCTTCAAACAATAATGGGCAATCAAAAAGCACATGGTCTAAGTCTTGTCTGACCACGCCGCAGTCGCACGCGGCAGAACCAATCACATTTTTATCCGCCAGATGTGCTCTACAGCAAGTGTGACCAGATTTTATTCTGTTGATCAGAGTAATAAACTCTCTAGGGCCTCTAGAATTTGCAAACCAAGGTTTGTGCAAACCAACTTTGGAGTTTTCAAAGTAAAATTTTCCCTTAAAATTGCTTTGTGACTTAAGGAAAGTACGAGAATCAGATCGTAGAACACATTCGAATAAGGGGAAAAGATTGTCAAATCTCACCTTAGGGATGTCTATAACATTTTTATCAAGCGCTCCTTTCGCTAGTTCGTCGGCCCTTTCGTTACCCGCAATTCCCAAGTGACCTGGGATCCAAACGAAGGAAGCGTCTGGTCCAATTCTAATTAAGTTTACATAAATTTCTTTAATATCCATAATAATATCATCTAATTTATTTTTACCGTAAGAACCACAAAGAGCTGACAAAACGCTACGAGAGTCGGTGAAAATGACGGTTTTTTTAATTTTTTTTCTAAAGATAATTTTGAACGCTTCGAAAATTGCTAAGGCTTCCGCGTGAAATATCGTAAAATTGTGGTTTACTCTTTTTTGTATTCTTATTTTTAGATCTTCAGATCACACGGCGAAACCTGTCCTGTGTATATCAACATTTTTGGACCCGTCAGTATACAGCTTCACTTTACCGGCGTGGTGATTTTTTAAGTACTTAATAAACAAACTATTTACTTGCATTAATTCCTGAAACTTTACGCCATCGACCAAATTAATTTTAGAATCTAAATCTAGGAAACGCGCTGCCGGATTGAATTTCGAAATTCCCGCCCATTTCCAGGTACGGACATCAGGTAATAATTCGGTTAGTTCATCATACCGGGAGATTTAGACCACTAACACGTCAGCCATTCCAACCGCGGCCGCGTCCCAACAATGGGAACCTTCGTTTTTATATTTAACCAGTCAGCTGTTTATGAGAAGCTGATTTTATTTGACCAGCTGATTTTATTTTCGCCACTTCATTATAACACCATATTTAGTTAAAAATATTGTAAATAGGTTAGGTTAACCTTGGTCGTTTGGGTTTAAGGGGGTAGTCAACTCAAGAAGATTTTCTTAAAAATTTAGATTGTTTTTTGAAGTAAAGTAAAGTAAATTTTACTTGAAGTTCAAAATTTTCTGAAGCACATTTTTTTACTTTGTTTGTACGTTGACAAAAAGAAGTTATAAAAACGTGTTTAAAATAAAGCTCACAAGCAAGGCGAGTGAATTTATTCCTTCAACTTAAAGTTTTCCGGTAATGTAGTTTTTGCATGATTGTACATTCTTAAGAATTAAATATTTTGATTTGTATTGGAGATATTTGGACGATGGTTGTTTTAAATGTTCCTAATTTCTTGCTCTATTATCTGTGGAATGATTATTACAAAAACCTTAATAGCGATTTAGTTAAAAAATAATTTATGAATACTTAAAATAAATATTTTTGTAAATATGGTTTTTCTTTAATAAATTTCTTGTAAGAAAAAATACATACAAGCGCATACAACAGATAATAGACAGCAATTTTCCGTATTTTGTGGCATAAGAATCATGTTGATACCTTCCTTGGTTCCTGAGATATTTGATTCCCCGTAAAAGCCCGCTTTTCCAACCTCACCCTTATATTAGGGGCTGTAATTAATTTTTTGGCTTGGTTCAAATGGTAGATCATTACTAGTAAATTACTCTTTCATTTAAAATAAATAATGATAAATTATAGCCATAAGTTTTCATTTTCATTTTCTGGGTTGACTACCTTCTTAAATTTACCGGTTAAAAATGGATTCTTTTAATTTTGGGGATGCTTATTTTGATGGACTGTAGTGTCGGTGGTGCTTCTACCTGTGGTGACGTCACGAACCAGCGTTGTTCGTCGTTCTCTATCTAGGCGTCAGTGGTCTGACCTAATTCTAATGTTGTGACGGGCTTCGTGTTTGTCTCTACATTACGTCACGTTGCTATGGCAACGAGGGTAGTGACGTCAGGGTTGCGCAGATCACCTGCGCGTGGTGAACCAATCGACGCACAGAGTGGGAACCCAGAGTCCGTCGTGAATACCAGTCTGTCTATGTCGCTTTCTTGGTTCGGTTGAATTCGTGTTCGATACAAAGTGCAAAATAGTTATTATTTGCAGTGTTTTAGTGCCGTTTTGACGAATGGTGAAGTAATTTACAAAGTGCAGTGTTACATATCGAGTGTTTGTGTGATTTATATAAGTCGAAACCGTTCCTGTGTTTTATGAATGGAGTTGTATTTGGGAGTGGTCTTACTACGTCGTTGCAGATAAACTCGGCACACTGCGCCCGCCATGCCTTCTTGTTTCTCATCTTATCGCCACTGCCTGTTCGCATTGTAAACAATAACATAATCGTATCCGATATTTGAATCGATACAATTCGTTATTCGGCGATATGCGATGAGCAGTTTCTTTTATCTCCTGACTTAATATTTAGTGGCCATAGCAGATGGAGGCTACGGGAACGGCCTATTGCACATGCAGGATACAACAACTGCGTCCTAAATCTGGTAAGTTTCCTTTTCTAAACGTCTTATTTCTTGACCGAATCTTATACCATCAAAACATATCTTATTTCTGAAACGTTCGTTCAGAAAATTGTAACTAGTAATCTTGTTTTTCGTATTGACATCTGTTTTATTTACGGTATAATGTTTGTTTTTATTTTTAACCGCACTGCCAACCCATTCGGTTGATGTTTACATTCTTAAATTTCACGTTACTGCATAACACAAACTATTTATAAATGTTGTTTACTACGTTCGTTTCATTATTTTTCCTACGTTTCTAAGAAAGATAGTTTTGTTTCATTATAACGAATCGAATATTTTTGTTTACGTAACCTATTAAATAAAAATTTATTAATTGTAAATTTTTTTCGTACATTTAGTCAAATTTTTGACAATATATTACAGATATCTATTTGATTATTTATTTTTTAATTATTGAATTTTTGTCTTAGAAAATATTTAATGCCGAGAGCTTTTAATTACCGTATGTTTTTTTAGTTTATTAATAGTTAACATTTAGGTTAGGTATAATCAAAACAAACAAATTTTCTGTCCTATTTCTTTGAAATTGATAAAAATATAGAATTTACGTAATTAAATGTTTAAAGATTTATTGTATTTTATAAAATCATATTCCTGTTTAATGGAGTTTCTTAATAGAATTCTATTTTAGGATAAAAACGACAGTACACAGAACTTCAGGTCAAAGGTAGCAAAGCAAGCAATACAAACGTAGTAACATTTCTAGGCCAACATATTGTTTTCTTTAGTTTTAATACATTTTACATTAAAGGATTATTATTCCTTGATTTTCGAACCCTCTTTTTTCAATTTTATTTCAAGTTGTATTATGGTCTAACATGATGACAGACCGAGCAAAATTTTAGTTTACAACCTCTCATTTTTTGTTTTCTGTATACCATTTACTCGTACTCTTGGGAAAAATTTTCCCGGTCATATTTTCGTGAAAATGACGTTTTGATTCTTTTTAAGATCTATCATCTGCAATTTTTGTTAACAATTTTTTCCGTTCGGATAATCAGTATAATTTCATTATTTTTCTGTTAAATTTTCTTTGAGATATTCTTTGTTTATTTTTCTTTTTCTTTTTAGTTTTGTATTTTTGTAGAATCCTATCGTGATTTTATTCAGTGTTGTGAAGTCTTAGCAGTATATTATTAATTACAGACTGAAATAAATAGAACTCATTTTGGTGTCTTATTTTGTCGGATCTAGATGTTTTGTTTTTACTTCTCTTGCCTATATGAATATATATGAAGGAAAGTATTTTATTCATGTCGATTTTTCTCCGGATCTACTCGTTTTTCTAACCCCCTGAACCCAAAAAAACATGTTTTTAGAGATTGGTCTGTGTTTATGTGAACAAAATATCTCAAGAACGGAACATCGTACGAAATTGAAACTTAAAACTTTAGTTAGGTACCTCTAGAGGATCCGACACGAACATTTTTATCAAAATCGATCAACCGGAAGTAATAGTTTTTTACTTTTTACGATTTTCTCCTGAATCCTGAATCCTGGTTGAGAGGGCCAAGAAGCCCTATGATGGCGACATCGTGTTAAGGAACACCTGGTCGCTCGGGGAACAATATAACAGAATAATTGCAACCTCAAGAAATTTAGGGGGAATTTTATAGTTTAAATAGGAAATAGGATTCTGGTTCGTGGGACATTGGAACTGGGACTTGAAAGGAGGTAATTCATTTTTAGAAGTTATCTGTGGAAAATTTAAAGTAAGGGACAAGCGGGTTTAAGAGCGGCTCTTTTTTTTTTATTTTTTTTTTTTTTATATATTTCAGTGGCCTTTTTCAGTTTTGTGGGGGTCCTATTATATTGGGGAGGGGAAGGCATGCATTGTACTGAACGTGGACTAAAGGTATAATTTAAGGTAGGGGTTAGTTTATGATTTCAGGGGAGACGGAAAGGGTAGAGTTTGGCATAATCACAGGCCTTTTTATTTTCTGAGTGTTTACTAATTTAAAATGGCGGCTCTTTTCACCGTAGTGGAGTGATTATGCATAGGAACATGGGGACAACTACCAACTGGGGGGAGTGTATTACAAGTAGAAGGGGCATGGGCAAATAAGAGGGATACAGGGCGAAATAAAAATGTGGCAACTCTAAATTTTGTTAAGTGGGTCATACTGGAATTTAGATAAAGTCGTGGAACGGTAATGGCATAGAGACTTCAGGTGGATGTGGGCGTCGGTACAAGTCCTGAATGATCTGGGGTCCGCCAGTTTTCCCAGCGTCGTGTAGCCGTTTCGAGGTATTGTAAATAAAGTCCTCCATAGAAGGGAAGAGAAGGTGTTCGTGTACGATGCGATTGGATATAAGATAGTGGAACTGTGTGATGCACCGGAGGACTTTGTTCTGGTACGCTGAAGTACGTCTTTTGTTGGACTTGGAGAGAAAGGGCCACCATACCGGTGACCCGTACAAAAGGAAAGGACGTAGGATAGAGGAGTACATCAGAAGTTTCAGTTTTGAGGAGTATGCAGGAGAGAGGAACAAAGGGATGAGTAAAGCGAACAAGGCCCTACCCTTGCTAAGCTTGCTGTCAATGTGCTGTCGAAGTGTCAGTCGTTTATCTAGGTCAACCCCTAGATATCTCACGCTGTTCTGCCATGGGAGGAGTTCCCCTTCCAATCGTAGAGGCGGAGGAACATTGCGTTTTAGTGTAAAGTGGATTGCTTCGCATTTTGTGGGGTTAAGTGATAGTCTCCAGACACGACACCAGCTAGTGATGTCTAGAAGCTGAGTTTGAAGCGCGCGGCAATTGAGGCGGAGGCATCTGCCGTGACGGTACAGAATAGCATCATCGGCAAACAGTCCGAATTTTCTCAAAAACTGTTCCTACGATTTTTTTTTAAATCGCCTCATTTCCTACAGTTTTTATACTGAACAAGATAGCGTTGGCGCCATGTCTGCTGAAATTTTTGGGAAGGCTGTCCTCTCGTAGAAAAATATGTTTTTTTAAAGATTGCGGCTTTAATATCCATTTCAGCGCAAAAATGTATAAATAAAAGTTGTAGAAAACTTTTAAAACCTACGGATTTTATTTCAAACATTTTTTTTGTATACGCTTAGTTTAGCGGTAATTAGTATTAATGTTTTTTTTTTCATGACAATCTGTTAAAGAAGTTTTTTATTTTAGATTTCAGCCTTAGTATGTATGAATTTTACGACAAAAAATTGTATATAATCATATTTGTAGATAATTTAAAGATCCTGCAATTTTTATTTCAAGCATTTTTCTCTACAGAACCTAGTTTAGAGTCAAAAAGTGATTTTCCGTATCATTAACCAAAACTGAGGTTGGTTTTTATTTTGCATCATTCACTCATGATTAAATTTGAGTTATATTTTTTGAGGTTAGTTTTTTTTTGTTTATTTCCAATGTGTTATTGTTAATGTTAGGTTATAGCGTTCATTAATTGCATTGGCAAGAGAAAGTCGTGTGAGTGTTTCACACCAGAAATTCTTATTTTTCGGAAAGTCATGTTTCTAGCAATTTTTCTTTCTTTCCGAAATAGATATTTGTACGCATTTTTAGTGCAATAATTATATTATATATGAAGTATTATTATAGTTGATGGAAACTAAAAGATTTATTTATTAATGTTAGGTTATGTTGTTCATTATTTGCATTGCCAAAAGAAAATCGTGTGTGTGTTTCACACCAGATTTTTATTTTTCTGAAGTTCAGTTTCTAGCAAAACTTTTTACTTTCTCTTACCTATATGAATATATAGGAAGGAAAGTATTGTTTTCATGTCGATTTTTCGAAATCGAGTTTTCACCAGATCTATACGTTTTCAGACCCCCTGAACCCAAAAAACATGTTTTTAGCGATTGGTCTGTGTGTGTGTGTGTGTGAACAGAATATCTCAAGAACGGAACATCGTACGAACTTGAAACCTAATTTACATACCACTACCGGACCCGACACGAACATTTTCATCAAACTCGGTCAACCGGAAGTAGTAGTTTATTCGTGTCATTTTTCACTTTTTTGCTATTTTCTTAAAAACTGGTCCTACGATTTTTTTAAAAATCGCCTGGTTTACTCAATTTTTTATTCTCTACAAGATAGGGTAGGCGCCATATTTGCTGAATTTCTTGGTGAGGGTGTTTTCTCGTAAAAACGTTGTTTTTTTTTTAAGATTACGGCTTTAATATGCATTTTAGCGCAACAATTTATATAATAAAAATTGTAGAGAATTTAAAATCCTACAACTTTTATTTCAAACATTGTTTTGTATAACGCTAGTTTAGCGGTAATTTGCGATTTTCTGTTTTTTTTTCTCACGAAAATGTGTGAAAAATTGATTTTTTTAAGATTTCGGCCTTAGTATGCATTTTACGACAAAAGTGTATATAATTAAATTTATAGAAAATTAAAAGATCTACAACTTTTATTGAAAGCATTTTTCTCCACGGAGCCTAGTTTAGTGAGAAAGAGTGATTTGCCGTATTTTTAAGTCAAACTGAGGTTGATTTTCATTTTGGGTCTTTCACTCATGAATAAAATTAGGTTATGTTTATTGACGTTAGTTTTTTGTTTATTTCTAATGTTTTATTACTAATATTAGGATTATTGTTTATTATTTGCATAGGCAAGAGAAAGTTGTGTGAGTGTGTCACACCAGATTTTTTTTTCTCCGAAATAATTGATATTTGTATGCATTTTTAGTGCAGTAATTATATGAAGTTTTATAGTTAATAGAAATAAAAAGATTTTTTTCTGTTTTTTTTTTTTAGAAAATATAATAAAATGTATTTCGTTTCTATTTATTTACTTAATAAGATTAGCGTTTTTTGATAAAAAAATTTAAACATTATTTATTGTTGTGTTGAATTTTTTTTGTCTGTTTTTATGGCCTTCGTTATACTGTATTATCAATCGGTGAACTGAGGTTACACAGGGAAAATTTTATCTTTACTGCGCACTTAACATCACATACACTAGCTACTACGCTATATTGTGAAAAAAATGAGCGTACAAATTAGTGTTTTTATTTTTAAATGGCCTGGTTAGTTTTGCTATTCGTAACGTTGTTGTAAACTTCTCAGTGTTGCCTGCTATTATTATTATATTATTCGGTTTTTAACAACTTAATAACGTTGATGCCTGCTTCTGATTATCAACAGTTTAATTTTTGTTCATTCAATACATTTTTATGTATTTATTTAGATATTCTTACTTTTAAAATATATTGAATACCCTGGCACTTTAAAGTCACCGATTATACACAATTTTACTCTCTCTTGCTTATATGAATACCTATATAGGACTGCATTGAATATATAGGAAAGAAAGTATTGTTTTCATGTCGATTTTAGAAATCGTGTTTTCATTGGATCTACACGTTTTCAGACCCCCTCAATCCAAAAAACATGTTTTTAGCGATTGGTCTGTGTGTGCGTGCGTGCGTGTGTGTGAACCGAATTTAGGGGGGTTTTAAGACCCCCCCAAACTTAAAAAACATGTTTTTAGCGAGTCGTCTGTGTGTGTGTGTGTGTGTACAAAATATTTCTAGAACGGAACATATTACGAACTTCAAACTTACAACTTAAATTAGATACTACTACCGGACCCGACACGAACAATTTTTGTCAAAATCGGTCAACCGGAAGTAGTAGTGTTTATTCGTGGCATTTTTCACGATTTTCTCGAAAACGGCTCCTACGTTTTTTTAAAAAAATCGCCTCATTTACTAATGGCCTGGTTAGTTTTGCTATTCATAACGTTGTTGTAAACTTCTCAGTGTTGCCTGCTATTATTATTATTATATTATTCGGTTTTTAACAACTTAATGACACTGATTATGTCTGCCTCTGATTATCAACAGTTTAATTTTTGTTCATTCAATACATTTATGTATTTATTTAGATATTCTTATTACTTTTAAAATATATTAAATACCCTGGCACTTTAACCCTCTATAGGGCAGTACTACCGGGTTAATATAGGCCCTACATGTTGTAAAATAATAAATTTTGTTCTATAGGGACTTGAATAATGCATTTCTAGTGCCTAACATTATTTACACTCAATCTGTCCGTTGCAGGGCTAAAATAAATAGTCGTGTTTCTTATCACATGGTCAGCCAATTATATGACTGAATCATTTAACAACAGAAGAGGTGGAGGTGTACTGTGACACTAATCAGAGTTATCTCCTCTGAAAGTAATAAATTTCATTGTACAGTTGGACCCTGTGGTGAATGAAGTGAAGGTGTCATTTGCAGAGTGGAAAATATGTGCTTTTCAGAGGGCCCGGCATGCTGATAAGCGTACTTTTCCACTCAGTGAGGAAGGCATAGGTAAACCACCTCACTCCTCGGTTTACTTAGTGAAACCTCTACAGGTTCAAACCAGCTTTTCGGCTGATGACCTAAACAACACAACAAAAGTGCCTAACAGTAAGATATTTCTTTTTTTTTTATGTTAAGCCTTGGTAAGAATACTTACCAAGGAATGTTTATTGAAATGGGAATCACATTATGTTTAGTGGTAAGTAAGGATGCTTATTAAAACAACTTGTAGTAATAAGCCTGTATAACAGAAAAATGTGTAGAATAACTTATCTCAACTTTATATTAACATAAATACTTGCTTTACCGTAAAAAACTCGAATTTTTAAGCACTGTAAAAACGTAACAACAAAACAACACGGTTGGTTACCTACACTGGTGTGAATTCTTACCACATTTGTGTAACTCACAAAGCAAATGGTCTCTTCGCACTAATTTCATAATGTGGATAGCCTACTTACCAGAGAACATCTGTGAAACCATAAAATGCCAAAACAGTGCAACTGCCATAGCTTATTCTTTAAAAAATCGACCTTATTGCCAGTGGTAAGTATACTTATACCAAAGACCTTGTTGTTTAGGTCATCAGCCTGTATGTAGGCTGGTTTGAACCTGTAGAGGTTTTACTAAGTAAAACGAGGAGTAAGGTGGTTTACAATTGCCACAACTCACTGAGTGGAAAAGTACGCTTATCAGCATGCCGGGCCCTCTGAAAAGCACATATTTTCCACTCTGCAAATGACACCTTCACTTCATTCACCACAGGGTCCAACTGTACAATGAAATTCATTACTTTCAGAGGAGATAACTCTGATTAGTGTCACAGTACACCTCTACCTCTTGTGTTCTTAAATAGTTCAGTCATATAAGTGGCTGACTATGTGATAAGAAACAGAACTATTTGTTTTTAGCCCTGGACCAAACAGATGGAGTGCAATTAAAATAACACTCCTCGTGCCCGTTTTGGGCATTAGTATTCCATAATGAGACCCTATTCCATATATGGCTCCCTTCCCCTAATTTCTTTCCAATTTTTCATATAGGCAAGAGAAAGTAAAAATTACTTGTACATTAAATTGCTACTAATTAAATTTGACTAAAACTGTACTAGTAACTTGCAATTTCAGGTTAGTCATTTACACTTTAGTAGCTAATGTTATGTCTAAAAATTTGAATTCAGATTACATTTCCAGAGGATTCTATGTAAAATAATTTGAGAACTTCTGATCAGAATAAAAATCCTTTTTTTTGTTATAAAAACCTTTTACTTCCGATCAAAAGTTTTTATTTTTTTTATTTTCTATGTAAGTAAAGAAGTCGATTTTTATTGCCTATATGAATATGTAGGAAGGAAAGTATTGTTTTCATGTCAATTTTAAGAAATCCACTCTTCACCGGATCTACACGTAAACAGACCCCTGAACTCAACAAAAACATGTTTTTAGCGATTGCTCTGTGTGTGTGTGTGTGTGTCCATGTGTTTGTCTTTTTATGTGTGTGTGTTTGTATGTATACAAAATATCTCAAGAACGGAACATCGTACGAACTGGAAACTTAAGTTACATACCACTACCGGACCCGACACGAAAATTTTCATCAAAATCGGTCAACCGGACGTTGTAGTTTATTCGTGTAATTTTTCACTTTTTTTGATTTTTTCAAAAACTGGTCCTACGATTTTTTTAAAAACCGCCTCATTTACTAAATTTTTTATGCTTTACAAGATAGGGTAGACCCATGTTTACTAAAATTCTTAGTAAGGCTGTTTTCACGTAAAACAATTGTTTTTTTAAGATTGCGGCTTTAATATGGACTTCAGCGCAAAAATGCAATAATAAAAGTTGTAGACAATTTAAAACCCTACAACTTTTAATTCCACAAGTTTTTTGTATAACGCTTAGTTTAGCGGTAATTAGCAATTTTCTGTTTTTTCTCACGAAAACGTGTGAAAATCGATTTTAAAGATTTCGGCCTTAGTACTTATGCATTTTACGACAAAAGTGTGTATAATTAAATTATAGGAAATTAAAAGACCTACAACTTTTATTCAAAGTATTTTTTCTCTACAGAGCCTAGTTTAGCGTGAAAGAGTGATTTTCCGTATTTTTATGCGAAACTGAGGTTGAGGTTAGTTTTGCGTCTTTCACTCATGTTTTTTTAGGTTAGTTTTTTGTTTATTCCTAATGTTTTATTACTAATGTTCAAGTTTATTGTTAATTATTTGCATTGGCAAGAGAAAGTCGTATGAGTGTTTCCACTAGATTTTTTTTAAATTGAGTATTATTCTAGATGGTAATTTGTTGAAAAACCGAGCGGAATTGTAGTGAATTCTTTTTGAGAAATTTGAAGTTTTGTAGTAATCGTTGTGATATCTTCTTTAGGTAATCAGCCTGTAGGCTGGTTTGGATCTGTAGAGGTTTTACTGAGTAAAATGAGGAGTGAGGTGGTTTACCATTGCCACAACTTACTCAGTGGAAAAGTATGCTTATCAGCATGCCGGGCCCTCTGAAAAACACATATTTTCCACTCTGCAAATGACACCTTCACTTCATTCACCACAGGGTCCAACTGTATAATGAAATTCATTACTTTCAGAGGAGATAACTCTGATTAGTGTCACAGTACACCTCTACCTCTTCTGTTCTTAAATGATTCAGTCATTAATTTGGCTGACCATGTGATAAGAAACAGAACTATTTATTTTAGCCCCGCAACGAACAGATTGGGTGTAAATAATTTGACACTCCACCTGTCGTCTGTTATGGGCGTTGTGATATCTATTATAATAAGTTGGCACGCTGTGCGGGCGGAATTTGTAAGTAACATTTATTTACATTTTTTTTTAATTTATTTATTTTAACGTGGCATCAACTACAAAAGTCATTAGCGACGACGTTGGGGTGTAACTATTATACGATGGAGGATGAAATGATATTTTGTAACTTATGAAAATATGCCGTGCCTGAGTAGGATTCGAACCCAGGACCGCATGATGAGAGGCGAGCACTTTACCACCGTTATTTACACTTTTTTTTGTTTTTTTTTATTCCTAATTTGTGTACGTTGCAATCTGTTCAATTTAGAACAATAAGCAACCCCATGACCCAATGAGATGAGGATGATGTGTATGAAGTGTTAATGAGGTTTAGTCTTGTACAGACCCAGGCCGACCATTCCTGAGAGAGTATGGTTAATTGAACCCCAACTGTCAAAGTACTCCAGCAACCACTGTCTAGTATTCAAATCCCGTATAAAAGTAACTACCTTTACTAGGATTTGAACCAGGAACCTTCGTCTCCGAAAATCAGCCGTTAAACAGCTGATTTTGGCGACGAGTTATTGTAGTTGTTTATTTTATTGTTTTTTTTTTTGTAATTTCTCGTGTGATTTGTGTATTGCAAATTTTTCAGCCACCTTGTGCTTTAAGTCCTTGAAGTTAAGTTGTTATTATTGTTGTTATGCCACCATCACCACCACCACGTGTTTTCCACGTGGTTATAAATGTATGTTTGCGAAGCCGCCTCCTCCGTTATAGTTAACGTATTTTATTTTTTCAACGTTGCGTAGTTTAATGAAAATTCGTCGGTTCGCTAATTATTCCGCGAGTAATTGGTGTTTTGTTCGTTTTTTTTTATCGTTTATGGCCTTTTCATGAATTTACTTGAAAGCTGTTCTATAGATAATGTTCGTTCATTATTTCATTCGATTCTTTACTTTATTTTTACTTTCTCTTGCTTATATGAATATATAAGAAGGAAAGTATTGTTTTCATGTCGGTTTTAAGAAATACACTCTGCACCTCATATACACTTTTACCAGACCCCCTGAACCAGAAAAAAACATGTTTTTAGCGATTTGTGTGTGTGTGTGTGCGTGCGTGTAAACAGATATCTCAAGAACGGAACATCGTACGAACTTGAAACTTAAGTTACATACCACTATCGGACCCGACACGAACATTTCCATCAAAATCGGTCAACCGGAAGTAGCCTAGTAGTTTATTAGAGCCATTTTTCACTTTTTTGCGATTTTCTCAAAAACTGGTCCTACGATTTTTTTAAAAATCGCCTGGTTTGCTAAATTTTTTATTCTCTACAAGATAGGGTGTTGTTGTTGTTTAGGTCAACAGCCGAAAGGCTGGTTTGAACCTCTAGAGGTTTTACTAAGTAAAACGAGGAGTGAGGTGGTTTACCATTGCCTTCCTCACTGAGATAGGGTAGGCGCCATGTTTGCTGAAATTCTTGGTGAGGCTGTTTTTACGTAAAAAAAGTGTTTTTAAGATTACGGCTTTAATTTATATTGTAGCGCAAAAATTTATATAATAAAAAATGTAGAGAATTTAAAATTCTACAACTTTTATTTCAAACATTTTTTGTATAGGTAGCTTAATGTTTGGGTGTTTTTTGTATAGGTCGCTTTGTTTAGCGGTAATTAGCGGTTTTCTGTTTTTTCTCACGAAAACGTGTGAAAAATCGATTTTTTTTTAGATTTCGGCTCTAGTATGCATTTTATGAAAGTGTATATAATCGAATTTATAGAAAATTGAAAGATCTACAATTTTTATTGAGAGCATTTTTCGCTACAGAGCCTAGTTTAGCGTGAAAGAGTGATTTTCCGTATTTTTAAGCCAAACTGATGTCGATTTTCATTTTGCGTCTTTTTATTCATGATTAAAATTAGGTTATGTTTGTTGAGGTTAGTTTTTTTGTTTATTTCTAATGTTTTATTGCTAATGTCAGGTTATATTGTTAATTAATTAGCGTTGGCAAGAGAAAGTCGTGCGAGTGTTTTCACGCCGAGCACGATTTTTTTGACGTTGTTGTTGTTTAGGTCAACAGCCGAAAGGCTGGTTTCAACCTCTAGAGGTTTTACCAAGTAAAAACCCGGAGTGAGGCGATTTACCATTGCCTTCCTCACCGAGTTGAAAGAGTATGCTTATCAGCATGCCAGGCCCTCCGAAAAGCACTCACTGTCCACCCTGCAAATGACACTTCACTTCATTCACCACAGGGTCTGGCTGTACAATGAAATTCATTACTTTCAGAGGAGATAACTCTGACTAGTGTCACAGTACACCTCTACCTCTTCTGTTCTTAAATAGTTCAGTCATATAAGTGGCTGACTATGTGATAAGAAACAGAACTATTTTTTTTACCCCTGTACCAAACAGATAGAGTGCAATTAAAATAATACTCCACCTGCCCGTTTTGGGCAATTTTTGACGTTATAGAAATGAATAAGTTGAGGGATTGGTAGGAATAGTGAATTGGGATATTTTTACGACGATGGGTGTGGACGAGAACGGGAAGTACGCGGATTTACCCGGTAATAATTCCCAGTACACTATATTGTACGCGTGCTGTAAACATAGTGAACAAATAATAAACACCGCCCATATATATATATATATATATATATATATATTTATTTATAAATAAATTAATGAAAGAAATTACAGCCTGTGTGTGTTGTACCGCCCGCCACCGCCCTGGCCTATCTTTGATAATACAGTATAATAAAAGACACAAGAAATAGTTGTGTCCGCTAAACTGTTTCACCAGTAACACCATATTCTACTTAAATACTCGGACCACTGTATTGCGTTGCGTCTATCTGTGTTAACTTGTTGTTAGCCCCCGGCCTTTGTCCCTCTATCTCTCTCTCTTTCTCTCCCTGCCCTACTCTTCGTCAATCTCTCTCTTTCTTTCTCTCTCTTCTTGCTTCTCTGTGTGCGACCAATTACCCGGCGTAAACTATCATCTGTATACTTACAGAAATTCAGCACTTGGTTGCACGTAGTTTTCATTACGTGCGTATTAGATATTTACTGCGTGCGTGCGTGCGTGTGTTGCCTAAATTTTTATGTTCATGAAGAAACGAAGTGTGTAGGTAATGAAAATATAATAGTAATAACTAGCATGCCCCCCCCGTCGCGACCTTTGCGCGCGAAAAATGGTGTAATCACGTTTTTTAAAAATCTGGTGTGAAACATTCACAAGACTTTCTCATGTCAATGCAAACGAATATAACCTAACATTAGTAATAAACAAAATGCCCATAACAGACAGGTGCAGTGTCAAATTATTTACACTCAGCTGTTAGTTGCTGGGCTAAAATAAATAGTTCTGTTTCTTATCACATGGTCACCCAATTAAATGACTGAATCATTTAAGAACAGAAGAGGTAGAAGTGTAAAAGACACTAATCAGAGTTATCTCGTCTGAAAGTAATGGATTTCATTATACAGCCAGACCCGGTGGTGAATGAAGTGAAGGTGTCATTTGCAGAGTGGAAAATATGTGCTTTTCAGAGGGCCCGGCATGCTGATAAGCGTACTTTTCCACTCAGTGAGGAAGGTGATTGTAAACGACCTCACTCCTCGTTTTACTTGGTGAAACCTCTACAGGTTCAAACCAGCCTTTTGGCTGATGACCTAAACAACAACAATAAACAAAAAACCAACCTCTAAAAACATAACCTTATTTTAATCATGAATGAAAGACGCAAAATGAAAATCTACCTCAGTTTGGCTTAAAAAAACGGAAAATCACTCTTTCACGCTAAACTAGGCTGTGTAGAGAAAAATTCTCCAAATAAAAGTTGTAGAACTTTTAATTTACTATAAATTTGATTATATAGACTTTTGTCGTAAAATGTATACTAAAGTTGAAATAAATTTAAAAAAAAATCGATTTTTCACACGTTTTCGTGGGTCCTTCCTATATATTCATATAGGCAAGAGAAAGTAAAAATGAAAATTTGTTATTATGTGGGTGGTAATCGATTGAAAATGACTGAAAAATTTCGGGTTGAACTGTTGTTAGTAGTTTTATTTTAATAGATTTTGAAACATTGTTTTAAGTTTTTTTGTCGATTATGAATTAAACGTAGGCTAGGTCCTCCGCGCTCTGTCCTTTTCTGATGGGTGTTTGTGTTTGTTCTCTCTGCTGTGAGAACTTATTTTGCACTTGTTTCACATGAACACTAGCAAATATCGTTAACTGTAATAATGTGTTTCTGTTATTCGTACTATATCAAATTAAATACATCATTTTATATAGTATGTTTGTGTGTGTATGTGCGCGCGCACTAAAAATTACATAAATTGTAATTTTTTTTGAAATTTTCCTATTCCATTTTCTAATTGCTTATCGCGTTTATATTGACGATCTATCTTTCCCGCGGTTTGATATTTTATTATTATCTACAATATTATTCAAGTGTCTAATTGTTTGGAATAAATAAATTAATAATAATAATACTGAATTTCCAAAAAAATACAATTTTAATCTTAACATTTTACACCAATTTTGTACTTACATCCCATTACTAACCACATTCATTCCAATAACTAAAGTGTGAAACACTCACACAACTTTCTCTTGCCAATGAAAATAATTAACAATAAACCTAATTTTTATCATGAGTGAAAGACGCAAATTGAAAATCGACCTCAGTTTGGCTTAAAAATACGAAAAATCACTCTTTCACGCTAAACTAGGCTCTGTAGAGAAAAATGCTCTAAATAAAAGTTGTAGATCTTTGAATTTCCTATAAATTTGATTATATACACTTTTGTCGTAAAATGCATACTAAAGCCGAAATCTGAAAAAATAGATTTTTTACACGTTTCCGTGAGAGAAAAAAACAGAAAATCGCCAATCGCCGCTAAACTAAGCGTTATACAAAAAAAATGTTTGAAATAAAAGTTGTAGGATTTTAAATTCTCTACAACTTTTATTACATACAATTTTGCGCTAAAATGCATATTTAAGAGTGCATTCTTAAAAAAAACATTTTTTTACGTGAAAATAGCCTCACAAGAATTTCAGCAAACATGACGCCTACCCTGTCTTGTAGAGCATAAAAAATTTTGTAAACTAAGCGATTTTTAAAAAAATCGTAGAACCAGTTTTTGAGAAAATCGGAAAAAAGTGAAAAATTACGCGAATAAACTACTACTTCCGGTTTACCGATTTTGATGAAAATGTTTAGGCCTATGTCGGGTCCCGGTAGAGGTATGTAACTTAAGTTTCAAGTTCGCACGATGTTCAGTTCTTGAGATATTCTGTTCACACACGCACACACAGACCAATCGCTGAAAACACGTTTTTTTTTGGGTCGAGGGGGCTGAAAACGTGTAAAACCGGTGAAAAATCGACATGAAAACAATACTTTCCTTCCTATTTATTCATATAGGCAAGAGAAAGTAAAAATGTGGTTAGTAAGCTCGCCGGTAACTTTTTGTTCACCTGGAATTACTTCCATATTGTCCCTTTCCACATTTTATTTTTCATTTCTGCCCATAACAGACAGGTGGAGTGTCAAATTATTTACACTCAATCTGTTCGTTGCAGGGCTAAAATAAATAGTTCTGTTTCTTATCACATGTGTTGTTTAGGTCATCAGCCGAAAGGCTGGTTTGAACCTGTAGAGGTTTTACTAAGTAAAACGAGGAGTGAGGTGGTTTACCATTGCCTTCCTCACTGAGAGGAAAAGTACACTTATCAGCATGCCGGGCCCTCTGAAAAGCACATATTTTCCACTCTGTAAATGACACCTTCACTTCATTCACCACAGGGTCTGGCTGTACAATGAAATTCATTACTTTCAGAAGAGATAACTGTGATTAGTGTCTTTTACACCTCTACCTCTTCTGTTCTTAAATGATTCAGTCATTTAATTGGCTGACCATGTGATAAGATACAGAACTATTTATTTTAGCCCTGCAACTAACAGATTGAGTGGTCAACATTACATGGTTAGCTTATCACATGGTCAGCCAATTAAATGACTGAATCATTTAAGAACAGAAGAGGTAGAGGTGCAAAAGACACTAATCAGAGTTGTCTCCTCTGAAAGTAATGAATTTCATTATACAGCCAGACCCTGTGGTGAATGAAGTGAAAGTGTCATTTGCAGAGTGGAAAATATGTGCTTTTCAGAGGGCCCGGCATGCTGATAAGCGTACTTTTCCACTCGGTGAGTTGTGGCAATGGTAAACCACCTCACTCCTCGTTTTACTTAGTAAAACCTCTACAGGTTCAAACCAGCCTACAGGCTGATGACCTAAACAACAACAACATTTTTCATTTCTGCATTTCATTCCTAAAATTTGGCGGCGAAGTCAGAGAAGTGTCGCTTATATGACGCGCTTCTCGTTTTAAAATTTCTCTTTTAAAATTTTCCGATTTTTTGGTTGTAAATGTACGGTTGTAAGTGATAATAGAATTTACAATTTTTGGTGGCTGCAGTTTTCAAAATTGTTTTTCATTTTCCGAACTCCGTCCATCCGTCCGTCACATCCAGATGTCAGAAACTGCAAGAGATAGCAACAAACGGTTTTCGTATTTGTAATCTACACAAGAAGTTAGTGGACTTAAATTGGTTTTGAAGTTCCGGTTTCGACCGGAAGTTCAAGAAATCAAAGTTGGAATTTGGAAACAAAAATAGTGTCGTTCGATTTCTTTTTACTTTCTCTTGCCTATATGAATATATAGGAAGGAAAGTATTGTTTTCATGTCGATTTTTCACCGGTTCTACACGTTTTCAGACCCCCTCAACCCAAGAAACATGTTTTTAGCGATTGGTGTGTGTGTGTGTGTGTGTGTGAAAACAGAATATCTCAAGAACGGAACATCGTACGAACTTGAAACTTAAATCTTAAGTTACATACCACTACCGGACCCGATACGAACATTTTCATCAAAATCGGTCCACCGGAAGTAGGCTAGTAGTTTATTCGTGTAGTTTTCACTTTTTTGCGATTTTTTCAAAAACTGGTCCTATGATTTTTTTAAAAATCGCCTGGTTTACTCAATTTTTTATTTTCTACAAGATAGGGTAGGCGTCATGTTTGCTGAAATTCTGTGTGAGGCTGTTTTCACGTAAAAACATAGTTTTTTTAAGATTACGGCTTTAATATGCAATTTAGAGCAAAAATTTATTAATAAAAGTTGTAGAGAATTTGAAATTCTACAACTTTTATTTTAAAATTTTTTTTGTATAACGGTTAGTTTAGCGGTAATTTGCGATTTTCTTTTTTTTTCTCACGAAAACGTGAGAAAAATCGATTTTTTTGTAACATTTCGGCCTTAGTATGCATTTTACGACAAAAGTGTATATAATTAAATTTATAGAAAATAAAAAGATCTACAACTTTTACTTAGAGCATTTTTCTCTACAGAGCCTAGTTTAGAGAGGAAGAGTGATTTTCCGTATTTCTAAACCAAACTGAGGTTGATTTTCATTTTGCGTCTTTCACTCATGATTAAAATTAGGTTATGTTTATTGAGGTTAGTTTTTAGTTTATTTCTTATGTTTTATTACTAATGTGAGGTTTATTGTTAGTTATTTGCACTGGCAAGAGAAAGTTGTGTGAGTGTTTCACACCAGATTTTTAAAGAGTAGATACTGCCCTTTCCTAAGCTTTGTGCTGCAAGAAATCGAAGTTGGGATTTGGAAACAAAAATAGTGTCATTCGATTTCTTTTTAAAGAGTAGATACTGCCCTTTCCTAAGCTTTGTGCTGCAAGAAATCGAACTTGGGATTTGGAAACAAAAATAGTGTCGTTCGATTTCTTTTTAAAGAGTAGATACTGCTCTTTCCTAAGCTTTGTGCTGCAAGAAATCGAAGTTGGGATTTGGAAACAAAAATAGTGTCGTTCGATTTCTTTTTAAAGAGTAGATACTGCCCTTTCCTAAGCTTTGTGCTGCAAGAAATCGAAGTTGGGATTTGGAGACAAAAATAGTGTCGTTCGATTTCTTTTTAAAGAGTAGATACTGCCCTTTCCTAAGCTTTGTGCTGCAAGAAACCGAAGTTGGGATTTGGAAACAAAAATAGTGTCGTTCGATTTCTTTTTAAAGAGTAGATACTGCCCTTTCCTAATCTTTGTGCTGCAAGAAACCGAAGTTGGGATTTGGAAACAAAAATAGTGTCATTCGATTTCTTTTTAAAGAGTAGATACTGCCCTTTCCTAATCTTTGTGCTGCAAGAAATCGAAGTTGGGATTTGGAAACAAAAATAGTGTCATTCGATTTCTTTTTAAAGAGTAGATACTGCCCTTTCCTAATCTTTGTGCTGCAAGAAATCGAAGTTGGGATTTGGAGACAAAAATAGTGTCATTCGATTTCTTATTAAAGAGTAGATACTGCCCTTTCCTAAGCTTTGTGCTGCAAGAAATCGAAGTTGGGATTTGGAAACAAAAATAGTGTCATTCGATTTCTTTTTAAAGAGTAGATACTGCCCTTTCCTAATCTTTGTGCTGCAAGAAATCGAAGTTGGGATTTGGAAACAAAAATAGTGTCGTTCGATTTCTTTTTGAAGAGTAGATACTGCCCTTTCCTAATCTTTGTGCTGCAAGAAATCGAAGTTGGGATTTGGAGACAAAAATAGTGTCGTTCGATTTCTTTTTAAAGAGTAGATACTGCCCTTTCCTAAGCTTTGTGCTGCAAGAAATCGAAGTTGGGATTTGGAAACAAAAATAGTGTCATTCAATTTCTTTTTAAAGAGTAGGTACTGCCTCTCCTAAGCTTTGTGCTGGTCAGAGGAATGCATTACGTCACTACTACTGTGAGAGATTGCGTTAGTAGTAGTAACGTTTTACTAGTACTTGGTTTGTAGTAGTCACGGGTAGGGGAAAGTGGGGGTAAAACCGGGTCCCTAAGGTTTGAAGGCTTCCAGAAACCAAAGTTTTTAGAGCAAAGGAACAAAATTTTATAAAAGTAAGCACTATTTATCTGTGTTAATGCAACCACAGTTTCGAAAACATGGTTTTATTATTATTTTTAATTTTACGTCATTTTTTGTAAAAAAAGTCATTTGCCCGGTTTTGCCCCACTAGCCTAGCGAATGGCAATGAAATGATTAGTACACAGTTATGACGTAGCAGCAGTCTGGTGCTTCATCCGGCATCTGCACAAAGCTCAGATTCATACAGTACAGAAATCACTTGTGGTTTTTTCCATAGGTCAAACTTAAGCCTTTTTCTTTCTTACGAAAGCTAATTTAATGGGCTTGATCTCTTGCAATTTTTTAGAAAAAATTGCCACTTGTCAAGAGACGTGTTGTCTCATGAAAGGATTGTCTTTTTTTATTCCTAGTATGTGTACGTTGCAATCTGTTCAATTCAGAACAATAAGCAACCCCATGACCCAATGAGATGAGGATGATGTGTATGACGTGTAAATGAGGTGTAGTCTTGTACAGACCCAGGTCGACCATTCCTGAGAGAGTATAGTTAATTGAACCCCAACCATCAAAGTACGCTGGTAAACATTGTCTAGCGTTCAAATCCGTATAAAAGTTACTACCTTTATTAGGATTTGAACCAGGAACCTTCGTCTCCGAAAATCGGCTGTTAAACAGCTGATTTTGGCGACGACTTTACCTCTAGACCGACCCGGTGGGTTTAGGAATTTTTAAAATCGTTTTTATGACCACCTTTGACCCACATGGAACTTAAACTAATTGGAATTTCAATTTTCTCGGTCATGTGTTCTTGAAGATTAACCGAAGAGCGAGTGGATTTCGCTTTAATTTAGTCCGTACAGGTTAGTGTATAGTTGTGTAACCGGGTGATTAAGTGTAATCGGTGCGTACATCCATTTAGATATGATAACCATACCGCTCTAATCTTAATGATTATTATTATTTAATGAAGTAATACGGTGCGCATGCGTATTACTATCGTAGTAATAGTAATAATGATAGTATTACCACCCAATACGATATTACTATGATGGTGTGGACAAGGGGGAGGGTTGCTCGAAGGCCGGTTATTATTGTTTATAGGTGGGTTGATGAGGGTGAGTGGAAAATCCGGCATGGGGTGGGGGGAATTGTTTAGCTGTGAGCTTGTGACCGAACGGGTGGGCGGACGGCTCCGAATCGATACGTAACTGTTGTGACGTCACGCTTCATCTATCCTTAATACAGTCACCTCGTATTGTTTATTATTTTTATTACTTTCTCTTGCCTATATGAATATATTGGAAGGAAAGTATTGTTTTCATGTCGATTTTAACAAATCGAGTTTTCATTGGATCTACACGTTTTCAGACCCCCTGAACCCAAAAAATATGTTTTTAGCGATTGGTCTGTGTGTGTGTTTGTATACAAAATATCTCAAGAACGGAACATCGTACAAACTTGAAACTTGAAACTTAAGTTAACCACTACCGGACCCGACTCGAACATTTTCATCAAAATCGGTCAGCCGTAAGTAGTAGTTTATTCGTGTAATTTTTCACTTTTTTGCGATTTTCTCAAAAACTGGTCCTACGATTTTTTTTTAAATCATTTAAAATTTACTAATTTTTTTATGCTCTACAAGATAGGGTAGGCGCCATGTTTGCTGAAATTCTTGGTGAGGCTGTTTTCACGTAAAAAAAAATTGTTTTTTTTTTAAATTACGGCTTTATTATGCATTATAGCGCAAAAATGTAGCTATATAATAAAAGTTGTAGAGAAATTAAAACTCTACATCTTTTATGTTAAACATTGTTTTGTATAACGCTTAGTTTAGCGGTAATTAGCGATTTTCTGTTTTTTTCTCACGAAAACGTGTGAAAAATTTATTTTTTTAAGATTTCAGCCTTAGTTTGCATTTTACGACAAATGTTTAGTCTGAAGTAAAATATTTATAGAAAATTAACTAAAATTAAATTTAAATTAAATTAAATTTTTATAGATTACAAATTATATTTAAAAAATTTTATCTACAGAGCCTAGTATTGCGTGAAGGATTGATTTTCCGTAATTTTTAGACCAACTTTCATTTCGTTTGGCGTCTTTCACTAATGATTAAAAATAGGTTATGTTTATTGAGGTTAGTTATTTGTTTATTTCTAATGTTTTATTACTAATGTTAGATTATATTGTTTATTATTTATATTGGCAAGAGAAAGTTGTGTGAGTGTTTCACACAAGATTTTTTTTATTATTAAATTAGAAGAAGGAAAATGCCACTGATACACTAAATAAAGAATGAGAGAGTTCGAGAATTTCAGTGCCGTTTGCCGTGACTATTTGAGAACATTAAATCCCGTAAGCAAGTAAGAGACAAACATTTTCGTTTCACGTTGAAATAAACGATTACGTCACGCGGTAGATTTATGTAAGCGTGTGTAACGCCCTGGCCAGACGGTTTTTGTTCGTCTACATTTTAATAATCTACGGTGTGAACAGTCGGCGTAGACCAGACGGACGCTCAGACAGATCTAGTTTTCACGGTCACTTACATTCTGAATTGGATTGCTGTATACAGCACTTACAGCGATACTGTATAAAGTACACACGGCCTGTAGTATATAAATAGTAAGGTCATCTTTTTTTCTTCAATGGTAAAACGATTATTATCACGAACCGGCATTAACGATTTTTGTTGTTGTTTTTTGTTAGAAGTGAAATAGAATTTAGTGTAATTTTTTCGTCGGGTGTAATTTTAGCTCGGTAGTGTTTTAGGCTGCGGTATAATTAAACGCCGTACTTGAGTACGGCCACTAACTGCGATGATAATTGCAGGCTATCGAAAATAGCCAACAAGGCCTTCGCCTCTAGTTTTAGGATATGTACAATTATTCTATTACGTTATAAATACTTTTGATAGGTACTGTACTACTTACGGATCACCGTTCTTCTAATGCTGTCGTTTTTTTTATTCATCAGTTTAAATCCGTTTTAGTGATGTTAATTAACGTTTATCAATAAAGAAAACTTTGTTTGGAGCCACGTATTCTTAGTATTCTTGGAATTCTTTTCCTGAAAGATTTTCTACTTTCTTCCGTTCATCTAACATTCTGCTTTTAAATACTTTTGATTGGTACTGTACTACGTACGGATCACCGTTCTTCTAATGCTGTCGTTTTTTTTATTCATTAGTTTAAATCCGTTTTAGTGATTTTAAGTAACGTTTATCAATAAATAAAACTTTGTTTGGAGCCCCGTATTCTTACAATTCTTTTCCTGAAAGATTTTCTACTTTCTTCCGTTCATCTACCTTTCTACTTTTGTACAGGTGATTCGGATAAGTCAAAAATGTTCTAAATACTTTTATGCAGTTTGGTTGGAAATTAATAATTTATAATCCCTAATGTGTGTACGTTGCAATCTGTTCAATTGAGAACAATAAGCAACCCCATGACCCAATGAGATGAGGATGATGTGTATGACGTGTAAAATGAGATGTAGTCTTGTACAGACTCAAGCCAACCATTCCTGAGAGAGTATGGTTAATTGAACCCCAACCATCAAAGTACACCGGTAACCGCCGTCTAGCATTCAAATCCGTATAAAAGTAACTACCTTTACTAGGATTTGAACCAGGAACCTTTGTCTCCGAACAGCTAATTTTGGTGACGACTTTACCTCTAGACCAACCCGGTGGGTTGGTCTAGTAATTTATAATGATTTCTTAACATTCAATCAACATGACAACATTTTTAAAAAAATCTGGTGTGAAACACTCACACAACTTTCTCTTGCCAATGCCAATAATTAACAATAAACCTAACATTAGTAATAAAACATTAGAAATAAACACACAAACTAACCTCAAAAAACATTAGTGAAATACGCAAAATGAAAATCGACCTCAGTTTGGCTTAAAAATACGGAAAATCGCTCATTAACGCTAAACTAGGCACTGTAGAAAAAAATGTTATAAATAAAAGTTGTAGATCTCTTAATTTCCTTTAAATTTTATTATATACACTTTTGTCGTAAAATGCATTCTAAGGCCGAAATCTTAAAAAAATGAATTTTTCACACGTTTTCGTGAGAAAAATTTAGAAAATTGCTAATTACTGCTAAACTAAGCGTTATACAAAAAAATGTTTAAATAAAAGTTGTAGAATTTTAAATTCTCTACAACTTTTATTATATAAATTTTTGCGCTAAATTGCATATTGAAGCTGTAATCTTAAAAAACCTATGTTTTTACGTGAAAACAGCCTCACCCAGAATTTCAGCAAACATAACGCTTACCCTATCTTGTAGAGAATAAAAAATTGAGTAAACCAGGCGATTTTTAAAAAAATCGTAGGACCAGTTTTTGAGAAAATCGCAAAAAAGTGAAAAATTATATGAATAAACTACTACTTCCGGTTGACCGATTTTGATGAAAATGTTCGTGTCGGGTCCGGTAGTGGTATGTAACTTAAGTTTTAAGTTTCAAGTTCGTACGATGTTCCGTTCTTGAGATATTTTGTATACACACACACACACACAGACAGACACACACACAGACCAATCGCTAAAAACATGTTTTTTGGGTTCAGTGGGTCTGAAAACGTATAGATCCGGTGAAAACTCGATTTCGAAAAATCGACATGAAAACAATACTTTTCTTCCTATATATTCATATAGGCAAGAGAAAGTAAAAAGAACTACGAAAATGGACAGCCAATTTTATTTTACAGGTAGAGAGAAAATTCCGAGATTGGTCAGTAATATTCAAATGTAGTTTTAATCAAGGAGACAGGAGAAATTAAAATTTCTTCTTCTTCCTTTCACGGGTAAGGCATTATTGCCTATTCCGAACCTCTTCGCCTCTACAATCGGTCCACCTTTTCATTGGACGCCCTCTATCTCTTTTCCCAATTGGTTGGTATATGAGGGCGTGCTTAGGGATCCACTCGGTATTCACTCATTCTGTCCACATGTTGAAACCAATCCCTCATATACGTACATATACGAGGTGTGGCTATTAAATAACGAGACTGACGTTGTAAAAATAATTGTATTTTAATTTTATACATAATCACTTATTGTCACCTTCAATATACACTCCTTCTCTATCGCTACAACGCTCCATGCGAATTTTCCATTGTTGGAAACGGTGCTAGAAGTCATCTTCTGTCAGCTCCTTCAAGACACCTGCCGTTTTCTCTCTTACAGCTTCCACAGACTCAAATCTTCCCCATTTTAATGCAGATTCCCCCTTAGGGAACTTTGTACGGTGTTCTAAGGACTGATGATGATTTGCGAGGATATTAGCGCGGTTTGCCTTGGTTTTACTTAACTTATAATAGACCGAGGTTTGATTTTTAGGAAGAAAAGAGATAGCTAGTGTAATGAGAGAGAGAGAGAGAGAAAAAAGCCTAATGTTAGATAGGCGGAGAAGGTGCGATTGACCCCACCGGGCTGTGCGGTGTACTGTTCTGACAAACACTATTAGTTGTGAGGCGGTGACGTCATCGTTAACACCGCTTGACGTAAGTCAAATACTGTACAGTATACTACTACTTTACCGGATAAACAACACCCCGCGCCGTTCTAAGAATCGAACGCACGCCGCGTCTCTGTTATTCTCTTTTCTATTGTACAGGTAACGATTGATTAGCCTATTGCGTTCGCCGCCTATATCTCTGTCACCCGCGTCATTACAATACGCCTTATTTCCATCGGTAACCTATACCAATAGGCACCGATTGTTGTAATTTAATGCATTTTTTCCCCCCTATTCACTTGGTCGGAGTTGCCGATTTTGCCGCACTTCCTGTCAACTTTGTGTGTTTTGTTTAGGTCATCAGCTGAAAGGCTGGTTTGTGAACCTGTAGAGGTTTTACTAAGTAAAACGAGAACCGAGGTGGTTTACAATTGCCTCAACTCACTCAATGGAAAAATATGCTTGTCAGCATGCCAGGCCCTCTCCTGTAAAGCATATATTTTCCATTCTGCAAATGACACCTTCACTTCATTAACCACAGGATCTGGCTGTATAATGAAATTCATTACTTTCAGAGGACATAACTCTTGACTAGTGTCTTTTACACCTCTACCTCTTCTGTTCTTAAATGATTCAGTCATTTAATTGGCTGACCATGTGATAAGAAACAGAACTATTTATTTTAGCCCTGCAACGAACACATTGAGTGTAAATAATTCGACACTCCACCTGTCTGTTATGGGCAGCTGTCAAATTTATTGTTGCTAAAACATTGCGTCAAGGCGGGTTTCTCACTTTCCTGACCGACTGCTAGCCAAAAACGACCATATTAGATTTAACGGTGCTACTTTTTTTACTTTCTCTTGCCTATATGAATATATAGGAAGGAAAGTATTGTTTTCATCTCGATTTTAACAAATACACACTTCACCGGTTCTACACGTTTTCAGACCCCCTGAACCCCAAAAAACACGTTTTTAGCGATTGGTCTGTGTGTGCGTGCGTGCGTGCGCGCGCGCGTGTGTGTGTGTGACAGAATATCTCAGGAACATCGTACGAACTTCAAACTTAAAACTTAAGTTACATACCACTACCGGACCCGACACGAACGTTTTCATCAAAATCGGTCAACCGGAAGTAGTAGTTTATTCGTGTAATTTTTCACTTTTTTGCGATTTTCTCAAAAACTGGTCCTACGATTTTTTTTTAAAAATCGCCGGGTTTACTAAATTGTTTATGCTCTACAAGATAGGGTAGGCGCAATGTTTGCTGAAATTATTGGTGAGGCTGTTTTCACGTAAAAAAATACTTTTTTTTAAGATTGCGGCTTTAATATGCATTTTAGAACAAAAATGTATTAATAAAACTTTTTAGAGAATTTAAAATTCTACAACGTTTATTTCAAACATTTCTTTGTATAACGCTTAGTTTAGCGGTAATTAGCGATTTTCTGTTTTATCTCTCACGAAAACGTGTGAAAAATCGATTTTTTTAAAGATTTCGGCCTTAGTATGCATTTTACGACAAAAGTGTATGTAATCAAATTTATAGGAAATTACAGTTCTAAAACTTTTATTTAGAGCATTTTTCTCTACAGAGCCTACTTTAGCATGAAAGATTGATTTTCCTTATTTTGAAGCCAAACTTTGGTCGGTTTTCATTTTGGTCTTTCACTCAGGATTAAAATAAGGTTATGTTTTTTGAGGTAAGTTTTTTGTTTATTTCTGATGTTTTATTACTAATATTAGGTTATATTGGTGGAAGATCTTCTAGGAGAAAATGGAAGAAAAGTCTGTTGGTCTCTCAGTGTTTAAAGTTTTAAAAATTATAATAATTCGTTGTGTCCGTCCTCTCAATGATGTAAGATGTTACAAGATTATTTGGTGTAAATTCATTGCAATCATCTGATCTTGTAATACGAGATTTCAGTGGAAGATCTTCTAGGACAGCGGTTCCCAAACTTCTATCTTTTACGCCCCCTTTTGCCAAAAAGAAAACTTCTCACGCCCCTTACACAATTTTATTGGGCAATGAAAAATCACGTATTACATTGAATAACCATACATTTATTTTTTAAATTTTTTGTAGCATTAGAAGTTGCAATTTAATTTTAACAAGAGACAAAATAAATCGGTAGATGGATGACTTTGCATTGTTTTTTTAAAAAAAAGTTGATTATTAGAAAGTGCAGAACGTAAATCATTGATAAAACCAACATTGCACCGATGCTTTGTTTTTATTGTAACAAGTGCTGAAAACACTTTTTTGCACATATAGGTGCTTGATACAGATAATTACAATTACTGCCGCTTGCTGTTATATACTGGGGTAAACTTGGTAATACTTAACCCAAAGTGATGTTTTGTCAATTTTATCGAAATCGTTTTTCGCAGCAGAAACATTTTTTATTTTTAAAACTTGTTTTTTAAGTAATTCGGGCAGGAAGTCTATGTTGACACTGAAAGGATCCGTTATGGAGGGTAAAGTTATCTCGAAGTCCCGCGCCCGCCTTGACGTGTCTTCACGCCTCCCTTGGGGGGCGCGCCCTCCCACTTTGGGAACCGTTGTTCTAGGAGAAGACGCAGTAAAAGTCAGTTGTGGTGCCCCTTTTTTCGATCACAATACTTGTGCGTGACGATTAAACGTTAAATAAATTCGCCGTTATAACCTAGTCAATGTTAATAACGTTAATAATATTATAAGAAATGCGGTAAAAATATTTAAAATACTGTAGTTTTTTTTGTTTGTATTTATTCAACGTTGATATTGCAGTGTGTGTGTTTGTTTGTAATAATGAGTGGAATGGGTTGGAGTGGAGTAGTTGTGTGTTTGTTTGCTTTTGTCCTTGGCGTAGCGGAAAGCAATGAAGTAGCGTACCTCACCTCATCACACCTGTCTTCAACCCTTGACCTTCCTTCACACCACACCACCACCACTTTTCTAGTATTGCATTACTATGTATATATATATATATATATATATATAGCGTACCGTGTATACATACATTTGTATTGGCCATTCGTTGTATGCTTGTTTTTTCCCATTAATCGTCCATCCATCTATCCATACGCTCCCCGTACTTTACCTGCTCTGTTTGTGTGTGCAGTTGATTCACGTGGTTTTACAGCCGCTTTCTCAGCTCACTTTACAAGCTAAAAGAAAGAAAAACCGTTATACAAACATAGACCCACCGGGTTGTAAAACCAGCTGCTCAACAGCTGATTTTCGGAGACGATGGTTCCCGGTTCAAATCCCTACTAAAGGTATTTCACCGAATGGCGACATTAAGTGGCAAACCTTATTTGTTTGGTGGTCCTGAAAATGGCCGTTTAAGCGGTGGTCGTAGTCGTCGTGGCGGTCGAGGAGCTAGGAGCTAGCTAAACAATAGCTAGACGATTATCCGTCTACCGATTTACCGTCTTAACCTTTTTGAGGCTCTACCTGGGAGAGAAAATATTGAAATGAACGATGTTGGCGAATGGATGGACATGGACCAACAAGATGCAGGTTTTGAATTTGTCTCTGATGATGAACTCATTCAGCGAGTTTTGGACCCTAATGATCCTGCAGAAAATCACGAAAGCGACCATGAGGTAGAAGACGCTACTACTAAAAAAATCATCCATGCTGAAGCAGAATCAATGTTTTCCTAAATGTATTGATTGGTTTGAACAACAGACTGAAGCAGATTCCACTCAGCTGTTGCTGCTTCGAAGAGTAAGAGATATAGCAGCCAAAAAAGCCCGAAATGTGTTGAAACAAAAGAAATTAACAGACTTTTTTAAACAATAGTTTTGCTGCACTGTACCTAGTGTATTTTGTATTGTGATGTTTTCAGCTTGTATGCCTTTATAGTGTAGGCCTACTGTTGTCAATATTAAATTAACATTTTGACACATTACAATGTTTTTTTTCTATGTTTTTCGCTCTTTCTCCATTAACCGTCTTTTCGGTTATCCGTCAGGGCTTCGGTCCCGTGATTGACGGATAATCGAAGTCCTACTGTACTCTCAGAGGAGATAACTAGTGACTAGTCTCTCGTAGATAACTGACTGCTGCTGTCTTTTACACCTTAAAGTGATCCTATGTGGTCGTTTAAGCAAAAAACGTCTTAACGCTTTGGTAGCAAGTTGTTATCAAACGAGTTAATTCAAAAAACAAATAGTAGTCCTATATTGGAACACCATACATTTAATTTTTACTCTCTCTCTCTCTGTCCTATATGAATATGTAGGAAAGAACGTATTGTGTTTTCATGTCGATTTTAAGAAATCGAGTTTTCACCGGATCTACACGTTTTGAGACTCCCTGCACCCAAAAAAAACATGTTTTTAGCGATTGGTCTGTGTGTTTGTTGTTTAGGTCAACAGCCGAAAGGCTCTAGAGGTTTTACTAAGTAAAAACGAGGAGTACGGTGGTTTACCATTGCCTTCTTCACTGAGTTGAAAGAGTAAGCTTATCAGCATGCCAGGCCCTCCGAAAAGCACCCACTTTCCACCCTGCAAATGACACCTTCACTTCATTCACCACAGGGTTTGGCTGCATAGTGAAATTCATTACTCTCAGACTGAGATAACTCTCTGACTAGTGTCTTTTACACCTCTACCTCTTCTGTTCTTAAATAGTTCAGTCATATAAATGGCTGACTATGTGATAAGAAACAGAACTATTTTTTTTAGCTATGGACCAAACAGATAGAGTGCAATTAAAGTAACACTCCACCTGCCCGTTTTGGGCATTCTGTGTGTTTGTGAACGCACAAACTCACCATCATCGAACGAACATCGTACGAACTTGAAACTTAAGTTCCAAGTTTCTACTTGGTAGGATATTTCGAACACGCGCACTCAGCAATCGGTACAAACACTTTTTTGGGGTTAAGAAGGCTGAAAACGTTGTTTGCGGTGAAAACTCAATTTCTCTTAAAATCGACATAAAGATATAAGTAATACTTTGCTTCGCTATTTTTTTTTTGTATTGTCCTATATAAAGAACGCATTGGTTATGTAAAATTATTTTTTAAGCTGTCGTTTGTTCGCATGGTACGCCTTCATACTCTCGCTAACCTTGTCCTCTGCCTTGTTTCTCCAGTCGGGAAATTCCCAAAATCCTTTATTTTCCTTCTAAAGGCAGTTCCATCTGTTACATCGTTACGTGAAGCGTTTATGGTGTTTAGGTTTGTTTCGATTTCTTTGATCCATCTATCTTTGGTTTTAAAATCTTCTTGATATGTGATCATTTTGTACGTTTCGTTATTTTTGTTTTGGAATAAATAAATAAATAAATAAATTGCTTCGCTATTTTATTTATTCGGATAGGTAAAAAGAAAGTGAATGTGAAGATGGAGACGTTTTGAATGCGTGTCATAAAATGTGAAGGGGTTGGGGTAATGATCATCAAGTGCGTTGCAAGTGAGAATGCAGCCGAGTGTGCGTAGTTTAATAGTGACGGAATGGTCATTGAAAGTAAACTTTTTTTATAAATAGGCTGCAAACACTTTACGTACGTACGGTGTATTCTACCTAACGTTTGGGGGTTAATGACATTCAAACCGATTCTTAAAGTGAAGCGGTGACCGCATTTTGTTTTTTTTATCCTTCTCGGGAAACTAACATATTCATTTTTTACCTTTTACTCTCTGTTGCGAGGCTTACCGGATTTTACCGGTTATTTCATCATTTATATATTTGTTTTTTTAAATGTCATGTCACGTTTTTCTCTTTCTTGTACTTCCTCGTAGTGGAAAATGCATAACATTTGGCATCGTCAAGAACGAAATTATGTATATTCATTTTTACTTTCTCTTGCCTATATGATATATAAAAAGGAAAGTATTGTTATCATGCCGATGTTTAGAAATGGAATTTTCACCGGATCTACACGTTTTCAGACCCCCTGAACCCAAAAAACATGTTTTTAGCGATTGGCATGCGTGTGTGTGTGTGTGTATGTGAACAGAATATCTCAAGAACGGAACATCGTACAAACTTGAAACGTAAGTTACAAACCACTACCGGACCCGACACGAACATTTTAATCAAAATCGGTTTACCGGAAGTAGTAGTTTATTCGTGTAATTTTTCACATTTTTGCGATTTTCTCAAAAACTGGTCTTACGATTTTTTTAAAAATAGCCTGGTATACTAAATTTTTTACGCTCTACAAGATAGGATAGGCGCCATCTCTGCTGAAATTCTTGGTGAAGCTGTTTTACGTAAAAAAACTTTTGCTTTAAGATTACGGCTTTAATATGCATTTTAGCGCAAAAATGTATGTAATAATAGTTGTAGAGAATTTAAAATCCTACAAGTTTTATTTCAAACATTTTTTGTATAACGCTTAGTTTAGCGGTAATTAGCGATCTTCTTTTTTTTTCTCACGAAAACGTGAAAAATCGATTTTTTCAAGATTTCGGCCTTAGTATGCATTTTCCGACAAAAGTGTATATAATCAAATTTAAAGAAAATTAAAAGATGTACGTACAACTTTTGTTTAGAGCATTCTTCTCTACGGATCCTAGTTTAGCGTGAATGAGTGATTTTCCGTATTCTTAAGTCAAACTGAGGTCGATTTTAATTTTGCGTCTTTCTTTCACTCCGGTAGTGATACCGGTAGTTTCACTGGGGCCCCGGTAGTGATATGTAATTTAAGTTTCAAGTCCGTACGATGTTCCGTTCTTGAGATATTCCGCGCGCGCACACACACACACACACACAGAGACCAATCGCTAAAACCATGTTTGTGTGGGTTGAGGGGGTCTGTTTACGTGTAGATCCGGTGAAGAGTGGATTTGTTAAAATCGACATGGAAAACAATACTTTCCTACCTATATATTCATCATATAGGCAAGAGAAAGTAAAAATTGAAGATTGTTTAATTAAGTCGTATAATGCGTCATTGTGGAAACAAAGTGAGTTGTGTTCAAACCGGCGTGAGCCAGGTTGGTTTCTATGTTTTTAAAATTGAATCTGATTAGTACGAAAGGACTTTCAGTGTTAATAAATTATTTTTGAGATCCGGTGAAGAGTGGATTTGTTAAAATGGACATAGAAAACAATATTTTCCTATAGTTGAGCCGCTCTAAGTTTGCTGCTACTGTCAACAAACAAAAGCCACCTACTACAGGGTGCACGCTAGAGTCTCCGACTTTACGGATGTCGAATTCCTATTAAGTTAACTATTTTTTAAATTATAAATACTTAAAGTACTAAAAACATCAGTCATGAAATGATGTAGGCTTAACAATTTCATTTAGAAAAATACTTTTAGAAGTATTTTGTATTTAAATACTTTTAAAAGTATTTTGTTGTTACTTTTTAATCAGCGTGTACACATTTTGATACAATGCGCATGCTCAGTGACGTCATTATTTGTTTACATTAGGAGCAAACTTAGAGAGACTGGACTGTACCTATATATTCATCATATAGGCAAGAGAAAGTAAAAATTGAAGATAGTTTAATTAGGTAAATCTTATAATGTGTCATTGTGGAAACAAAGTCAGTTGTGGTGGTCGTGTTAAGTGCGGTCGGCTAGTAAGACGATTAGAAGCGATTTTAATCGGGTGTGTCATCCGTAGTCGAGTTGGTTGTTTTTTTTTTTTTGTAACCCCCGGCCGGATTCGGACTCGGGCCGCGCTCTCTCTCTCTCTCTCTCTCTCACACACACTGTCTCTCTCTCTCTCTTTCTCTGACTCGAATCAAATCATTGTAGTGGTCCCGTGTATTTTAAGAACACTACCGTTACGAGTGGTCGTCGTCGTATCTATCTCCTACTCTACATTTACATTGTCTCCTCTCTCTCCTCCCTCTCTCTCTCTTCCAATCGCCCTGCATAACACATTTCATTCTATTTCTATTCAATTACAGTAAAACCTCATTGATCCGGACTTATTGGGGCTCTTAAGTCGTCCGGATTATTGACAGTTCGGATTCAATTAAATAACTTTAGTAAGAGCTAAAGTACCCATCATGTAGTAAAATTAATTGAATTATAAAAATTTTTTTCCATTTTTTTTACAAATATTTCCATGGACATTATTTTAAACGCTGTAATGTATTTACAACAATTCCTAATGTACAAGGTGGAGGAAATTGACCTACCCAACTATGGCTAAAAGCCATGTCCTAGGGTAGATGTTATCTTTTTACTTTCTCTTGCCTATATTAATATATAGGAAGGAAAGTATTGTTTTCATGTCGATTTTCAGAAATCGAGTTTTCACCGGATCTACACGTTTTCAGACCCCCTGAACCCAAAAAACATGTTCTTAGCGATTGATGTGTGTGTGTGTGTGTGTGTGTGTGTGTGTAAAATATCTCAAGAACGGAACATCGTACGAACTTGAAACTTAAGTTACATACCACTACTGGACCCGGCACGAACATTTTCATCAAAATCGGTCAACCGGAAGTAGTAGTTTATTCGTGTAATTTTTCACTATTTTGCGATTTTCTCAAAAACTGGTCCTACGATTTTTTTAAAAAATCGCCTGGTTTACTAAATTTTTTATGCTCTACAAGATAGGGTAGCCGCCATGTTTGCTTAAATATTTGGTCAGGCTGTTTTCACGTAAAAAAATTGTTATTTTAAGATTACGGCTTTAATATGCATTTCACCGCAAATATAATAAAAGTTGTAGAGAATTTAAGTTGAGAGAATTTGAGTTTTTGAAAATTCTACAATTTTTATTTCAAACATTTTTTTGTATAACGCTTAGTTTAGCGGTAATTAGCAATTTTCTTTTTTTCTCACGAAAACGTGTGAAAAATCTATTTTTTCAAGATTTCGGCCTTAGTATGCATTTTACGACAAAAGTGTATATAATAAAATTCATAGGAAATTAAAATAATTACAACTTTAATTATGAACATTTTTCTCTACAGAGCTTAGTTTAGCGTTAAAGAGTGATTTTCCGTATTTGTAAGCTAAACGGGTTGATTTTCGTATTGCGTCTTTCACTCATGATTAAAATTTGGTTATGTTTTCGAGGTTAGGTTTCTGTTTATTTCTTATGTTTTTATGACTAATGTTACGTTTTTTTTTGTTAATTATTTGTATTGGCAAGAGAAAGTCGTGTGAGTGGTTCACACCCGATTTTTAAGAAAATAAATAACCAGAAAATATTGTCACCGCTTTCGGACCATTAGGCCTGTAATCAGGCAGCTAGCTACCTGGTAGAACATTATCAAAATTACTGCCGGCCGCATTGGCGTACTTAGTAATGTGCTCGCCTATCTCATAATGCGGCGTTGGGTTCGAACTCACTACTGAGGAATGTAGAGTCTGTCCACGCTAAGAGTGCTCCGACGTATGCAACCAGCAACACAAGTGAGCATCCGCATTAATTAAAAATACGCACAACATGATCAACAAACAACAATTCCATACAACACCATTTATTCACTCTGAGCTTAATATAATAAAAACACGTTCAATTTATTTCTTAGAAAATTTTCATAAATCGAAGATTAGTTTACCATTGTTGTTGTTTAGGTCAACAGCCGAAAGGCTGGTTTGAACCTCTAGAGGTTATACTAAGTAAAAACGAGGAGTGAGGTGGTTTACCATTGCCACAACTCACTGAGTTGAAAGAGTATGCTTATCAGCATGCCAGGCCCTCCGAAAAGCACTCACTTTCCACCCTGCAAATGACACCTTCACTTCGTTCACCACAGGGTCTGGCTGCATAGTGAAATTCATTACTCTCAGAGGAGATAACTCTGACTAGTGTCTTTTACACCTCTACCTCTTCTGTTCTTAAATAGTTCAGTCATATAAGTGGTTTACTTATGTGATAAGAAACAGAACTATATTTTTAGCCCTGGACCAAACAGATAGAGTGTCATTAAAATAACACTCCACTTGCCCGTTTTGGGGATAGTTTACCATTAATAACTAAAATTTTACTATTGTGTTTTTTTAACACTTAATGTGTTGAGTTTTTGAAACATAAACGCGGTAAACATTAAAAAGTAGAAAAAAATTGTTTTGTTAAAAATGTAATGGTTAAAATAATTACTTAAGGAATCTTTATGAAACTACAATAATTACAAGTAATCTGAACGGCATAATTGAAAACGCTTAAATTTTTATGATTAACTTATTTTTATGATGGAACGTACGGCAAGGTAATTTGTCAGGCGGAGAAGTAGATACGTGCCAACTAGTGTAAAACTTTCGTTTACAACCTATAAGCCCTTGCCTCACGCGGAGTACTCTTACAGTAGATCGACTATAGAACGCAAGTAAGGGATTGCTGCACATTGCTGCGCGTGTGTGTTTGTGTGTAAGGGTCGGTCTGTGATCCAGGTTCCACTGAGAGCTGTGGACATATTATTGTCATAACATGAAAATTATTAATTGAATTAATAATAATTGAATTAAATACTTGAATAATTGAATAATAATATTAATTGAATTACATACAAAGAAAGGAAAGTTATCTACAGGCTGTATAAGAATCAAACGGCTGTTTTGACAATCGAGGGGTACGATAAAGAGGCTGCTGTAAGAAAAGGTGTACGACAAGGTTGTTCTTTGTCACCATTACTTTTTAACTTGTATATAGAAGAGGCTATAAATGAAGTGAAGGAGAAATTTGACGCAGGAATAAAAATTCAAGGAGAAACAATAAAAATGTTGAGATTCGCCGATGATATAGTAGTATTAGCCGAGACAAAGAAAGAACTATAGGATGCCTTAAATGGAATGGATGAGATCTTGAAAAAGGATTACTTCATGAAAATTAATAAGAACAAAACGAAAGTGTTGTGCAGCAGAGTGGTTTAGAAGAGATGGGAAATTTAAAAGTAGGCAACGAAAACTTACAGGAAGTTAGGGAATTCAGCTATCTAGGGAGTAAAATAACAAAGGATGGTAGAAGCACAAGTGATATCAAGAGTAGAATTGCTCAAGCTAGAAAAGCCTTTGAAATGAAAAACAGCTTACTGACTACAAACATTGATTTACAGATTAGGAAAAATCTTTTAAAACGTTATGTTTGGAGTGTATCATTATACGGAAGTGAAACGTGGGTGATAGGGGCTGTAGAAAAGAAGAGGATAGAAGCTTTTGAAATGTGGTGTTATAGAAAAATGTTAAAAATTAGGTGGGTGGACAAAATAAGTAATTTAGAGGTTCTTAGGCGAGTGGATGAAAAAAGAAGTATATGGAAGCATCTTACCAAAAGAAGGGATAGGATAGTGGGGCATATCCTAAGACATCAAAAAAAATGAAAATTATACAGATGGTTTTCTCAGTACACAACGTTTCCCTGTAATAAATGAACGTTTAAAAATATCTCTCGTGTATAGCGTTTCTGAGTAAATCGTTAATGAGTCTGTTGATTTATTATGCGGGTGACAGATTAGAATAGGAAAGGCGTTTGCGTCGTATGTCGGCTAACAAAAGAAAACAATGTTGTTTACAATAATATATTAATATTGTTTACTAATAATTCTCCACCTAAATAATTACCCATTAAATTAGTAGTTTATTAATAATGTATGTAATTGTTTACACGGTAAACAATTACAATTACAAAATTGTTATGGCGTCTCGAAATCCGTCGTTCAGTTTATGTTGAATTTTTACTACGGATGAAAATCTGGTGTGAAACGTTCACGCTACTTTTTCTTGCAATGTAAATATAAAGGAAAACAATCTTTGCTTAATCATGGGTGAATGACGCTAAATGATAATCGTAGTTCGTTGGAAAAATCGTAAATTGACGCTGAACTAAGCTCTGTAGAAAGAATGTTTGAAATGAAAGTTGTAGGGCTTTTAATTTTCTTTAACTTCCATACACTTGTCCTAAAATGCATAATAAGGCCGCAATTTAAAAAAAAACAATTTTTTACCAATTTCAATGTAAAAAATACGGAAACAATTACTATAATTCAATTACTATTAATTTCGATTTATCGAAATTTGTTTTTCACCGGATTTATACACGTTTCCAGGCTACCGAACTCAAAAGACATGTTTTCAGCGATTGATCTGTGGGTGTCGACATTAACATTTCCATCAAAAAAGGCTCCTAGGTTTTTTTAGAATCGCCTCATTTTATACATTTTTAATGTTATACTAGATAGATTAGCGCCATGTCTTCTAAAATTCTTGGGGTTGGGGGGGGGGGGGGTGTGCCTGTGCTCCCGTAGAAAAAGATGGGTTTTTTAAGATTGCGGCCTTAATATCCATTTTAGGAGTGAACTGTAAATACCTTAATCAAAGTGAAGAACATTAAAAACCTTAAAACTTTTTAAAATATGATTTCAATTATTTCACTGAGCAGACAAGCCGAGCGCTCTGAAAAGCATTTACTTTCTACCCTGTAAATGACATCTTCACTTCACTTCACTCACCTCACCGCAGGGTGTCAGAGGAGATAACTGTGACTAGTGTCTTTTACACTTGTACCACTTCTGTTGTTTAATGCTTCAGTCATATAATTGGCCGGGGGGCATGCCCCACACCACACAGAGCGTGCCCATAGAACTGCTGTTTAGCTACCCTATCCTCGGCTGCTTTCGAGTTAACGGGCGCTGGGTGTAGCACCTCCGTGTGCTATTCGTAGTAGATCCATGTGTAAATGGTAAATGGTTTCCTGGCATTTCTCCCACCAGCTCCCCTCCAATTGGTCGCCGGAAGGCATAGACCTGGAGGCCGTTCCTAAGAACTCTTATAGAACTTTGTGACGGCGACAGTTACCTTGCTTTAAGAATTAAAAACTAGTTATAAGATTAAAAATTTCGATTTGAAATTTAAAATTTTGCGAGTTGGAGCCAGGTGGACCGACTTGGGGAGTGTGCACTGCTCGCCCTCTTGTCGGGGTGCCTCTTCGGGCTCAAGGCCCGCGTCAGAAAACATTTGGGTCCTAACAGTCAAGAAGAATAATTGTCGAAAGTTTAAACATTAATAACTAATAATAAAATATTAGTTAAGACCTAGTCGCCTTTAAATTTGCCAGAAAGTGTTTGTACACCATAAATGTAATTTTGCCTCCAGTGCCATCGACAAGTGCCGAGGGACCATGTGTAGTAGATCCATGTGTGGCAGAGCCACGTGCAAAGCATTAGCTGCGTAATGAGCTCGACGGTGACTCCCCTTTAATATTATAAATAAACACGGCAACTCCTTCGTAATATACTATATATTAATTTTATTATTGGTATATATATATATATATATATATATATTTGCCCATAACAGACAGGTGGAGTGTCAAATTATTTACACTCAATCTGTTAGTTTCAGGGCTAAAATAAATAGTTCTGTTTCTTATCACATGGTTAGCCAATTAAATGACTGAATCATTCAAGAACAGAAGAGGTAGAGGTGTAAAAGACATTAATCAGAGTTATCTCGTCTGAAAGTAATGAATTTCATTATACAGCCAGACCCTGTGGTGAATGAAGTGAAGGTGTCGTTTGCAGAGTGCAAAATCTGTGCTTTTCAGAGGGCCCGGCATGCTGATAAGCGTAATTTTCCACTCGGTGAGGAAGGCAATGGTAAACCACCTCACTCCTCGTTTTACTTAGTAAAACCTCTACAGGTTCAAACCAGCCTTTCGGCTGATGACCTAAACAACAACAGGGCAGTACTACGGGAAAAAATATTATACATGTTGTAAAATGTTAAATTTTGTTTTATAGGAACTTGAATAATGTATTTCTAGTGCCAAAACAGTTAGATATTTATTTTTCTTTAAGTCAAGCCGTGGTAAGTATACTTAACAAGGAATGTTTATTGAAATGGGAATCACATAATATTTAGTGGTAAGAATGCTTATTAAAACAACTTGTAGCCCTATATAACAAAAAAATGTGGCGAATGAATTATCTTAATTTTATATTAGCATGAATGCTTGCTTTCCGGTAAAAAAAACTGGAATTTTCTAAGCACTATACAAAAGTAACAACAAAAAACATGGTAGCGTAGGCTGGTATGAATGAATCCTTACCACATTCGTGTAACTGGCAAAGCAAAAGGTCGCTGCGCGCTAATTTCAAAATGCGGATAGTATACTTAGAAGAGGACATCTATAAAACCATAAAATGCCAATAGGGTTCAACTGCAGAGCTTATTATTTAAAAAATCTGGTATGAAACATTCACACAAATTTCTCTTGCCAATGCAAATAATTCACAATAAAACATTACAGATATTTATTTTTTAATTAGTAATAAAACATTAGAAATAAACAAAAAACTAACCTCAAAAAACATAATCTTATTTTAATCATGAGTGAAAGACGCGAAATGAAAATCGACCTGTTTGGCTTAGAAATACGGAAAATCTCTCTTTCACGCTAAATTAGGCTCTGTAGAAAAAACTGCTTTAAATAAAAGTTGTAGATCTTTTAATTTTCTATAAATTTGGTTTTATACACTTTTGTCGTAAAATGAGTACCAAGGCCGAATTGTTAAAAAAAATCGATTTTTCACTCGTTTTCGTGAGAAAAAAACAGAAAATCGCTAATTACCGCTAAAATAAGCGTTATACAAAAAATGTTTGAAATAAAAGTTGTAGGACTTCAAATTCTCTATAAAATTTATTATGTACATTTTTGCGCTGAAATGCATAATAAAGCAGCAATCTTGAAAAAACAATTTCTTTACACGAAAACAGCCTCACCAAGAATTTCAGCAAACATGGCGCCTATCTTGTAGAGCATAAAAAATTAAGTAAACCAGGCGATTTTAAAACAATCGAAGGACCAGTTTTTGAGAAAATCGCAAAAAAAGTGGAAAATTACACGAATAAACTACTAATTACTTCCGGTTGACCGATTTTGATGAAAATGTTCGTGTCGGGTCCGGTAGTGGTATGTAACTTAAGTTTCAAGTTTCAAGTTCGTACGATGTTCCGTTCTTGAGATATTGTGTTCACACACAGATACACACACACACACAGACCAATCGCTAATAACACGTTTTTTGGGTTCAGGGGGTCCGAAAACGTGTAGATCCGGTGAAAAATCTCGATTTCGAAAATTCGACATTAAAATAATAGGTACTTTCCTTCCTATATCTTCATATATCTTCAAGAGAAAGTAAAAATCGACTTATTGCCAGTGGTATGTATACCTACCACTGACCTGTTGTTGTTTAGGTCATCAGCCAAAAGGCTGGTTTGAACCTTTAGAGGTTTTACTTGGTAAAACGAGGAGTGAGGTGGTTTACCGTTGCCACAACTCACTGAATGGAAAAGTACGCTTATCAGCATGCCGGGCCCTCTGTAAAGCACGTATTTTCCACTCTGCAAACGACACCTTCACTTCATTCACCACAGGGTCTGGCTGTATAATGAAATTCATTACTTTCAGAGGAGATAACTCTGATTAGTGTCATAGTACACCTCTACCTCTTCTGTTGTTAAATGATTCAGTCATTTAATTGGGTGACCATGGGATAAGAAACAGAACTATTTACGTTAGCCCCTGCAAATAACAGATCGAGTGTAAATAATTTGACACTCCACTTGTCTGTTGTGGGCATACCACAAATCTACAAAGGGTTAAATGAAGTGCTTGTTTTAAGTTTGTCTACAGGTTAGGTGTGTTAAGTTGGATGTTGAGAGAGGAGAGAGGTTTATTGTTTATTACACTATACACAAATTGGCCGTTCGATTGACGTCATTCTGTCCGTTATTACACGAGTAATTTTCTAGATAAGAAACTATATCTGTCCCACCATCCTTTCTTTCCCTTATCATGTTTCTACATTTATTTTTATAGTAATGTATTTATGTAAAAAAAAATATAGGCCTATATATATATAATAATAACAGACTCGTTGATATACTTTCACGCTTCTTAAACTGTTTTACTGTTGTAATAGTTTTATTTTTACTTTCTCTCGCCTGTATGAATATATAGGAAGGAAATATTATTGTTTCTCGTCTATTTTTCAAAATCGAGCTTTCACCGGATGTACACGTTTACAGACCCCCTGAACCCAACAAAACATGTTTCTAGCGATTGGTCTGTGTTTGTCTGTGTGTGTACAAAATATGTCAAGAACGGAACATCGTACGAACTTGGAACTTACCAACGCAGGACCCGACATGAACAGTTTCATCAAAATCGGTCGACCGGAAGTAGTGGTTTATTTGTGTCAAACAAAGGATGGTAGAAGCACAAGTGATATCGAAAATAGAATTGCTCAATCTAGAAAAGCCTTTCAAATAAAAAAAACAGCTTACTGACTACAATCATTGATTTACAGATTAGAAAAATTTCTTTAAACATTATGTTTAGAGTGCAGCATTATACGGGAGTGAAACGTGGGTGATAGGGGCTGTAGAAAAGAAGAGGATAGAAGCTTTTGAAATGTGGTAGTGTTATAGAAAAATGTTAAAAATTAGGTGGGTGGACAAAATAAGTAATTTAAAGCTTCTTAGGCGAGTGGATGAAAAAAGAAGTATATGGAAGCATCTTACCAGAAGAAGGGATAGGCTAGTGGGGCGTATCTTAAGGCGTCCAGGGATTGAGCTATCAATAATGGAGAGTAATATTGAGAGAGTAAATTGTAGGGGGAGGCAAAGATTAGAATATATAAAGCAAATTATTACCAAAGATGTGGGGTGTTATAGGTATGTAGATATGAAACGACTTGCGCAAGATAGAACAGCTTGGAAAACTGCTTCAAACTAGTCGAGAGACTGATGACAAAAAAAAACTGTAAAACCCCAACAAATCATAAATCGTTAGATGCCGAAAACTAAGAATTTTAATAATGTGCAAAAAAACCCCCGGAAGTGTGAAATGTTTTTCCGTTTCGGGTCACCTTGAGTTCTTTGTTGCTTTCTTTCTTCATCTTATTTAGTTTTGTTCTGTGCGGAAACCCTTAAATTAGCGCGTCATATTCGATTTTCCTTTTATTTTTGTGAATTGTGTCCAGGAGAGTTTTCGTTATAGGATTCGACAAGTTGGAAACTGATGACATAGAACAGTGTGTTAAATTCATTCAGATTCATTCTTAGGTGAAGTGTTAAGTTATTTGCATTCGATCTGCTATAATATAGTTGTTGTTGTTGTTGTTTAGGTCATCAGCCGAATGGAGGCTGGTTTGAACCTGTAGAGGTTTTACTAAGTAAAAACGAGGAGTAAGGTGGTTTACCGTTGCCACAACTCACTGAATGGAAAAGTACGCTTATCAGCATGCCGGGCCCTCTGAAAAACACACATTTTCCACTCTGCAAATGACAGCTTCACTTCATTCACCACAGGGTCCAACTGTATAATGAAATTCATTACTTTCAGAGGAGATAACTCTGATTAGTGTCTTTTACACCTCTACCTCTTCTGTTCTCAAATGGTCCAGTCACTTAATTGGCTGACCATGTGATAAGAAACAGAACTATTTATTTTAGCCCTGCAACTAACAACAGATTGAGTGTAAATAATTTGACTCTCCATCTGTCTGTAATGGGCAGATATATTCATATAGGCGAGAGAAAGTAATGAGTTAAATACTTTATCAACGTAATTTTTTGTGTGCTTTTTAATGCAAGAACAACCAATGTTCATTATGTATAGTTGATGAGATATTGTATTTATATTTATTACCAGTGTCAGTCAGCTACGCGAAAAATTTTTATTGCAAGGACAATTAAACACAACATTGGTTCTCAGATACCATAATTTCTTCATGCAAAAAACAACCAAAGTCGTAATTGGTTATTATTGCAATAAAATGAAGTTTGTTAGCAATAAGAACCAATGTTGACATTGGTTGTTTTTGCAGTGACTTTTCTTGATTTTTGCTGCCATTGTAGCTGACTTAAGTGGAATTAATGGTGTTGTTTAAAATTTTACACAGATCTTTTTTGGCTCTTTTCTTAAAACTGTTTTTACTTTCTCTTGCCTGTATGAATATATAGGAAGGAAAGTATTGTTTTCATGTCGATTTTTCGAAATCGAGTTTTCACCGGATCTATACGTTTTCAGACCCCCTGAACCCAAAAAAACATGTTTTTAGCGATTGGTCTGTGTGTGTGTATACAAAATATCTCAAGAACAGAGCATCGCACGAACTTGAAACTTAAGTTACATACCACTACCGGACCCGACACGAACATTTTCATCAAAATCGGTCAACTGGAAGTAGTAGTTTATTCGTATAATTTTTCACTTTTTTGCGATTTTCTCAAAAACTGGTCCTACGATTTTTTTAAAAATCGCCTCATTTATTTAATTTTTTATTCTCTACAAGATAGGGTAGGCGCCATGTTTGCTGAAATTCTTGGTGAGGGTGTTTTTACGTAAAAAAAGTGTTTTTTTAAGATTACGGCTTTAATATGTATTATAGCGCGAAAATGTATATAATAAAAAATGTAGAAAATTTAAAATTCTACAACTTTTATTTCAAACATTTTTTTGTATAACGCTTAGTTTAGCGGTAAATAGCGATTGTCTGTTTTTTCTCACGAAAACGTGCGAAAAATCGATTTTTCTAAGATTTCGGCCTCAGAATGCATTTTACGACAAAAGTCTATAAAATAAAATTTATAGGAAATTAAGAGATCTAAAACTTTTATTTTAAGCATTTTGTTGTACAGTGCCTAGTTTAGCGTGAATGAGCGATTTTCCGTATTTTTAAGCCAAACTTAGGTTGATTTTAATTTTACGTATTTCACTAATGTTTTTAGAGGTTAGTTTTTTTGTTCATTTCTAATGTTTTATTACTAATGTTAGGTTTATTGTTAATTATTTGCATTGGCAAGAGAAAGTTGTGTGAGTGTTTTACACCAGATTTTTTTTTTTTTTTACATTGGTTGTTCTTGTTCTAAGGTAGGCCTACAGATATTATTATTAGTGTGATACTCTGTGGTTGTTTGGTTGTAATGGGGTGGTGTGTTCTGGTAGAAAGGAAGAAGATGTGCGGCGGATGGTTGTTGGTCGGTAAATGAACAAGAGGAAGAAAGAGAAGGAGGAGGTGAGGACAGGACACTTGAGTTGACCTTGAAGGGTCGTTCCTCCAAACGTAACGAAAACAAAGACGGAACGATATATACTCTATCTATCTATCGGTCGTTTCCTTTTTCTTCCACTCGGTTCTTCCTCTTCTTCTTCTTCTTCTTCTTCGTTGTCCCAAACTTCCCCCTTCCCCTCCCTAAAATCTCCCTCCCCCTCACCCGCCCGCTTTATTCTATTTATTATTGTAATAGGCCTACCACACGTATTTCGGTCTTTCCCATTATACACCGTACTCGTGTTTGTTATCTTTGTCGCACTCGTACACAATCGTATCTCTCTATCTTTGTTGTTTTCGTCTAATATGTCCGTCGGGTATTTTCCATTTACTGTATTTTTATATACAGGGTGTCTCACGAGTAACCGGACATACTTCTAAGGTGGTTTTCTCTCATCAAAATAATGAGAAAAGTTTTCATAAACATGGGTCCGGAAACGCTTCGTTAGCAAGTTACGGCTAGCGAAAGATTTCGCCCTGGGTTCAGAACTTACGCCTAAATAAAGTCATCCTAGAGGTCTAGGAACCCAATTTTATGAGTAGATCTGATGGTTTCTTATGTAATTTCGACCCGAAAAATTGAATATAATAAGTTTCAGAACCATATCTCCAGTAGTTTTTTAATATCCGATGAAAAACGGACAAATTTGTGCATAAAAATACGTGTTTTTAGGTTTGAAGAACAGTAACTGTGTTAAATGGCTAATAAATGTATAAATTTATATAGCAAAACTTGTAGAGATTTTAATTCTGAAGAGAATGGTGTAAAATAAGCCAATAATAAAGAAACACGAAGTTTAAAAAATTTATATAGGCCCCTATAATTAAATTAACACATACGATTTAGAACACATAAGATTTAATTAAACACAAATTTTTTAAACTTTGTGTTCGTTTATTATAGGATGTATTTTACATCATTCTCTTCAGAATTAAAATCTCTACAAGTTCTGCTAAATAAATTTACACATTTATTAGCCATTTACACAGTTATTGTTCTTCAAACCGATAAACAACGTATTTTTATGCACAGATTTTTCCGTTTTTCATTGGATATTACAAAAACTACTGGAGATGTGGTTCTGGAACTTATTTTATTCAATTTTTGGGTCGATATACATAAGTAACCATCAAATCTACTCATAATATTGGGTTCCTAGACCTTTTAGGATGACTTTATTTAGGCGTATGTTCTGAACCCAGGGCGAAATTTTTCGCTAACCGTAACTCGCTAACGAAGCGTTTCCAGACCCATGTTTATATAAATTTTTTTTAATATTTTGATGAGAGAAAACCACCGTAGAAGTTTGTCGCGGGTTACTCGTGAGACACCCTGTTTAATATATAAAGTCGAGCCTATCGCGTAGGCCATGACCAGAAACAGGCCTGTTGTTATTGTTTATTACATGTGTACACTTTGTACATTGTATTCTTCGACTTCAAAATTTAATAAATATATTATTTTTATTTGTTTATTTTATTTATTTTTATATAAATGTTTAGAAGTAGTATAGTCTATATACCCTTTGTACGTGTTTATGATGGAAATTTGTTTGCGTCGTGAACGTGTGCGTAAAGGATGGAGTAGTATTACTATTTTGGTCGTAACCAAAGAACACAAATAAGATTAACGGCTGAACAAATAACCCAACTATACACGCGCACGCACACGTTTCTTAATTGTTATTGATTACTTAAGTTATTTATGTTTTCCACGTCGTTCGTCGTTGTTTTCCTATTTATGTATGTCATTTAGGTTGTTTATTGTTATGGCCCAGTGACGGAAGGGTGGCTCCTAGTACCTTCAAAAATAGGGGTAGAGTTTCAAAAAAAGCCAAGAAAAACTATTATAAATAATAATAATAATAATAATAATAATACGCCAGCCGCATTGGCGTAGTTGGTAACGTGCTCGCCTCTCATCATGCGGTCCTGGGTTCGAATCCCATTCAGGCACGGCATATTTTCATACGGTACAAAAAATCATTTCGTCTCCATTGTAAACAGTTACACCCCAACGTCGTCGCTAATGACCGTTGCAGTTGATGCGACGTTAAAAAAAATAAAATAAAAAAACAATAATAATAGTCTTGAAACATGAATAAAACTTTTATTCATGTTTCAAGACTCAACAACCTTGATCCTAATAACTGGCGCATGCCAGACACCAAAAAATTGTGAGTAAAATCATGGTTCGTGTATGTAATGACAAAATTACTCCAGGTGGTAAAATCCACCCACCCTACGGAAAGGTGGCAACCAGTCGTTCGGATTCTGGAAAGACTGGACCTACACGATTTGTGAGTGAATTGGAGCACTCTGGAAAACTTCCTAAAAACAAGAACAAAAAATACGTAGCATCCCTCGTTGATGGAGGAGAATGGATCCGAAATGTTAAAAAAAACTTGGAGATGGTTAAGATTGTGAAAGAAGACTTGGACACAAGAAACAATTTTAGGAGGAAGGTTGAGAAATAAGAAGTTAAACCAGAGACAAAAGCTCCGAGAACTGGAGTAAAATGGAGTGAAGAAAGAAAGGCTAAATTCTCGCAGGGAATGAAAAACTGGTGGGCAAATAAAAAGAACAACAAGAAACCCCAAAACTGAATCATCTTTACTTAGCGTCTTCCACTTTGGGAGTTTTACGACTAATAATAATAATAATAAAACTTTATTTTCTAATTTTTTCACAATAGAACTGAAGATCATGAGAAAAATTCTAGGTCCAAAATTAACAGAAGAAGGCTACATGCAGGCTACACTCCAGAAAAACCACCGAGAAGATGTCTAACCTAGCGGAGGCAGACATACGGGGAAAAGAAGGCTGCAATTCTATGGACACATCAGTAGACTCCCCCCCAACACGACTCGCTAACAAGATTCTTATTTACATACAAAAAGTTAAATCAACAACACCCCATGGATTACACAAGTGGAAATAGACTTAGATAAGGCACAAATAGACCCAACAGATATTGGAGACAGAAATACATTCAGGAACAGGATAAACGAGTGGAATGTGATGTCATAGAATGAGGTCCTTAGGAATTTTGTTTTGTTTTTTTGTTTAACGTCCGACTGTTCTGCAATTACTGCTAATGCAGACGGTGAAGGATGAAATGATTTTTTTGTAACGTATGAAAATATGCCGTGCCTGAATGGGATTCGAACCCAAGACCGCATGATGAGAGGCGAGCACGTTACCAACCACGCCAAATCGGCCGGCAGGTCCTTAGGAAGACAGGGACAAAGTGGACAGAAGAGAGGAAGCAAACACAAGGGGAGAGAATGAGAGAAGTATGGAAAATGAGAAAGAATTCCCAACAAATGAGTCGGAATGCTTTGCACGATCCATCAGGGTCCATACGCACATAATAATAATAATAATAATAATAATAAAACTTTATTTCCTAATTTTTTCACAATAGTGACTCAAACACATTTTTTTTCCAAAAGTTGTGTGAATTTATTTACAAAAATTTACAATGTATGAGGTGGAGAAAATAGACCTACCCAACTATGAGTAAAAGCCATGTCCTAGGGTTGGTGTTCTACTCTTTTATATATTAAGTAATACAGTACAAAAGAGATTTAACCTCTAGGGTTAAAAACAATAACATTTTCGGTACTTTTCCGTTATGGAGAAAGCACTCAGTAAAATCAACTATTAGCCCAAACAGCGCGCTGCATTTTTTTTTTTTTTTTGCATCTAGGAGACTCCAAAAATGAGTAGGTTATAGGATATGTCAAACTGTCGTTTTATTCAGCGACAACAATGAAGAAGATTGATGAAAGGAGACTGGATGCATTTGAAATGTGGCTGTACCGGCGAATTCTGAGGATTTCATGGGTGGAAAAGATGACGAATGTGGAGGTATTGAGACGTATGCATAAAGAAAGAGAAGTACTATTAACAGTGAAGAAAATAAAATTATTGTATATGGGACATGCATGAGGGGAGAAAAATATAAAATTTTACAAGTGATTGTCCAGGGGAAAATCCAAGGAAAGAGATCCTTGGGAAGAAGGCGAAAATCCTGGCTGAAAAACCTAAGAGATTGGTATGGTTGCAGCAACAACGAATTGTTTAGGGCTGTGACATCAAAGACAAAAATCGCTCTGATGATTGCCAACCTTCGAAGCGGAGATGGCACCTGAAGAAGAAGAATTCATGAATTTTCTCCCTGCATAAGTAGGTTTTTGTTTAAACAATTTTGTGGAGTGATTAGCCACATAATATAATCATTTCTGTTTCTCGTATTATGATTGTGAACAATGAAATTCTGCATGAAATTATTTTGCCTAACATACATAATCAGTTCAAAAATGTAGAGGGAGGGAACTGTAAGCAATTTAAGCCGCTTAAATAGTGGTGTGGATGAGGTTAGCTGGTTAGCTCCCACCATACACCTATTATTCAGGTAGACAGTCAGATTCAGGCAACATGGATAGCAGTGCCCAGCATTACCCAGTCTATTTTTCAAAATTTTTAAAATTCTATCACAACATTGGCCAATCAATATTTCATGTTATTAACATTTTGTGCCCATAACAAAATATTTCATGTCAAAATATTTCATTATTTATTTATTTATTTATTTATTTACAATAATATAAAGGCTAACAGAACTTATCCATATAAGCCTTATTGACTTAAACAAATATTACATATTTACAAAACAATATTTGCTTATAACTATTTTATTTACAATATATACATGCTAATACACTTTTTGTCTCCTTTTCTCATAAAAATAAAATAATGTTTCAATAAAATTACTTTCTACAATAATAAATTAATAAGAAAAAAAAAACAAAAAATTCCCACAAAAAATAGTTTAGCAAACCTTGACCAAAAATAATATTATTCATTTATAAATTAATAAAAGGAAAAGGAAAAAGAAACAATAGAAAAAAGAAAGAAGGAAAGGAAGAAAGAAAGAAAAAGATGTGAGTCTGCTCTGTGAATTTATGTCATTTATTGGTTGGTGAGCGCCTGATAACATTTTGATGAAAACTGTTCGTAATTATCAAAAAAAGGATCGAGTTCCAGTTTAAATTTATTAAAAAAGGATAACGTCCGTATTAAGAACGTATTACTGTATTGCACAGTGTTCACTTTAGGCAAATAAAACAGATTAAAAGTCCTGGATCTAACAAAAGGTACATAATAAAAAATGTTTTTAACAATATCCTCTAGATCAACCTTATTATTTAATATTTTATATAAAAATTGCATACACATCACATTTCGTCTGACTTCAAGGGATTTTATGTCAAAAATTCTTCTATCGTCTCCGTAGAAAACCCTAAAGGACATGACATACCATATTTTTTGTAATACAGGAGACGCAATAATCTATTTTGAATTTTTTCAATCGAGTCTATGTAATTCAGATGATGGGGATTCCACACAATTGCAGCATATTCTAACCTGCTTCTAACTAGAGCTTCAAATAGCCTTATTGGGACCTCAATTCCATCAAACTGCTTCGTATTTCTAAATATAAACCCGAGTAACCTATAACCATTATTCACAATCATATGGATGTGTTGCTTGAATGTTAATTTACTGTCAATTAACACCCCTAAATCACGGATCTCGTGGACTAAATCTAATTTTTCATTTTTTACAGAATAATAAAATATATGGAAATTAATTTGGTTGGAAAATATCATATATTTACATTTATTAATGTTTAACTCTAAATGATTTATTTCACACCATAAATAAACATTATCCAAGTCTTTTTGAAGAAGTTTACAATCATCAAAATTATATATATGTTTATACAGTTTCATATCGTCAGCAAATAAAATACATACACTATTATGAACGCTTAGTGGCAAATCGTTAATTAATAATAAAAATAAAATTATCAATATTTCATGTTATTAACATTTTATGCCCATAACAGACAGGTGGAGTGTCAATTTATTTACACTCAATCTGTTCGTTGCAGGGCTAAAATAAATAGTTCTGTTTCTTATCACATGGTCAGCCAAATAAATGACTGAATAATTTAAGAACAGAAGAGGTAGAGGTGTAAAAGACATTAATCAGAGTTGTCTCCTCTGAAAGTAATGAATTTTATTATACAGCCAGACCCTGTAGTGAATGAAGTAAAGGTGTCATTTGCAGAGTGGAAAATATGTGCTTTTCAGAGGGCCCGGCATGCTGTTAAGCGTATTTTTTCACTCAGTGAGGAAGGCAATTGTAAACCACCTCAGTAGAGGAAGAATGTCTGTACTGGGACAACCTTGACCTTTGACCCCCGGGCCGAGGACAAGTTGACCTTTGACCTTGACTTTGAAAAAAAAAAAAAAAAAAAAAAAAAAAAAAAAAAATCCCGCCCAAAAAAAAAAAAAAAAAAAAAAAAAATAAAAAAATAAAAAAAATCCCGCCAAATTTTTTTCCCGCCAAATTTTCAAACTCAATTTTCTCCGCAACCGCTGGACCGATTTTGTTGCGCGTGGTACCCACGTGACCGGGAGATCGAGATCTACAAGATAAGCCCTAATCCGTAGCCGTATCCCCGATGGAACCTGAGATCGCTTGTAACACGTGACCTGAGGGTCGGATCGACGAGGTTTAGGTGCGCGCAGGATCCGGACGACCCGTAGAACGCGTTACGTCCGGTTTCGACCGTTAGGTTCCTTCGGGATCCGAACAATCGGTAATTTTGGTAATTTTGTTTCGGAACACCCTATACTTTAATTTATTAGCATTGACGTCATTCGTTTTTATCTATGCACGTGATAGACTATTGATTCAGATGATGCAACTTGTTTATTACGAATTTAAATGTACAGTTAATTTTTTTAAATGCTGCAACGTATTATTTAAAATCACGAGTCGTCGGGTCAGCGATAAGTTGTTTGTTTCAATTTTTAAAACCAACAACGTCATACCGCATGTTATTATGTGTCAAACCGCAGATTCAGCGTTTGCAATGCATTAGCATAGGATAATTATTTGTATAAAAGGCCGCCGATTGTCCCATTGTACCATAATTCAACTACCACTGCTCTACACTGCTAGACACATCTTCTTCTCTTACCTGCTGCTACGCTGCTAGAACAGTTCTTCTTCTCCACCTACCTGCTGCTACGCTGCTAGAACAGTTCTTCTTCTCCACCTACCTGCTGCTAGACACAGTTCTTCTTCTCCTACCTGTTGACCTACCGTTAATTGAAGGTGAGTTTTATTATACTTTAAATATTTTTTAAATTTGAAAGACTCTAGCACCTTTATGAAATATACACTTTGAATCTTTAATAAAATTAAAACCTAAAATCTGTTTATGAAATTAAGACGTAGAACCTGTTGGCACTGCAACATTACCAGTTTTAACCGTTGTTGGTGCAGCAACAACAACAACAACAACAACAACTACCGTAACTGTACACTGAATATGTAGTCTGATGTTTTAATCTGCAGCAGCAAGAACCGTTATTGACGTAAACGTAGAATTAATTACATTTGAACTCTATTGTTTTAATCTGCATCAACAACAACCGTTATTGATGTAAACGTAGAATTAAATAAATTTGAACCTAAAACCTTTTTGTAAATTAAGACTTTGACAATAGTCGTAAGTTGAACTTCGAACGTAGTAGTTTAAAAAATCGGTTTATATTTTCCTTTGACAGCATGATTTACGCTATAACAATATTCCTATGCGTTATAGCGTTACTGTTCATAGCGCTGTTTTACCTGCTATACAAAATCTACGACATGATAGTAGGCGAGTGTAGCGCCACATCGATCTCAAAAGAAAAACCTCTATGCTATTTCGTATAATACATGAGGTATTTACATACTAACTATTTTGTTTAAGAGACTGAAGGACTAACACCCGCTCAAAATAGACGGACTGTTAGAGTGTATTGGCCCGGATGGAGAGGGTTCATGTAGTTATCATGGTTTTTATCAGACTTGTGTTTATTTTTTGTTTTAGAAATGGAGGCGCTACTAAAAAAGATGAATGAAGATACCATGAGGGTGTCTGAATTAGTGTTGAACAAGGAATACCGGTTTACGAAGGTCGGCAGGGCGCAGACCATGTACGGAGAGCAAATAATTATATACATCGGCAATTCGAAGGTGTTCCTACCATCAAGATTTACAAAAACGCTGACCGATGAAGATATCGCTTTACTGAACGATAACGGGGGAGGGATAATAGTGTACAAGGGAAATAAAGACTTGGGTGATGGGAAAACAATGAATATAGTAGAATTTAAAAAATGAATAAGAACTCTCAAGAGTAAACCAAAGGCTGTATTATTTAATTAATAAATGTATATTTAAAAATAACGTCTTTTCCATTCAAAATCCCTATTTAACCTAGATATAAGCAGTGTCGCTCTCAGTGCATCGCACGATGAGCTTGAGAAGTGGCATAGCGCGCGAGCTTCACAAGCAAGCCCGCAGGAACTATCCCACCAGAAACGTAGAGCTGAAGGGTATCGACGACTTGTATCAGGCCGATCTGGTAGAGATGATCCCATACGCCAGAGTCAATAAGGGCTACAGATACATAATGACAGTAATAAATTGTTTTTCTAAATTTGCTATTGCCGTACCGCTCAAGAGCAAGACGGCTGAAGAAGTCGCTAGCGCTCTCGGTCCCATACTGGAAAAACACAAGATGCGCCATTTTCATACCGACGAGGGTAAAGAGTGGTATAACGCGTCTGTAAGGTCTCTGCTGTCCAAGCACGGGATCAACCACTACTCCACTTACTCTCCGAAGAAGGCCTCGATAGTAGAGCGGTTCAACAGGACGCTGAAGGAGATGATGTGGAGAAAGTTTACAGAACGGGGCAATTACGTTTGGGTAGGTCTTTTAGACGACCTCCTGTCTCAGTACAATAACAGGTCTCACAGGACTATAGGTTTCAAACCTGTAGATGTAAATAAGAGGAACGAAGGTGAGGTGCTAAGAAATATATTGTCCAATACTCGTAAGAAACGCGCCCCCCAAACCGTCAAGTTTGAGCCGGGAGATAAGGTCAGGATCAGCAAGTACAAAAAGACTTTCGACAAGGGTTACATACCGAATTGGACCAATGAGGTGTTTACCGTAGATCGTATTTTGCACACCCGCCCCGTCACATACTCGCTCAAAGACGAAAAAGGACATGTGATCAAAGGTAGTTTTTACACACAGGAACTGAGTAAGACGAAATACGGTGACGTATTTCTCGTCGAGAAGGTATTGAAGAGAAAAGGTGACAGGTTGCTGGTCAGGTGGTTAGGACATGACAAGAGTCACGATTCATGGATCGACAAGAAAGACCTTATATAAGAGCTGTAATGTAGGTTTATCGGTTACTAGCGCAAAATGAGGTGTAGGGAGCAGAAAGAGAAACTCCCTGTCGTCAACTTAGATGTGCTTATCGAGTCGGGAGAAATAGGCGAAACGAGAAACAGACACGGTCGCCTCTTGCCGAATAGTATCAGATGTTTGGCTGTAGGACCGTCGAATTGCGGTAAGACAAACGCAATAATCAACCTACTGTTCGACCCCAACGGGCTGAGGTTCTGCAATGTGTACGTATTTTCAAAATCACTGCACCAACCCAAGTATAGGTTTTTGGAGCGGGTGTTTCATGATATGGAGGGTGTAGACTATCACGAATTCAGCGACAATGAGCAAGTCCCGCCTCCGGAAGAGGTAGAGCCCAATTCCGTGATGATGTTTGACGATGTTGTATGCGAGAAACAACACAACGTGGTAAAGTACTTTGCTATGGGGAGACATAACAACCTGGACGTATTTTACCTATGCCAGACATATAGTAAGGCGCCTAAACAGCTCGTTAGGGATAATGCAAATTTTTTACTCGTGTTCCGTCAGGACGAGCGCAACCTACGTCATATCTTTAACGATCACGTAGTCCCTGATATGACTTTTGGGGAGTTCAAGAATCTGTGCGGTGAGGCGTGGTCTCGAAACATGAACGGGTTTCTAGTAGTCGACAAAGAGAGAAAAACCCTCGGCGGCCGCTATAGATTTAATTACGATACGTTCATCACCGAACTACGACCCGTTTAGACCGACATACAGCAGGAAAAAGCTGCGCAGCTAGCAGGAATAAGCTGGAAAAAGCTGCGCAGCTAGCAGGAATAAGCTGGAAAAAGCTGCGCAGCTAGCAGGAATAAGCAGGAAAAAGCTGCGCAGCTAGCAGGAAAAAGCAGGAAAAAGCTGCGCAGCTAGCAGGAATAAGCTGGAAAAAGCTGCGCAGCTAGCAGGAATAAGCTGGAAAAAGCTGCGCAGCTAGCAGGAATAAGCAGGAAAAAGCTGCGCAGCTAGCAGGAAAAAGCAGGAAAAAGCTGCGCAGCTAGCAGGAAAAAGCAGGAAAAAGCTGCACAGCTAGCAGGAATAAGCAGGAAAAAGCTGCGCAGCTAGCAGGAATAAGCAGGAAAAAGCTGCGCAGCTAGCAGGAATAAGCAGGAAAAAGCTGCGCAGCTAGCAGGAAAAAGCTGGAAAAAGCTGCGCAGCTAGCAGGAATAAGCAGGAAAAAGCTGCGCAGCTAGCAGGAATAAGCAGGAAAAAGCTGCGCAGCTAGCAGGAAAAAGCAGGAAAAAGCTGCGCAGCTAGCAGGAATAAGCAGGAAAAAGCTGCGCAGCTAGCAGGAATAAGCAGGAAAAAGCTGCGCAGCTAGCAGGAATAAGCTGGAAAAAGCTGCGCAGCTAGCAGGAATAAGCAGGAAAAAGCTGCGCAGCTAGCAGGAAAAAGCAGGAAAAAGCTGCGCAGCTAGCAGGAACAAGCAGGAAAAAGCTGCGCAGCTAGCAGGAATAAGCAGGAAAAAGCTTCGCAGCTAGCAGGAAAAAGCTGCGCAGCTAGCAGGAATAAGCAGGAAAAAGCTGCGCAGCTAGCAGGAATAAGCAGGAAAAAGCTGCGCAGCTAGCAGGAATAAGCTGCGCAGCTAGCAGGAATATGCAGGAAAAAGCTGCGCAGCTAGCAGGAATAAGCAGGAAAAAGCTGCGCAGCTAGCAGGAATAAGCAGGAAAAAGCTGGAAAAAGCTGTACAGTCGCAGGTCGTGTATATATTGACGGTAGTGGAAAGGTACTGCGTTAATAGACGATGAGATGGCTTCGAGACAGGTCGACGAGAATCTAGTGCTGGAGATCGCAGAGTTACGCAGGAGGATAAGAGAGAAGCAACTAGTTCTGAAGCATGGCTTGACTGAGGAAGATCTCAGGATACAGAAGCAGCTCAAACCGCTAACCGACCCACTATCGAAGCTGTTGAACGAGAAGAAAGCCGAGACCGACCCTTCCTCAACGAGCGAACCGTTGAAGGGAGTAAAGCGTAGGGATACATTGAAGCCTTTTAGGACGAAACCTGAAAAGCGGCCTTTTAGCCGGGTTAAAGCTCTTGACGATGATGATGATGATGATGATGATGATGTTGATGATGATGACGAAGAAGACAGAGTCACAGGTAAAAGTATCGACGACTCATGGAAGGATCTGATGACCGGACCCTACAGGTATTCCAATCTGAAGAGGAGTAGCGACGGGTTCGGACCTCGGCATACTAAGAAGAAGACCTCGGACGAACCGATGGATGCGGGAGACCCCCATAGGATGGATGAGATGGATACGAGCGTCAGCCTCCCAGTAGAGTTCACGGAGGACGATGCAACTGTCGGGAATTCCGCTGAGATGAGGGACGCTTCCAGACCTCACGCCACCCCGGCGAGGACTTTACCTCGCGAGGAGGAGTTTAGCACGCCTACCACTATAGAGGAGATGCTTTCGACGCCTCTAGGTAAGGTTCGAGCTTCCGTATGGGTCAAGAACACGTTTCCCGGACGTCTGGCCCGTCAGTACATGCATGAGGCCATCACAGACTCCGACAACAATACGGATTCTACATACGGGGTACACTTCGAAGGCAGCGAATTGGTGATGGGTGATTCTACGGTACAACTCAAGCCTGACGACTCGATAATCGTCGGAGACGTATCGTACCCAGGCACGCACGGTCTGTACGAGCTGATATTCAAAAGGAAACCCGATCCGTTCATCTACTCGGAAGAAGACTTGGAGGAGTACAAAAACTTATTGGAAGCCACAAGCGCCCACAGAAGGAACAACTCGGCGCTAGGTCAAGTGAAGGCCAACACAGGGAAAAAGTACGTCTCAATCATAAGCCGGCTTTTCCCTCCGAAGCCGGACCGACCGAAGCGCGGTAAGGGTATACGAGCCGGGCCTATGATGGAGCTGAACGGAAACAGGAAGACCGAGTACGTATATTTCGACGATCCCAACGAGCTTTGCGACAGGCTTAGACTCCTCGTAGCTTCTAAAGACTCGGGCCATACGGGCCACGGCAGCGAGATAAATTCAATAGTCGAGGAACTCAAAGAGCTGGGGCTTATAAGAGGAGATCTACGTCTGTAACCCTCATTCTCGCTATGGACACTGGAAGATCCGTACGTCGTTTTCTCACCCCTTACAGGGTTACCGCAGATGGAGATATGGACATGAGAGACCGGAGAATCTGTCGCGTAGGCGTAGCCCAGTCGTATACGGACGCGGTCAACGTCAACGAATGCATGAGGCTCATCCAAGCTTACGCTGAAGATTACGGTGTCCTCGAGGTCTTGGAGGAGGGCGGTGGCGAACCTTACTACGACCTTTACGGTCGCAGGATGGCGCAAGTAGGAGATCCGATCGAAGAAGAAGACGCCATCAACCTCAAGTACTTGAAAGAGTACCTTTCCTCCCACGCCGAAAAGATGAAAGTTTCAGATCCCGTCAAAGACGAGCGAGTCGACGAAATGTTGAAAATGCACGATGAGGTCCAAAAGCTGCGCAAAGAGTTTGAGGACGTATCGTCACGCCTGGAGGGAAAAAGCGCATCATAAATAAGGAAACACGGGTCCTCGAGCTTCATTCCGACCTTAAAATGGGGAGATGCAACACGTTTCGCAGCAGATCGCATTCAGGAGCCGGACTGGTAGGGAGCATCGCGAGCGGAGTCTTAGGAGCTGCAGAGAACGTCGTAGGAACCGTATTGAACAAAGCGATAGACGTTTTACCCGTGGAACTCCACATACCGGGCTATCAGTACTGCGGACCGGGGACGGACCTGCAGAAGAGATTGAGAAGAGGAGACCCGGGCATCAACCCTCTCGACGCCGCGTGCAAACAGCACGACATAGCCTACCACAACCGCAAAGACTCGGCGGGCAGGGCCGAAGCAGACCGCGTGTTAGCAGATAGAGCCTGGGAGAGGGTGAGAGCGTCCGACTCCAGCATAGCGGAGAAAGCGGCCGCCTGGGCGGTGACCAACATAATGAAAGCTAAAAGCAAGTTCGGCGGGAGGATCAAGCGAAGGCAGACCGGGAAGACCGCCCGTAGGAAGACTGCCCGTAGGAAGACCGTTCGTAAGACCTCTAGCAAGACTAACCGTCGCACCACCCGCAGGACTAACCGTAGCACTACCCGACGAGGTGAGGGACTGTATTTGAAACCGTACCCTACGCAGCACGCGGGATGCGGACTAAGGAAAAAAAAACTTCGTTGAAACTTCCGAACAAACCCCTGTCCGATAGTCAATTGATGGCGGCTGCCGACGCACTCGAAATCTCGAACTTTAGAGGGGTGTTTATGCGTGACACGCTCCCCCATAGACCCTACGAAAACGAATCAGCCATCGTCAACTTGGACAGCGCGAGGAACGAAGGGACCCACTGGGTATGTTACAGGAAGACCGGTGCGGTCGTAGAGTACTTTGACAGCTACGGCAACCTGAGGCCTCCCGTAGAGCTGGTAAGGTACCTCGAGAACGGAGAAGACGGACGGAACATCATAAGATATAATTACGGCAGGAGGCAGGACTTTGATTCAGTCGTCTGCGGACATCTGTGCCTAGAGTTTCTATCGGGTAAAGATGTTGTGCCTAAGCGGTAAGAGCTCTACGATCGAGGTCGATTACTTCCCTCCCATAGACCTCGGAGAGGGCCAGTGGGAGATAGGACTGGTAGATTTCATGAGCTACAACAACATACCCAACGTGCGGAAAGGGGTGAACAACCTGTTCTGCTTCGGTGACGGGATGAAGGTGGAGCTGCCCGAAGGCATGTACGAGATTGACGACATCCACTCAAAGATCAAATACGAGATGTTGGAGATGTACGGCGGAGTGAACTGCGACAGCAGCAGAGACGCGGGGCAAGACGATAACCGTACCGATGTTGAAGACGCAGGATCCCTCAAGTACCAAAAGCTCTCGAAGGAGCGGAAAAAGGAACAGAAGGGAAAAAGGAAAGAGAGATCCAGTACCGACCCTCTCGATGAGGTCCTTAAGAGATTGGAGAATGCGGCGAAAATAAGGGTCGCGAAAAGGGCGGAGGAGGAAGCTAAAGCGAAAAGGGCGGAGGAGGAAGCGAAAGCGAAAGCCTTAAGCGATGCGAAGAAGGAGACGTCAAAGGGATCAAAGACGGAATGCCGTCCGCTCCCAAGACTTAACATGGTCGTAGACCCCACCACTCTAAAGTGCTCGATATTCTGCGGAGAAAAGGTAGACTTTTCCGTACCCGGAACCATCAGAGAGGTGCTGGGGTTCGATGCGGCGATCCTCGAACCTAATAAATGGTACACGTCCCAGCGCCCTGTCAACATTACGGCCGTGAACGCCATCCGGTTGACTTGCAACATCGTGCGGGGCTCGTACACTAACGGAGCCGAAGGACATACCCTGCACGAGTTCTTCCCGCAGGTGGAACGGGGTTATAAGATAATCGAAGTTCCCAAGAACGTCATCTATCTACCCGTAAACACTTCGAGGATAGGAAGACTGACCGTCTCTGTGGTGGATCAGGACGGAAGACCGATAAGCTTTCAGAACGAAGTCATCAGCCTCAGGCTTCACCTTAAAAGACGTACGCGATGGGGTTAGTCTACCTGGAAGAGGGTTATAAAAGAACCGTACCGGACGGAGCGAAGAACATTCGTCCTGTAGAGCTCGACCCGCCACTTGGTGAAGTGAAAAAGAAGAGACTCTCCTCAGATAACGCTGCTTTTCTAAGATCGTTGGGTTTCATCGTGCTGCAGAAATGAGCTATATAATAGACGTGGGATCCTCTAACGCCGTAGCGGACGACGCCATCATAGGCATGGAGATGCATACTCACACTCCGTACGCGTCGTCGACTTTCAACAACAACGACGAGATAAGGATACCCGTGAACCAACAGGACGTGTACACCCTACCTTGCGACAGCCTGCTGTTTGTGGACGTGAAACTTTCGGCGTCCGACGGTACTTTGGATGCGGCCCTGGCTCTTTCTGACAACTGGCCCGCTTTCCTGTTTGAAGAAATAAGGCTGGAGATGAACGGTACCGAAGTGGACAGGGTGCGAAACGTCGGCGTAACGACGGCCTTGAGAAATATTCCGTCCTTCAGGTACGGGGAACAACACTCTATAGACGTCGAAGGGTGGAACAAGGACGCCGTAACGGCTATCGCCAACAGCACCACAGGTAGGCTTACGGCCCACGTCCCGCTGAAGAGGATCATGGGATTCTGCGAGGATTACCGCCGCATAATAGTCAACGCCAAGCTGGAACTTATCCTGCTAAGGTCGGCTACCGACGACCGCGCCGTGGCGGTCCCCGCAGGCAAGGACTACAAGCTGACTCTTTCCAAAGTGGAGTGGAAGATGCCTTACGTCAGGCTTTCCGACCAGCACAGACTCCCGTTGCTCAGGATGGTGGATCAGGACGCGCCCATATCGATGGCCTTCCGCAGATGGAACCTGTACGAGTACCCCGTCTTACCGCAGAGCACCGACGTGATCTGGACCGTCAAGTCCTCCTCCCAGGCGGATAAGCCCCGCTACGTCATAGTAGGACTGCAGACGGACAAGAAGACCAAGACGGCGGTATCAACTCATTTCGACCACTGCGAGCTCCAGGACATCAAACTCTACCTCAATTCCGTGTACTACCCGTACGAAAACGCGAAGGGAGAGTACTCGATGTTTTACGAAAACTTTAAGCGGTTCCATAAGGTCTACTACGGAGGACAGGTCAACCACCCCCTAATCGATTTCTCGACCTTCAAGACCAAAGTCCCCCTCTTCTTTATCGACTGCTCGAAGCAGAACGAGTCGCTGAACACCGGCGCCATAGACATCAGGATCGAGATCGGGTGTAAAAACAACATCCCTGCCAATACCTCCGCCTACTGCTTGATAATCACAGATTGCATCCTTCAGTACACGCCTTTAACAGGAGCCGTCAGGAGGATAAATTAACCAGTGTGCGCTAGGTCTCGTCGCGCGCAACAACATGCCTTCCTTCATTGTAGATTTTCAGGTCATCAGACCTTCGGATTACGAGACGGTCATCAAGGAGCTGGTAGTCCTCTCGGTAGAAGGTAGCGTCAAGCATCATTATCTGTTCAAGCCTCCTTACGACTTTTACGGTGTACTCACACCGTCCAAGAAAGCGCGCATCTGGGAAGGTCAAGACAGAATAGGGATACGGTGGAACAGCGGGTTCGTCGACTACGCACAGCTCTACCGCTTGCTAACGGGGGCCGTGTCTGGCGGGAAGATATTTGTCAAAGGAAAGGAGAACAAGAAGACATTAGAGCGGATATTGATGTGCGACGACCTAAAGATCTCAGACCTCGACGACTACGACTGTCCCTCGGTCGAACGCCTCATGCATACGCACGGGTCGGACATCCAGTGTCCGTTTTCCCACTCGGACTGCTCCCTCAAGAGGGCTGAGGTGATAAAGGCGTGGTGGAAAGAAAAGAGCGTCGTCTTCGACACGGTAAACAAAGTAGGGGAGTGCATAAAAAAGGTGTTGGACTCGGGCTTCAACAACCCTGGACCTGAAGCCCTCCGCTACTTACCCAAGGAGTTTCTCTTGGACCATTACGGCAACTGCATATCCGCCGTATACAACGACTTACCGTCATACCTCAAGAATGATAAAGAACTACTGTCGGAGATGCCCTGCGAAGAACACGCTCAACAGGAGAGCGACTACGGCGAAGACGAATGGACCAATACCAAGAAGAGAAAACACTGCAAGCAATGCATTTTTAACTGTCCCGTCAGCCAGTAAAGTCGTGTCTTGTAACCTCGATTCGTTTTTTCCTACATGTACGGCTGCTTGTAGAGTCTGAACTTTTGTAACATTAGTCTAGTACTTTGATTTCAGAATATATGTATTAAACTTATTTTCAAAACGTGTCATCATTTCAACACCTTTACACCTGTAGATATAAGTCTTGCCGAAGCCTGAGGGCTTTTGTCGATCGTGAAGCGAAAGCGCAGCACGATGCGAGGATCTGTCGGGGACAGACCCTCCCAGCAATCGAGCACCGATCCTGCCTGCATGTATTTTAGGTACTATAGACGGTTTAGGTTACAAGAAATAAAAGACAGATTCATAAAAGAATAAAACATTTATTGATATAAGATGATGATGATGAAGATGAAAACGAATACATGTATGGCGATGAGCTCTTAAGTTCTTACGACTAATAATACTGATGAAACTCCAATACTGGTGCGGTTCAACGTTTAGAGGTCGGATAAAGTCGGCTAGTAGACATATGCGGGGACTAACGGGATGTGCGGGAGGGATGTGACCTAACCCAAATCGTTATGGAGCTCAGGCGGGACGTTTCTGTGTCCGTACGCCAAGGTGTGGGTGGCATCTACGGCGATGCGCTTATCGTCGTAGTTGCACAGCGCAAGCTTGCTAGTCATAATGGTGTTTACTATATGCTTGCGGGATTGAAACATTTTCATGTCCCTGTACAACCACAACGAGGGGTCTTCGAGACACTTTCTGTAGTCGTCAAAAGTGATGTCTTTCTTGACCACGTTCTTTTTGACGCCTTTAGCCTTCTTCTTGACAATACCCTCACCAGTCCTGAAGGTGTAGAGTTTCGCTCTCAAACCTATAAACTCGGCGATCGGGATACCGTTGCACTCGTCTTTGAACTTCCCGAGCACTTTTTTGTTGGTGGCGGAATGGCATGGGTGTGTCGGAGGGTAGTCGGAGGTGTCGAAGAAGGCCTTGAATTCGGGGTCCTGCATGTCGCGGTAAAAATCGGAGGTCTCGATGTCATAAAAGAAGCTGTCTGTATCCATGTACAGGAGGTCGATTTTCGACCCGTACCTCTTCTTCATGACATCGTAATGAAATGAATACATTAAGGTCTTACTGGAGTCCAGGACCGTAGCGCCTACGTAAATAGGTTTATCCAAATGGGCCGAGGTCTTGGACAGCTCGACAGCGCATAGCGACTCGTCGTATATGATCCTGTCCTTGAAAGAGGGCTTGGCGATCAGCTTCATTAACCTCTTCGAGTTGCTAACCAGCTCCAGGTTCATGCGTTTACGGACGTTCTCCATACACTTGCCGAAGACGGCATTGTTCAGCAGTTTGAAGAAGTCCTTCTCGAAGGCATTGCGGGCAGACTGCCTGTTAAGGGTGTTCAGGTCTATGTAAGGCTTGAGCCATGCAGACTGTTGAAATTGGAGGACTCTGTGGACTTTGGTCACCTTTAGACCATGTGCCATGGCCTGCTTAAGGAGACCGTAGTGGCAAACGTACCTGGTCTTGTTTTGCAGGGTGGTCAGGAGTTTGGGGTTTCTGGCTCTGGGAGGGGTCGCGTTTTCAGCCATGAACGGAAGGTCGTTGTGGCAGTCTTGCGTCTCAGCGTCCGTAGGGTATTCCACGTCCACCTCGAGGAAGAAGCCTAGCGAGGAGTCGTCGTGGATGGCACTTAAATTCGAGATCAACCTGTTCTTTCTCTCTTCATCCTCGATCCAGTAAAAATCCTTGTACGGAAGGTTCCCACTCATCGCCCAACCATATAGGTTGTTCGCGTCCACATACATGAGGTAGTTGGAGGGCAGCTCGGGGTCGTAACCTTCCACATAAGGGTTGTTGGCCTTGGCGTGTTTCTTGACGCAAACAGAGATTCCTCCTCGGATTCCTCTCTCCAGAAACATGTACATATCATAGTCCGTTATGAGTTCCAGTTCTACTCGCGTCTTATACAACATGGCGTCAAAAGAGAAACCTGGGACGGTGTAGTAATGAGCGCAATCGAGCCCGTATTCCTTCCTGCACAGCGACCTGAAATTCTCAAAGACGTCGGCCAACAGGAGGACGTCGCACTTGAGGTACAAGTCGGAGTACTCACCCAGCGTACGGATGTTAAAACTGTCCCACACTTTCAGGGCGTGACGATAGTCGTCGTCTGAAATGTTCTCCCCGGTGAGGCTGCTGTAGAATGCTTCCTGAGGCGGGAGTTCCGTCTCATCGAGCCTCTCCCACGAGTCGGTGTACTCGTAAGGGTACACGCCTTTCCTCTTCACCAGGGGCAGCTGCGTCCCGTTAAAGAAAGACTCGGTATGGGAGAAGCCTTCGGGAGGGAGGTTGTCTACCAGAACGCTCAGGCTGCTGGCCATGAACCTAAAAGTGTCGACAAACCTCACGGCTAGCGTCTTGGTTATGTTTTTGGAGAAGGAAACGTACTTCTCCGTAGAATTGGGGATGACGGATATCTTCTTCTCGTCATAGCCGAGCTGCCTGACTATGAAATGAGAATCGTAATTGGAGGAGTTGTGGATGAAGACGGGCAAGAACTTCTGGTTCTGTCTCATCAGATTGCATTTTGAACAGAGAGCGGTCCTATACTTTCCAGTCAGATGACAATGATCCCTGTTGGGTCTCGCCTTAGGCCCGAACGCTACATCGCACATCTGACATCTTATGGCGGCTTTGAACGAAAGCTCGTCCTGAGCCGTGAAGACCATAGGAACGTTACGGTCCGACGCTGCGGCTACCCGTTCGACTATGTCTTTTAGAGTTTGCATAAAGTGCTCGGTCGCGTCAGGGCCTCTATAAAGCAAGGGCGTTTTCGGCACTAACTGGGCAATGTCGTCGGGAAGCGACGGGTCAACTACAAAGTACATTCCATAGCTCATGGGAACGTGACGCTCCGTGGCTATAGTGAAAGAAGATGACGGTTTAGGGAGATAGCCCTCGGTAGGTTTGAGTATGCACTCAAAATCGGCATACGCAACTATCGGGACTGGGAATATATTATGATAATTTTTGAATTTCATCACTGGGGGAGTTCCATCATCGTTAGGTTTGGGTAGCGTGATCCTGCATGGTGGATTGTCCACACAGTACTCCCTGTGAACAGTCATCGCCTCGCGACCCTTAGGGTGGACGTTGTAGAAGGTGAAACACCTCTTGCATATATCTATTTGACCGGTATGTTTTGTCAGCTGCGGTCTGATGAAACGGCTAAAATTGTTGATGAAACAATAGTGCTGCTTATCACCGGCAGCTATGAGTAGCAGGTCGAAATGATCGTCCTTTTCGACATCTGACACGACTAGAGGTTCTATTGCCTCTTTTTCGGCTATCCCATATACGTTGACGGACACCCCGTTGGCCTTGGCGAAGGCCTTTACTTGACTGAGGGAAGTGGGGAAATCTACCATGCTGAAGTCATACTTGTCAAGCAAGGCGTCGTATCGTCTATCGATTCTGTCTCTGTGAGGACCTGACACATGTTTACACAGGATAGCCCACTCGAAACACCTTTCGTCACGGTTCTTGACGTTGATAACCGCTTTGCGGTTCTCGACAAACGGCGGAAGGGGAAGGTAAGACGAGCCTCGGAGCGGTTCGTACGTTGGGACGGGGAATACGTGATTGTAGTTTTCGAATTTCATCATCGGAGGAGTGTCATCATTAGGTTTGGACATCGTGAAACTGCATGGGGAGTTCTCTATACAGTACTCGCGGTGGGCCGCAATCTTCTCCCTACCCTTAGGGTCGTCGTTATAGAAAGTGAAACATCGCTTGCATACGTTGATTTTGTGTTCATTTTTCGTCAGCTGTGAACTGATGAGCCGATTAAAATTGTTGATGTAACAATAATGCTGAGCGTCACCCTCTGCGACCAGGAGGAGATCGAAGTGATCGTCCTTTTCGACATCAGCGACGACTAGAGGTTCTATTGCCTCTTTTTCGGCTATCCCGTACACGTTGACGGACACCCCGTTGGCCTTGGCGAAGGCCTTTACTTGGTTGATAGGTGTGGGGAACTCTACCATGCTGAAGTCATACTTGTCAAGCAAGGCGTCGTATCGTCTATCGATTCTTTCCCTGTGAGGACCTGACACATGTTTACACAGGATAGCCCACTTGAAGCACCTTGCGTCGCGGTTCTTGACGTTGATAACCGCTTCGCGGTTCTTTACAAACGGCGGAAGGGGGAGGTATGATGAGCCTTTGAGCGGTCTGTATCGGTTGATCCTGAGGAGGATCCCATCGACAGATACTAGAGACCATCCGCTCCCCTTTCCCAAGAACTCTACCTCCTCGTCTATAAGTTTTTGGACGCACATGTCTACAAGCGCTCCTATATCCGACCCGGGAAAGACGCAGGTGTTGGCAGTCTTGAACCCTATATCTTGCACCTCTCCCGTCGACGCCTTCTCGTACGTGCACTCCACTAAGATGTTGAATTTAAACGATCTTAGGGAGGTCGACATCTCCTTGAGCAGCGACTCCATCTCTTCCCTCAGGTGGATAAGGAGCACTGGCACGTCTTTAAGTTCTTCGTTTGCGTTCTTGTAGTAATACGTCCGGAGGTTACATCCGAACGCATTTTCCAAGACGCAAAAGGTGTCAGACTCTGCAGCTTGTTCCAACCTGATTCGTTTGGCTTGCCTTTCCATATTTCCTGCAAAACCATATGTTTTATTTTAACGGGAAAAGTATGGTACTTTGAAATGAAAACAATGATAAAAAGTTTAATACATTTATTCTATTATTAATATATAAATATAATATTAATACTGATACTAATAATACGACGGAATGTGCATACATCATTTTGTTAGCGGAATCGTCGCGATTTGACGTATGATTTTTTACTTCCGCTTGCATCGCTGGTTGTGCCGTTGGTTGTACCGCTGGACCGGTACTTCCGCCCGGTCATCGTCCGCTAGGTCTATCATCGGCATATTTTGGGGTGCTCCCAGCAGCTCATCGAACAGTCTGGAGGTCTCCCTCAGCGGTTCGACTGTATGCTCATCACTAAGTTTATATTTTATTAAAAAATTCTATGTTTATATATAATAAAAATATTCTAAGTTTATATTTATAAAATTTATTAAAGTATGAGGTGTCTCACCTTTCAATAAACTCGAAGAGCTGACAGGTAGGGTTGTCGGGAGTATCAGACGCAGTTGCTACTGATAGTATGATTCGATGGTAAAACCACAACCTTTTATACTTGTATCGTCGTCAAAATCAGCTGTTTAACAGCTGATTTTTAACAGCTGTTTAACAGCTGATTTTTAACAGCTGTTTATCAGCTGATTTTTAACAGCTGTTTATCAGCTGTTTAACAGCTGATTTTCGGAGATGAAGGTTCCTGGTTCAAATCCTAGTAAAGCAGCGTGACTCGTAACAAACAACATGTGACATTGTCAAAATTAAAAGAATAGAGTTGCATCATCTAAATTAACTGTACATTTAAATTTGCAGTAATCAAGTTGCATAGGGTGTCTCAAA